>OY293418.1:62094568-62758992 GCA_958502065.1 Chrysolina americana | reverse complement strand
GAGGTGTGAACACATTGCGTAGCCATTAAAAAATGTCACTACGACACCAAAGTTCATTTTCATATTTTAAACAATAGTTGAAAAAATATTTCAAGTTAAGTGAAAATAAAAGCAAAAACGACTCTTTAGCAATCGTTTTTTAGGACTAAACTAAACTGTAACTTACACCAGTTTGCATACATATTTCAACATAAAAAAAATTATTGGCGATTTTTTTGTAAAAATCCGACTACACCACTGGATTAACATTTTCAAATAGTTTACGTCAAAATCGCTTGTGAATGCATCCATTAACATAAAAGGGATGAAGGAATGGAATTTGAAGAATATGCCTTTAATGAACCCCATTTCTTTAGATTTATCACCTTGAAAAATAGGGATAGTGGACCCTAAAAATTAAGACTCATTTATGAAATTTGGTTTAGCAATGGATTTTCTGAATGTCTACCCAATAAAAAAAATACATTTTACAGACTTGAGCGGTATATTATGTAAAATTGTTCCTTATTACTCATTCTATAAGAGAGCGAAATGACAACAAAATAACTTTCCCACCCATTAGATTTTTTGCTAGCGGGAACAAAAGTAATAAAATCGATGTATCCACGAGAAAATTCCAAAAACGAAGTTACCATGAAGTCTGTTCCGTACGTTATGTACACTTGCACTTTTTATCAAATTGTTCGTAATGATCTACCCCTACAAATTAGTAACAAAATAAGCATCACCCACCAGTTTTTTTGTAAGCAAGGGCGAAATTTTAACAAACGAATTCAACTACGAAAACTTTCATTGTGCAATCGCCCCATCTAAAACAAAAAACTAGGTGGAGGATTGACAGTCATTTCTTCTCTACTATCTTATGAAATTACTCAATACCAGCAATTCGATAAATAGTCTGTGGAATATACGGTACCTACTGTTTTTATGGTTATTTGTCAAATATTTCGTGATCAAATTTGATTGTTTAACTTTCTCCGCAATAAAAACAGTGATGGGGTGACAGTCATTTTAGTGTCACTCTCTCATATAATGGGGACGTGCCTCTAAAAGACTGTGGGATTGCTATCTCTTTTAATTTCTGGGACATTCTCATGCATTGCAACTTTTAAATTCGACACAATGTATGTATTTGTACTCTGTTTTTTGTTATACGTAGTTTACCGTGCTTTGGGGCCCCTAAACTTTTTCGCGCAGTTTACACAAACAAAATCCAAAGTCGACCTAAACTGAAAGCTTCACAAGTAGTCGGTGTATGAAATAAATTCGATTTTCGAAAGAAAGCCGTAAAATAGCAGAGCCGAGCCGTTTCCAAGTGGGCGGACACAGCTGGAAGCAAAAAGCAGAAAGGGGGCAGCATTCGGGCTCACATACCTATCTGCACAAGCTCGCCGGAGTTTCATAAACAGGCGTACAGGTGTAATGTTATGTACGACGACCGTTTCCATTAACATGTAAATAATATGTTTGAATTAGTGGTCATTAACTGCGATCTAGATACCGCTGACTGTTTTTTTAGGCAGTAAATCATTCGGCCAACTAGAAGTCGCCGGTAGATTACGGAGAATTCGAAGATGCCTATCTGCGTTTTTCGTGTTCGCAAACTTCTTTTTGATGAAATAATTATATTGTTTTATTCCGAAACACCGAAAAGGTGGATGCACCGCGGCATGATACTAGGCGAAAACAAGCGATTTTTATTTTGACTGCCTCGATATCCACCTGCTGAAAGGAAAACACAATCGTTACTCGCGGTCTTTTGTGATTCCACGAGAGATTGGGAATCATTTAAAAAACCATTTGAACGAAATTTTCAAAAATTACTACACCCTGTGTTTAAAGTTTTAGCTGAGAATGCGCCTCCCCCCCCTGATCAAATAGTTGGATCGTAGTCCTCGGAAATTAGCCCACAAATTATCCCTACAATAAAAATGCGAGCAACGTTATAGCTATTTGTATAACAAGGGAGGATAGTGCTACTTTTCCTCCCGAGGATGAATTCCTCAAGGGAGGAAATGGCACTTTGCCCCCATGTTACACATATGATTTTTCCGCCTCCTTCAAATAAAAAGTCATTTTTAAATAATTTAGTTATGAAACAAACAAAATTCATTAAAGAACTATAACTAAGAAGTAGGTACAGTATAACTTATACAGGGCTTTTCAAGATGAGCGTTAATTAGACGTTTCTGGCAAACCAGACAACGGATCAACCTGAAAATTTGACAGTATGCATAAATGAACATGATCTACACGCCTAAAATATTTTAGACGATGCGGCGTTGCCGCTTCTACTGTAAAGTAGCGGTTAATTTCATTTTTCAAATGGAACACCCTGTATATAATATCATATTATGATTTCTTATCACTTCGTCAACATCTTCATATAGTATCTCCCTATACCTATCTCTTACCGTTTAAGAGATATAAATTAATTTTGATTTTTTTTTTACCAAACGTACTTTTACAAACGCTGATAATCTTGAACTCTCTGGTACTAAGACGATCAAATTCGGAATGGAGTGAAGTGATACCATAAGGATCCTCACTTCGGAGCCATATATTTTTGCCTCATACAGGGTCGTTAGAAAATGCGGATACTTTGTTCACATGAAAAATTGAGTGAAAGTCAATTTTTTCAAATGTATTTTTCCACATTTTTGACCTCTACATCCAATTTTAGATTGACTTCGTTCAGATAATCCTATGTCGATTTCGAACCGTTTTACTTATTAAATTCGCCTGAATCACTAATTTTTTTAATTTTATTTTATATTTTGTAGATACATTATAGCGTAACACACTTTGAAACTGTTAATCTGTCAATCGACCATAGTATGCTATATTTTTGTTCCAAATTAGAAAACCGGATGAATCTATAATTTGAAGTCAAATTATTAATGCAAAAATCGTTAAATTAAAATAAAAATTTTTGCAAAATAGAGGGTTTTCTATAAATGAACGGTAATTTTTTTACTTATAATAGAATATAGTTTAGGTCGTCAATTCCGTACAAGTTATTTCATTATGAAGTACCATGACGTCACTTTTAGTTTTTCTCCCTATTGGGAGGAAATTACTTTGCTCCCTACAATAAAGCCAGGTAATGTATACTTTGGATAGAAGTAGGCGGAAAAAACGTTTTCCTTTCGGTGGGAGGAAAAGTACCATTTTCCACCATTCTTTAGGGGTCCAAATAGCTATTTATGTACCAAGTGCGTTATATAGATCCTAACGCCCGGAATGTTGCCCGATGGGCGTTAGGATCTAGTAACGCTCGTGGTGCATACAAGATTTAATTCACGAAAAAATTATCTTAAACGACGTTGTGTACTTCATAAATTTCTTCTCATAGTATTTACTGCGTTCTGATCGGCAACTGAGCACAAGTGAGCTTCTATGCACCTGCCATGGAAACATTGAAGAGGTTGCTAAGGGTTGTTTATATATATATATATATATATGTTTATATATATTATATATAAAATGGCGCTGCATTTTTGTAAGAAGCTTGTTCATAATAATTATGGAGATCCCACATAATGTGACGCTCAAAGCTGAAAAAGCGTTAGGAAATTTACTGCCTGTGAAATCCAAATACTTATACGAGAAGGAGTATGACCATTTTTTGAAATGGAAAGAGTGAATACCGTAAATGAAACTGTCTTAATGGCATACTTCCAGGAACTGGTGAGTTTATCTCAAGAAAAATATTGTATTTTTTATTTATTTTACATTATTTCAGTCTGAAAAATATAGTGCAAATAGTGTATGGACCAAATACTCACAGCTAAAATCAACACTGATTGTTACAGAAAACATTGATATATCAGCATTCAGTCAACTGATTGCCTTTCTGAAAGTTAATTCAAAAGGATACATTCCTAAAAAATCAAAGGTGTCAGAAGCTGGACAAGTATTACTTTTCATAAGAAAAGCTCAAGATGATACTTTTCTACTACATAAAGTTGTTCTGGTAATGGGCGTATTTGGAGACTTAAGACGTGATGAAATGGTCAAGAAGACAATTGATGACATTGAAGACAGAGGATCAAGGTACCAGAAACCAAGGCCTGCATCTCAAAAAGGTTCACCATTGTTGAAGAAAGCAAAATAGGAGCCTTGAACTTAGTTAAAAATACAAAAATTAGCTACTGACCTTTGACTTGAAAAATTTTGTTCATACGAAGAACAAAACATAAATCGGTGATATGATTATAGACAAGTTTTATAACCTAGACTTGGGCAATATCAGAACTTCATGCATTTTTTCTTCTAGGATACAAGTGTGAAATTTCAAGATTTAGAAATTGCTCTGTCATAATACTCTAGCGGATCTCACCTTCTATAATGTGACTGAATATTTATCCTTGATACATTCACAAGCCTTCTGCAATCTGACGACAGATAAATTAAGCTCCACGAAACGATAAAATCAAATAATAATTCATTGAAAATTATTATGATTACATTATGAATGTTTACTTTTCAACTAAACGAATGCATAATTTTCTATCAGGTCGGTAATTTCACTGCATACTTTTTTACAGCGTGTAATTGTAACGATTTTAATTTCAATGAATCGGCACGATATCAACATCAATTAGGTGATAGAGATATTATTAACAGTTCGCAGATTAGAGAATGCAAATAGTTGCGGAAATAATCATGATAACCGTATGTTTGTTTATAAACATGATACTACAACTAAATTGAAAAAATAAATGGTATGTCATTATATTCACTCCTTGGGATTGGTTGTTGATTCGAGAATCAGTTTATCATAGAAGTGAAAGTGTTGACGTCAGTAAATATAATGATATTATTATATTAGTTTCCAAAGAAATCCAATTATTTCGACTCAATAATAATAAAAAAAGTGAACAATAATAAATGATAATACTAATATATTAAATCACAAAAATTAGAATTCTGCAACAGGAGTGAACTATGAATTATCACACAACTGCCGTAACAGGTGGATTTTATTTAAACATTTTGTGAAGAACAAAGAGATGTATGTCAAGAAAACGATAGTATATAGTAGCCAGGGACAAAACCCATCATTATTGCAAAATCAAGAAATTTCGAAACATTTGAACACAATTTCCGAACCCAACGGTGGATTTTGTTTGGAATTTTTGTAAAGAACAAATAATTGAAATTATATATATATATATGAGCCACAATAGATCCTTACGGATCGCAGTGGAAGGCTGAACAGACCCGCTCATTTTAAACCTAACCTAACCCTAATACAACGTTTTATTCATAATCACATTAATTTAGAATCAGAATCGCCAAAATTTTTCATCAAAAAATGATTTGACATTTTGCTCTGACAGCGGATGTCACCTTAAAAATCATTGAGATTACACAAAAATATCGGGAGGTGAAGAATTTATGAAGTTGATGGAAAATACAAGAGAATACTTCTTTTCCTGATATAAAATTAGACAAATATATTCAATTCAAGTCCACTTTTTTCGCCTTTGAGAAGAAAGGAGGTGTCCTGAGAATATAGAAAACATTTTAGCTATGTAATTGAAATGTATCGAAATTAAAATGTATCAAAAAATATTATTCTGTCTTTAAAACGTCAAAAAAATTCCGATTTCATTCGCTGTTGGGTACGCAAGAGAAAAAAAAACAATAAAATACATACATTTCCGTGATGATATGTTAAAATTTACTGGGTTGAAATATGTACCATTAATTGCTACTGCGCAAGCACATGGTACGAGAATAAAATTCTCTAGGGTCACCGTTATTTTAAAAAATTCTTAAAAGTAAAAGAAACGACAAATATTTTCTTCTACGAGCAGGAGTGCCTGAATAGCGCCATTTTATTTTTCCTACATACCTCCACACTTGATTGATTACATACCAGCTTGAACAGAAACATTAGCTGAATTATCCCCATTCGCACTAGTCAGACAATATCAAATCGCGTCCAGCAACAACATCCCATTACACGTTTTTCGTTGAAATGTTTTGGCGCCCTTAACCTTATGTTGCGGAAAATAAGCACCACCTGTTTGATACACGTTTACGCCATGTGCGATGTGTTAACTATTCGTGGCGGGTTGGTTTACTTTGTGGCGATCGAGAGTTAAATTACCTTTCAAATTATACGGCTGTTTCACGTGTGTTTTGTGTAATTTTCAAGAAAGTTGAACAATAAAATATCCATTATATAAATTGGATCGCCAATTTGAAACAATTTTTTGCTAGAGCCGAAATTACATCAGCGCACAGTTGGGGATCAAGGTATACCTACATGGTGTATACCGGCTTGGGCGATAATTCTCATGGAAATAATTAGTGTAGACCACAAAGACACGGAATCGTGTCCGTGAATTACTGTAGATGCCGTTTTTTTCATCGACATAAGTCGAAAACTGCCACAGAAACGAAGGTATTAGTCAGGTTCCCTGAACTTCGATTCGAAATGACAATCAAACTAAGACATAAGAGAGTCGTTATAGGTTTTTGATACACCCTGTATAAATAGGCAACTGATAGTAATTTGGGTTCAATGGGAGTAATCGATTTTGACTGCTCACCAAATTTCAACTTTCTGATCCAACTGCAAGAATCATCATGTAAAATTCACCACTATATACTATTCCCTCCACACCAAATTCAAAATAGAATATTATGCAACGACCACTTGGTGGTAGCTATCAAGACACAAGCATGAGAATTATGACATGGGCCATAGGCGAATGCCACAATTATCATAATGAATGCTGTAATCTTGATAGCATTGAATTGTTTCATACACTATTTTTTTTTCTACGACTACTCAAAATAAAATAAGAAAAAATTATTGAAAATATTGAAAAAAACACATTAATTTAGAATGAATATTTATCACTGGTTACCACTTTAATATGATGATTTGTATATATCCACCATCTACAATTTAGTCATCAACAGGCTCTGTTTTGCTTTTAATTTCTTACCATTGAATTCCCAATGATAAATGTAATTCCCAAAAATCAATAATACATTTTCCTTCATTCAAAACATGTTCATGTTTTTCATACAATATCTTCATTGAACAAAATAATCTAAATATAAAGACAAGAATCCACTATTTAATTCGAATTTTCGACATCAATTGAGACCCCAAGTGAAAACAGAGGAAGAAACTGCATGACAGAATCATAATTAGCACTCCAGGTATTGGATTAAAACGTACGCAGACGCCTGTCTCGATAATTATCACCGCTGCTGATTTCAATAATTTGCTCTGCTCCACGCCTTCATATATCGTTTCGGAAAAAAGTCTTGCCTACGCCTCGCACAAAGGACATACCCGGACATTTTATTCGTTCCATTAAATTTCGAGTTGTGCAATGAGATACATATCATACCTGTCATTGTCTATGCCAGGTAGCTTGCATGACGAATCGACCTCAAGTCGGGTGCTTATATCGAAAAAATGCACTTTCGAATTGCATTTGCATCATAGCGATGCCATAGATAGGAGGTTTTTTTGTGTATGTTTATGACGATTTTGCCCTTGATTCGTTTTAATTAGCAGAGATTATAGTCCTCATATACTTATTTTCGCCAGTTTAGCCTTCAACTTTCAAGCGGTGTGTTGTCACACCATTGTATAAAAAGAGGAAAAATGCCACTATATCCACCAACTACACATTAATATCATCAGTAACACATTTCACTGAGATATTTGAGAAAATCATGAAAGCTGTTAACTTCATTCTCTTCCTAAATTTTGCAAAAGTGTTACCTTCCCGAGATCGTAAACTCGTAAACTGTATAATTGGATGACTGGACTGTAGAAGTAGTTGACTGTTTTTACCTCGAGAAAATGGTCTACGAGAGTAATGAAGAAACAATGTTAAGTATAGAGGAAAATACAAGTGAAACTGCTTCAAAGTGTTTTATTTTTTCACTTCTAAATTCTTATAAATTAAAAGCTATTGATCTGTGTTGGTTCAACTTTCTGTTTATGACGATTTTGCCCTTGATCCGTTTCAATTAGCAGAGATTATAGTCTTAACATACTTACTTATTATTTACCAGTTTAGCCTTCAACTTTCAAGCAGTGCGTTATCACACCATTGTATAAAAAGAAGAGAAATGCCACTATAACTTCATTCTCTCTTTTTGCAAAAATTTTACCTTCCTGTTGCTGTTTTTACCATGAGAAAATGGTCTACGAGAGTAATAAAGAAACAGTGTTAGGTATAGGGGAAAATACAATTGAAACTGCTTCAAAGTTCAACTGATGGAAAATTATCGGACTGAGGAAGATTAGATTTTGGTTAGATGTTCCAATACTGTAACATTATTGTGGGGGAGGATATTTTCAAAATGAAATTTATGTAGTATGACGAAGCTCATCAGAAATATCCAAACTTGGTAAATTATCAGAACTAAGTACAAAAATTTGGTTAAAGTTCCGTTACGATTTAGTGTTAGCAAACTAACTCTCTCCACAAGGTGTCCAACAAATACTGGGTCATACTTTGGAAACAAGCATTGTGAGTATCATGCATTTTTTCCCTACCATTAGCCAGTCAACATAGTGTAGTAAAACTGCACTAACTAATTTTCCTAATTTATTTATAACACTATTTACAACGATTATTCACTAAAACATTTACTTCAATAACTATTTAATTTATTTCTACTGTGGCTATCTATCAGCGAACTCTGGAACTGTAACTAACTCTCCATTCTGCCTGTCCCGCTTATATACTCCCAAGCAGTTTCCATTCACGGCTCTCGAATATTCAGGAGTATAGAACATTTCATCTAGATGGCTCTTCGAATAGTATCGAACAATCGATTTATTCCAGCTTGTTCTCGGCGATGCGTACGCCAGCAGATATGCAGTTGTAGTTGAACGAGGGTGCATAATTAATAAGATCAGGGCCGGTCTCGGGGCCGGTCTCGAAATCGTTACAATAGGATCTGTAGGATAATTAATTCTCGGAGAGCTGGATACGGTTTTGATTTCTTCAAGTGCCTGAATAAAAAGTTCCTTGATCCCTGAAGCTTGCAGTATTTTCTGGTTGTACAAAAAGAACAAAAATAGAACAAATAAATATCGGCTCCTTCGCCATATTTTGAGTATCGAGGGAGTTTTGTCGTTTTTTTTAATGAATAAACAACATGGACAAAATATCTAATATACTCCTGTATGAAACTAAAAGAAAAAAACAAAAACTGGTTCAAGGGCTAGGGGTCGACAGAATAACTGTCTCTAATCCACTCAAACTAGCCAGAAAGTGAATGCGTACGGTATAGTCAAATCCCTACTTACTTCTTCAAGGTCTAAACAGATCGAGATAGTCATTCAAATTCGATTATTTGCATTGGAATCCTGGTAACGTAAGAGATCAATAACGTGTATCAAAAAAATGTGAACCAGCTTCATTAGCTTTGGAGTTACACAGGAAAAATCGAAAAATATAATATATCTTTTTTTTTTCAGTGAAGATTCTTGAAATAATTCAGCACTTTGTCACAACAACTTTTTGTAGATTATTCAAAACTATGAATGGAATTGATATTAAAGTACCCTACGAACTGGAACACCCTCAACTTTTCATTTTCAAATACAAACCGGTATTTTCAATTGCATTTCATCGAATGCTATTAGTCATGTTTCGTACTATAGCAGTATTCTCGTCTAAAGTACGAAGTGTTTTTGAAACTGAAATGTTGAACTATTAGATACCAGTAAAATTCCAAAATGTTTTTCATAGCACTGAAAAACATCAGAGAATGAAAAGTGAATCGATGAGTTGAAAAGTTCATCTGCGTGGAGGTGAGAGCAGTATTTTCGTAAAATTCCACCTTTTTTGTATATACTCATAATTTTTTGAAATCGATTCCGCGTTAATTAAATATATCACAGGAAAATTTTCGAGAGTAATGAATTTGTCACTTTTTTTAAATGTTGCAAGGTTTTCTGAAATGTATCTCGACGAGCTGATTCTGAATTTAACAACTGAAATAATTTCGATGAAGCATTAACGAAATTTAGAATATTTTCAACTCTAAATTGCCGAAGTTCCGTAAAAACCCTACAAAATTTTTCATTAGCTTTGAATCGATTTCAAATTCGGTGAGCTTAAACAAAATTTTACGAAAATTTTAAAATAATGAAAAAAATGTCTGGAAATTACTGCTGTCAAATCCAAATGAACTTTTCAATTAGTGAACGGTTGAAGTAGACCAATTCTGCAAGAGCCAATCGATTCAGAATGATGAAATTAGTATACGCTATGAATTTTTATTTGATTAGCGGAAAAAAATATCGCTTGAAAAAAAAACATGTAAAATACAAAATCGTCAAATTCACTCGGAATTCGGACTACCTATGCAAAATTTTATGCTGATTCCGAAAATACAGGGCTATTCAAATTAAAGTGTATGCATTGGGATCCCGATAACGGTGAGAAATAGAGGAGTAGTTGAATGAGGAAAAAGTTTCGTATATTTGAGGTCAATAAAATGTCATCTAGCCTCTATAGTTCTGGAGTAATACTTGGGAAAAAGCTATCATTTCGAAATGCTTCTCTTACCTTCATCTCTTTATATTGTGAAGATTTTTAAAACTTTTGGCACCTCACCACAGCAATTTTTATAGACTATCCAAAAATGTGAAGGAAATTGATATACAAAATATTATACAAATTGGGCCACCCTTAACTTCATATTAGCGTTTTCTATCTGAAATATAACCAGCAACATCTTTTAAAAAAATTATTCCATAGCTGTAATTGAAAAAAAAAAGCATTTCATTGATCCTTCATTTTTTGGTTACAATTACAACTGTTACAGATTTCGAAAAAAAATTAAATTTCACTGATAATACTTAAATATATTACAGAACACTCTTCATTTCAGGTGGAAATACTACGCCTATATGGAACATGACTCTTCCTATTTGAAAAAACCCGATGAAAAATTAAGACCATAGAAAAGACGTTCCATTTCCACCCAAACATCATGTTGATGTTTAGGCCAGACAAAATGGTTCTCTGTAACTTCTGTCAAAAATTTCAGAAAAAATTTCTCATCAGTTTTCATAACCCGGCCTATGTAGAATTGTTCTTGGTAATAAACTGCATAGCAATGTTTTAAAACTGGAATCAATTCTGGTGGAATGGCTTGAACTACGATAAATTCCTCTATTTCTTCTTCGATGACTGAGAAAATCTTTTCTTCATCAGACTTTTATGCAAAAAAACAATTCTCAGAGTTCTCAGACTGTGAACTGTCTTAATTTTTTTTTCTGTTTCGACTTTTGCTTCTCTTCTTTTTATTTCAACCTCCGAAGCTTGTTGCCTTCCCTCTTATTTTTTCTTTCTTCCTTTTCTCTTTCCTTCTTTATTTTTGTTTTCTTCCTTTCTGTTAAAGTGATGTTTCCATTCCTTAGATGTTACAACCGAAGGTACATTTTCTTTTGCTACTTCCTTTATCACAATCTAGCCAGAACAAATCTTTCTTGAAAGGAATTCCAACACTCGAATTTGAACTTGCTGATAGGAACCCCAAACTGTTTCCTTGCAATTGAAAATGGCATACCATTTTTGCAAGCTTCTACTGCAGCTAACATTGCTTCTTCTGAATAGCACTCACGGGACACCACTACTGTTCAGTTACAAAATAGCGATTGTGCTAACATAAGTGTTAGCGGTTTTCACTCACAAGTGTTGTTAGCACATATGGGAACATAATGATGTCGCTAGAATACCAAATAAATCATGGAGTCTCTTATTTTTGCATAAAATAGAGCGAAGTGACAATTATTGATGGTATGACAATTACTGGTGCCACTACCCAATGGTATGATTTTTTGAGTTGAATTAAATTACAGTCGTAGTAAATGATGTGACTGCATGATTTTCCTACCAGTAGTTTTTTTAACTGATTCCATCGAATTATTTTTTCCTCGTTTCTATCTACACAATCGTCTAACTTGCACAAACATTACAAAACATACATCGCCGATGAAAGTCTCTGCTTCGTTCACTTGACCAATTCTAACACTAATTCTCGAAATTACCATTGGCAGTTGTTTGCTGCGACCTATAGCTGACGGTACCAATTTTCTGCTTTTGATTATACGGCACGGATAAATCAACTAGCTGTACCACAACGAAAGGTGTATTGCGTATTCGTCCTCCAATTTGCCTGAAAATCCAATAAACAATATCGGCACGTCAATTATGCGATATAAACTGACAAATGCCTGCGAAATTCGCCGCACGTAAATTCTGTCTCCGAAGATAATAGCTCAATGTCTGACATTTGAATATAGTGCAGCGTGCAACTCGGTTACACAAAATATCGATTCATAAATTATTTATTAATCTTTAAATCAGCTACTAGAAACTCGGAAAACGTCGACATTCAAGTCGTTGAATACAATCTTTATGACACTTTCACAATCTCAATTTTTTCGCGAGTCACAGTCGTGATGACAGCCTGATTCATTTCTCACAATCGAATGGATAATTGCATGATTTCCATCGCTACTGGATGTTTCACAAATCTTCCCTTCCCCTTCTTACCCATTGAAATCCATAGCAATGACTCTTGAAAAAATATATATTCACATTTAAAAATTTTTTTTTGAATACTTATTCCATAAAGAAACTTTTGGTATATTTGATTTTTATTTTATTTTATGAACATTTCAGAATTAGCCTTTACATAAATTGGATATTTTTATAAAAATTAATGTGAAAACTTAATTTTTTATTTGTTTTTTGATAAATAAAATCCCTAACGCCAAATTCCACGTCTCAGGTTGAAAATTTACAAAATTCGCTTTTAACAAATATTTCCTTTTGAAAACAATTTAGAACTAAGCAAAAAATCTATTTTGGAACGATGTTGGTAGAAAAATTATTTGAATTCGCCAAAAATATTATATTGAAATTTTCATACAAAATTTCCATGCAGAAATAATTGAATTTACCAAAAATTTCATTTTGAAATTTCAATGAAATTTTTCAAGTTAAATATTTCGAATTTTCTTCATAAAAGAATCGAATTTAACAAACAGCTTAATTTTCAAATTTTCATTTCCGAATGTCCAGCCATGCCGTGTCGTGTCAAGCAGAGCAGAGCAGAGCAGAGCAGAGCAGAGCAGAGCAGAGCAGAGCAGAGCAGAGCAGAGCAGAGCAGAGCAGAGCAGAGCAGAGCAGAGCAGAGCAGAGCAGAGCAGAGCAGAGCAGAGCAGAGCAGAGCAGAGCAGAGCAGAGCAGAGCAGAGCAGAGCAGAGCAGAGCAGAGCAGAGCAGAGCAGAGCAGAGCAGAGCAGAGCAGAGCAGAGCAGAGCAGAGCAGAGCAGAGCAGAGCAGAGCAGAGCAGAGCAGAGCAGAGCAGAGCAGAGCAGAGCAGAGCAGAGCAGAGCAGAGCAGAGCAGAGCAGAGCAGAGCAGAGCAGAGCAGAGCAGAGCAGAGCAGAGCAGAGCAGAGCAGAGCAGAGCAGAGCAGAGCAGAGCAGAGCAGAGCAGAGCAGAGCAGAGCAGAGCAGAGCAGAGCAGAGCAGAGCAGAGCAGAGCAGAGCAGAGCAGAGCAGAGCAGAGCAGAGCAGAGCAGAGCAGAGCAGAGCAGAGCAGAGCAGAGCAGAGCAGAGCAGAGCAGAGCAGAGCAGAGCAGAGCAGAGCAGAGCAGAGCAGAGCAGAGCAGAGCAGAGCAGAGCAGAGCAGAGCAGAGCAGAGCAGAGCAGAGCAGAGCAGAGCAGAGCAGAGCAGAGCAGAGCAGAGCAGAGCAGAGCAGAGCAGAGCAGAGCAGAGCAGAGCAGAGCAGAGCAGAGCAGAGCAGAGCAGAGCAGAGCAGAGCAGAGCAGAGCAGAGCAGAGCAGAGCAGAGCAGAGCAGAGCAGAGCAGAGCAGAGCAGAGCAGAGCAGAGCAGAGCAGAGCAGAGCAGAGCAGAGCAGAGCAGAGCAGAGCAGAGCAGAGCAGAGCAGAGCAGAGCAGAGCAGAGCAGAGCAGAGCAGAGCAGAGCAGAGCAGAGCAGAGCAGAGCAGAGCAGAGCAGAGCAGAGCAGAGCAGAGCAGAGCAGAGCAGAGCAGAGCAGAGCAGAGCAGAGCAGAGCAGAGCAGAGCAGAGCAGAGCAGAGCAGAGCAGAGCAGAGCAGAGCAGAGCAGAGCAGAGCAGAGCAGAGCAGAGCAGAGCAGAGCAGAGCAGAGCAGAGCAGAGCAGAGCAGAGCAGAGCAGAGCAGAGCAGAGCAGAGCAGAGCAGAGCAGAGCAGAGCAGAGCAGAGCAGAGCAGAGCAGAGCAGAGCAGAGCAGAGCAGAGCAGAGCAGAGCAGAGCAGAGCAGAGCAGAGCAGAGCAGAGCAGAGCAGAGCAGAGCAGAGCAGAGCAGAGCAGAGCAGAGCAGAGCAGAGCAGAGCAGAGCAGAGCAGAGCAGAGCAGAGCAGAGCAGAGCAGAGCAGAGCAGAGCAGAGCAGAGCAGAGCAGAGCAGAGCAGAGCAGAGCAGAGCAGAGCAGAGCAGAGCAGAGCAGAGCAGAGCAGAGCAGAGCAGAGCAGAGCAGAGCAGAGCAGAGCAGAGCAGAGCAGAGCAGAGCAGAGCAGAGCAGAGCAGAGCAGAGCAGAGCAGAGCAGAGCAGAGCAGAGCAGAGCAGAGCAGAGCAGAGCAGAGCAGAGCAGAGCAGAGCAGAGCAGAGCAGAGCAGAGCAGAGCAGAGCAGAGCAGAGCAGAGCAGAGCAGAGCAGAGCAGAGCAGAGCAGAGCAGAGCAGAGCAGAGCAGAGCAGAGCAGAGCAGAGCAGAGCAGAGCAGAGCAGAGCAGAGCAGAGCAGAGCAGAGCAGAGCAGAGCAGAGCAGAGCAGAGCAGAGCAGAGCAGAGCAGAGCAGAGCAGAGCAGAGCAGAGCAGAGCAGAGCAGAGCAGAGCAGAGCAGAGCAGAGCAGAGCAGAGCAGAGCAGAGCAGAGCAGAGCAGAGCAGAGCAGAGCAGAGCAGAGCAGAGCAGAGCAGAGCAGAGCAGAGCAGAGCAGAGCAGAGCAGAGCAGAGCAGAGCAGAGCAGAGCAGAGCAGAGCAGAGCAGAGCAGAGCAGAGCAGAGCAGAGCAGAGCAGAGCAGAGCAGAGCAGAGCAGAGCAGAGCAGAGCAGAGCAGAGCAGAGCAGAGCAGAGCAGAGCAGAGCAGAGCAGAGCAGAGCAGAGCAGAGCAGAGCAGAGCAGAGCAGAGCAGAGCAGAGCAGAGCAGAGCAGAGCAGAGCAGAGCAGAGCAGAGCAGAGCAGAGCAGAGCAGAGCAGAGCAGAGCAGAGCAGAGCAGAGCAGAGCAGAGCAGAGCAGAGCAGAGCAGAGCAGAGCAGAGCAGAGCAGAGCAGAGCAGAGCAGAGCAGAGCAGAGCAGAGCAGAGCAGAGCAGAGCAGAGCAGAGCAGAGCAGAGCAGAGCAGAGCAGAGCAGAGCAGAGCAGAGCAGAGCAGAGCAGAGCAGAGCAGAGCAGAGCAGAGCAGAGCAGAGCAGAGCAGAGCAGAGCAGAGCAGAGCAGAGCAGAGCAGAGCAGAGCAGAGCAGAGCAGAGCAGAGCAGAGCAGAGCAGAGCAGAGCAGAGCAGAGCAGAGCAGAGCAGAGCAGAGCAGAGCAGAGCAGAGCAGAGCAGAGCAGAGCAGAGCAGAGCAGAGCAGAGCAGAGCAGAGCAGAGCAGAGCAGAGCAGAGCAGAGCAGAGCAGAGCAGAGCAGAGCAGAGCAGAGCAGAGCAGAGCAGAGCAGAGCAGAGCAGAGCAGAGCAGAGCAGAGCAGAGCAGAGCAGAGCAGAGCAGAGCAGAGCAGAGCAGAGCAGAGCAGAGCAGAGCAGAGCAGAGCAGAGCAGAGCAGAGCAGAGCAGAGCAGAGCAGAGCAGAGCAGAGCAGAGCAGAGCAGAGCAGAGCAGAGCAGAGCAGAGCAGAGCAGAGCAGAGCAGAGCAGAGCAGAGCAGAGCAGAGCAGAGCAGAGCAGAGCAGAGCAGAGCAGAGCAGAGCAGAGCAGAGCAGAGCAGAGCAGAGCAGAGCAGAGCAGAGCAGAGCAGAGCAGAGCAGAGCAGAGCAGAGCAGAGCAGAGCAGAGCAGAGCAGAGCAGAGCAGAGCAGAGCAGAGCAGAGCAGAGCAGAGCAGAGCAGAGCAGAGCAGAGCAGAGCAGAGCAGAGCAGAGCAGAGCAGAGCAGAGCAGAGCAGAGCAGAGCAGAGCAGAGCAGAGCAGAGCAGAGCAGAGCAGAGCAGAGCAGAGCAGAGCAGAGCAGAGCAGAGCAGAGCAGAGCAGAGCAGAGCAGAGCAGAGCAGAGCAGAGCAGAGCAGAGCAGAGCAGAGCAGAGCAGAGCAGAGCAGAGCAGAGCAGAGCAGAGCAGAGCAGAGCAGAGCAGAGCAGAGCAGAGCAGAGCAGAGCAGAGCAGAGCAGAGCAGAGCAGAGCAGAGCAGAGCAGAGCAGAGCAGAGCAGAGCAGAGCAGAGCAGAGCAGAGCAGAGCAGAGCAGAGCAGAGCAGAGCAGAGCAGAGCAGATTTTTTAATTTAATTTTTTTCAATTCTATGGAATTCTTGATAAATAATACGAACTTAATTTTCTGAAACATTTTATGAAAATTGCAAAATGAACTTGTAGGTATATGAATTTTAAATATTTTTTAACTTTATAAAAATTCAAAATTTTTAGTAAATTGTTTTTTTTTGAAAATTTCAAAACAAAATTTTTGGTGGATTGAAAATTTTTCAGAAAACTTCATAATGAAATTTTTGGTCAATTCGAAATTTATTGATTTTTTGGTAAATACAATTTTTGTTTCGTGTTTGGTATTAGATTTTCTTTTCATGAAGTTTAAAATTAGCTGTCACGTAAATTATTTCTTCATTTGATTGCAGTACAACTCTTGGTTTCATATTACGAAGAGGGCATGAAAAAACTGGCCTAGAAAACTTTAAATACATTAAACAACCCATACTTCCGTTCCAAATTGGAATACTCCAGTGTAATATGGAATCCACGAACTATAATACATACTGAAGAATAGAACGACTACAAAACAAGTTTCTGAGGTGAATGCATTTGAAAAAATATGGTTTGTATGCATTTGGAGCCTTATACAGGATGTTACGTAAACATGCGACAAAAATTTGAGAGATTATTTCTTGACCTATTATAAGAATATTTTGCCATTTGTGTCGAAGATACAGGGCGAACAAAGTTTGCGACAACCATATCTATTCCATATTTGTTGAAATGGCCTGCTCGATCCCTAGACTTAAATCACGTGGATTACTTCTTCTGGGAATATCAGGAGTCATTAGTTTACGATGCTTCATTGACGAATTCGGACAATGATTGTTGTAACTCAATTAGAAACGTCCCTGGTGTGTATGAAAGAGTTCGGCAGTCCATGACGAGAAGAGTGAATGCTTGTGTGCAGGCTGGAGGGAGTCGTTTGGAACATTTATTGTAGATTAGGCAACTTTACATGTACTTTTTGATAATAAAATGTTGATTAATTCGGTTCACCTGTATCTCCGAAACAACGGGGGTTTTTCCAAATTCATACTAGGGCAAAACATTCTTAGAATAGATCAAGGAATATTGAAAAACGCACACTAAAAACTAAATAATACATTATTCCTATAACTTGATGTCTTACTCATAAGCGAAAAACATCCCTCGAAGACTTGGAGGAGGCGGGACAGACAACCCCATGGAAACTTCATACCTACAGCATTTAAATGCCCTCATAACATCGTAGGGCCTGACCAAGTATGAAGTTATCTGGCTAGTTTTACAATGTAGATATATCCAAACTGTATACATGTAAGAGATTAATCTGTCTGTATGAATAAATAAAAAGCTATTCCTTCGAGATCTAACCTTTCTCAATATAAAAAACCCGGATTGGTGAGAAGATCACAACCGAGGTCGATGTGAACCCCACATTGAAGTAAGAGCTTCATGCCCACTCTTCAATAGCCGACGATTCATTAAATTCCGACATTTTCCATCGTTGATAATATCCCATCCTACATCGCCGAATATTCAAAATTCAAACTAAGAAAAAAACTATAATCCGTAATGGGCGTACCTAATCTGTCTTGAGAATCAAAGCACTTAAAAGTAATAACCCATACACAAAGTTGCATCGTGCACGGTTGAAACACATGGGTATACCGGATAGAGGAGAAAAAAACGTCGATGAAATCAACTTCGAGAACCAACTCTGGTATGTCAAAAGTGGCCGTGCATCTTTGCTGGCGATATGAAGCGCACTGGACCATGCACGCGTTCCTTTATCTCTTCGCTTTGTTGCAATACAAAATACGGCGGTGTTTCAAACATGGAAAATCGATGGAGGGTTTTCGCACTACTTAGTATAGAAACGCCGCCCGTGATATACGAATTTAACAGATCCTGAAATTATCAGGAACAAATTGTTTCATTCTCACCAGATCAAATGTTCGATATTCATTAAATCACAAAACACTGCGTTTACAGAAAGGGCTGCTCTTTATGGCATATACTTTTTTTTTAAAAAAGTTCATATAAACATAAGTGCGCAAATTTTCCCCGGAGATTTCGAATTGCAAATTAAATTCTTCCATGATTGGCTACTTGCCTAAAGTTTTAAGACTTTGGAATATACTGCACAACTCTTACTACTAACTAATCTAGAAATAATAAAAACTTGCAACCGATGCCGTCTCCATTATCTTCATGTACTTTGTTACTATTAACAGCCAGTTACCCACCAACTAACTTCTCTGGACCGGCTTTTCTGTATCACTTTCCGCACTTGTTAGGAAAATAACTATTTATTTCATATCACTGTGCCAGCGTGCCAAATCATTGTTGAAAATTGCAAATACCGTAACTAATAAGATATCACATTTTCTTACATGAATCGTATCAAACGAAATTTACTTGCGATCATTCTAATTCTAGTAATGTTCATCTAACACTAGCCATACCAATAAGTGAAGAAATTAACGCATATCTATGAATAACCCTCCTATAAAGGAAATCTAAATCAAACGTTCAACTGATCATTGACATTGTATAGAGAACTACATATCAATAAACCAAATAAATATGAATGAAGGACCTCACTGGTTTCAGAAAAATTGGCAGAAATAAATGCGGAGCTTCAGACTTTCGGAGTGTGAAAGGAAAGTGAATTTCCGGAGTTAACGAACCCGATATATTACTTGTGTTCATCAAATTAAGTAACAATTATCCTATCAAGTGAGTTAAAATGATCTGAATGCGATAAATCGAGACCACCATTCTCGTTAACGTTCTAAGTGGATTGCTCAACATCAAATCAATATTCTGATAAAAATCCGATTCAACCGAACGGCACACCCAAGCATAGACAACAATTAAATGTGACAATTGCTCAATGTATCGACTTTTGTTAAGTTTAAGGATTAAAACACTTACTTCTTACGTAAAACAGTAACACTCGAAAGGGAAAGGTTAAAAAAACATCTTACATAACCGAGGTGGATTCAGTGAAATTCCAATGACCTCTTTATTGGGATGAATATATGGCTACTTATACGACCACGGCATCGCCGGAATGCAATTTTTTCTCATTGGGTAACAATAAATTGGTATTCCAAACGGCAGCATCTACGAAACAGCAACTCTGTAGGTCGACGGAATTATATAAAAACGCTCGGACACGTCAACTACATTTTCAAGGGGAACATCGTTCGCGATGAAATTTACCCAAAATCCATTCCAAACATTTTCAAAAGGCATCATATGGCAAGTGATACCTCATTTGAAAGGTATTTTCGAGGCCAGAATCATATCTGTTGACCCAATAATTTCCACTATACAGCTTTTTGAACTGTTTCATTTTTTCGAACTCAAAAATTTCCAACAATATTTTGTTGTTCTGTGGGAATTTCGACGATTTAAACTTTATTTTTTCGAAGTTTGAGAGGACTTATGTGCTTCAGAGAATTTTCGACTTGAATGGAAGGGGTTTCTAGACATGAAAACGTCCATACAAGGCTTCGATATAATGTTATACAAATAACAGGGCTAGTAATGGAAAATATGAAAAATGAAGGAGGTGATTCATCTGTAGGTTCCCTCAAAACTCTTCGGAGTCCATCGGAATACGGAAGAGGAGAATGGCATTTTCCAGTGAAAATTCTCATATAACAACAAATTATTACTAAATATTCCCAAATTATTGCTAAATAGTCCCGAGACTTTGAAAAACTGTATTTTAGAAATTATTATTGGGACTGCAGAGACGGTTCGTGGCTGAAATTGTGGTAAATTTAGTCTTCTTTAAAATCGTATGGCGTAGATACAATCGAAAACTAGTCCTTACAATCGCCAAAATGGAAATATTGAAGGACATATTGGTTGGTACAATCTCCACGGCAAAAACCGGAAACCAACCAAAACATTGAAGCCAGCTGCGAAAGCCTACATCCATGTATTGTATTGTATTGAAACTTGGCCTACTTGTAAGTTCACTATTAAGGAAGATATTCGTTTGTTGACATAGCTTTTTGAAAACTTTCAGCTTTCAATCAATCGGCCAACATTATAAATAACTCAGAAAAAAATTACTACCGAATCTAACCCATAATCCCCCCGATAAAGTTATTGGACTGAAGGAAGAACAATCACTTTTTTCTGTGATTCGAAGATATAAAGAAATGCTGAAAATAATACCAACAAACAATTTTTTTTTCTATAGTCTGATATTGAGAAAATGCCTAGTTTCGCTTCGTCACATCTGCTTTCATAGCTGAAGAGAAACCAGGAAAACCCTGCATGCAGCACCACGTCTTCTGAAGAGTAATCAAAATATAAGGAATAGAGAAATGATTAAAAACAAAATATTTCAGTAAATAATTACCCGATGGCAAAAAATTAATAAAATTACAATAAAAATAGTAACAATTCTAACTCTCAGCCCGTCTGCAGGGCAAATAAATAAGCACCGAAACCGTTCGTCCCAGAGGCATCGAGTTCTCAATCCTCTGTACACGAAAATGTTAACATCATGTTTCTTTCGGCAATTTGCATACGCTTCGAAGTGGGCGTTCGTGCACTCACGTTGCTTTTGGAGGATTTACTTTCTAATAACATGCAATTACTGAAAAACAGACTCGAAAAATGAGATGTAAAAATGTTTATTGGTCTGGTTCTACTTTATCGACAAATGTATCGGCATAAACATGGTTCCATCAGGAAATTAATTCCCAACCCCGAGGACTGGGCACTCACTCATCGTTGTTATATTGATGTTATGATCATGTTATGAATAATACAATCCGAAATGTGTTGATTATTTCTCCTATCTGATACTCATATAGCGTCAACAACATGAGAGCAAAGATCTGATATAATAAAAATAAAACTGCAATGAGCTGGAGCCGGATCTGTCCGCCTCTGGATTGGCTGTTCGAGAAAGTGTGCCGCGTCACTGCTTTTGACGCTTCGAGATGGGACCTCTAAATGGAAAATCGCAAAGTAATAGGTTCGAAGCTATTCAATTGCCTACCACCAGATACAAAGAGTATCAGGTTACTTTCTAACTCCGAAGGTCAAAGTATATCTTTTGCTGGGGTGTTTTTATTCCACCGAAAATATTTTGCATATCCATTTATTTCCTAATGTTTATATTAACAATTATGCGTTATATTTATAATATTAATGAATGTATCGTGTATAAAGGGAATCACCATTTAAAACGTAACAGGCTAAATATCTATTATTGATTCCACGTTCCTATTTCAAATGGAACAAGGGGTCAAATGATATCTCTTTCAAAGGCGCATTTAAGTCTCTTTCAAATGACATTTCATTAGTGAAATTTAGTCGGATAGAAGTATCTAATTGTGTAATGGTTTCTCTTATCTATTTATTCAAATAACAAACTCGAATTCAAATTATTTACGAAGATGTTCAAAATGACCACCACCAATTTTTCACGAACTACCTTTAACATTTACTTAGATCTTCTAAATCGTTGGGCTTAGTCACATCAACTTTGGTCTTGAGATATCCCCACACTGAAAAATCGAGTGGCGTTAGATCTGGAGACCTAGCTGGCCAATCAATGGGGCTCCTCCGACCGATCCATTTTCCTGGAAACGTCTGATCTAAGTGATCCCTTACCTACATAAAAATGCGGAGTAGCCCCATTCTATTGGAAAACCACTTCCAGTCCTATGAAATTTCCATCTTCCTGTGCTTCCATTATAATTACGGTAAACTTCTCTAGTCAAATTTTCATTGATGAAAATGGCTCCAATAATAAGGTTGCCCAAAATATCTGATCATACATTCAATTTATGCGGTCCTTGAGTAAGATATTTCCTGTGAAGTTGAGGGATTTCATTTGACCAATACCTGCAGTTATCTTTGTTAACTACTTGAAAAAAATTCTCCAAGACCTTCTTTTTTATGGTCACAGACCATGCAGAGTAGGAGATCTGAACTCCTGAAGACTTTACATGCTCCATCTAGAACCATTGTGTTATGTAGTCACTCCAAACTCAAAAGTCCACGGCCTCCTCGTACTCTGTCGTAGCTCTTAGAGAACTGGTCCATTTCAACACTCCAAATGAGTAAAGTAGAACCGGAACAGCAAGCATATTGCAACTTTGTTCTTTCCCGACAGTTCTGATAACAAGATCTATCAGAGCTTGTGCTGATACTTGCCGCGGCGAGATTGTTCAACAGTGGATATCAAAGAATAAATATTTATTATCATTATTATCAACTATAACAACTGTAAGAGCGGTCTCTCTCGTCGGATCTAGACACCCGCGATTCATCAGTAAGAAGTCTACTGCGTTATAAAAGATGAATAAATAGAATAATTGGTGTTAAAAAAATTCGTGAAATTAGTGAAAATTATCAATTTACGTAACTAAATGATTCAGAGTTGGATGATTTTTATTACAATACTAAAAACTATATTAATAAGGATATGAAGCAAATATGGATTCATTGCTGGTATATTATCTTTTCCCTCTTTGTCCAAAATTCCGAATAATGTTTTATCCGGCTGTTGTGAAGTTTCAACATATCTCGTTTTTCTTCATTTGAGAATGAGGACATTTCGACTGAAGTATTTGTGCAAACTTATGATGTTTAATGAGTTCTGACAACAAGTGTTTATTAAAAAAAATTTTTCGATGGAGTCATGACCATCTCAGATGAAGTTGTTTTTTTTTAATATCTGTGGTTTCAGAAGTGCAAATCATATCAAATTATACATCAATGAAATCAGAATGAGAATTACTATTTTTCTGTATAAAAAACAATATGGCGCCCATAACAGAAAAAAAAGTTGATGATGAATGCCAAAAGACGAAACGTCGGATAGTAAATCTGAACATGAAAACGTGTAGCTGAAAAGAAGTATCAATGAAAATGTACTTTTGGTTTTGAGCTATGTTGTCAAATAACGATAGAAAAAAATAAAAACGAAAATTCCGATTTTCAGTTTTTTCCCGATATTTCCGGAAATACTCGGAATTTCCCAAGTTTCAAAACAGTATTTTGTTAAGCACCAGAATACGCAACTTTGCCCCAATTTAAGCTTCGACGTATTTCCTGTGGTTTAGGAGATCCCAATGGTGGGGGTCGAATTCGAATTGCCCTGTATATCAGTAACTTCGCTAACCTACTGTTGCATAAATAATCATAGATTATTTTCATTGATGTTGGCAGGTGTCTATTTGGACGATTCGGACAGAACAGTGCCGTGTGCCGTTATTTGGAATATTTATGTTTGATTTGCTTGGTTCGTTATTTCTTTTCAATGAAGTGTTCTTTGAATTCAATTATTTCAATTTCTTGCAACAATGTTCTTACATTCGAAAAGAAACAGATAAGTATAACAGTTGTGAAATTTCGAGTAAAAATTAAATATCTCCGCCTATGGTCAGTGTATGAGAACAAAGCGGCGAATTCTCTTATTCTTTCAGTTCAATCAACTTACCTTAGAAGAGTAAACCAATGTTTTCGTATTATTGCAAAGTGATTGGCCCAATATTTCCAGGCTATTTGTGTCACTGTGCATTAAAAAATAAAATCCATTAGTCTTGTTTCGAAAGAAACGCAAAATGAAGCCAAATTCACCGGGAATAAAATCAAGCTGAAAAAACTAGGTACCCTGTATGGATAGTTTCATTCGAATGAACTGTATTCACGAAACGTTCAAGATGAAAAAAAAGATGATGATGAACCATATATCTCGAGATGGCTCAGGTAGTAACTTGAAGCGATCTAGACAGGTACGTGATTCACTTGTTCTTTAATTAGTTATTTACCGCTACCTCGACCACGTCTTAATTAACCGGTTAATTACATTCACAATTTTCACACCAAACAACTCTGCCCATCAAGTTTTCAGAAAATACTCACATTTATATATTATGTGAACTTGTTTCGGTATTTACTGTTGAAGATATTGCCGTTCGCTGTATTAAAATCTTCGTTTACGTAACAGAATCGGGAGGTGATGATTCAGTGGAAGAGCTTTTCAGTCATGTGACAGGTATAAACTTTTTTTTGCAACTGCACTGTGAAAAATTAGTATTATCGAGTTGTTCTGTTGCTATGAGTAAATGACACCGGAGTGAAGACAGTGACTGAAGATACAAACTTTGTGTGAAATCTACATCGAAGCATGAACAATTTTTGAAAAAATGTCACGAATCGCTTTGCCTTCAATTTATGATAAAAACATCAATTTCCCAAATAATCTGCAACCCTAATCGTGAAAATAAAAAATTTGTGAGAAATGTTCGTTGGAGCATAACCAATTTTGAAGAAAATATTACGAATTCTCAACTTAGAAACACCACGAGAGCTTGCTCGAGTGGTGTTTTGTACAGCAAGACAGTTTGAGTGCCTGGCAAGGTGAAAGTATTTAGGAAATTCTGCATTTTGAAGGGATATTTGATCAGAAAATTTCACGAATACATTATATTATGGACTAAATGCGTATTGCAAGAAAGGTTCATCTTGTGTAATCAATGTCAGTTGAAGAGTTGAACTAAGATGCCTAAAAACCCTAGGGTGCCGACTCAAACCTGTAAAACTGTAGAATAAAACGCTGGACATTCGCTTGCTTGATAATGAGAAAACAAATGAAATCGCGGTCTATTTTTCAAAAATCCCGCGATACTTCGTGAACCGCCACCATCGGTTTTCTTGTTAGGGTGAATTTTCATGAACAGAAGTTTCAAGTATTACGCACGAGAATCACTGTCCGCAAGCAGTTTTATTAGTTAAATTTTCGACTTATTATATAAATTTTATTTTGCTGATATGCAATTTACTGGAATAAATAATAATCACACATTTCACATAAAAGTATTGAAATTCAGCTGCATGGAAATTCACCATTAGAACCTGTCAATCTTGTGCTTGTGCCTATCTGACATCTGCCCAACATGCGCATGCGCAAGTATCTGCGCCATTGTATCTGAGTTTTCCTTTTAATGTTCTCTATAATAAAGTATATATAGAGTAATAATTTTGTAGCTTATTTTGAGTTTAATTGCTTCTCAGAAGTGATATGTGTGATGAGTTGTATGTTACAATGGTCTTTCATCGCTATTTTAAAAACTGTTTGTCATGTAATAGTGAAGATGTTTCTTTTTTTGTGCAATTCTTTCTCGACAGATAATTTATTTTTGGATGATCTAACCACACTGAAAAGATTTTACGTAAACGAATGGTAAAATAAGAAAACCTAAACAAGCTTGATGATATATGCAAAATTGATAGATTTCAGTAGAAGTGGTATTTTTTTTATTTTGTCACGAATTTTCGCAATTTGAACTTATGGAATATTTAAAGAAACAGTAGGGTATAACAACACGCACCCAGTTGATTGAATCGATTTGAAAAAATGTTTATTAGAGCATGGCGAGTTAAGAAATAAAATGTCAGTTCCAAATTGGTTCCAAAGTATATTTTACAGATTTTCGGTACTAGACATAATGAATTATTGTGTTCATCTCTCTGAATTTTGTCCACACAAAAACGGATTATGGTCAACTTATTTAGGAAAATAATATAAAATACAGAAAAATAAAGAATTGAACATCATTATTAGTCAATAATATTGCACTACAAAATTTTTGATTCTGCCACAACTATTTTGACTTTCAAATGGTATTTACATAATTTAAAAAAATAACACATTTTGTTTCGTGTTATTTTTCCAAAAATTTGGTCTTCCACTTCGAGTATGGAAACTATATTGCTTTAGAATGATATTTAAAAAGTTTACTGACATTCCGTCAAATTCAATCAACAACAATCACAATGTCCCTGGAATATTGACATGAGGACGAGGCGCCATCTCATGATTTCATTTGTTTTGTCTTCAAAAAAATCTAAACAAAATCTAATCAGTCGACACACCAGGGTTTTTAGGCATCTTAAGTTGAACCGTCAAACTGACATTTCTATATTTACCGTGATCGTGTCGTAACTATGGAAATGTATACACAAGGTAGAAGCGAAACACCGTTTTGAAAATACCACGGGCTGGAGGAAGTGTTTTCAAAAAGTCCTGTTCTCATTGGTTCGAAATGTGAAAATTATGGCATTTGATTGGTTTATATGAGGGTAATTGTCAGTGTAACGTTGACATGATTGGGTGAAATTATTTCATATGACACAAAATGACCAAATTTGAATGGTTGTTAGAACTGTTAAAAAAAATTCAATTTAGTATATTTATGATCCAGCAGCGATCACTCCCCATATCCGGATGGCAGTTTTTGAGTCTAAGAATCATGTACTCTGAGCAAGCACAATGAATCAAGCATCACGGCTAGCATGCGTTCATCCAGTAAAGCATTCTCGCTTGAAAGCTGATGTAAACTTATGATCCCAGAATTGTCAGTAAGGTTTGAGTAGATTCTAACAGTTCTTTATTACTCTTGTTTATAATGAGGGTAACAACAGCATAATAAGAATAGTTCTAAATAATTGTAGCCAGTTTCCAAAGGATCTGTATCCACTTGATTCGTATTTCTTTCCTTACAATTAGTTTCCTGCTAAACCAGATACACTACGTGGCAGAAAACCCAAATGATTATACATGTCGTACGAATCTACCCACAAGAATAGAGTACCCGATGGTAATCATCTGTCGTGCGGGAATAAAATATAATCGTTTGGCATTTAATTGTTAGTTTATAAATGAATAAACAACTGGAAGCAGCAATTAAAATGGCGAGGTGAATTATCAACACAAACATAAAAACAGATAATAATATACAATTAGCTCAAATAGAACAGTATTTCAAGTTTCTGTAACAGAAGTACCACCAGGCAGCGCCGAAGACCGGTATCATAGTCCGAATGGTAATATATCGGATTATACGAGAGACGTTCAATAAGTAAACAATGATATCTACACGTGTATTGCTTTGCTTCGCTCAAATTCGTTTGGCTAGGTTTACAAGCAGTAATATCATTTTATCCCATTGAGTTGTTAAGGAATATTTATAAAATAACTTGTTATACGCAAATTAAACAAGTCTAAAAACATATTGAGTAAGTGCGTGGAATCAGACTGAATTTATCGAACTCATTATTCATGTATTTTTTGTAATAACAAAGCAATATAGAAAAGATTTAATTATTTTCCAATAAGAGCATAAGCTGTGTGGAAAAAGTAAAAAATGTTAAAAAAAACAATAACCGCATCGAGAAAAGTTTTGTTTAATTTCCCCTGAGTTTTTGTTTATTCGTTACGACCGGTTTCGGCATTTACAACATTATCAGGACGCCAAAAATTTAATAGAGGCATAGAAACATTGATTTGAACGGTCTCTATGAGTGATACTTCTGAAAAACATTATCATTTGTCTGTATGAATTTAAAATGGATAATCAGAAAAAATATACAGAGTGTCATTCGAAATAAAAAAAATTGGGGTCACTTTAATTTTTTTAATAATAATTCGATTACATATAATCACAAATTATCTCAGAATCAGAAATGATTACATCAGACTTTTTAAGAACCAAAATTTGATGACTGAAAAATAACAAGACGGTTTATCTGTAATATCATAAAATAAAAACAAACACAAATGTGAAGACGAATATTCGATCAACCCGTCAAATTACAGAAACAATATCCCATAAAAATATTAAAAGAATATTGTAAGTCTGCAAAGCGTAATATTCGAAAGTCGAAGGAATTACTATAATCGTCGAATCAGTATACCACAAGACCTGAAATTGGCATATCAAAAATCATCAGACGAATTAATGCTGAACCGAAAATTTTCAGAAATTTGAGAGGTTATAGCGTAGCAAAACGCCGGTCCATCTATTCTCTCAGAGATGGCGTAGCGTGCGGTTAATAACTTGAATAAATTCTCATATCCCCATTAAATTCTTTCTTATTTCTGTCTCACCACCTGATATCACTAAAATGCTAGGCTCATTAAATTTTATCACCGGTATTAGGTATCACGAAAATAATATGATTCCGCCTCCAACTGTTTTGTGAGTTGACACGCTACATCCTCCGAAAGCGTCCTGGTAGGTAGGTAGTAGGTAGTATTTTGCCGATAAATGGGTAATAATTGAGATCTGACATATTGCTAAGGTTGATCACAGCATGATGGGATTATGAGTTCAGTGAAATTCAATGAATAACATTGGCGGTTTTCTTCGATATTCTTGAAAATCACCACCCAGCAATTGAATTCTCGAATGAATCGAGGAAAGAACAAACAAATGAACAATCAATATGAGTCCGAACCAGACGATTCAATTTGTTCAACAAGAAGTTAGCGCTATCTAAGAGCTAATAGAGCAAGTTTCTACCAGACTGGTATATTTTGCTAAAATTTCAGCTGGATTTCGATTCTGATCATTTTATATCTTACACATTACGTTTCTATAAATTTCACGATACTAAAATTATTTTTTTCGGATAATTTGTTGGTTTTACGTTTTTAAATAATATTAAATGAAGTTTCGATGAAATTGTTTCGTTAGTTGTTTAGTTTGGCGGTTTTAAGATATGAATAGCGTAGGATAATGAGATTTGTGATTACTTAGTTGTATCATTTCAGTCACTTTCGTTTCTTGACTAATTCAGATCTATGAAAAATAATTCTTACCGTTTTCGCATATAATAATAATAATAATAATAATGAACTTTATTCATAAAAATTTTAAGATCGATACAACACTACAGCATGAATAAAGATAAAGAGCGATAAGTGCTATTGCACTTGTTTCGCAGAGAAAACAATCAGAACAGATAAAAAATGTATATAAAGCATTAGATAACAATGTCTAAAATAATGATAAAAATTAGTAAACAAACTTGGTGAAAATTTATAAAAAAAAAAGATTAAATAATGCTTAAGAATATAGGTAAAAACTTATGGAAACACAAAAAAATTATAAAATCATTGATACAAAATGTATAATAATAATTTTTTTTATAGAAGATGTATAAGAATATATATAAAAATGTATAAACACGTATAAAAAGTACAACAAATATCAATAAACATATTCAATACAGATAAAAACGTATGGGAACATTAGAGTGTATAAAAATATAAATAAAATATAACAAAAATGTATGTAATACCGACATATCAAAAGTCAACTTTAATAAAAAAAATTCAACAAAATACAATGAGAATCAATGTGAACCAGGTTGAACTTTCAATACACTAACGGAATATTCATTCAAGTAAATCTATTATAAATTGCCTTTCCTTATCAAAGAGAAATAGTTTCAATTTATTTTTGAACATTGGTTTCGAAGTTATGTTTTTCATATTGTGAGGTAGTGTGTTATAGAGATAAACTGCAAAGAAGGAATATGCTCTCTGAGAGATAGACTTTTTTAAAATAATGGGATACGTAAGTTGCGTATGGTGGCGTGTGTTGTATTGATGGTTCCTAGACTTCGCTTTGTTTTCACTGAAATGGTATTTTACGTTTATACAAAAATAATATAGTTGTCTGAGATCCATTATTCGACTTTCTTTATATAAACTATCAGACGAGAATCGCGAACATTTTGATGAAATTAATTTCAGAAACCTTCTTTGAAGTACTTCTAAAGGGTTTAGATGTGTACGTAAAGCTGCACCCCAAGCAGTGATGCCATATCTCAAATGGCTTTCAACGAGAGCGAAATATACGAGTTTCAATTCTCTAAGTGGCAAGCACTTTTTCAGGCAACGGAATCTATAGAGGACCATTTGGAGCTTTTTCATAGTGTAACGAATGTGGGAATCCCATTTCATGTTACTATCTATATATATACCAAGATATTTCATTCCTGTCACAGAATGGATAGTCAATGTGTTTCCTTGCATACCGACATCAAGTTTTTCGAACGGACAGGCACCGGATATATTACAGCTGAATGGTAGGAAGTTTGTTTTTGACAAGTTAACTGTTAGGAGCTTGTAGTCAAAACACTGCTTCGGTACTTGAAAATCTGTCTCTACTTTGTTTTTGAGTGCGGTCCAAGTTTTCGCTTCATAAAATATTGCAGTATCGTCTGCAAATCCAATTATGCTCCCAACACTGTTCAGTTTGAATAAATCATTGATATACATATTGAATAATATCGGACCTAATACTGTGCCTTGAGGAACACCACATTGAATTTGTTTTTCATCACTTGTGACACCATCTACTTTTACTACTTGTTGTCTGTTCTCTAGATAGCTTTCAAAAATGTTCAAGTAATTTCCTCTGATTCCATTATTTTCTAGGGTGTTCAATAGCAACCGATGGTCAACAGTATCAAAAGCCTTCGTCAGGTCTATAAACAGGCATAATGAGGGTCTACCTTTTTCCAGTGACTTGTGAATTTGTTCAGTTAGTTCCAGAATAGCATCTTCAGTAGAGGTTTTTTTTTTGAATCCAAACTGTTTTTGTGAAATGAGTTCATATTTGTTTGCAAATGAGGTTAGTCTATTTTTCAATAATTTTTCAAATACTTTTGAGAGATGGGTGATTAGGGAAATGGGTCTGTAGTTATTGGTATCTGTTTTTTCTCCTTTCTTATGTATCGGGGTAACTATGGTAACTTTGAAACAGTTGGGCCAAATACCTAGCGATAGGAATTTATTTATGATGACTACTAGGGGGTCCAGTATGTGGGTTGAGATGGACTTTAATACTTCTGCTCTGATTTCATCAATTCCAACAGATTTATCATTTTTTAATTCACTAATCAGGGAGATGACTTCTTTTTTATCTGTAGGAGTTAAGACTAATGAATTGGGTATGCTCTGTTTTGTTGGAGTGTAACAGAGATTTTTTTTTTCATTTTACTCGCCAAGTATTTCCCAAAACCTATGAATTTGTTATTGAATTCATTGGCTATGTTTTTTTTATTCTTCAATATTTTTCCACAATCAGTTTTAATAGATTCAATATTATTGGATGTTGAATTTCTACCAGTGAGTTCTTGCACTATTTCCCATAGTTGCTTGGTGTTTTGTGTGTTATTTTTAATTTTGTTTTTATAATAATTGTATTTTGTTTTTTGTACCTGATTCGTAACTGTATTTTTATATTGTTTGTACTGAATTTTCAAAATAACATTGTCAGGGTAGTTGAGTAGAGTTTGGAACATGCCATTCTTTTTATTAATCATACTCAACAGAGAGTTAGTTAACCACGGTGCAATTTTTGTGTTTTTCCTATGGGACTTTTATGATGCTTTATCGGTTCTCATACAAACGCATTAGATGAATTTCTTTTCGGATCATAAATCAGTTCTATACATTTCATTCTGCTATATTTAGGTCTTATAAAAAGATATTCTGATAAATGATCAATTCTTCATTTTATTGGTTTTACGTATCAACGGTTTTTTCATTTATTGTTATTAAGAAAGAAATTCTACTATTCTTTGGCCCACCATAATTTCCGGTGCGCCTAACGGATCTAGTCCAACGGTCGTCAAGGACGGAAGCTATTTTTTGTTAGATACTTGCCGATAAAATTCGTATTGTACCGGTGATGCAAAAATCAATTCGTCCACAATTTTCCAATTTTGTCCAAGCATCACCGAATACTACACCCTGCATGCATCATCACCCAATACATATTTATTGTTCAAAGCGGGAATTCGCACAGTTTGGGGTCTAATCGAAAACACCCAGCTAGCTGCTAATGTGTAATTAAGCTGTAGGAATCAGCGGAGACTTTTCAGCGATCCTGCAATTTGTTCGTCAATTACTAATACGAGTTTTTGGCGGAGATGTTTCGAGTAAGTTGTCGTGTCGAGTTTACAGCAAACGGACGAGAGAAAAACAAAGCAAGAAGTTCATTTCGAACTACTAGTCCTCGAGCCCAAACGTAAAAAAATCCAATTTTAACTATTAATATATGACTTGAAAAAATTTATTATTCACATCAGTGAATAAATTGGACGAAAAACAAGATTTGGAAATGTTCACATACGAAGAATTTTTGACAAGAAAAAAGTTATAGCAAATTTTCGGAAATGCACATTGTCCAAAAATATGCTGTAACTCAGAAACGATAATAGATATCGATAGGCGGTTTTCACCATTAAGTTTGTCATTAGTTTTCATTTATCTAGCTTGCAAACAGGACTTTCCCTTTAGCAGGGGACCCCAAGCGGGGATTTCGGGATTTACTGAAGCGCGGCAGTTTAATATATAGGGGGATACCTTGTACCCGGTAAGTACTTCCACCAAATATGAACCTCATAAATAAGGCCACGCGTCCAGAATAAAGGATCAGATAAGTAAAAAAAAATTGATCATCATTGATCGAGCGCGCATTAAAGTCTGGGAATGTGCTTTTACTACTAGATACACATACTATTTTTTCTGAAATCGCAATCAGCATTATGATAAATTAAGGAATTATACTTATTGTTTGCGTGCATTCATTTGCTGTCTAAAATGTATACAAGCCGTAAAAATTTTTCCCGGATCGTCTACGATACAGGAAAGTACTTTTCCTACAAGCGTGCGTCATTCACCCTCTACCCGCACGCAATTCAGTTTGGAAAGTGTCAATTTCCCACAGTTGTGCGGGAAAAACATTTATATGATATCCTCGTAAAATATAAGTGGTGGGTGACAAAATATGAAAGTTCAAGCTATTTTGTTGCAATACTAAGTGAGTTTGTTCAAAATCATCAATCATTTTGAACTATTTATTGAAAAAATGAACAAATATTGATAAATAAAAATGTATTGTTATGAAAATCACCCTATATATAGGCTTTGATTGATCTGATAACGAGTAGGTAACAATTGATGTTGTCATGCCGATCAATACACAAATTTGTTTGTAATTGTCAGAGTGACAGACAAAGCGTTGCTTATATAAAATTTTCGATTCAGTGAAATTGCCACAATGGATTATTAATCTGATGAAGAACTTCCACAAGAAATCGTGCAAGCAGCTACAGATGCGAAGAGTTATTGCTAACGAAATCTAAACAAAGGTATGAGAAGCAATACACGAGTTTTATTGAATGGTGCAACAATAAAAAAGTGAAAACACCAAATAAAGAAGAAGTATTCTTGGCTTATTTTCTAGAAATGTCTAAAACATGGAAGCCGAACACTTTATGGGCAAGATATTCAATGTTGAAGAGTGTATTCAAAGTAAAGCAAAATTTGGATATTAGCAAATTTTACAAAATAATTGCATTCATTAAAAGACAGAATGTCGGTTTTCGACCGAAAAAGGCCAAAATCTTCACTCAAGAAGACGTTTCAAAATTTAAGACTGAAGCACCCGATGACATATACCTCATGATTAAGTTAGTAGCAATTTTTGGATTAGCTGGTGCTTGCAGACGAGAAGAGCTGACAAAACTCACCATTGACGACATAGACGACAAAGAAAACCTGATAATTGTTAATATCAAGGATTCCAAAAATCATTCCTCTAGATCCTTCCTGATATCTGAAGAAGCAAATGATGGTTATTTTTTGAACGTATACAGAAATTATGTACATTTACGTCCAAAAGAGACTCCTCACCGTCGTTTATTCTTGTATTACAAAAGTGGAAAATGTACTGTGCAATGTGTAGGAATCAATACCTTAGGAAAGATACCCTCCGAAATAGCAGTATATCTGCGGCTTCAAAATCCAGAGCTTTACACTGGTCACAGCTTCAGGCGTTCCTCAGCCACTTTACTTGCTGACTGTGGTGTGGGTATAACTAATATCAAACGCCTAGGAGGATGGAAATCGACTTCAGTTGCAGAGGGGTATTTAGAAGACTCCACTAATCGAAAAAAAGAAATGTCCAACAAAATTCTCAATTTGAACCCTACAACGTCTTCCGGGTGCATTTTAGAACTATCCACGTCTATATCGATCGGCGACGACTTGATTCCTGTGCCTGCACATTCGATTTCTTTCGATAATGTATTGCCCGAGTTACCTTCTTCTTCAGGAAATCAGCCATCTTCAAAAAATATGCTGGCTTCCGCTATAAATTTACATAATGCATCAAATTGTACATTTACAATAAATATTACGAATAATTAGTGGATAGAAAATGTTACTCTTGTTAGTTGTTTCCATTTGCATGAATAAATAATTGAAAAAATGGATTTGTTTCCTACGCTTGTAGAAAAAGTATTGTTCCTAACTCATGCGGAAAGTGTCTTTCCCGCACTCGACTGCTTACCCGAACTCCGCTCTGCGTCGTTCGGGTTAACGGCAGTCGCGTGCGGGAAAGCATCACTTTCCGCACTTGTTAGGAAAATCACTATTCCCGTACAGTTTAGTGCCGAAAACGGTCCGGGAAAGTTCGTTGCTTAGCAACGGACTAAAATACTAGATTAGCGTATTTAGCGTTTTCAGAAAAAATATATAATCTGACGATTTCCAAAAGTCGAAATATTAAAAAATTCGTCGATAAAGTATAAAGTCTAATGCGTATTCCCCTCTCAGCGGTACTATTTCTGTCTCACTCTTTCTCTATTTATTTGACTTGGCCAAAGTTAAATTTTGAATATATTTTGAACCGATTGGTATACCGGTAGATTTTAAGAAATCTCAAAAAAACTACGATTTTTTTTTGTCGAATTTGTTATTTTTTTTTGGAATAACTGTTAAAAGGCTTTATCGATCAATTTCAAAAACTTATCAGCTCTTAATATCAAAAAACCACGGCGATCGCCGCCAGTCCGATCAGAATCGGTTGATTCGTTCGTGAGTTATCGTTGTCGAAAGAAAAACGAAAAAAAGTGTTTTTTAGGAATCACTCTGAAATTTCTAGTTCGATCAATTCAAACTCGAAGAGCTCAAGAACAGAATAAGTGAAGTGTTGAGCACTTAGGTATGGAGTTAGCGAGAAGTTGCAGGGATGGCCTTTAGGGTCAACCGTTTTCATAATTTTTTTTGTCAGATAAGGCGAATCCCTCTAGATAATCGTCAGCTTAGGAGACAGCACATCTAGGACATAAAGATGAACCATATATATCTTAATCTGACGCGCTTGAGTATTTCAAAATGACGATTTTTTTTTCATATTATTATAATGGCCGCGAGTTTGCGTCACATCAACATCGTCAGATTATTAAATGGGAGCTTTTTTTTAGGTTCACTTAACACTCCCTAAGAAAATCTGACGCGCTCGATAAAATTTTTTATTTTATTTTTTTTCATTTTCATCCCTTACCTACGACCACCCCCATCATGCAAACGATCATAGTAACATACGTACATTATTAAAAATACGTAGGATTTTGATGCTATCAATATCTGACGCGCTCCAGTATATCCATGCATTAGTTTTTTTTTTCAAATTTGAAATCTATAGCCGCTTCCCCCACCGATGAAAAGGTATACATTACATAACATTTTTTTCTTCTTATCATCTAAGCTTTGCATTTTTTTTTCATATCCCAAAACACAATTTTCTATAGGATCTTCAACAGCTGTTTATATCACGGGAAGTTGACAGACACAACCGTGATTTTGCCGTCTATATCCATTTGATCGGAGTTTAACAAATGTATACAGGCCGTTTCCTTTATCATGTGGTAACATTGCTATATTCTAAACCGTAATAGATACAAAGACGATTAAATGGGAAAAAAGGTCACTATTGTGGTGAGCAGTAAATTGGTCGGGGATTCTCGCCCTTCCCAACTTATACAGGGAAAACTGAAAATGCTGTTTTCGGTTTTTTACTTTTAATTAAAAATTCATCATACGTAGATCTAGTACATTTTGAATACAATAAAACTTTCCTCTTTAATTTTTTTATATTTTCTGAAATATCCATTATTTTCGTAAAAAAACGAAAACAGCATTTTTAGTTTACCCTGTATAAGTCGGGAAGAACGAGAGTCCCCGTAGATTTTCTCTGACCAATGTACTGCTCACCACAATAGTTACATTTTTTCCCATTTAATCGTCTTTGTATCTATTATGATTTAGAATATAGCAATGTTACCATGCACATGATAAAAGAAACGGCCTGTATATAAATATGGACGAATTAATCGAATTCGAAGAAAATGTTATATCCAACGACATACAAGATGCAAAATTACTGAATGAGCCTTTATTACCGGAAAAATCAAGATTTCGTTATGAAAAAGGGTATGATAGGTATTCTACTGAAATAGATGAGGGCATCAAAAAGTTAAAAAAAAGTAGTATGGTAGTTTGGCGTATTATCTGAGTCTTTAAAATATTCAATGCTCTGTTCTACTTTATTTAATTCTTAAGGGCGAAAAGTACCACTTTCAACACTAAAACTAGGAGAGAAATAGCTATTCACATACGAGGGTTGCTTTTTATATTTCGGGATATGAGAACAAAATCAAATATTATTCATCGAAAATTGCATTATTGTTTTCCAAAATATTCCCCTTCGAAATCTATACAAAATCAAACAGACGAGGTAAAAAAACTCTTGTCTATGTGAAAGCATTAGAAAAACTGGGAGGGAGGAAAATTTTTGTTCTCAGGGAGGAAAAATATTTTTCTTCTAGCGGAAGGAAAAGTACCATTTTCCTCCCTTCTTTAGAAGTCGAAAATGAATTTTTCTAGTAAGGTAGTAGAAAAAGTAAATTTTCTACTGATGACTTAAATGGACATTTACTTTTTTGTAAGAAACGCTCTTTTAATCCTTTCAAACTTTACATTCTTATGTGGATGTGTTTCGATTTCTTTTTCGGCATGCCACTGTTCACGGAACGTGAATCCAATAAAAGTATCGTTACTCACCATTAATCACTTTTCACCAGTATGAACGAGCGCCTCTTTGATTATAGCAATCGAAAGGATTGTAAATATTTTGCAGTGCCGCCCTAATCGTGTACCACTTCGTCGGCCATGACGTTGCAAACAACTCGACGGCAGGAAGAAAAAAACCAATATTGTTAACACGAATATTGAATACCCAATACATATCACTGACCTAGTGAGATGAGATTTCTCCTTGGGTGAATTAATAAGCTCCGGCGAGTCCCGTCTGGTGAACATTACACAAGCATTGCATTGTGATACTGATGTTACATAATTAATTGTACCGGGTGAACCAAATACTTACATTTTCGGGCGGATTCAGAGTTCTTGCAAACAGTTTACAAGGCTTTTTGTTTCCAGTTGTGATTATGGGGTCTCTACCCGATTTTCCAATTCAACAACCTTCGGTAGGGACGGTGGAACGCTTACAATTGGCCCTGAGACCTCGGTAGACTTATACGTCCTTTCGGTACCTCGAGAGCCAGCTTTGTTTGGTGTGCTCCAATTACCAGGGTAGCAACAGATGGGGATACAGTCTCAGAAGCCTCAAAAATATGCTTATTCGTTACAAGTTATTACCATAACAGTGTAATAAAATTGCTGCTTACTCTGTCTCCTAATTTATTTTAACATGTATTTAATTCATATTCACGCTGTGACTATAATTTATATGCAACCAGGCTAGCGTCTGTATTCAGTGTCAGTTGTATACTGACTGCTTCATTTCGCCCTATTTAAGATAGGATAGAGAACGTATTCGAGACTACATCCTAGGTCTCATCAAATTAAACAACAAGGAAAGGAAGAAATGAGAGAGCACACGAAACCCAGTGCACACAGAAAAAATTATAATCCTAGCTTTTAAAAGCTACAAAGAAGAAAACTGGCAGAGGAAACTCGAACACCTCAAGGTGGTCGATAACTCCCTTTGACAGATGTCCAGACATCTTCCAAAGAGGCACAAGGACATCCCAGCCGTGAGGAATTGTCGGAAACTAGCGATGGCCGATCCAGTGGAACCGGAAAAATTCGCGGAGTACATTCCAGACGAGCACCAACTCCACCCCGCAGCAGGAGACAGTTTATAGTGGAGCCAGAGAGTTTAGAGAAGCCCCGAGGGCTTCGTCCTATCCATCCTCCTGGAAACGTGTCATTTAAATAATTGCGCACATCTTGGGTGTGATGCAGAGGAGCTCCGTCTTGTTGGGAAATCAGTTCCTGCTCATTGTATGCGGGATCGTTCTCAATGATATTTGTTAAAGCTAGGTCGATGGCATTTTGTAGTAAATCCTTCCTGTTATTTCCAGGAAGGAAAACAGATCCTACAGAGGAATTTACAACAATGCCAGCCCACACATTTGACTTCTGGGGGTGTTGCGTATGTGACTCGTGACAAGTTCTTGGATTGGTGTCAGTCCAGTAACGGCAATTAGGGCGATTCATTGAACTATTTAGGAAGCAGGAACACTCGTTCGAAAAACATACATGAAATAGGAAATTACTACTGTTTAACGCTCGCTCACTAATAACTTCGCAAAATTGCAAGCGACGATCAAAATGTGCACAGAGAAAAATATACGAGTTACAATAGTTAAATTACTTCGAAAACGATGTAAAAATTACTCCATTCAACATGGGAAATAATTTCACAGCGACGTTTGCCTCTAAAATACAAAATATTTCTGTTGAAACATTAATGGTTATAGCGTAATTTCACAAAATGTTTGTAATATATCTACAGTACACACGTAAGAGTACAAATCTTCGTTACATTCTCACAAAACATGTGTAAATAATATGTGAATGATTACCAAACAGAGATGTGATAACACAAATACAGTTTGGAAACACAGAATCGATGTGTGATGGCGAAGAGCGTTATTTATTATTTGTCAATTCCTTCTATTTCAAATAAGCAGTAGTTTCACATAACTATTGTAATATCACTACTTTCAGTTCGCATGGAAATTTCGGGTAGTAACATCGATATTTCACTTAAAAAAATGCTTCATGAATATTACAGAAACACTGATTTTATTCACAAGAATTATGTTAATATATACAAAATTTCTGTGTTTTCAATAAGGATGTGTAAGTATCTGTACATATATTCAGTCAATTTACAGAACCGCTGTTGTAAATATGTAAAAGGGTCTGTGAATTATTTTCATACATATGTGAAAATACAAAGACAGTGGTAAAGATTTACAGGACTGATGAAATGTATACCTCCCCCTTTGATGACGTGACTCTGACGTCAGGTCACATGACAAGTGGCTTTCTAATAAGGGAACAAACAACACAAAATTGTACGGATTGTGCCATTAGAAGAGTGGATTAGAAGTGTCTCTGTTAAGTTCGTTACATTTTAGATAATTGATTATCTTATCACTGGTGAGTCCTAATTCATGATGTAATTCGTTATTGAAAATTATGAAGAAGTATGAGTTGCATCTATGGTACCGCTGAAATGCATGTTCTGTTAGTTTTAAGTGCTTGGGGTTGGATTGCAAGTACCTAGTCTCCAAAATGTATGAAAAACATACTGTTATAAAAGATCTCATAATCGATTTAGCTTTGGAATCCACCGGATGAAGGGAACTCTGTACAAAAAAAGACAAAATAAGTGGACAGTTATCATACAGGAATTGACGATCATATGACATTTCAACAAAGTGACCAACGTCAGATCAGATTACAAAAAAGCTTTGAATCTGTAGCTGAGAAAATTGTTAAATATGCAATTGATAAAAAAGTATTGAATGGGGAGAGTCTTTGGAAGATATGAATAGATCTTTCACACAATACTAAACATTTCAAAAGTTGAAATTAGGTAAAGATCGCAATATTTTCAAGTGACATCATTGTTATATGTCTTTATATTTCAGGACTGTTTCGATAGATTTGTTTATGGATCAGTACCGTACCTAATTCAGTATAGTAGTAAGTTGATGTTTCTATTTTTTCTTGTGAGGAAAAAGAATGTTAATTCATATCCAGGTAAATCTAATTCTTTTTTTGAACTCGCAAAAACATTGAGCACGATTTGCATTTGAATTAAAAAGCAAATTTACTAATTTTGAATAATTTTCAGGTTTATGACAAGAAAAAAAGATATTCCCATACCTTCCGTTTTCATTATTTCTCATATTATTTCTTTTTTAGATGATCAATATTTAAAGTTTTCGACAATAGAAAAGAAATATTGAAGTCTAACAAATTTAAGGAGACAGGTCATTGATGTTCACTCGTCAATAAAATTGGAGCTGCACTGGAAGTGATACAACCGTACCATATAAAAAATCAACTAGCTAGTGGAGGGAAATCCAAAAGAACTGAACATGAAGTGAAAACTTGGGACTTGCAACTGTTACTTATTTTCAAAGTTAAAGAGACCCGTAATGTTATCAATTTATTGTAGCCAAATTGATACTGTCCTTTGGTGAATAGTCATATTATAGTGGGGAGAAAAAATCCATCAAAGAAAGAGGTAAAAATCTTGTGAACCATAAATTCCACTAAAAAAAATTCTGGAGTGCTCTTACTCTTTCAACACTATTTTTTATGTTATTAGTAGATAATTCAAGCAATAAATTCTTATTTAACACATTGAAAAGTATTGAAATGTGTTTTTAGGAAAATTCAATTGAAAATAATTAATAATATTCTTGGATCAAACGTATATTGCTTCTCGAATTTTTTTCTGTATTTATGAGTGAATGATATCATAATACTGTCAATATCTACTCTGGAACTTTTCAGAAAAGTTTCGAATTTTCTTGAGTTGAATTTTGTTTTCATATTTTTTTTAGATGTTTAATTGGTTAACTGCCAAACCGTGTTTGTTAAAATGTGACAAAGACCACTCGAATTATCTTTAAGTTTTTATGTTGTGATGATTTTTTATTTTATTATAAGTCTATGAGGCAATTTTTTTGTTTGGTCATTCATTTTCCGCAGTGAGTTACTGAATGCGACGATATATAGCATTAATTTGAGTGAGCACAAACTTTCCGTTTTAACAATTCAATTTCTGATTCTTGACTCAAATGACTCATCACGCCGTATTCAATCATTAAAATTATATTTTGAATAACCTTTTTTGTTTTCGTGTAACAATTTTGATATTAATGACCATAACATTATTTGTTTCAATATTTTTTCGTTTCATTCAATCATTTCCTTTTTCTATCCCCGTAAATCGTATTGTCATTAACAGTATCTATTTTTAAAATCTAATGAAAATACAGAACATCCAAGACATAAATTCTGTGAAAGTACAGAATTTTTATAAAATCACATTTGCAAAACTAAACATCATTCATGCAATGAGTTCTGTAAAAATACAAATTATTCTGAAATTACAGTTGTCAAAGTACATATTATTGGTTTAATACCATTCATGAAAATGCAGAACATTCATGAAATTACATTTGTGAAAATACTGAAAATCTGTTGAACTACGTTGGAGAAAACACAGAAAAAAATCATAAAATAACATATGCAACAGTGAAAAGTATTTCTGAAATCACATTTGCCAAAATACAGAAAATATGCTGAAGTACATTTGTAAAAATACAAAACGATGTCAACTGCCATAATACAGGAATTGGATAGATTACATTACTTTTTTGAAAACACAAAATAATCCGGAAATTACATCTGTAAAATAACGTGTGTAGAATTACAACAAATTGATTGAAAATATTTGTAGAATTACCGGAAAGTACTGAAACTACAGTTGTGAAAATACAAAATTAAATTGAACAGCAAAGTAAAAATTCTGAAAATTCTCAAATGCCCAAACGAGATTACAGGACCACAGTAACCTCTACAGTGAAAATGTAAAATTTACATAACCATTGGAAAATTTAACACGATAATCGTTGGTTACATGTAACCAACGATTTTCTTGATAATTTTACAAAATTCCTTTTCTCTGTGTGTCCTTTGACAAACAATCTTGACATATTTTTGGATTTTGCCGAAAAATTCTTTTCCACCCTGTAATGTCTTGCGGTGCGTTTTCGATTGGCCACCCTGTATATGTATGCCCATGTAGAAGGGCAACTGAATAAATTTGCCATATTACTTCTTCTACAAGACTATTGTATTTTTTTTCTGTAACTTATTGTATTCTGAATTTGCCTTTCAAGTATAATGAATTTAAAATCGCCAAATAATACTTCTTTTATCAAACGACTTTTCGGAGCTATATCTATCCCTCTTGCCAAAACTTTTTGAAACTCTATTTATATTATAGGAATTTTGTATTCAATATCTTCCTCTGACGAAAGTCTAATGAAATCCCACAAAAAAATCTTCAGATCATCTGTAAATGACAGAAGAATATACAAATTTTAAAAAAGAGCTAACAATCTTAAAGAAATCGCTTACAAGGTTTGTCATGACCTTAGCATCATCAAAAATTTGAATGGAAACGTTGAAAATAATATAGACCAAAATGTAATCTTCGAAAAGGAAAGCATTTTCATGTTTCTTTGTTTTTATCGTATGTTTTTTAAATTTTCCAATTTTTTTTTTTTTTTTCGATTTTAAATTAAGAATCTTATCCTTATCGAAGTCAATACCTTCCAAAAAGTTATCTTTTACAGGGGAGGATGGCACATTCATTGTATTACTCTCGACCGAATCGAAAGATGCACCAGTGGGCATCATATTCTCCTTTCAAACAACAATGCTGTCGCCACGCCGTAAATAACGAAATTCGCATTGATGCGTTGGCGTTTTTCGCGAATTTATCATTCTGTTTACGAGGCTAGGGAATGTTATCTCGTGCCATCTGCCAAACCCCAATGTAGATGCAACTTTTTTCAATATTTTTTTGGACCATAGATGGTGCTGATATCGAATACACGTGAATAATAAAGTGGACTCTGTAAAATCTGTAACGTGTCGGTAAATCATGGACTTTACTCGAAAATAAAGTTGCGGTGAGAAATATTCGATTCGGAACAGAATTAAACACTAACAGGACACTGCACGTTATCGGTACAGTTGGATTATTTCATAATTTCCATTTTATACATCAAATAATATAGGAATCAGATTGAATAAGTTTCTTTTTCCCACAGCTTCATATGCTGATTAAATTTACATAAAATGTTTGCATATAAACTTAATGTTTGCATATAAACTTTTGGTCCATAACTGTTTTAGGGAAATATGATTTCTGTAGTAATATCTCGACAAAATGCAGACTTTGCACAAAACAATAAAGACTTACTGTCACGAAAACTATGTTTACAACAGCACTATAGTTTGAGTGACAGGCAAGGTAACAGTATTCTGAAACTTTGGCCAAAGTTGCAGTAATATTCACAATTCAATATAAAAAATATATAAAAAACCACAAAATAAATAAATCATCAATCGAAGTAATATACATAGTCTTCCATTTACCTCCAACGTATTACGTTCCGATAGATCTTGGAATTTCATTTTCCCATGTCAGCAGCTGTAATTAACTTTCATTTTCAATTAACGTTCGCAACATCAGTTTGTCGGTATCATAGCACTCATATTATAAAAATTAAATTATGTATACTGCTTTCAGTTGCGTCAAATGATATCAAATCACACTTACTTTTGTTCATAATTATTTTCGTTAAACTAGTCCACTTCGAAATGGAAAAATTCTAATACACTCTCGAAACTTAAAAGATATTGACAAGGAATCCTGCTAGCAGTAAATTATTACATTACTAAGATTTCTTTTAATGGCAGAAAAATACGCAATTGATCAAATAAAGTATTAAAATAAATAATATACTGGCTACATTATCCATACTTCATTAGTGTGCAGCAGCAATAAGTACAGAAAATGGCGAAGGCACCAATCATACTTTTCGACGATTCAAATGATTTGACAAAATCGCTTCGACCTTTTTACACGGTTACACTCAATAATGATCCCATCTCTAGTTGTCTATCATATTGTGGTGCATCACATGGGGTGGCTGCGGCATACCATGGAAATCCTGAAAGAATCCTGAAACTGATCGGTCATCTCAAGGTAAGTGGGTCTATTCCCACTGCAAGCTTTACATGTTCTAGAAAGTGCGCCAATGAAATGCAGCAAAACAAGAAACTTCAGGATTCCTTATTAGAGTATAAAACAGATCATCAATTTTTCAGTAGAAGTCAAGCAAGTTGAATTGTTGATACAACTGAGATACAATAGTTGAATTTCTTCATTAAAAAGATATTAACATTATCAAAGGAAAAAGAACCGTATATGGTCAGAATAGCTGCACCAACTTCAACTTAACCACTACAAAAAATTTCCTTACTAGTATGACATCACGTAGACTGAAAAATATCTATTTCTGAAATAGAGAAAGAAGCGATTCGCTTGAGAATGTTGGGTGCTCCTCCTTACCTGAAAATGTATATGATAATAAAAATAATACTTTCTCAAAATTCAGCTTGTAGACGTAAGCTTCCTACATCATCAGGATGCCGGAGAGACGTATAGCTAGGGGTGGAACAAAGCCACACCCAAGAGGTAAGTACCATTGAAAACTCTCTCCGCGGCATGTATCAGCATAAACTCCGACAGATCTGGTCATCAGAACTATCAGGAAAGAATAGAATAGAATAGAACTCACGTCAAAACTGCGGAGGGTAAGAAGTTTCTGCAGCTACATAAGGATAAGCAAATGCATAGAGTCTTCTACAAGAATATTAAAGACCTAGGATTATCCAGAAACCCGACTTTTAGATTTTTCAGGTCAAGTGGGCTGAAGTCGGAAACCGAGGGATTCATAATGGCCTGCCAAAATGTTATCTTCAACACCCTCGTCAACAGTAGTCGCAAAATAGGTAGAGGTTAGTGACACTAGGTGCAGAGCGTTTCGTGGGGCAGCTGAGACCATCATGCATTTGCTGTCAGCCTGTTCAGCTTATACGGTCTCAGCCTGTGTTCACAGGCATAACGCAGCGCTACGAGTGTTGTACTATCCTATAAGATACTCGTACGGTATAGACGAGACAATGGTGTTGCCTTATGCTCCGGGGGATATTGAGTCCGTTGTGGAGAATGAGAAGAGCAGAATCTATTGGAACTACTCATTTCCCACCCTCAGTCAAATACAAGCCAATGAGTCCTTCTCGACCATCATTGTAAGACAATTTTCATCATTGAGTTTTCAGCTCCTGGTGAAACGAATATCATCCAAAAAGGGAAGGAAAAACGGATTAAATATCAAGATCTACTCTTCGAACTCCGCAGGCTTTACCAAAACCATTCTGTTAAAATGATGGTTCTGATAATAGGGGTCCTAAAAAATCATACTGGCATGTTGTGATGTGGCAGAAAACTTAGCAGGAAGAATCTAGAAGTGCGTAATTCTTGGTTCACTCTGCCTAATCAAGGCACATGATTCTCGGACCCAGTAATCACTCACACCACAAAACATTCGGGGCTCCGGAGACAGGGCCTGACTGGTATATTCCTGATGGAAAATAAAATAAAAAAATACTCCCTCATAAACACTCATAGAGTGTACCCAAAGGCAATATTATTATTTGCCATGGCGCTCCAGGATAACTGATTATTGGTGTCGCACTCACTTTTCAGCACCACCAAGCAAGCACCAGACGTCGGTATTGGCATCTAGACAAATTACATTGCCTGTCGACTTCTATGCAATTGAGAAAAATTTTCGCATTTTCAGGATTCGAACCTGGCCAAATGCAAGCGGAAGTTCCAAAGGCCGGCATCTAACCGCCTCGCTTTCGACCACATAGACAGATAACTGTAGAAGAACACATTTTTAAATGTCGTTAAAATACAGTGTGTTTCACTTCTCATGGAAACACCCTCGTATCTTATGACGAAATATCATGAAATCCTCAGGATCGATTGATACACTAGAGATGAACTTTCTGCACGAAAGGGGTCATCATACGTGATATACACTGCTCGCCAGCAGCGATGAAACCACCCGTTTTTCTGGAAAGTAATATTAGGGAGTAAAATTGGCCCAAAATTCCTTCGGATTCGTGTTCAGAATCCCCAAATTACTACTAATATACTTGTCTCCTGAAAAAATTTCGGTTTTGAAAAATTCAATTTTTTTTTTCAAATACTCCACTGATGATGACCCCTTTCGTGCAGAGAGGTCATCTCTAGTGTATCTATCGATCCTGGAAATGTCATGGTACTACGTAAAAAATTACGGAAGATATGGGGGCGTTTCCATGAGAAGTGAAACAAATTTGAAATTTTCAGGACAGAAAATTTTTTCAAGAGACAGGGGTAGTAGCAGTAATTCGAGGATCCTAAACACGAATCCGAAGGAATTTTTGGCCAATTTTGCCCCCTAATATAAATTTCTGGAAAAATGTGTGGTTCCATCGCTGTTTTCGTGCAGTGTATATCACGTAGGATGACACCTTTTCTGCAGCGAGTTCATTTTTGGTGAATCTATCGATCCTGAAAATTTCATGGTTCTACGTTGAAAATTACGGAAGATACGGGGATGTTTCCATGAGAAGTGAAACACACTATATATTCTCTGAAGACAATTGTTGTGGCCACCATAAGAGATCGCAGAGAATGAAAAGAACACTTTTATATAAATAATCTGGTTCATAGACTGGTCCAGAATTCACAATGGGCCAGGGTCTGGAATACTGTGAAAGTCCTAGACAGAAGCCGTATTTCACGACTTCTCCAAGGCTTTTGATCGAGTTATTCAAGACATATTGCTAAAGAAATAACTTCGTTGAGTAAGTATACCTGTCAGACAGGCATCAAATAGTGAGGAACGATAGTCAGTACTGAGGAAGTGGTATCATAAAAACGGGTGTACCTTGGGTCTCCGTTCTGAGACTATTTCTCTCATATATAATATATGATATCACCCTTCTACCGAGTACTGTATCATTCACACTTTTAGCATATGATGCAACTAAAAGCTGGTTGCGTGATAAACTCTACTATAAGATGTCCAATGGATTCAATGAGAAAGGCGACTTAGGGCATGATAGGAATCAGGAGGAATACTCTCGGAGGAGAAATTCGATCAGAAAATATAAAAACTAGGGAACGCAATGACCAATAAATTTGAAGTCATGGCCTTTGAAAGTTATCCCAAAGCACAGGTTTCGCTGATGGAATAAATGGTTGAAGGGTCTAAGAAAACAAAACTATCAACGAGAGCAACAAGGAAGCGAGAGAAAACTACTGCTGGGAGTTAAAGAAGGTAATGAGAAAGAATAAAATATACTGCTGGAGATCTCAAATTCACTCCCTAACAGAAGTTTCAGGTTCATGCTGACCAACGAGGAAAAGGTTCTGTAACAAACTTGGAGGAACCAGAAGACTTGAAAATTCACTTGAATCTTCCTTTCAACGTGCGATCCCTAATTATTATGTCCGTCCTAGTGAGTCATTCATCCATCCAGCTTTGCCACATTTGGTAACTACTGCACCTGGCGAGGAAAAGAATAATATTATCTTGCCCCATCTATGATACAAACCGCAGAAGTTTCAACGATTCAATTTTGTCAATCTCAACAATTCACCTCACCCTCTCATTAAAATTTAGTTTCTCTATATGATTGATTTCCCATATCGAATGATAATTAGACAAACATCAATGCCCACTCCGAACCGAATAAAAAAATCGACAGTCATAGTTTCGTGCCAATTACTTCACGGCAAATTAGACGCGAACGGAAACGCGAGCTTTAATTGGGAAATTAATTTGTCAGAAAAATTAATGAAGCGTGCATTTTGTATTTCTGTAACTCGATACGGATAATGATCTCTAAATTATTATGTAATTTCGGGTAACGCATATTAATTAGAATGGTGACCGGTCCGAATATGTCTTTGATAATTGATTTCGGTGTCATTCGAAATCGTATCTAGTTCAGGGCTGCATGGTGACATTCAGTCGGTGCGGCAAATCCTTTCTAGAAAAAGTGATCGCTCGTAGAGCAGTAGCCAGAATGCGGTTTGATTGATTATGACACAGAGCGGTCTACTTCATTAGTTTCGTAAGAATGGCAGTCGTTTCTCTTCAACATCAACTAATGACTATTTTATTCACATCAATGCATTTCTTTGCTAATCGGTCAACATTTCAAGTTGGGTATATAGGTAGATTTTACAAACTAATAGGTTATAGAATCCAAGCAGTTCTCATTCAAAATCACGATATATCACTGCCCTTCATGTTACTTCAGAAGTGCCACAGGGCTCCATTTTGGGACCTTCACTATTTACGCCTCGCGGTTTTAAACATATCTGCAACACGCAGATTCCCATTTTGTATGCTGTCCTATACTAAACAATGATATCTGCAAACACTATCACCATGTCAAATCCAAAGCTATACTTTTCGGTGGGAAAATAACACGGCACAGGGTACACTTGCGCTTCTAATTGAGCGAATGCGAAAAGATATTGAAGATTTGCTAAATACCGATATTAAATTCATAAAACACGTTTCATCTGTAATCGAAAAAGCGTTCTGTAGTTCGAAACGTATTACAGTCATGGATAGATTCTCAGTAAAGTGAAATCAACCTTTGCGATTCGTTGGTCCTCTCAAATCTCTATTATGGTGACTGCGTTTCAAAGAAAGGGTGGTTAAGGATGGGGAAAAGGAGATTACTTCAACATTGCGTTTTATACCATGAAATAGTAACTGTCAAAAATCTTTCTTAACTCTTTGATAAATTGAGTTTTCGTTCAGATGTGCATAATATCAATTATAAGCAGGAAAAATAATTCATTCAGATTTCAGATCTTCTTTCTGGTTCCATTCAGCAAAAATTTATAACTCCCTTCCTGCTTATATGAAATAGTTATCTGTAAGCAATTTAAAAGAAGAATGAAAGAAAAACTCTTGATTGGTAATGCTTGCTTTTAAATATTCAATAGATTACGGCTCAATTGTGTATTTATTGTACATATTGCTTATTTCTATATATTTATTTTCCCACATAGGCTTTATCCTAGACTAAATAGCACTCCAGTAAAGACAGTTGCTGAAACTGAAGACCCAAGCTGCACCTATGAAGACTAATAAATCCACATCCAGTCTGAAATTTAGAATATGTGACGCCTTTCTATTTGCCTTTGGAAGCTCTTGCAATAATAATAATAATTTTTGGGGCGCCTGAAATTTTTAGCTCTGTGTATTTTCGTCATTTATTCTAATGACTCGTCTTCTCTATAACAACTTAAGTTTCAAAACCTTCTGATGAAAATAATATTTTTGAAATGTGGCATCCCAAACATGTTTGAATGGAACCAAGATTGTAGATATTTTGAATAACTGGTTGACAGCTATTCCAAATATCTACCAAGGAGGAAAGATTAAGACAGGCTTGTACAAATGTGACGATATTTTCTAAAAGATTGTGGTTCATACGACGACTATTCTAAATATTTAAAAAAAATTGTAAGAATTTTAGTTATGCTATATTTCTGTTAAAAAAAATTATTTTATCGTGAAATTTTATTCACAACCATTTGAAAGCATCACAAATCCAGTGGCGTCGTCAAATTTGATTTTAAAAAATCGCTAGTATGTTTTTCTAGATTTTTGACCTTGAAAAAAATTCGGTGTAAGCCTTGAAATTTACATTTCTATTTAGAATTTATAGCATTCTACCAGAACTGTTGATGCTCTAACTATTGGAAAAAACTTCTGAATCGGATAATAAAAAACAGTTTTAAAGAGGTGGTCCGCTTTCAAATGGGTCACTCTGTATATACAAATAATTTTTTTTCGATGAACTCATGAAAAAATTGCCACCGGTTTCTTTGAATAAGGATTTGATCTGGATCTAGATAAACAGCCTATATGTCTGTCGAGCGGTTTAATTTAGTTCTTTGGGCCAGATTATTAAAATATTACCCTAATCACTGATCGTGAAGTGAATAATTATTTAATTCTGATTTTTCATAAGGGAATAGGTCGGCATAGTGCCTACCAATGACTATACTTACGACCCCCTCAAGATTACTTGTTGAAAAGAGTTTTCGAATTGAAGGAATCACATGCATACAGAAAAAAATCCTCATAACACGGAAAATTACAGTTGTTTAATATATCATTGTGGTGTGCATATTTCGTTGACGACAAACATGTACAATCCTTCGATATATTAATGAAGTATCTCAACTCATTCTAGAAACAGGTAGTGATATTCCTCACTCATGAAATCTTCGTCTGCAGCAAAGACAAATACCAATAAATACTAAACAATAAAAACTACACGTCGGCTCTTAAAAATATAGCCGCAATAAAAGTCTTACTAGTGAAGTTATCCTTGAATTATTTCTCACAGTCCACGTAGAAAACTTGTGCCCGTTTCACCAAAATTGACAATGCACACTATCTTCAGAATATTTAAAAAACGCCCAAATATGATTATTGGAATACATTGACACAACTATTACTCAACATTACTGAAACATGAATATCAGTACCTTATTTTCACTTGTACCTCATTGAACAAACTTTCAATATCAGGCGTTTTTATTCAGAGATGCATAACCACTGACAAAAACCCAATACATATATAGTTCTGGACGTTTATGAACAAATTTGATGAAATTTGATATCAAGTAATGTGGTGAAGTTGATATCATTCCACGCTTTTCATCTCAGAACAAGAAAAGCTTATAAAAAATCAAGTGATATCGTAATCGAGTTAATCACGAAGTGTATAATGCAAGCAAAAGTTGGCCTTGACACTGATAGGTGTCAAGGTTAGCTGGAATTCATTACATAAAGTTTTTTAATAATTACCTTGCAACAGGTTGTCCACCGCGTCTCGAATGTATTTAAATCCTTACCTGAAAAATAAATTAGTATTTTAAGCACACATTGATGATGTTTCCCATTAATTTATACTTTCATAATGTTAATACACTGACAAAAAGATGGAAATGTTAACGCTGACCGATAAAAAACAACTTTGTTACACATCCATTGAAAATTCGATATTTAAACTCCTAGAACATTGAATCGATCATTGAATCGATATCTGGCTATCGATATTCTTCACATTTATTACCTGTCGATTTGTTTTTGTTCCCCAGTGTCCGAAATAAAGTGCGATTTTCAACTATTAAATAATTTGTTGATGCCTTTGAAATGTATAATTCTGAAATATTCTTGAGTGGGTTGGGTGCTTCATGAATTGGTTCAAACATAATATGCAGATGTTAGATCTCTGAGGCGAAACAATAAAATCATTTGTTTCAATAATATTTGATTTTCTCTTACAGTCCCTGAAAATATTCAGATCACCTGCGCATCTAACGAATCAAAACGAAAAATATCGCAAATCTGAACGGAATGAATGAAAACAAATAAAAAATTCCCAGCGAGCTTCGAAAAAAGCCTTATCAATGATCAATCTCCCGTAGTAGCTGTCATAAATATAATTACCATCAGGCATACGGGCTGGCAAAGCCGATGCTAAATACGATGATGACTTAAGCATGTTCTAATTGTCGTTATCCTCGTTAATTGCAATAAAACGAACGACTAGTAGTCACATAATCGACTATGGTGAAGCTCTTATCTGACTAAATATGACAACTTTTCCACTGATTAATTCTGCTCCCGCAAACCGATTATCTTTTTCAGACTCAGCAGCGTAGACATATATTATCGATTAATTAATTATGTGGAAAGGTTCGTTGTCCGTCATCGAAAACTCAAAATATTGGCGGGTTGACGGCCAAATGTTATCAATTTCTGACGACCCGACAATAATCTTTGATGGTGAGAAGATGTTACTTGGGCAGGAAAGAATGTATTCTGACCCAACATGAAGCGGGTCAACTCGAAACTTATTTTTGAGATCACTTTAAAATATATAAAAATCGACCGCACTCCTCTGACGACCCGACAATGACCTTTGATATCAGAAGATGTTATTTGGGAAGGATTGAACGTTTTCTGACCCACCACAAATGAAACAATGACAATGAAACTTTGATGGTGAGACGTTTTTATTTGGACAGAATTGAATGTATTCTGATCCACCACAGAGCGAGCCAACTCGAATCCTATTTTTGAGATCCCTTTAAAATATATAAAAAACGACCGAACTCCTCTGATGACCCGACAATGAACTTTGATGGTGAGAGATTGTTATTTGGGCAGAACTGAATGTTTTCTGACCCACCACAAAGCCGGCCAACAAAAATCCTATTTTTGAGATCACTTTAAAATATATAAAAATCGACTGCGCTACTGTGATGACCCGACAATGAACTTTGATGGTAAGAAGTTATTATTTGGACAGAAATGAATGTATTCTGATCCACCACAAAGCGAGCCAACTCGAATCCTATTTCTGAGATCACTTTGAAATATATAACAATCGACTGCGCTCCTCTGACGACCCGACAATGAACTTTGATGTTGGGAAGTCGTTATTTGGGCAGATATGAATGTATTCTGACCCACCACAAAGCGGGCCAACACGAATCCTATTTTTGAGATCACTTTAAAATATATAAAAATCGACTGCGCTCCTATGATGACCCGACAATGAACTCTGATGACGAGAAGTTGTTCATTGTGGGGGAATTAATATATTCTGACCCATCACAAAGCGGGACAACTCAAATCCTATTTTTGAGACCAATTTAAAATATATGAAGATCGACTGCGCTCCTCTGATGACCCGATAATGAACTCTGATTATGAGAAGTTGTTATTTGGGCAGGAATGAATATATTCTGACCCACCACAAACCAGGACAACTCGAATCCTATTTTTGAGATCACTTTAAAATATATAAAAATCGACTGCGCTCCTCTGATGATCCGACAATAATCTTTGATGGTAGGAAGTTGTTATTTGGGCAGGAATGGATGTACTTTGACACAATACAAAGCCGGCTAACTCAAATCCTATTTTTGAGGTCACTTTAAATTATATAAAAATCGACCGCGCTCCTCTGATGACCCGACAATGAACTTTGATGATGAGATATTGTAATTTGGGCAATAGTGAATGTATTCTGACCCAACACGAAGCGGGCCAACTCAAATCCTATTTTTAGATCACTTTAAAATATATAAAAATTGACCGCACTCCTCCGACGACACGACAATGACCTTTGATGACGAGAAGTTGTTATTTGGGCAGGAATGAATATATCCTGACTCACCACAAAGCGGGCCAACTCGAATCTTATTTTTGAGATCACTTTCAAATATATAAAAATCAACCGCACTCCTCTGACGATCCGACAATGACCTTTGATGGTGAGAGGTTGTTATTTGAGCAGAATTGAATGTTTTCTGCCCCACCACAAAGCCGGCCAACTCAAATCATATTTTTGAGATCACTTTAAAATATATAAAAATCGACCGCACTCCTCTGACGACCCGACAATGACCTTTGATGGTGAGAGGTTGTTATTTGAGCAGAATTAAATGTTTTCTGCTCCACCACAAAGCCGGCCAACTCAAATCCTATTTTTGAGATCACTTTAAAACATATAAAAATCGACTGCGCTCATCTGATGACCAGAAAATGAACTTTGATGATGAGAAGTTGTTATTTGGACAGAAATGAATGTATTCTGATCCACCACAAAGCGAGCCAACTCGAATCCTATTTCTGAGATCACTTTGAAATATATAAAAATCGACTGCGCTCCTCTGACGACCCGACAATGAACTCTGATGACGAGAAGTTGTTCATTGTGGGGGAATTAATATATTCTGACCCACCACAAAGCAGGTCCTTTCGAATCCTATTTTTGAGATCACTTTGAAATATATAAAAATCGACTGCGCTACTGTGATGACCCGACAATGAACTTTGATGGTAAGAAGTTATTATTTGGACAGAAATGAATGTATTCTGATCCACCACAAAGCGAGCCAACTCGAATCCTATTTCTGAGATCACTTTGAAATATATAACAATCGACTGCGCTCCTCTGACGACCCGACAATGAACTTTGATGTTGGGAAGTCGTTATTTGGGCAGGTATGAATGTATTCTGACCCACCACAAAGCGGGCCAACACGAATCCTATTTTTGAGATCACTTTAAAATATATAAAAATCGACTGCGCTCCTATGATGACCCGACAATGAACTCTGATGACGAGAAGTTGTTCATTGTGGGGGAATTAATATATTCTGACCCACCACAAAGCGGGACAACTCAAATCCTATTTTTGAGACAAATTTAAAATATATGACAATCGACTGCGCTCCTCTAATGACCCGATAATGATCTCTGATTATGAGAAGTTGTTATTTGGGCAGGAATGAATATATTCTGACCCACCACAAACCAGGCCAACTCGAATCCTATTTTTGAGATCACTTTGAAATATATAAAAATAGACTGCGCTCCTCTGATGATCCGACAATAATCTTCGATGGTAGGAAGTTGTTATTTGGGCAGGAATGGATGTACTTTGACCCACCACAAAGCCTGGTAACTCAAATCCTATTTTTGAGATCACTTTAAAATATATAAAAATCGACCGAACTCCTCTGACGATCCGACAATGCCCTTTGATGATGAGAAGTTGTTATTTGGGCAGGAATGAATATATTCTGACCCACCACAAACCGGGCCAACTCGAATCCTATTTTTGAGATCACTTCAAAATATATAAAAATCGACTGCGCTCCTCTCATGATCCGACAATAATCTTTGATGGTAGGAAGTTGTTATTTGGGCAGGAATGGATGTACTTTGACCCAATACAAAGCCGTCTAACTCAAATCCTATTTTTGAGATCACTTTAAAATATATAAAATTCGACTGCGCTCTTCTGATGACCCGACAATGACCTTTGATGGTGAGAAGTTGTTATTTGGGCAGGTATGAATGTTTTCTGACCCACCACAAAGCCGGCCAACTCAAATCCTATTTTTGAGATCAATTTAAAATATATAAAAATCGACTGCGCTCCTCTGATGACCCGACAATAATCTTTGATGGTGGGAAGTTGTTATTTGGGCAGGAATGGATGTACTTTGACCCAATACAAAGCCGGCTAACTCAAATCCTATTTTTGAGGTCACTTTAAATTATATAAAAATCGACCGCGCTCCTCCGATGACCCGACAATGAACTTTGATGATGAGATATTGTAATTTGGGCAATAGTGAATGTATTCTGACCCAACACGAAGCGGGCCAGCTCAAATCCTATTTTTAGATCACTTTAAAATATATAAAAATTGACCGCACTCCTCCGACGACACGAAAATGACCTTTGATGACGAGAAGTTGTTATTTGGGCAGGAATGGATATATCCTGACTCACCACAAAGCGGGCCAACTCGAATCTTATTTTTGAGATCACTTTCAAATATATAAAAATCAACCGCACTCCTCTGACGATCCAACAATGACCTTTGATGGTGAGAGGTTGTTATTTGAGCAGAATTGAATGTTTTCTGCCCCACCACAAAGCCGGCCAACTCAAATCATATTTTTGAGATCACTTTAAAAATATATAAAAATCGACCGCAGTCCTCTGACGACCCGACAATGACCTTTGATGGTGAGAGGTTGTTATTTGAGCAGAATTAAATGTTTTCTGCCCCACCACAAAGCCGGCCAACTCAAATCCTATTTTTGAGATCACTTTAAAACATATAAAAATCGACTGCGCTCATCTGATGACCAGAAAATGAACTTTGATGATGAGAAGTTGTTATTTGGACAGAAATGAATGTATTCTGATCCACCACAAAGCGAGCCAACTCGAATCCTATTTCTGAGATCACTTTGAAATATATAAAAATCGACTGCGCTCCTCTGACGACCCGACAATGAACTTTAATGTTGGGAAGTCGTTATTTGAGCAAGTAAGAATGTATTCTGACCCACCACAAAGCGAGCCAACACGAATCCTATTTTTGAGATCACTTTAAAATATATAAAAATCGACTGCGCTCCTATGATGACCCGACAATGAACTCTGATGACGAGAAGTTGTTGATTGTGGGGGAATGAATATATTCTGACCCATCACAAAGCGGGACAACTCAAATCCTATTTTTGAGATCACTTTAAAACATATAAAAATCGACTGCGCTCATCTGATGACCAGAAAATGAACTTTGATGATGAGAAGTTGTTATTTGGACAGAAATGAATGTATTCTGATCCACCACAAAGCGAGCCAACTCGAATCCTATTTCTGAGATCACTTTGAAATATATAAAAATCGACTGCGCTCCTCTGACGACCCGACAATGAACTTTAATGTTGGGAAGTCGTTATTTGAGCAAGTAAGAATGTATTCTGATCCACCACAAAGCGAGCCAACACGAATCCTATTTTTGAGATCACTTTAAAATATATAAAAATCGACTGCGCTCCTATGATGACCCGACAATGAACTCTGATGACGAGAAGTTGTTGATTGTGGGGGAATGAATATATTCTGACCCATCACAAAGCGGGACAACTCAAATCCTATTTTTGAGACCAATTTAAAATATATGAAGATCGACTGCGCTCCTCTGATGACCCGATAATGAACTCTGATTATGAGAAGTTGTTATTTGGGCAGGAATGAATATATTCTGACCCACCACAAACCAGGACAACTCGAATCCTATTTTTGAGATCACTTTAAAATATATAAAAATCGACTGCGCTCCTCTGATGATCCGACAATAATCTTTGATGGTAGGAAGTTGTTATTTGGGCAGGAATGGATGTACTTTGACACAATACAAAGCCGGCTAACTCAAATCCTATTTTTGAGGTCACTTTAAATTATATAAAAATCGACCGCGCTCCTCTGATGACCCGACAATGAACTTTGATGATGAGATATTGTAATTTGGGCAATAGTGAATGTATTCTGACCCAACACGAAGCGGGCCAACTCAAATCCTATTTTTAGATCACTTTAAAATATATAAAAATTGACCGCACTCCTCCGACGACACGACAATGACCTTTGATGACGAGAAGTTGTTATTTGGGCAGGAATGAATATATCCTGACTCACCACAAAGCGGGCCAACTCGAATCTTATTTTTGAGATCACTTTCAAATATATAAAAATCAACCGCACTCCTCTGACGATCCGACAATGACCTTTGATGGTGAGAGGTTGTTATTTGAGCAGAATTGAATGTTTTCTGCCCCACCACAAAGCCGGCCAACTCAAATCATATTTTTGAGATCACTTTAAAATATATAAAAATCGACCGCACTCCTCTGACGACCCGACAATGACCTTTGATGGTGAGAGGTTGTTATTTGAGCAGAATTAAATGTTTTCTGCTCCACCACAAAGCCGGCCAACTCAAATCCTATTTTTGAGATCACTTTAAAACATATAAAAATCGACTGCGCTCATCTGATGACCAGAAAATGAACTTTGATGATGAGAAGTTGTTTTTTGGACAGAAATGAATGTATTCTGATCCACCACAAAGCGAGCCAACTCGAATCCTATTTCTGAGATCACTTTGAAATATATAAAAATCGACTGCGCTCCTCTGACGACCCGACAATGAACTTTAATGTTGGGAAGTCGTTATTTGAGCAGGTAAGAATGTATTCTGACCCACCACAAAGCGGGCCAACACGAATCCTATTTTTGAGATCACTTAAAAATATATAAAAATCGACTGCGCTCCTATGATGACCCGACAATGAACTCTGATGACGAGAAGTTGTTGATTGTGGGGGAATGAATATATTCTGACCCATCACAAAGCGGGACAACTCAAATCCTATTTTTGAGACCAATTTAAAATATATGAAGATCGACTGCGCTCCTCTGATGACCCGATAATGAACTCTGATTATGAGAAGTTGTTATTTGGGCAGGAATGAATATATTCTGACCCACCACAAACCAGGACAACTCGAATCCTATTTTTGAGATCACTTTAAAATATATAAAAATCGACTGCGCTCCTCTGATGATCCGACAATAATCTTTGATGGTAGGAAGTTGTTATTTGGGCAGGAATGGATGTACTTTGACACAATACAAAGCCGGCTAACTCAAATCCTATTTTTGAGGTCACTTTAAATTATATAAAAATCGACCGCGCTCCTCTGATGACCCGACAATGAACTTTGATGATGAGATATTGTAATTTGGGCAATAGTGAATGTATTCTGACCCAACACGAAGCGGGCCAACTCAAATCCTATTTTTAGATCACTTTAAAATATATAAAAATTGACCGCACTCCTCCGACGACACGACAATGACCTTTGATGACGAGAAGTTGTTATTTGGGCAGGAATGAATATATCCTGACTCACCACAAAGCGGGCCAACTCGAATCTTATTTTTGAGATCACTTTCAAATATATAAAAATCAACCGCACTCCTCTGACGATCCGACAATGACCTTTGATGGTGAGAGGTTGTTATTTGAGCAGAATTGAATGTTTTCTGCCCCACCACAAAGCCGGCCAACTCAAATCATATTTTTGAGATCACTTTAAAATATATAAAAATCGACCGCACTCCTCTGACGACCCGACAATGACCTTTGATGGTGAGAGGTTGTTATTTGAGCAGAATTAAATGTTTTCTGCTCCACCACAAAGCCGGCCAACTCAAATCCTATTTTTGAGATCACTTTAAAACATATAAAAATCGACTGCGCTCATCTGATGACCAGAAAATGAACTTTGATGATGAGAAGTTGTTATTTGGACAGAAATGAATGTATTCTGATCCACCACAAAGCGAGCCAACTCGAATCCTATTTCTGAGATCACTTTGAAATATATAAAAATCGACTGCGCTCCTCTGACGACCCGACAATGAACTTTAATGTTGGGAAGTCGTTATTTGAGCAGGTAAGAATGTATTCTGACCCACCACAAAGCGGGCCAACACGAATCCTATTTTTGAGATCACTTTAAAATATATAAAAATCGACTGCGCTCCTCTGATGACCCGACAATAATCTTTGATGGTGGGAAGTTGTTATTTGGGCAGGAATGGATGTACTTTGACACAATACAAAGCCGGCTAACCCAAATCCTATTTTTGAGGTCACTTTAAATTATATAAAAATCGACCGCGCTCCTCTGATGACCCGACAATGAACTTTGATGATGAGATATTGTAATTTGGGCAATAGTGAATGTATTCTGACCCAACACGAAGCGGGCCAACTCAAATCCTATTTTTAGATCACTTTAAAATATATAAAAATTGACCGCACTCCTCCGACGACACGACAATGACCTTTGATGACGAGAAGTTGTTATTTGGGCAGGAATGAATATATCCTGACTCACCACAAAGCGGGCCAACTCGAATCTTATTTTTGAGATCACTTTCAAATATATAAAAATCAACCGCACTCCTCTGACGATCCGACAATGACCTTTGATGGTGAGAGGTTGTTATTTGAGCAGAATTGAATGTTTTCTGCCCCACCACAAAGCCGGCCAACTCAAATCATATTTTTGAGATCACTTTAAAATATATAAAAATCGACCGCACTCCTCTGACGACCCGACAATGACCTCTGATGGTGAGAGGTTGTTATTTGAGCAGAATTAAATGTTTTCTGCCCCACCACAAAGCCGGCCAACTCAAAACCTATTTTTGAGATCACTTTAAAATATATAAAAATCGACTGCGCTCATCTGATGACCAGAAAATGAACTTTGATGATGAGAAGTTGTTATTTGGACAGAAATGAATGTATTCTGATCCACCACAAAGCGAGCCAACTCGAATCCTATTTCTGAGATCACTTTGAAATATATAAAAATCGACTGCGCTCCTCTGACGACCCGACAATGAACTTTAATGTTGGGAAGTCGTTATTTGAGCAGGTAAGAATGTATTCTGACCCACCACAAAGCGGGCCAACACGAATCCTATTTTTGAGATCACTTTAAAATATATAAAAATCGACTGCGCTCCTATGATGACCCGACAATGAACTCTGATGACGAGAAGTTGTTGATTGTGGGGGAATGAATATATTCTGACCCATCACAAAGCGGGACAACTCAAATCCTATTTTTGAGACCAATTTAAAATATATGAAGATCGACTGCGCTCCTCTGATGACCCGATAATGAACTCTGATTATGAGAAGTTGTTATTTGGGCAGGAATGAATATATTCTGACCCACCACAAACCAGGACAACTCGAATCCTATTTTTGAGATCACTTTAAAATATATAAAAATCGACTGCGCTCCTCTGATGATCCGACAATAATCTTTGATGGTAGGAAGTTGTTATTTGGGCAGGAATGGATGTACTTTGACCCAATACAAAGCCGTCTAACTCAAATCCTATTTTTGAGATCACTTTAAAATATATAAAATTCGACTGCGCTCTTATGATGACCCGACAATGACCTTTGATGGTGAGAAGTTGTTATTTGGGCAGGTATGAATGTTTTCTGACCCACCACAAAGCCGGCCAACTCAAATCCTATTTCTGAGATAACTTTAAAATATATAAAAATCGACCGCACTCCTCTGACGACCCGACAATGACCTTTGATGGTGAGAGGTTGTTATTTGAGCAGAATTAAATGTTTTCTGCTCCACCACAAAGCCGGCCAACTCAAATCCTATTTTTGAGATCACTTTAAAACATATAAAAATCGACTGCGCTCATCTGATGACCAGAAAATGAACTTTGATGATGAGAAGTTGTTATTTGGACAGAAATGAATGTATTCTGATCCACCACAAAGCGAGCCAACTCGAATCCTATTTCTGAGATCACTTTGAAATATATAAAAATCGACTGCGCTCCTCTGACGACCCGACAATGAACTTTAATGTTGGGAAGTCGTTATTTGAGCAGGTAAGAATGTATTCTGACCCACCACAAAGCGGGCCAACACGAATCCTATTTTTGAGATCACTTTAAAATATATAAAAATCGACTGCGCTCCTCTGATGAGCCGACAATGGACTCTGATGACGAGAAGTTGTTGATTGTGAGGGAATGAATATATTCTGACCCATCACAAAGCGGGACAACTCAAATCCTATTTTTGAGACCAATTTAAAATATATGAAAATCGACTGCGCTCCTCTGATGACCCGATAATGAACTCTGATTATGAGAAGTTGTTATTTGGGCAGGAATGAATATATTCTGACCCACCACAAACCAGGACAACTCGAATCCTATTTTTGACATCACTTTAAAATATATAAAAATCGACTGCGCTCCTCTGATGATCCGACAATAATCTTTGATGGTAGGAAGTTGTTATTTGGGCAGGAATGGATGTACTTTGACACAATACAAAGCCGTCTAACTCAAATCCTATTTTTGAGATCACTTTAAAATATATAAAATTCGACTGCGCTCTTCTGATGACCCGACAATGACCTTTGATGGTGAGAAAATGTTATTTGGGCAGGTATGAATGTTTTCTGACCCACCACAAACCAGGACAACTCGAATCCTATGTTTGAGATCAGTTTAAAATATATAAAAATCGACTGCGCTCCTCTGATGATCCGACAATAATCTTTGATGGTAGGAAGTTGTTATTTGGGCAGGAATGGATGTACTTTGACCCAATACAAAGCCGTCTAACTCAAATCCTATTTTTGAGATCACTTTCAAATATATAAAAATCATCCGCACTCCTCTGACGACCCGACAATGACCTTTGATGGTGAGAGGTTGTTATTTGAGCAGAATTGAATGTTTTCTGCCCCACCACAAAGCCGGCCAACTCAAATCATATTTTTGAGAACACTTTAAAATATATAAAAATCGACCGCACTCCTCTGACGACCCGACAATGACCTTTGATGGTGAGAGGTTGTTATTTGAGCAGAATTAAATGTTTTCTGCCCCACCACAAAGCCGGCCAACTCAAATCCTATTTTTGAGATCACTTTAAAATATATAAAAATCGACTGCGCTCATCTGATGACCAGAAAATTAACTTTGATGATGAGAAGTTGTTATTTGGACAGGAATGAATATATTCTGACCCACCACAAACCGGGCCAACTCGAATCCTATTTTAGAGATCACTTTAAAATATGTAAAAATCGACTGCACTCCTCTGATGATCCGACAATGTCCTTTTATGGTGAGAAGTTGTAATTTGGACAGAAATGAATGTATTCTGACCCACCACAAAGCGGGCCAACTCGAATCCTATATTTGAGATCACTTAAAAATATAGAAAAATCGACCGAACCCCACCGACGACCCGACAATGATCTTTGATGGTGAGAAAATGTTATTTGGGCAGAAATTAATGTATTCTGACCCACCACAAAGCGAGCAAACTCGATTCCTATTTTTGACATCAATTTAAAATATATAAAAATCGACTGCGCTCCTCTGATAACCCGACCATGAACTTTGATGATGAGAAATTGTTATTTGGGCAATAGTGAATGTATTCTGACCCAACACAAAGCGGGCCAACTCGAATCCTATTTTAGAGATAACTTTGAAATATATAAAAATCGTCCACAATCCTCTGATAACTCGACAATGACCATTGATGGTGATAGGTTGCTATTTGGGCAGAACTCATTGTTTCCTGAACAACCAAAATGCCGGCCGACCCAAATCCTATTTTTGAGATCACTTTAAAATATCTAAAAATCGACTGCGCTCATCTGATGACCAGAAAATGAACTTTGATGATGAGAAGTTGTTATTTGGACAGGAATGAATATATTCTGACCCACCACAAAGCGACCAAACTCGATTCCTATTTTTGAGATCAATTTAAAATATATATATAAATCGACCGCGCTCCTCTGATAACTCGACAATGACCTTTGATGGTGAGAAATTGTTATTTGGGCAATAGTGAATATATTCTGACCCACCACAAAGCGGGCCAACTCGAATCCTATTTTTGAGATCACTTTGAAATATATAAAAATCGATCGCAATCCTCTGATAACTCGACAATGACCTTGGATTGTGAGAGGTTGCTATTTGGGCAGAACTCAATGTTTCCTGACCCACCACAGAGCCGGCCAAATCGAATCCTATTTTTGAGATCACTTTAAAATATACAAAAATCGACTGCGCTCCTCTGATGATCCGACAATAACCTTTGATGGTAGGAAGTTGTTATTTGGGCAGGAATGGATGTACTTTGACCCACCATAAAGCCGGCTAACTCAAATCCTATTTTTGAGATCACTTCAAAACGTAAAAAAATCGAATGCGCTCCTCTGATGACACGACAGTGAACTTTGATAATGAGAAGTTGTTATTTGGGCAAGAATGAATATATTCTGACCCACCACAAAGCGGGCGAACTCGAATCCTATTTTTGAGATCTCTTCAAAATATATAAAAATCGAATGCGCCCCTCTGATGACCCGACAATGTCCTTCAATGGTGAGAAGTTGTAATTTGGACAGAAATGAATGTATTCTGACCCACCACAAAGCGGGCCAACTCGAATCCTATATTTGAGATCACTTAAAAATATAGAAAAATCGACCGAACCCCACCGACGACCCGACAATGATCTTTGATGGTGAGAAAATGTTATTTGGGCAGAAATTAATGTATTCTGACCCACCACAAAGCGAGCAAACTCGATTCCTATTTTTGAGATCAATTTAAAATATATAAAAATCGACTGCGCTCCTCTGATAACCCGACCATGAACTTTGATGATGAGAAATTGTTATTTGGGCAATAGTGAATGTATTCTGACCCAACACAAAGCGGGCCAACTCGAATCCTATTTTAGAGATAACTTTGAAATATATAAAAATCGACCGCACTCCTCTGACGATCCAACAATGACCTTCGATGGTGAGAAGTTGTTATTTGGGCAGGAATGAAAGTATTCTGACCCACCACAATGCAGGCCAACTCGAATCCTATATTTAAGATCACTTTAAAATATATAAAAATCGTCCACAATCCTCTGATAACTCGACAATGACTTTTGATGGTGATAGGTTGCTATTTGGGCAGAACTCATTGTTTCCTGAACCACCAAAATGCCGGCCGACCCAAATCCTATTTTTGAGATCACTTTAAAATATCTAAAAATCGACTGCGCTCATCTGATGACCAGAAAATGAACTTTGATGATGAGAAGTTGTTATTTGGACAGGAATGAATATATTCTGACCCACCACAAAGCGACCAAACTCGATTCCTATTTTTGAGATCAATTTAAAATATATATATAAATCGACCGCGCTCCTCTGATAACTCGACAATGACCTTTGATGGTGAGAAATTGTTATTTGGGAAATAGTGAATATATTCTGACCCACCACAAAGCGGGCCAACTCGAATCCTATTTTTGAGATCACTTTGAAATATATAAAAATCGATCGCAATCCTCTGATAACTCGACAATGACCTTTGATTGTGAGAGGTTGCTATTTGGGCAGAACTCAATGTTTCCTGACCCACCACAGAGCCGGCCAAATCGAATCCTATTTTTGAGATCACTTTAAAATATACAAAAATCGACTGCGCTCCTCTGATGATCCGACAATAACCTTTGATGGTAGGAAGTTGTTATTTGGGCAGGAATGGATGTACTTTGACCCACCATAAAGCCGGCTAACTCGAATCCTATTTTTGAGATCACTTTAAAATTTATAAAAATCGACTGCGCTCCTCTGACGACCCGACAATGACCTTTGATGGTGAGAAGTTGTTATTTGGGCAGGTATGAATGTATTCTGGCCCACCACAAAGCGGGCCAATACGAATCCTATTTTTGAGATCACTTTCAAATATATAAAAATCGACTGCGCTCCTCTGACGACCCGACAATGACCTTTGATGGTAAGAAGTTATTATTTGGGCAGGAATGAATGTATTCTGACCCACCACAAAGCGTGCAAACTCGAATCCTATTTTTAAGATCAATTTAAAATATATAAAAATCGACTGCGCTCCTCTGAAAACCCGACCATAAACTTTGATGATGAGAAATTGTTAATTGGGCAATAGACCCACCACAAAGCGGGCCAACTCGAATCTTATTTTTGAGATCAATTTAAAATATATAAAAATCGACCGACAATAACCTTCGATGGTGAGAAGTTGTTATTTGGGCAGGAATGAATGTATTCTGACCCACCACAAAGCGGGCCAACTCGAATCCTATATTTGAAATCACTTCAAATTATATAGAAATCGACCGCGCTCCTCTGGTGACCCGACAGTAACATTTGATGATGAGAAGTTGTTATTTGGGCAGGAATGAATGTATTCTGTCCCACCACAATGCAGGCTAACTCGAATCCTATATTTGAGATCACTTTAAAATATATAAAAATCAACCGCAATCTTCTGATAACTCGACAATGACCTTTGATGATGAGAAGTTGTTATTTGGGTAAGAATGAATGTATTCTGACCCACGTGGGCCACCCTGTATATTGAACTTCATTAGCAGTATGCACTTCATCACAATATGACACATAATATAAATGAACTGGATACAAATTCTTGATTACGAGTTAAATTTCCTTCATCTACAGCTGTCATCTGGAAAATTTCATACACGTCAAAACATGAGCTGAGGAGGCTGACGATTGACACACACGAATATACCTATCTAGGGACACACTCCTTACAATCATGCCGCATCCATTCTACAATTGCTAAAAAAAACGATGCTACCAAGTTCACTCTGTTCAATCACTACTAAAAATATTTTTAGGAGCCGTAGAAAAAGCAGTGCAAGTTGCGTATAATGGCAATCAATAAAGTGGTAGAGAAAGTACGATATTCGCCTATAGCTAGTATCATAAAGTGCCTCCTACTGATATTATAATTATCACATCATCCTGGCATAATATATTACTTTAATAGTTGAATCCATATTCAATGATTACTCGCAGAAAAATCATATACCGACAAAACGACACTGACAGTACTTGGAATAAACAATTCATTTAAATATAATGCGCTGGAAGCTATCTCTTATAATTTATTCCTATGACTTCATTTTTAAGGCGAAACTTTTCCAAAAAAATTGTACTGTAATAAAAATACTTGCCACTTGATGAAAGAATGTTAATTTGTGTTATTAATATTTCTTCTTTATATTCTCTCGGTGACTAGATGTTTTCGTGTTTTGACACGTTTCTGTAATTTATGGACAATCTATTGAAATCAAGAATAAACTTTTTGCGTAGCTACTTACCTTCGTTAGCTGGTAATACCCGATTTTATTTCGTGATAGTAGTCGAGGTTTCATAAAATTTATTGCAAATATTGATGGAACTCAAGACTTGATATAATGAGAGGTTGGTCAAACACATATTCATTTTTGTAATATTTTTTTTCTGTTCATTTATTCCTGTCTACTGCTTAGTGAAAAGTTTTCGAAAATCTGTCAAATTCTCAATTTATTCGTTCTCTCTTGTGACATCACCACTGAAATTATAATATTCAAGAAGATTCATTCATTCTTTTGTACCAAAAAAATTGTAAAAGCATCTCGAGCAGTGATGTTAACAGTACATCATCATTAACGTTCATACTAAAATGGGCTGTCTACTTCTAGCCTTTAGAACTTCAACTTGACTTGACTCCATCAACCGAAGGATGAACTCTTGCAAAATAATGTTCCATTTCTACAACAGTTGCTCAAATGCTTCGCCAGAAGATTCTGCTCTTTCTCGGTCTCGTAATTGTTTGTGAGGAATACTCCAAATATGTTCGATGGGACTGAGATCAGGACTGCTTGCTGGCCAATCCCAATATAAAAGATATATTCAAACCTGTCAACTAAGAAATGCTCTGATTTCATCAATAAAAGAATTTGAACAACATACCATGGTTCCAATTTACCAGCTCCTGAAAATTGAATAACTCTGGCAATGTGAGGCATCGCCTTATCTTTTTCCACAATGGAAACTGCACCATCTTGATTATCCAATTCGGTAACAATGGCTTGGAGAATCTCGTAAATATATCGTCTTGGTACTAATGACAGGTATTCAAAAACTCGAAAAGTTGTACGCTCCTGATGGAACTTTCTTCGCCCAAAACTATTACGGATCCACCTCCAAAAGCCATCACTTCTGTTAAATCCAAGGACCGTTTTCCTAGAAAGCTTGAGACTGGAGCTGGAAGGTCATTGGAATTAACAGTGAATCTAAGTTCGTGCATGAAGTGCTCTTGTTTTTCGCAAATTCTGCTGTTATGTCGATAATGACTCTACCAACAACCCAATTTCTTCCACAAAGACCGCAGAAAAGGTAAACCTGTGTAAATTTTCCATAATTAGGAGTGATTGGTCAACACCCTTTGTTGTTGGCCTGCTACTTTCCAACTCAATTGAATAACACTGCTTGAAGAGTGTTTGGTTTTTTCTTCTCGGTGAGTAAACTCCTGATGTATTCATTAGGTCTCATTTCATCGATTTGAAATAAACAACGACTATATAGAAATAAAATTCTGGGGTATCGCCAATCCGGTAAAACCCAGAGAATCATACCTCATAATGCACTCACACCTGATCGGAAAATGATCAACGTTTTACTGACACTATAATTTTTTTAAAGAATATAACAATCATTAAATAATGTGCTAAACACAATCAACATCCTCAAATTATCCAGTACCTTGAAATAGTCACCATCACGAGTGAGTAGTCAAGAATGAAAAAGGTTCAAATTGCATGTTTATACCTTCGGCCATACATCGTTTTTTCAGGAAAATTTATCTGACCTCTGATGACGGTCAAAATATAAACAAGCGGAATCCATAGAGGTATCTGTGGGGAATTATACGGGGACTGAAGACTAACCAATATATTTTTGGATCTCAGGAATAGTAAATGCAATATTTTGTCACAACAAGCCTATCTTCATCCACTCCTTGACAATTCATGAACATAAATTTTTTTAGTTTCAGGCAGTTACCGATAACGTATATCATCTTCCAGCCCATTTACTCTCCTCAACATGTTAGCAAACATGTTTCACACTTCGGAAATTCTCAAGATCACTTATTACATTGTATTTTCGCTGTAATTAACTGGCTGCTTTCTTTATTCGGACATGGGGAGCACCATGTTTCCTTTTTCCACTGCCAAAATAATTCACGAAATGAACATGAAATAATACTTTTTGAATGATATATTTTTAATAGAGTCAATTATTAATTGATTATTCATCATGAAATATTTTCATTTATTGGAAAAATTATTGATAGTAAAGTTTAAACAGTTACTTCCGACATAAATTCCCGAAGATGTTCCATATTGCTGCTGATCAAAACGTTAGATATTTCTTGAAGAGTTGATTTAACAATTTTATCAGATATTTTAATTTATTTGGAAGAAGATGGACAATTCAATATTGTGTTAAAAATCTCAATTTTGATATCCAAACTATTTTCTTTATATGCTTCGGCTACGGAGGCAGATTTCCAGCAACCGTGACGTTTTATGGGTGTAATGTTGCCCCCTGCATTGGCCAGAAAAGTTACAGAGCTTCTCCAGAAACAGTGACCTGTGTAGCTCTTTTTGTATGAAGCGGACGTTGTGCTTTTTATACTTGCGATATATCTAAATATAATCAAAATTTGAAACAGTAAACGTTCTTGCGCAATAGGTCCTCGTATCAGGTATTTTAACAATCAATATAGAACCACCATCTTCAATGGCATCAATAGTAATAATTCTTTACGGCAACAAGCACCCCTGACACCAAAAATTAGGACAACCTACAAATGAAAAATATTGAAATTACTACTAATCTAAAATTATGATTATATGTGTACCTTATAAAGTAAATTTCTTTTGTTATCAGCATCTTGAGTAAATTTATTGAGGACTCGTTTTTTCGGTCTTGTCCAAAAATTAACACTCTCATGTGCCATTAAAAAACACTCATTTTACGCACTTCATACCAATAATAACTAATTTGATATAATTACACAAATTTTTTGACAGGTATTTGCCCTAATACTCGATTTTCATGCGTCTAAAGATCACTTTTCTCGTTGTGTCAATAAGGAGTTTTCCCCACTTCATCATTGCAAAATAGATAAAATAATACTCGAAAAAATTAAAAATCTACCGACCAGACAACAGCAATGTTCACGAAGCCGTATATTTTTTACCACCGCACTGGTCACTTGAATGATTTCAAACTTCCCTTTCACGCTTTGCACTGGAAAATCGATACGAATTAACATATACGGGTCAATGTTTATCCTTTGTACACATTTTTCTCATATGCACCCGAGAGGACTGAAAATAACGTCAAATGAGTATTTAATGATAGATCTATCGAATAATTTTTTCAGTGGTGTAATATTGTCCATACCTACAGTTACAAAATGTTTACCATAGCTATTGTTATTTTCAACATTTTGAGTCATATTGCAGGTGAGTGCCTTTTTGCTCCTAAGGCAATACATCATACATACATTTTTTTGCATTGCGATCTGAAAAGTACGGGTGTAATGTCTATATTCAATAAAACTTCATAAAACTAAAAAGAAAATGCTTCCTTCATTGGAAAGCAACAAATGCATTTATTTTTGTTTTTCCTTAAGCGAATTCTCCAGCATTCAATGTACCTTTTTTGGAGTTTGATTCTTAAAATAATGTGTTGGTTCTTCTATTAAAACTTCTGTACCCGATGATATAGTTCAGTCGACAGGTTGAAAAAAGTGGGGTTAGGTGGAAAAAGGTCGGAAGTTAATGAAACTTCAGGAGGTTCTTCAGGGATGGTTAATCAACATTTTCTCAAGTTTTGGACCTCGAGGACCCTGTGCGAAAAAAGTAAACCGCAAAATATTTGACCTCTCTCCGGTTTTTCCTCGATTACTTTTTCTCTTACGTCCTACGGAAAAAAACATATCGATACTTTTTTGTAGAGCGTGAAATTTCACACAATTTTGACTAAAGAAACATTTTTGTATGTGAATTCGCTACCGAGATATGGCACGTCAAAAAAAAGGCCATGTTTCAAAATTTGCTTAGAAATGACAAAAATGCAAAATTACAGCTTATTTCATCTGTTATACCCGAATTATGATGAAATGTTGTAGTTATTATGGTTCTTAGTTGAAGTCACCAACGTTCGATACCCTACTCCTCCTTCCCCCACCCAACCCCAATTCTCAAAAGCTAACTTTCTGATGAAAGCCAACCATACCTATTCACATCATTTTGGTATTGATATCAGTTACTTTTCGGATCGATATCCCCCCCGTTCCCCTACATAATTATCCCAGGACAGGAAGAAAAAAAGACGTAGTCCTTTCGTGAAAAAAATTAATGTAATTAACAATATTAAGTTATTCTCAAGGCATATATTATATTGAGGAATAAAGATATTATAGCTAATCATAGTGGGTAGGTACTCATTTGTACTCATTACATTTCCTGCCAAAATTTCTTAGCCGCTGTTTCTGCTCATAACAGCTCGTCGTTCTCCTAAGCGATAAGGTCGTCGTTTTCGTCTAATATTTCTGGTGAGTCTTCCTCGATCAAATCAGTTGCGGGGGCGTTTTCGCAGGAGTGACCTGTGCAGTGCTTGCACATTGCTGAGCATCGGAGACCTGCTTTCTTGCAGCCGCAAGCTCCGCTGCTACAGCCTTTGCTGAACTTGCAGGAAACAATATGGAGGATGTCATCCGGCGCAGCATTTCTGGTTGTGGGGATTGGTAGTACCCCTCGTGTGGTTAGGCTCCAGCCCCATACTGATGGGAGGAGATCATTGCCCAACCATGCCTGTACTTGCTGGTAAGTGCGGAGGGAGTGGTACTTGGCAGCGTCCCTTGTTGGTGGTAGGTGGGCTAGTTGTAATTTAGCCTTCGTCACTGATCGTGTGGATAATTAGTACCTTAGGTCGTCGAGATTGTCTCTGTCAATGTTTCTGCTGGGGAGAGGGAGGTATTCTTCATGGAGGTACTGCAAATTTTCTTCTTCCCCAATCCAAACGGTGCTGAAGTGGTATAACAACCATTCACTGCGTGTAGGAAAAGTATGTCCATAGGAGCAGTGTTCTAACATCTATTATTTTCCAGCTTTTACTGCTGTAGCTGATCACACACTCCCCTCGGCCCGACACTCTCTTGTCCTTGGGAGGAACGACTTGACACCTGGTGTGCAAGCAGGGGTAGGGGTTATCTAAAGTTGGTGATTTCAAGTAGGAATTATAATAGCAACTACATTTCATAATAATTCTTGTATAACAGAAGAAATAGGGTGGAATTCTGCATTTTGTGGCGAAATTTGAAAAATTACCTATTCTTCGAAGCGCCATATCTCGGTAACAAATTGACACACAAACATGTTTGAGGCAACAAATTCGTAGGGAATTTGACGATCTACAAAAAAGTTAAATGACGTTTTTGTTGTAGAACGTAAGGCAAAAAAGTTATTTAGGAAAATCCACACCAAAGTCTAAAAATTTGCGGTTTTCCCCCACTACTTCTTTAGCACAGGATCCTCGAGGTCCAAAACTTGAGAAAATGTTAATCAACCATCCCTGAACAACATCTTAAAGTTTCATTAATTTCCGACCTTTTTCTATCTGAAACTACCTGTCGACTGAACTAATATTTATACAGCTAATTCAATTCAAATTGTTTCATTTCCTTCAGTCTTAGAAAGGAACATATAACTTTATCCAGGGAAGCTGCTTTTGAATGAGATTCTTCTAGAAATAACTTTGTTTGATCCTTCGTCAAATCCAGACAACTCATAAATAAAAGTATTTTTGAAAAAATCTAGGTCTTCTAATAGAAATAGAAATAGAAATAGATTTGAAATAGTTTTCTTCCTCTAATAAAAACTGGCCTCAAGGAATCTGTCAATCGAAACATTACGATGAAGATCGATGATTCATAGAACTCAAGAAACTTGAAACAGTCAAAAAACCTTCAAGCAAAAATCAATAGTCGACCTATCTAGATGAAATCGAGAATATTAACAGAGTTTGGAAAATCAATGTTTCCAAAACAGCCAATATTCTATGAAAATATTTTGAATGTTGGGATTTTGTAAAATGTAAAAAAATTCAAATGTAAATGAAAAGTTACAGTTCATAGTTTTTTTTTTATATTTTGTCTCCCTTTTTATACAGAACAGTAGTTTTACCATATAATCGTTCTTTTTGTTCAACAGATGGCGTTAATGGTCAAACAGCATCTGGAAGTACCGGAGTCACTGCAACCGGCCAAACATATATTTGCCTGCCAACTGGAACATTTTGCCCGACTGCCAGTACGAATATAATTGACCCCAGAATTGTTACCCCTACAGCCGCGGTAAGGAAACATCAAAATACACACTCAGATTCAGCCAACAGGCTCCCAATTCTTTGGATACACACCTGCTCATAACTCGTATCATCAATTTTACAATTTTATCATTAATTTTGTTTTTAGGATCATAAACATTCTACTTTACAAGAATACTTCATGTTCAAAATCTGATGTTTTCAGTGAATTGCTGTATATACAAAAGATATATTATAGGTCCGAGTATAGATCCCTGTGGTACACCAATAATCATAGTATACTAATGACTTTGATGAATTTTTGGAGTATGAAGGCTACATAGGATTCTAAATTTGTGAATAAATTTCTCTCTGAGAGGAAGCCTTTCATCAAGTTATAAAAATTCCCTTTTATTCGATTCGTTCATAATATCAGCCACGTTCTTCTGAGGGTTGCTCGTAAGAATGAAGTCAATTGACAGAAATAACAATTTCAACATTTTTTGTACAATATTCCGTTGATGAAGAATTATCTAGAGAGCAAATTTGTATTACAAGTTTTTTTTCATCACCAAGCTGTGTTCGGTATATTATTAGAGATTTTTTTCTCCTACCTCAAAATGATACAGAACTGTTGAAAACTTGGAACTCACTCATCTGCCGTGCACATTTCATCTTCTGATGATATTTTGTCTTTCTAGGCATTTCAGTTTGTCCTATTGATACTTTGGAAGACATTATTGAGGACTTAATTTTTTAACGGTTGAACTTTTGTTGGAGTCGGGGTTTGTGCGTATTTTTCAGTTTTTCAAATAATTCATCTCTGTCGTTGATTCTGTCCAACAACACAATTATACAACTAGCCTATGCTGATAAGTGGCAAGAACCATGAAACCGACAGATGTTCCGTCATTCAAATCGAAAAATAATTTCAGCCATGATATTTGAAGAGTGCAACGTGGTTCTTGCAGAAAACTTTGCCAAAAATCTGACAGATATAATTCAACGGTCGGAAGGGGCAGTAGTTCTTTCCTGTTAAAGACTTTCCGACGAATATATCTATCACATAGACTAGATTATCTCATCCATTGTTCAATATTAATTTAATGGTTTTATGTCAAGTAGTATCACTCATTTCATCTTTTGAAAATTTCCATTTCCATCAATTTTTCCAGGCTCCGTTGTGCGCTGCTGGATCTTTCCCTTGTTTTGGTGCGGCCACGCAATGCGGACAAGTATTTCTACCCCCCAACAGCACGGCCGATGGTCCATCCAGTTTTGGCGCTTATCCTTGGCAGGCGTACCTCAGCAATGCGACCAGTACTTTTTCTGGAAGCGGGGTACTGTTGGATTCTTTCCACGTACTCACCGCTGCTCATAAGGTTTACTTGGATATGTAAGTAGAATTCACATTTTTTTATTGTTATCATTTGGTAAATCGCGAGGACAGAAGTAGTCAGGTCCGGCTCCAAGTCGTTACAATATTCTTGCGAACCCCACAGTAAAGCGGCCGCCCGAAGGGGAATACCAACAGGCAATGAGTACGTTTCGAATCACATAAGGGGGTTGCTATCCAAACTTTGAAAATGTAGCTTCTCATGTGCTCATGTGCTAACTAGGTTTTCCCGACCTTCAAAACAGATTGTGGTATTCCTTAATTTTGTTTAATTTCCGAGATATTTTCACTGGCAACTTTTAATTTTAGCACTTCATATACAATTTCTCTAATGATCTCTTGTTTTTCCTCGCAGTTTCTGAAAATGTTAATTATTTCCTTAATTTTTGTCAGTTTCTCGAATGAGGATGAATGAAGTGAGTTGAAAGTACTGATGTGAATTTGAAAAACTGGGGAGGTCCCATTGCATAATGATAGATATAAATTTGACTATTCTTACGCAAAATCAAAACAATATGCGTGAATGTCATTATAATCTCGTACGAATATCATCATTTCCGCATCACGTTCTCCTCCTTTAGGAATTTGTAATTTGTTGCCGTTAGATGTATATATCACTTTTTTTCCATGACCCTGTCCGTCATTTACATTTAATTGATGTGGGCAATATTTCGTAAAACTGAGAGTTAATTTCAATAAATCAGCATCCTAATTTATGCAACATGAAACTGGCACAAGAACATTTGTTCAAATGTCGGTATATACAAAAATTTAAACGACTGAGAATAAATTATAAGGGAACGTTAAAATGTAGAGAATGATGAACGTAACTTTTTTGTGGCAGAGGTCAATAAACTGATCATCATGAAATGATAGTGTTTTATAGAAGTTGTTGAGGAATTTCTTAAACTATATAAAATTCCCAAAAATTCAAATAACGCTGAATTTTGCTTAAATGGATGAGAAAATCAGACTGAACCACAACAAATGAAAGTGGCTGTTGATAGATAGACGTTGATGAAAAACAACTGCTTTCCGGATCAGTATGCAGCACAACAATAAACAGATCTGTGAAATAATGAATTTCATAGTTGAATCAACAAAATGTAGAACTCAAGTTTGGAATAACTGACTACTGCCTGTCCTATGCTCTTCATTTCACCTTCAACATTCTCTTCAGAATACGTGGAATTCACCATCATATTTTTTATTTACTTTCATGACAAACAAGAAACTTTTTCGATAGGTTGTAAAACATCGTATTTCTTCTGGTTTTGACATAAATAATAATAATAATATAAGATTTTATTGACAGTCTTATAAGCTCAGTGCAGTAGTATTGGTCATAACACTGACAAAAGGCAGAGTAAGCGCTTTGCCTGTAAACATAGTTAGCGGGTGTACACCCTCTTACACTCAACTATATTCAAATGACATTTTTTTTTTTTTCAGAGCCACCCCAACGAATGTAATGGTATGGATGGGAGTATGGAATCCGGCCAACCGCGTGAACGTTCAGAGAAGTCCCGTCGCCGTGTCGGGTATATGCATACATCCCCAATTCAATGCAACCACCCTTAGAAACGATATTGCAGTTCTCACCCTGGCACTGCCGATAGTTCTAGGAGTATATTCCAATATTAACACTGCGTGTTTGGCCGCATCTGGTGCTGCAACTTCTTATGTGGGACAAACGTAAGATTTAGGGGTTTTACATAGGAGTTGTGAAACACTGTTCTCAATATTCTGGGTGATAATGGTCTACTCAAGAGTAACATATTATCAAAAAATTATCCTAGTGATAATCAGTGGTTCACTGATTATTGCGACTTTTATAAAAGGTACAAAATTCACGAAAAAAAACTATCAAATGTAGTAAATAGATTTATGATAACTGCTATGATTTTTGTACAAAAAATATTTCTCTTAAATTTTTCACTCTCAATGTATGGCACAAAATCCTCTATATTAATAAAATATTTGCAGATTATCCATAATCCAAATCGGTCAAAATAAGAAAAAAACAGAGTGGAAGACTGAATATTATCATTATTTTTGATTTGCAGGTGCAGAGTTTCCGGCTGGGGCCAGACCAGTTTCACGAACAATGATGCACCAACGAATCCCCAGAAGCAAGTTACCGTCATGATAGTGCCATATGCAACCTGCAGAACATCAATGGCAGCGGCCACTCTTCTTGGAAGTAATGTCGACACATACTTGGATGCCACTGGCGAAATTTGTGCTGGGGGAACGAGTATGATAGATGCGTGTACGGTAAGTTTCCTCAAGGCCGATTATCAGACAGCACAGTTATCGCATAACTACTTATGCATAAAGAAAATTCACCACCAGTAGATATTTCACAGTTCTTGAACGCAATAAAACAAGAAAAGCAAGAAGAGCCAAATAGAATACATGAAACAATAGGAAAACAAGAAACCAGATCTTAAGAATATGAGCAAGAATCGAAAAAAGGAAACAATAGAGAAAAAAAAACTTATAAAAAACTGAAAACTCGAAGAGTTGTTCCAATACCAGAAGATGACAAGAAAAAAAACAAGATGAAGACTGACGAAAGAAACGGTTGGTCCAACAAATACAATACCAATAAGCTGAACTTCTTCAAATCAGTCAAGATCAACTAAGCTTTCAGAAAAAAATAAACAAACTCAAGTATCCAAGCTAACAGATAAGACGTCCAAAAGCGGAAGAATCAAAAGCTCAAGATTTCAGTGAAAAACACAGAGGAGCCCAATGGGTTTGCAAAATAATCCAATTAAAAAATTAATGGATAAACTAACGAGGAACAAAATATCACCCAAGTAGTAAGAGAGACTCATGGAGAACCTGAAAAAGATCTACAAATGGGCTACACTCCGTCGGAACATCCCCGGTCGGTGACAAAACCGTTTCATGGTTCCACAAAAAGTCCTGTTGGTGTAGCTTCAAAGCCTTCAACCCATTATAATTATAATCTTCTTGGGTCATATACCGCTAACAGTTTGAGAAGAAAAAACAGCAGTTAAGACTTGTTGCTCTCAAACACTTCACCAATTTCCACCAGACTTATTCTGGTGGAAATTCCCAGAGTAATAAGAATATTCCAGAATCATGTCAACTCAGATATCAGATAGGAAGCAGTAACGTTTATCCTTCAATGTTTTGGCATAGAAATCCATGAGTTTCAATTGAATATCAAGTTGCTTTTGGTGGTGAAACTTGGTTTACCTTCTTGACTGAAAGTTGAGAACCGTCCAATATATTTTAATGAACACATTAGCAAGTATTCAGAATTCCAACTTGTTCCGTGAAAAGCCTGCGAAATATTCAATTGACTCGGAATCGACTTTAAATTCGGTGGGCATATTCAAACAAGGTTGATTTTTTTCACTATGAGTAGAATATATTTCTTTTATGTTTTTGGGGGAAATGATCCCTCGCAACTCCAGATGAACTTTTTAACTCGAGAACGGTTAAAGATAGAGCAACTCTGCGAGCACCTATCGATTCAGAATGATGGAATTAGTATATTCTGTGAATTTGGAATTCAAATATCGACAGACCAATGTTTTTGAAAGAACACATTAGTAAGTGTTCGAAATTCTCAACTCGATCGTGTAGAGGTTTCGTGAAAAGCCTTCGAAATATTCAGAATCGACTTCAAATTCGGTGGGCAAATTCTGAGAGCAATTCTGCGAACGCCAATCGATTCAGAATGATTAAATTAGTATATTTCGTGAATTTTAATTTTATAGGCCAAAAAAAAAGATCACTCAAAAAAGTCTTAAGGGGTAGACCCCTAAAAATCGTGAAAAATACGAAATCGTCAGATCCACTAGAAATTAGTACTATATACTCAAAATTCCACGCTGATTTCGAAAATATATGAATGTATATGCTCAAATTCAAGGTTTACCATAAGAAAGAAATTAACAAAAAATTTTAATTTGCAACTCGAGATGTTCCTTAAAAATCCTACGAAATTTTTAGTTGGAATTTGGTGTGCTCATTCGAAAAAAATTGGAAATTTGGAATATTGATAGAAAATTTACGAAAAAAAAGTTTTGCAGGGAAATTACCCCTCTCAACTCCAGATACATTTTTCAACTCGAGAATGGTTAAAGATAGAGCAATTCTGCGAACGCCAATCGATTCAAGATCATTGATTGAGTATAACCTATATTGATTGGAAAAAAAAATTACTCGAAAAAAGTCCTGAGATAAATACAAATAAATGAATAAAATACAAAAACCTCAGATACACTTGAAATTCACTATATATACGCAATATTTTAAGATGATTCCGAAAATATATGATTTGTACCTCTTCAGATATTTCTTCAAAAGAACCGGTACCAACGAAAGAGTTTGTATTGAACATGAAATTCATGATTTTTTTTTTCAGCAAGACGGTGGCTCTCCTCTGGTCTGTTACGATGCCACCACAGGGAGGGGGAGCGTAGCTGGGCTGGTGATTTGGGGTAAAAACTGCGGACAGCCAGGTGTGTACGGAGTTTATGTTAACGTGCCATTTTACTATACCTGGATTCAGGGAGTTCTGACTGGAACTAACAGCCAGTGTGGACCTGTTGGTACGAATTTCGGTTGAAAGACTTCGTTGTGGAATGAAAATTCGGTGATGAGCAGAGAGAAAATTGGACTTTAGTGGTTATTATTATTAAATAAGATACTAACAGCATGTTATAGTCAATATGATCGAGGTGGATTTAGCAAAGATATTGCAACAAAATTTTGTAAAAAATTATTTTCAACATATAAATAAAATATATTACACATAAGTTTTGTTTCATTTTTGTGAATGACAAAAACTGAAAATGAGCGAATTATGTGGAAATGTTTATTTCTTTCACTAGTACAGAAAATTTCTTTGTTTTGACGAATGAAACCTCCAAAACCCAAACCCAATTTGTGTACTGATTTTGTTACCAACAGCAGTTCAATAATTTTTTAGTGTACTGAGAACTTATTCGACATTCCATCGCGATCTTGATTCAGTGACATCTTTATCTTTCTGTCAGTTCATTGGCGTATCCACATTCCGTTTATTTTTTCAAAAACACGGTTATGCTCGTTGCTCGCAGAGAACGTATTGTTTACCTTCGGCTTAATTGTAATATAATTTCACGTATTGTTACCCGGATTGATTCCCGTGTTTACCCTATACTTGTTTCCACTGTTGACAAGGCACACATTAATTATAAATATTACCATCTGATATCCCCAGCATTTTGTCGAATATAATGAAGACATTAAAGGAAGGATGCTCGTTTTTCTACTCGAGATCCAACTGATATAGCCCTCATTAGTACGAAATTCATTTAATCACTATAATTTCGTAGAAAAATTGTCAAATTCTGAATGACTTACTTATGAATGCATAGTTCCTCCACTAATGATCATTCCTCAAGGTGGTGGACGTGACGTCGTTCGTACGGTCAAATTATATGAAATACTATAGCCGTAGCGAGACAAATTGTTTTTCATGTTCCGGTAGAAATGAATATAATAGACTTGATCGAATTTAATACCGTTTGTTTTTTCTTCATAAAAAATGTTAAAGAACAAATTCCTTTTGTCTAGGTTTTGTTACTGTCTAATGACAAAACTCGAAACAATGAATTTACCGAATATTTCTATGAATTGTGGTAATCAATTTATACAGATACGTCATAGCTCAACTTTTGGAGAAATATTTTTTTTCAAATTGTTTTTTGTTTTATGGAATTTACAATTGATTGTTAAACTGTGAATAAGACAATCATAACTGTCTGGTATTTTTGGTAGCCATGAACCCCAGTATCGTTTATGAGAATTGTGAATATCAATGCACTTTTCTTTTGAACTCCCGAATAACACACTTGGAATATCTGATTATGAATCTTGCCCAGTTTCTTCGATTTTCACTTTAGAAACATCTAGCATAATATGTAACTTTATTCCACATTCAGATGTTTGCTTTTAAAAAATGGTTGGTCTATAGACAATTCATTAGTTCGAATAATTTGGAGATATCACTCAGATTATTGACATTTTCACTTTCGAAACATATCTAACATAATATGTATCAGAAGTATTTATAGATTTCATATTTAGATTTTTGTTTTCGGAGAATGGTTCGAATATGCCAGTATTTTACGAAACACCAAATTTACCATTTAAAATTCATTATTACGAGTTAATTTGGCAACTCACTCTGTAACATTACACTTCAAGCCTCTTATGCATTGTTTCTATCGAATTTCAACATTTGACAGAAAAATAAAGGGAACTTTTTAAAAATATGTCCATAAGAATGTCCATATTGGTTCTATAGGTACTTTTTTTCTTAACGCTTACAATCACAGTTATTCAAGTTTACCCTGATGCTCATTGTTTCGAGCTAACCCCGGAAAATGCTGATGCAAGAAAACGGGTCGAAATACTTTGCGTTTCAGTTATGTAGGACTTGGTTCCCTATGGATCCGGTTCTACCCATCTTTCCTGATATTATTGATATATCAGCCCGCCGTGATTGCGAGGTTGATCATCATGAATTTTGAGGCTGGTAAAGTCTCTGGTTAGGGTACTCTTGGGAAGGGGAAATCTAAAGAATTTTTCTGACAGGTTTTTAATACGTGTCGGGATGAAGTCGATGCCAGCAAGCTCGCGCAGCTCATCCAGACTAATGTATCTGTCACTTTTAGTGATGATACGAAGTACTTTGTTCTGCATCCTATGCAACCTCATAAAAGGAGTCTTGGGTATGCTGCAGAATGCTGGGCAAGCATACAACATCGCTAGCCGTATGATTTGTTTATGTATAGTCATCTTGGCCTCTAGCTTCATGTTGGCTCTTAGTGGGTACGTGCGTTTCACGCTGCCGCAGCCCTCTGATTAGCCAGGTTGATCTGCTTGTCCAACTGTACTCCCAGGTATTGCACATTGGTCCGGATATCCAAGACTTTTTCCTTGACCTTCAATTTCTGAAGAACTTTCGAGAACTCGAATTTCTTCGGACTTAGTCGGGTTTACCACAGTCTTGTTCTCCTCCAGATACGGTTAGATTTTCCTGTCCAACCAAGATTGAATCTGCATAGCAGCTGCGATGCTGGAGAACGAGAAAATAGGCGTATATCGCGGTATAATCCGCGTATATAGCAGTCTTCGATATCTACGTGAGGAGTACAAATGCGGGGATAGACTGGAACCCTGTGAAACACCTGCTTCAATAGGATACTTTACGGATCTTGTGCTGTTAACCCTCACCACAAAAGCAATCCGGGTAATTCTGCCACTTGATGATAGCGTCTACCTACTAAATGGATAAACTGTACCAGGGACCTCCCTGGCAGCTTCTTTAGCAGAACGTCATCGAGCGCATCTGGCCCAGGCGCCTTATTCATCAGAAGTCGTTTAATGACTTCCGTCAGCTCCTCATAGGTTGTCATTATTTTGGCAAATCTATGAGGGCCGACAGGGGCGGGCTAAGAACTTTCTCTATGTCCGTCACTAACGTCCGGCACCTTTTGATGAACGCTGGCGAAATTGTCACCGATCAGTTAGGCCTTCTGAGGATCCGTCACTGCACGAACGTCACCCCTCACTATGACTGGAACGGGTTCGAAGCCCTTAGAAAAATGCGCTTCGTCTTTCGCCACAGTGAATCGTCCAGAACGTCTAGCTTATCCAGTTTATTCTCCCACGCCGTATCGTTGTGGTCGTAGATCAACTCCGGAAGCTTTGTAGCTTGCCTGTTCTTTCAGAGAGAGTTCTTCAGAGAGTAAACAAATCCCTATCTTCAGGTGGAACAATTTTTCAGTTTCTCCTGATCTCAATTTTATTGACATTCTGGCCTTTTCAATTTAATCACGAGGAATGTCGGACTTGATTATAGTCCGATTATTCATGATCCTCTGGAACTTGGTCCAGCCGCCATTTCTGTAATCGTATCGAAGGGTGGAAGGAATATCCTCTCCTCGATACTTCATACTGAAAAGCACTAGTGGTAGTAATAGTAGTAGTAGATGCGGGGTGGCCGCTACCTCAGCTAGGCAAGTAGGCCTCCATCGGCCCTTTTTGCCATCTCCTTGTCTCCTCATCCATGACATGTTCTTCAATCAACTTAACTCAGTCTCCTCGTGGTCTCCTCAAAATAAATACTGGAACTATGTTTGTCTGCATGTGGGTGCTTGTCAAAAGAGCGGGTTCTTTCAATCTGCCTATTCCTGGAAGTCCTGATAGGGCTCAGTCAGGCGGTGCAGCGACCGTGGTTGATAGCATCACCGGCTACCAGACCCGCAGTATCCGATTCAAGGCCCCTCCTCGGATTTCACTGGAGACCAGTTCTCTAGTTCTCACTGCGAGTTCCTCCCATCTTTCTCCTCGTGAAAATCCTGGTAGGGCCGTTTCTCGATCAGGTGGTGCGGCGGCCGTGGGCGATTCATTCACCTGCAGTACCCGATCCGAGGCCCCTCTCCTCGACTCCCACCGATTACCAGGTTTTCTAGTTCCCACATCGAGTTCCTTCGAATCTCCTCATACTGAAAAACCTGGTAGGGCTGGTTCTCAACCAGGCGGAGCGGCGGCCGCGGTGATTCAACACCGGCTATCAGTCCCGCAACACCCAATCCGAGGCCCATCCTTAGCTCCCACTGAAAGCAGATTCTCAAGTTCTCACATCCCTCTGTAATGTGTGAATGGGTATGTGTCAAATGTTGGTGGAAGCTTGAGCCCACGGATCGCTACTCCCGTTGGCTAAAACGCCTCAGCCACCCTCGGGGCGAAAAACATCAAGTCGTCATCCGAAGTCATCTCGTTAATGGTCTTGAGTTCGCTCAAATTCATAACATTCTATAATACCAGCATCATGCTAGCAGACATAGGCATTCTTCGTAGCAAAATGATATGATAGGCATGAATTTGGGCGATTCTTAAGTATTATAAATTTAACATAACTCGATGAGAAATTTATTATTGAACACGCTCCAGCTCGGGGACATTTTAAACCTTCAATCACAAATTAGTCTCTGAGGGGACATTGAACTAACGACTACAATAAATTGTTATGCATTGATAGAATTCAACCATACATGCAATTCCTATTGAATGCAGTAGTTTTTACAGCATTTCCAAAGAAAAAGCTCATTCCACCATTTATTGACATATTTGACGGAGGCGCCCGATAAAAAGCTTTTCAATCACACATGGGTTTGATGGAGTGAAAGGTTTGTGTATTGCTTGATATATTTTTCAATTTTTAAGGTATTTCAACTAACAAGTAGATTCTTCACGCTAAACCTACAGCTTTACAGCCACCAAAACCGTTTTCCTTACAGGAAATATCGTTTCTTTCGCCTCGAAGACAAAAAAGAGACGTCGCACCTGTCCCGCGCCCCTAACTAACGCTACGCCGACAACAAAACGCAACAAAGTCGTGTTTTTCGAATACACCGCGCACCGAGCAAATTGTCCGATACATCCAGCAGAGACGTTTATTTACCATAAACAAGCGAAATATTTGAATAATAAAGTACTTCCCCGTTAGCGTACGTCAAAAGACAAGCTTTTAGCAGTAAGTTAACCCCGTAATGAGCGTCACAAATCGCACGGCCGGCGTCCAGAGACCGGTAATCAGTGTGGCCAACTACGCAGAATACAATCGCGACCGCTGGGTTTATGGGATAATGAGGAGGGTGATGCGTGGGCTAGTGTGGGACCGAGCGATTGTCGCGAGACGCAACGGCTATTTATTAATGATATTTCATTTTTCAATGGACGCTAACGGTTTTTCGGTAAGGGAACAAATCTGAAGGAGCGATTTCTTTTTTTGCTAGTGGACACTGGCTTTTGTCGATGATTGCACTTCACCGTCATCGAACTGGAAATGATAGCGGAACAAAATCTGATTTTTTTCAATTTTCGAACAAAGATTTGAGTAATGGATTCTAATTTACATTCAGCCAGTGCTAGCAGGTAGGTAGCAAAAACCATTTACACTCCCCAAAGAGTGAAATGGGTAATTGACTCCTTCCAACCATTCAAGTCACCCGGAATTGACGGTATATTTCCGGTCCTTTTACAAAAAGGGCAAACGGAACTACTGCCATTCATTATTAAAGCAACCAGATTCAGTCTGGCGCTCGGGTACATACCGAGCAACTCGAGGAGAGCACTGGTACTTCATTCCGAAAATAGGAAAGAAGGACCCTACCCTTCCGAAGTCATTCAGGCCAATCTGTTTCTCATCCTTCTTACTGAAGAAACTGGAGAATATGGTAGATAACTATATTAGAACCTAGATACTGGAGAGGGTGCCATTACACCCCGGGCAGCATGCATACAGGGCGGGCAGATCAACGGAAACCGCTCTCTCTGTACGTTCTCACCGAAAGCATCCAGAGATCACTCGAGCCTAAAGAAATGGCCCAATGCGCCTTCTTAGACATAGAGGGGGCATTCGACAACACCTCTCACGAAGCAATAATAACGGCCCTAACGAACAAGGGAGTGAACAGAACCACATCCAGAAGATGTGCCAAATGCTGGCTACAAGAACTGCCGAAACGAAAGTGGGTGATATCTGCTTTCGGATCAGCACAAACAGGGGATGCCTACAAGGAGAGGTACTATTATCTATGATGTGTACTCTCGTAGTAGACGAACTACTCGGAACACAAACCGGGAACGGAGTCACTTGCCTTGGATATGCTGACGACATAGTCATTATGGCCAAAGGCAAATTTGAATGAACCCTCTGCGATCTCATAGAAAGGGAGCTAGAGACTACCAGAACATGGTGCCTTTCTGTGGGGTTGAGAATTAACTCATCAAAAACCACATTTACAGAACAAAGTTTCAGCACCTTAGGGTTGTTCGCCTCGACGGAGTAGACTTAGAATGGAAGCACGAGGTGAAGTACCTAGGGCTTACCCTAGACTCAAAACTACTCTGGAACAGACACGTAGAAAAGACCGTTAACAAGGCAAAATCATCACTGATGGTGTGCAGGAACATTACAGGAAAAACGTAGAGCTGTAACCCATAAAAACTGCGATGGATGTACACCATGATAGTGAGACCTATGATCACCTACGGAGCAGTAGGGTGGCACGGCAGAACCGATCTCTCCATAACAAAAAAAAATCTGGAGAAAATGCAAAGACTAGCATGTCTTTGTATAACAGGAGCAATGAGGTCGACTCCAACAGCAGCAATAGAGGTAATTTTAGACCTCACTCCTCTCCATATCATAGTGAGAAAAACTGCTTGGAGAGCACATCTCAGGTTGGCTAAAGTCGGACTCAAAGGAACAGCACACATCGTAAGGGGTTCAACCCCCACCGAAAGTGCTAACCTTGCCGATCTCCCAACTGACGAAATTACCAGGACATTTAGTTTCGAGAAACATTTTCAAACGGAATTAAATACCAAGAGTGGATGGAGCATAGAATCCATTCGAGCACTGGGAAAGAATACCATAACATGGTAGCCGGACGGGTCCAAAACTCCCGACGGAACTGAAGCAGAAATCTTTGGGCCTCGCACCAAAGATTCCGAACCCATGGGCCAGTTCCCCAGTATTTTTAGGCGGAAATTCACGCCATAGAAAGGTGCATTCAATTCAACCTCGACAGGATATACCGGAACAAGGAAATCGCAAACCTCTCCGACAGTCAAGCAGCCATCAAAGCGTTGAGCTCATATAACATCAACTCAAAGATGTTCTGGGAATGCCTAGACAAACTATTTAAATCGAGGCAGGAACAACAAGGTGATCCTCCTCTAGATGCCGGGGCACGTCGGAGTGGAGGGCAATGAACAAGCAGATACCCTGGCACGATAAGGGGCATCACACAACTGATCGGGCCAGAACCATTTTGCGGACTTGGAAAATCTTACTTCCAAAAATAACTCAATAAAACTGAAGAAGCAATGAGAGCAACATACTGGCAACAACTTCCAGGGCTGAGGCATGCCAAACATCTTCTCGGCAACTTTAACCGAGCAAGATCGAAGACACTGATTAACCTCAGCAAAACTAGTCTAAAGACAATCACGGAATTTCTGACGGGGCACTGCAGACTCAAAGAACACCTAAGGAAGCTAGGCTTAAGGGAGGACAGCACCTGCAGATTCTGTGGGGAAAATCCAGAAACACCCCACCATATATTGATGGAGTGTTATGCTGTACATCACAAAAGACTTAATATACTGGGATCACATCAGCTGAGAGTTGGAGAAATACCACCAATAGATTCTTAAATTCCTCAAAGAATTAAGGCTTGAGGTGCTGCTGTAAACGAGAACATATGATTTTTGTGTCATTATGACCTCTTCGAGCTCAAAAGTCTGATAGAAGTTTATAGAATTTTTTGAATTTTCAAACCGCATAACTTTTGAATAAATGAACCAACCGATTTTCACGCGATTGGCGGATTTCGACGCAGTTTTTCAAGCCATGAAGAATCTTTATGTTTGAATTGATCGAACTAGAAATTTCGGAGTGATTCCGAAAAAACACTTTTTTCGGTTTTTTTTTCGACAACGATAACTCACGAACGAATCAACCGATTCTGACCGGACTGGCGGCGATCGGCGTGGTTTTTTGATATTAAGAGCTCATTAGTTTTTGCAATCGATCGATGAAACCGTTTAAAAGTTAATCCAAAAAAACGGATTTGAAAAAAAAATATTGTAGTTTTTTGAGACTTCTCAAAATCTACTGGTACGAATCGGTTCGAATTATATTCAAAATCTGAGTTTGGCCAAGCCAAATAGAAAGAAAGAGTGAGAGAGAAATAGTAACGCTAAGAGGGGAATATAGGCATTACGCAGCTGCACGCATTAGACTTTATCGACGAATTTTTGTTATTTCGGCTTGTGGAAATCATTAGATTATATATTTTTCGTTATCCTTGAATAGTTTCCTTCAAAATGAAAAAAATATAGCCACGCTCGAGAACGTCGAGATGACGTTTTTTTACAACTTTGTAGCCCTCCCCTTTCTTTACGTCACTCTCAAATTGTCAGATTAGTAGAATATACACTTTTTAGCATGTAATTAACTCACCCTATCTTAATCTGACGCGCTCGAGAATCTCAGATGATCAATTTTTTTTTACTCATCTGATCCTTTATTCTGGACGCATGGCCTCATTTATGAGGTTCATATTTGGTGGAGGTACTTACCGGGTACAAGGTATCCCCCATATATATTAATCTGCCGCGCTTCAATAAATCCCGAAATCCCCGCTTGGGCTCCACTGCTATTATCGTTACTGAGTAGAATAGTTTTAAAATCTACGATTTCAAATGCACGAAACCTTCAAACATTTTTCCGTGTGTAGAAACGTCGGCACTCGAGAACAGTGCCAGCGTTTGTCGAACAAAAGCCGAATAATTTCTCGAATCGCTGCCGCATCACAATATTTATAATTACATGTACAACCCGTACCGAACAATTATCCCATTGAGATATCGGATTCGCAAAGGATCGCCGACTGCACTCCCTGATGGTTCGCATGCGTTTTCACACGCGGAACGGGCGCAAATCATCGAAATCCGGTGTTCGGTATCTCACAGGGTCGTTTGTTGGACGATCAGAAAGGGATATTGTGACAAAAAAAGTAACTGAGACACGGCATACACGATCGACGACAGCCAACGGGGAGGAGACCCTCCTACCCTTTGACTAGGTCTCAGGTGCAAGGATGAATAGATGGTGCAATCCTTTGAAGCGATAAACGGTTTGCACATTATGAATATTTTTCGTCGACCTCGTATTAACATGTCTGCTTGATGTTCTTCAATCGAAGGAACATCTTTTTTTACACAAAAAGTTTCCGCTAAAGAACGTGAGGTGGGCCAAAGAACGGCAAAATTTCTTTCGTAATAACAATAAATAAAAAAATCGTTAATACGTAAAACCAATAAAATGGAGAATTGATTATTTATCAGAATAACTTTTTATAAGAAATTCATCTAATGCGTTTGTATGAGAACCGATAAAGCATCATACGCAAAAACGGTAGGAATTATTTTTCATAGATCTGAATTAGTTAAGAAACGAAAGTGGCTGAAATGATAAAACTAAGTAATCGCAAATCTCAATAACCTAAGCTATTCATATCATAAAACCACCAAACTAAAAAACTAACGAAATATATCTTCATCGAAAAATCATTAAATATTATCTGAAAACGTAAAACTAACAAATTTTACAAAAAAAAATGAAGTATCGTGAAATTAATGGGAACTTAGGTAATGTGTGAGATATAAAATGATCCGAATCGAAATTCAGTAGAAATTTTAACGATTAATATACCAGTCTGGTAGAAACTTGCTCTATTAGCTCTTAGATGGCGCTAACTTCTAGTTGAACAAATCGAATCGTCTGGTTCATCGTTCATTTGTTTGATCCTTCCTCGATTTATTCGAGAATTCAATTGCTGGGTGGTGACTTTCAAGAATATCGAAGAAAAGAGCCAATGTTATTCGTTGAATTTCACTGAACAATAATTAAAAAAAAATAGATGTCTTACTGCGATTTGAACTCATAATCCCATTATGCTACGATCAACTTTAACAATGTCAGATCTCAATTATCACTCATATATCGGCAAAATACTACCTACTACCTACCTACCATAAGGACGCTTTCAGAGAAAGAGGATGTTTGCTACTTAGCGTGTCGATCCACAAAACATTTAGAGGCGGAATCATATTTTTTGTGATATCTAATACTGGTGATAAAATTCAATGTGAGCCTTGGCATTTCAGTAATATCAGGTGGTGAGACAGAAATGAGAAGTACATTAACCGCACGCTACGCCATCTCTGAGAGAATAGATCAACCGACGTTTCGCTACGCTATAACCTCTTCAATTTCTGAAAACTTCCGGGTCTTTACTTTTCGGTATTAGCATTTAGTCGTCTGATGACTTCCAATATTCCAATTTTAGGTCTTGTGGTATATTGATTCGACTATTTTAATTTAATGGCTTTCGAATATTAAGCTTTGCAGACTTATTCTGTTATTATATTTAATCATTTTTATAAGATATTATTTCTGTAATTTGACGGTTTGATCAAATATCCGACTTAAAATTTGTGTTTATTGTCATTTTATGGTATTATAGATATACCGTCTTGTGATTTTTCAGTTCATCAAATTTTGGTTCTTCAAAGTCTGGTGTGATTATTTCTGATTCTAAGATAATTCGTTTTTGATGAAAATTGGTCACTGCAGTGTTTTGGTTTTATTAAGTTATTTTTAAATTTTTTTCCAATTCTGTAAAATTATTTCCTATCTAGTTCGATTCTCCATAAAATCCTTACTGAACTTTGTTGGTTCGATAGTTTTAAATCGAAGACAATTTCAGATCTATATTTTATCGTTTTTATGGATTAAATGAAATCGAACGTGATACAGGTACGTACAAAAAAGATATGATATTGCAAATGACTGAACATCCCCACGTCAGCCGTCTTAGGCTGAGTTCATATACTCGCGAAATGCGAATTGCGAAAAGCTTCCATTGGTCGATATTTAAAGATATTTGAATATCGACCAATGGGAGCCAGATTCGCTTTTCGCAATTCGCATTTCGCGAGTAAATGAACTTACCTTTACGGTAAACGGTGTAGACTACATGGCGTTTACCCTTAAAAGTTGTCGTTGGTGTACACCATCCCAGCTGTCTGGGCAACGTGCCACCGCGGCTTCAGCAGATATGTAGTAGGCTGTCACAGGGAAACCTGGGCCGAACGGCGACCATTCTCGGCATGATCGGAGGTTCATGAATAATGGTACTGAGGGTGGAGGCTGGAGTATCGGCTAGCTCGCCCCTCCGGTTGGTGTTGGCTTCTCAGGGGCAAGTGGTTCGTTAGGGGGACTGCGGGGATTTTGGGGGACCCATTCATGTGCATGCATGATCCTTGGGTACGATGCTGTGACAGCTCCGGCAACATCTTGAGTTGAAAGTTAGAGTTATAGTGAAAACTATGTTAGCAATGAGCTAGAGAGAAGTGGGATGGTCCGGGGATGGTTCGCGGTCCCCACGGCAACCTGTCCTGTAATGATGAATTCACGGTTCCCACTTTGAAATCGTTCGCGATCATAGCTAGGTACGCATAGCTAACACCCGGGGGAAGTCACAATGGGGGGAAAAGTCAGGCTCACTAGAGCACACTGGCGTACTCGGCCGCCCACCTAGTGGGAGACTGGCCCAGGCTGGTGGGGCCTGACCGGCCCCCCCAGACCCCCCCGGTGCGGTCGTAACTATGACTCTCTTAAGGTAAGCTGTCTGGGCAACGTGCCACCGCGGCTTCAGCAGATATGTAGTAGGCTGTCACAGGGAAACCTGGGCCGAACGGCGACCATTCTCGGCATGATCGGAGGTTCATGAATAATGGTACTGAGGGTGGAGGCTGGAGTATCGGCTAGCTCGCCCCTCCGGTTGGTGTTGGCTTCTCAGGGGCAAGTGGTTCGTTAGGGGGACTGCGGGGATTTTGGGGGACCCATTCATGTGCATGCATGATCCTTGGGTACGATGCTGTGACAGCTCCGGCAACATCTTGAGTTGAAAGTTAGAGTTATAGTGAAAACTATGTTAGCAATGAGCTAGAGAGAAGTGGGATGGTCCGGGGATGGTTCGCGGTCCCCACGGCAACCTGTCCTGTAATGATGAATTCACGGTTCCCACTTTGAAATCGTTCGCGATCATAGCTAGGTACGCATAGCTTACACCCGGGGGAAGTCACAATGGGGGGAAAAGTCAGGCTCACTAGAGCACACTGGCGTACTCGGCCGCCCACCTAGTGGGAGACTGGCCCAGGCTGGTGGGGCCTGACCGGCCCCCCCAGACCCCCCCGGTGCGGTCGTAACTATGACTCTCTTAAGGTAGGAATTTCTCTTCCTATTTCGACGTGTTTGAGTTGAAACCGTGTTTTCTACCCCAAATATAATGGGAGAATATTTTCAAAAAAGCTGAAAAAGCAAGAGAATCATCGAAAAGTGAAGCCATATACCACCAAAAAGAATACACGATATATTTAGAGTGGCTGACAGAAAAATGTTATGTCAAAAGATGCCACTGAAACTGTATTTCTGGCATATTTTCAAAAACTGGTAAGGTATTTTATATGTTTTTCAGTTTTGGTAGTAATAATTATTGTCTAATCGTTGCAGTCCGAAACGTATAGTCCGAATTTCTTATGGACTAAATGGTCAATGCTAAAATCGATGGAGACTTTACACGAGAAACGAGATATCACCATCAATGGACTAGAGGCTTTTTCGAAATAGAAGAGTGAGAGTAATAAGCCAAAAAAGTCTGTCATTTTGTCTCCTAAAGATGTCATTAGATTTCTAAAAACGTTCCTCATGAAATTCATTTATTGCATACGGTAATTTATTCTTATTTTCGTTTTTGTGTGTATTTATTCCCTTTTTTGTTTTAGGTTTTTTTGATTATGGGTTATTTTGGAGGATGCAGAAGTCAGGATCTTTTGAATATGAACATATCGGATATAGATGACCGGGATTCTGTTATGGTGGTGAACGTACCGGAAAGTAAAACTGGTGTATCGAAGAAATTCACAGTTGTGCTCTAGTTACTGCAGGAGCAACTATGACTAACTTAAAAAGACACGGAGGTTAGAAAAGTTCCACGGTGGTGGAGGGGTATTTGGAGAATAGCATCGAGTTAAGAAATAAAACGTCGCGTATGTTGTCTACTTTGCCATTAGAAGAGACTAGTGAACAGAAGCTCCAGCCTTACAAAAAAAGAAACCGTTTCCAGAGGCGAAAGTAATGTTTAGGGCACTTTGAAAATTGTACATTTGGGTATTATTTGCGTGAATAAATAAAATATGTAGGAATGTAGGCTTTCACGGCTGGCGTATCAACTGTCTAGAAGAGTACTTCGACCACGCCACTGAAGATGACTGCCGTAGTTGCAGTTGAAACGTTTGGAGATTCAAATCAAAGAAGACCACGGCAAAACCCGTAAACCAACCAAAACAAATAAAATATGGTTGTTTTTATTTCATAAATATATACCCATATATATTAGCATTTCTTATTTTTTGAAAGGTAGAGGGAATTAAAGAATCTATAATGTCCCAAGGGAGTGATGACACTCTTTATTGACAGCGTAACTATGACGATATAAGCCTATAATACCCCACAGTCAGAAATAAACTACTCAACACTAATTTCGTCGCACCCCATAATTTTGACCCTATTTAAATCTGAATAACTTTTTTCTGCATTGAACAATTTGAATTCTGTTCACACTGTTCGCTAGCCCAGTCCTTCAGCTATAATCTCGTACTCCTTCAAAACATAAGGTTCTTCGCATAAAATCGATAGAGGGTATTACCTGAAACTGTGCAAAATTTCTGAATCTTCAAAAGGATTCCAAATTAAGAAAAAATTATTTTTTTTCAAATTTGACAACATTGTCATGAAGATGAACTCATCACCTCGAGAGATTTTCCGAATTGTCTTATTATCTCTTTTGTTTACAGGGTGATATCAAAAAATTTACTTTTTGGTTTTGCAGTCATAACTTTTTTCGTTGTCAACCGATTTTCAAAATCTCAGGCTCATTTTGAAGCTGAAACTTTGGATGAGAAGAAATGAAGATCAGAATTGACTCAACATAAAGATTGCAGATCAAGGGTTTCCTCAAAGGTGACCTAAATCTGAAACACCCTCAAAATTCGGTTGGGAAGAGATTTAAATGAAAATCAACTTGTCTTCGAAATGATCATTCATTCTGAATACGTCCAGATCTTTCTTGCTTTCAATAGTCACGAAAAGTGCGTGGAAAAACCCAATTGTAACGGAAGAATTTTGAAAAAAAATTAATTAACACATTGTTCGCTTGAAATGCATGGCCCGTAACCAAGGTTACAAGAATCACATTCAGTGACTGACAAGCCTGACCAGCTGAGTCTCATTCCACAATAGCGGTTTTTTTCTGAATCGTGAAGCATTATTCATGTTAGTTAGCAAGAACAAGAAAACAAGTTTTATTGAGTTTTTATTGAACAACAACAAAGGGAAAACAACTTGGATAACGTTAGGATTGAAAAATATTTATGCTATTCAGTATTTAGTGGGTCCTCCCCCTTTGGCAATTACTTCATTGACCATTTCCGGCATGCAGTCTATCAGACTATCAATGAACTCCTGTGGTACAGCTGTCCATTCTTGCTGTGCCGCATTCACCAAGTCATCCAAATTTTCCATTCGCCCTTTCCTTTCTTTCAATTTTAATTTCATACGACTCCAGACATGTTCCATCGGATTCATATCCGGAGAGAAAGGCGGCCATTTCATTCGCTCAATACCGTGATCCCTCAAAAACTCGTTGACAATGTGAGCCCTATGCGGTATCGCATTGTCATCAACGAGAAGAAAGTTGTTGCCGATATTTGCGGCGTAAGGGACCACGATTTCTCTCATACACAAATCTCTATAGTTCTCACCGTTCATACTCTCTCCTCTCAGAATCACCAATTCACTCCTCCCATTCATCGATATTTCACCCCTCACTCCTCCACCTCCAAAAGCCACCCTCGCCTCCATATTTTCTTCCAAAAATCTTTCATTCCTACCTTTCCAAACCAACACTCGACCATCCTTTCGAAACAAGTTGAACCTACTCTCATCCGTAAACATACACCTATTCCACTCTGCTATTCCCCAGTTTTGATGTTCTTCCCCCCACAATCGTCTTGCTGCTCGATGTACAGGTTTCAGTAAGGGGCAGGCAGCTCGTCTCCTTGCGTATGAAACCTGAATTCCCGTAGCATCGATCAATTCACGACGAATTTTGGGGGCGGTTGAAATCCGAGTCCGCCGTACCAATCTTCCAATAAGGCGGTCTTGAGCGGGAGTTGTTCTTCTTCTTGTTCCCCTTCTTGGTCGATACTGAATATCCCCAGCGTTAGCTCGGACGAGGGCCCATTGGACGGATCTAACTGTCGTTCCAAGCAGATTGGCAATTTGAAGGGTAGATAATCCTTGTTCAGTCATTCGTGGAATCAGTTCCAGCTGTTCGCGCGTTAGATGCGGCATCGATATGATAATTTTTTGTACAAACGAATCAAAATTGACGTCTAACCTGGCCTGTCAGTCACTGAATGTGATTCTTGTTACCTTGGTTACGGGCCATGCATTTCAGGAGAACAACGGGTTGATTTTTTTTTTTTTTAAGTTCTATCGTTAAAATTGGATTTTTTCACGCACAATTCTTGACTGCTGAAAGCAATAAAGATCTGGACGGATGATGGATGATCATTCCGAAAACAAGTTGATTTTCATTTAATTCTCCTCCCAACCGGATTTTGAGGGTGTTTCAGATTTAGGACAACTTTGAGGAAACCCTTGATCTTCAATCTTCATCTTGAATCCATTCCGATCTTCATATCTCTTCATCTAAAGTTTCATCTTCAAAATGAGCTCGAGATTTTGAAAATCGGTTGACGAGGAAAAAAGTTATGACTGCAAAACCAAAAAGTAAATTTTTTGATATCACCCTGTAAACAAAAGAGATAATAAGACAATTCGAAAAATATCTTGAGGTAATGAGTTCATCTTCATGCCACTTTTGTCAAATTTGAAAAAAAAAAAATTCTCCATTTGGGATCCTTTTGAAAATTCAGAAATTTTGCACAGTTTAAGATAATACCCTGTAGCGATTTTATGCGAAGAACCTTATGTTTTGAAAAATGACGAGATTATAGCTGAAAGACTGGGCTAGTGAACAGTGTGAACAGAATTCAAATTGTCCAATGCAGAAAAAAGTTATTCAGATTTTAATAGGGTTAAAATTTTGAGGTGCGACGAAATTAGTCTTGAGTAGTTTAATATAATTTAATATTTGTAGATAAATTCGTCAGCATTGAAAAACTGTTCAGGTCAATGCAACAAAAAAAATCAATAGGTTCAAACTACGGACGAAAGGTCGTTATAACGAGGTAGAGCAAGTCCTCGAAAACATTATACATTACGTAATATATTATCAATTCCTCACCTCCGAAAAAGGAAACTCATAAAACTAATATGGGGTTCACACCATAAAACTAATATGGGTCTCACAGTGCGTTATCAAAACAACCGAATCAGGCTGGAAACAATAAAATGCAACGGATGAATGAGAACTCTTCAAGTATAATCTTTATTTAATCAAGTTCTGAGGATTTAACGACTACATTCTTCGGCATATACATTAAAAAAAAAACACAAATATTGTACTTGACATTTCTCGCGATAAATCACATTTTGAGAAATGGATATATTTATTTTTTAATAATAAAAGTCTAGAATTGAAGCCAAAAAATAAACAATATTTCATTGAAATAGTTCATAAATAGTCTTTTGTATACTTCGAAACAAATAAATTGTGGTGAAAGTTCCTTTAATGTTTACTCACACTTGCCCCAAAGAGAGATTTACGTGCATTAATATGTTTAAATTTGGCCCCAAATTTCCGGGGAAGTGTGACCTATGGAGATGTATATCTGAATATATAAATAAAATTCATAGAATACGTTTTTTTCAACAGTTTTCTGTGGCGTATTACAAAGACTGACCTTCGAAGTAAATACCTGCAAAAGTTCATTGTTATATTAGTTCAGGTTCATCAGATGGACTAAATGAAATGCGAACTAATGAAAATCACGGTCATACTTACCCGAGCTTACCTCACCCCGGAATCCTGATTTGTTAGAAGACGTAAAAACGAATAATTTTTCAAATAGACGGTGTTCCTTCACCACTACACCAGACAAGCAAGGCAGATTCTAAACGTAACTTTCCAACAAAGATGGATTGGGCGTGCAGGGCCGATCGACTGGCCTGCACGTTCGCCAGACTTCAATCCCTTTGACTTTTCAATTTGGGGATTTCACAAAACTGAGTGAACCGCGGAAAGGCGACAACAATAAAATTGCGAGAAAAAGTAGTAGAAGATGCAAGAAAAATAAAAAAAATCATTCAAGCGAATTCAGATGTTATCAACTGAAAAAATGTACTTCAATAAAGTAGTATGTAACATCAATTTGTGTCTAATTTTATTGTTATCATAAAAAGTAAGCCTAAATGACTGTAAAATTGAATGAAAACTTATTTTTTGAAATGTTCACAAATGTGATCATCTGAATTATCTTAAACAGTCAATTTGTTTGTTTGAAAGCCTTTGAGAATTTTTCACTGAAGTACAAAAATAGTCAAAATAGTTTTTTCAGGCTTGATAGGATTTTTAGCCTATCCACCTTCGACAGTTGATTGAGTACAGCGAATAATAGCTAAATAAGCACCAATTTTTTGTTACCTATTTGTTTTGGATAGCTTAAGAACTTGTGAAGTTTTTGAAGTTAGATATGACCGATGGTACTCCTTTTCGTATTTTTAAATTACGTTCAGCATTTGAGCCCATTCCAGTAAAAACTTAAACTCTCAATTTCGATAATTTTTTATTCGAGTATTTGCGGGATCGTTAGGAAGTTTATTATTTTTCGTAAGAAACTAACATTCAAGAGCATCATATCGAAGAAAAAAAATTGAAAAATACCCACCACAAAAACAAATATCGGGTATTATCGAATACCCCTGGGTGTGAAGAATTCAGAGTATTGATCTGAACGTCACCATTTGGATCACCCTGTATAAATCAAGAGTGTTGGAAATTTTCTTCTTTGCCTAACGATGGAAACATGCACGGAAATAAAAAGCTTGATGAATATGACTTTGAATTGTACCGGGTGAGAAAGCAAACGTGTGAAAGTCGATAGTTTTTTATTTGAGAAGATAAAAATAAAAAATTCACGGGAGTAAAAAAATGTGATGGCTAAGCTTTATTGTTTCAAATGGTTCATTAGAGCGTGATTAACAAGAATCTAGGTTTGATCGGAAGTAACCGCAATTTACATTTTTCAAATGACATCTTGTAAATTTCTCTAGCCTATCGTATCTGCGTCAAAATTATTCATGCATACATGTATGAAAAAACCCTTTCACCTGATGAAAAATGTAATTTTTTGCAAGAGTTTTTCAAAATAATTAAGAATGAAATTTCAACTTCAACACTCTGTATCTTTGAAAAGAAACATTTGCGGACACATATTAATATGAAAATTTCATCTTGAAGTTAGTCAATGATTTGCCCTTTGTTTCTACAAATTCCTAATAAACACCCTGTATACTCGTCGTTATTATTTTGATTCGTTCAATGGAACCTTGGAGAGTAATCGATACAAAGTCGAGATAAACCAACAAACTAAATATCCGGACCGGTTTGGAAATGATGGCCGAGCAGGCGACATCATCAAGATTTAATTAATATTAATTGTACAACGTGATTTGCTCAGTAAATCTACGAAAACCTCAGTATATTTCAATAACAAAACATATTTTTTGCTTCAAGTGAAGAATGAAATATGTTTTTTCAATTACGAGAACAAAAAAGTAGTGCTCTTCCATACAACCTTTCGGAAAAATTCATGAGTCATGATTAGAATTGTTATCGTATCAAATATAATCCGCATCGAAAGTTTAAACACAACCTGCTTACTATATAAACATTCGACAACTTCCTCACAATCAATTTTCAACACATATTATCTATATTCGTACTTCATAATTTTCTTAATAGTATTAATAATTTTGATTACTGTTATATAGTGGTACTCAGTTGAGTAGAACAGCTCTATCCGGACTTCGCTGAGGATTACAAAAAATATATCTATTACACCACTATTCTATAAATAATCAGTTCAAAAATGTATCTATACTATTATGATTCTCTATTCAACCTCTAGTGCATTCATCGTTTTTCATTTAAACTAAAACATTCCTCCCGTCTGTGATGTTAATACATTATCTTTCATGATCAGTTTCTGTTAAATTCATTATAAGTTTCAATAATAATTAAATGCTGAATGTCCCTTATTAAATCTCTGAATAATTGTGATTATTTTGTTAATTAATTCAATATACATATCTAGGTGTTGTTGAATTCCGTTTTTTTCCGTTTTTCATATATAAAGGTTTATATACGGGCAGTTGTAGCCTTGTCCAGCTCATAAAAGAAGTCTTAAGAGTTGAAAATAGAGCAAGTGTTAACTTTGCGAAAGTAGTAAATTTTGCAATTCCTATTAAGAAGAAAAGTAACAGTTAAGCATCCAATGAACAACTGAACAATGAAAAAATCGAGGTGAGAGAAAATCTCTAATATAGAGCCCAGCGTTCCCATATACCAGGTGTAACAGGATGATGGTAACTCCCCTCCTACCGTATCGGCACTGTTCGACATAGAAATATTTTTTTAAACTTCCGTATTCGCAGGTAGTGACACCATCTTTTGAGTTTTGAATGGAAAACCCAGTATATATTTCAGAAATCTGCATAATTTAAAGAGATTTTGGAGAGTGGAGTGAATAGTGTCCTGTAGAATACACACGTTGTTGCACTGAACGAATTCATGTCGCAACGAACGTTTGATACAATCAACTAGTACTAGAATGCAACCGAACAAATTCGTTCGGTTAATGTTTCACGAAAAACAAGACCGAAACCGTTCGCTCTCCGACATTTTCTCCTGTAAATGTTGAAATTAATCGCTTATACACATCCTGCATGAAAAATAAAGTATGCAATTTCAAGCTGGATGTTTGCACTTTCAATGTATGTTGTCGACAATACAAAAACAACTCCAAATTGTGTTATAATTTAAAAAAGTCAGATGCCGTCTAAAAACTCATTCTTTTCAAACGATGGATAATTTTGTCAAGCGTTAGGACTTTCAGAAACTCCAGACTTTCCAAAACGAAAGAAGATCCATGGCATCACACGTTAAAAGGTATGGGCTGCGTCTTCTCTAGCTCGGACAAGTCTTTCGAAGACTTTTGAGGGTTGTACTCTTACAATTTTGACAACAAAACAATTTTTTCATCTGTTCATTCCATATACCGGGTGGCTACGGAAGTATTGCCTACGGAATATCTCAGTTATTGTATGAAGTAGGTTTGTGAAATTTGGAGCGTCGATATAATGACATAAGAGCTAGAATTTGAGCATATTGACATGTCGAAGTTAACTTCCGGTCTGACCGGAAGTAACATCAACTTTCTTATTTTAAATGGAAACCCTATTTTTTTTTTCTTTTTGCTTTATTCATCATTCAATTCCCTTTCTAATGACATATCACAAGTTGGTTGGAAACTACATCAGAAAAAAATTATTATTGAAATTCACCGAGTAGGACGTGGAAGCAAAATGAAAGCCAAAAATTGAAAAGTTGATAACAGTTGCTCTTGCTCTATTATCGCCATACGCAAAAATAACATTAAAAATAATGTGGAATGATAAATTATATCCTGTAGGTTCTAGGTTAAATAGAAACATAAACGTACTTGGTCTGTGCCATCGTCCATAGATATTCTAATATCTACCTATGGACGATGTTTGTGCTATTCAGAATAATCATTCCATTGCAATAATCATTCGAACCAAAATATTAACAAGTAGGCTGATTAAGATGTATTTTGGAATGAAACAAAAAAGAAACGAGAGCTCTCACGAACGCTGCTATCCATTTTATTTTGACGTTCGAAGTAGTGTTTTTGATTCTGCCATTTTAAAAGGGTTTGGAAATCGAAATCAGTTAGTGGAATATTCAAAAAATGCCCCGTTATTCACGAACCGAACAAATTGACATGGTTCTCATTTATGGTGAATGTTTAAAAAATTCTTATGCCGCTGAACGATTGTATGAAGAGCGATATCCAGGGAGGCAGCAACCGTCAAGAAGGTATTTTCAGTAGCTTGAAGAAAAATTAAGAAATGAGCCTGATGTTCACGAAGACCAAGAAGCATTTGTTATTAATGAGGAAACTGAAATTAATGTATTAGCTTTAGTACAATATGATAGCACAATTTCCTCAAGGCAGATTGGCGCCGAATTAGCTATAAGTAAGGACTCTGCTAGGAAAATTTTGAAAAAACATCGATTTAAATCCTTCAAGTATCAGTTGCATCAACATTTGTATGAAAATGACGGTGAAAGGCGCCTGGAATATTGTAATTGGTTTCTTCGACAAATGCTGAGAATCATCTATTCATCTATCTTGTTTACGGACGAGTCAAGATTTACCAACAATGGATTATTTAACAGGAATAATACAAGGTAGGTACTGTACTTTATTTGGATTATTGTCGATAGTCGAAGTGTAAAGTGCTAAAAGTGTGAACGGTCTTTTGTTACAGGTACTGGGCGATAGAAAACGAGCACCGGTTTCGACAAGGTGGCTTCCAGGAGAGATTTGGTGTGAATGTTTGGGCAGGAATAGTTGGAACTCATATTGTTGGCCCCATTCTTTTTCAAGGCCAACTAACCGGAGAGAGATACTTTAATTTTTTAACGAATGAAATTTCGGAATTCATTAACAACCTACCAGCGGAAATAACTGAGAGAATGTACTTCCAGCAAGATGGCGCCCCTCCGCATAATTCAAGAATAGCGAGAAATTATGTTCAAAATCGCTTTCAAGAGAGACTTATAACAACCCATGGTCCAGTCAGGTGGCCACAAAGGTGCGACTTTTTTCTATGGGGACATCTTAAAAATAGGGTGTATTCCACACAGCCTACAACTCTACATGAGCTAGAAGTAAAAATTCGTAGAGCTTTCCAAGATATCACGCCCCAAATGTTGAGAAACGTTTTACATGAAAATATCACCAGAGTCAATAAATGTATTGACGCTGAGGGAATGCATTTCGAACATTTGTTTTGAATTTATTTTATCTTTAATCCTATCAATTTGAATTTTTTTTTCGATAAATCTGTTTTTTTGTAATTTGAATAATAATAATTGGATTTTTTGGTATTTCATTTCAAAAAATTACTTTCTATTATATCATTAGAAAGGAATGGTTATGCTGAATAGTACAGGCAAGAAAAAGTTGTATGTTCCTATTTAAGTTATGGACCTACAGAGTATTGTTTTTTGCCCAATTTTTCCAATATTTTTTTTGGCGGCTTTTTATAACGCCGACGAATGAAAATAAAATATCACAGTAGTAGCAACTGTTATCAAGTGACGTATGGTTTCCATAGGCAACTTTTCAATTTTTGGCTTTCATTTTGCTTCCACGGCCTACTCGGTGAATTTCAATAATAATTTTTTTCTGATGTAGTTTCCAACCAACTTGTGATATGTCATTAGAAATGGAATTGAATGCTGAATAAAGCGAAAAAAAAAAAAATAGGGTTTCCATTTAAAATAAGAAAGTTGATGTTACTTCCGGTCAGACCGGAAGTTAACTTCGACATGTCAATATGCTCAAATTCTAGCTCTTATGTCATTATATCGACGCTCCAAATTTCACAAACCTACTTCATACAATAACTGAGATATTCCGTAGGCAATACTTCCGTAGTCACCCGGTATACAACATGGTCCAGGATCATCGTACCATGATATCTAAGCTAACAATGGACACACTTTTGGAAAAGTTTTCTCAGTATGCTGCCAGTTCAGATCATGAGCTGCGAGCGTAGTATTTCAAGTTCCGGTTTCCGGCTTATCATAGACATGTCAAACCATGCAAAATTTGTTATTCTTGCTGTGAAAATATGAGTTTCTTATTGAAAAATTTCATAGTGAAAGACACTTATTGATTATAAAAGATCCTGCTACGATTGTCCGTCTGAAAGTGAGTTGAAATTTATTGTAGAGCAGATAAGACCTCCAAAATTGGAATTGTATTGAATGATGTATTCCTATGAAATTATTGATGCTTATCTTTTACAAATACTAGAATGGAAATCTGTCGGGGTATTGAATTATTCTGACAAAGAACAAGATTATGGTCAACTTTCTCTTATCCAAAGAAGTGACATTCCATTTGAATTAATTATGTGGAAGTTTTTCCTAAAGGGATTATTTGAGTTGATGACTATGTCATAAGAATATACTCTTCCCAGGGGTAGTGCAGCGAAAGGGGGTTCTCACACAGAAGTCTTGATGAACTTGTGGACGTCAAAGTACATAAAAAAATATCGACAAATGTATAAACACTCAGAGCTTAAAGTTCTGAGAAGTTCAAGTAGGGCAATGAAAAAGTCCATAGCCCTGACCCTCGAATCGGTTCATATTTGATCTGTGCCCAAAAAAAGTGTACAAGGATGAAATCGACTATTCAGGAAAGTTTGTAAAGCAACAACCGAAACAATTAAAATAGAGGCAACTGGTTGTTTGGATGAAATTTCGAAAACAGTTATGAAGAGAGCCCATGTAGATTTAGTAGCAGTTTTTGCAAAATATCACCGGGACTGGCCCTTCTCTTAATTGTCATAATATTCATGAATGAGATGTGAGGCCTATCCATAACCTCGAAAGATATTCTCACCTCTTGTCTACAATGGCATTTACTCCTCATCGCAATTTGACGACGATTTACACTGTTTCCAGAGCCCAAAGAGACGGATTTGCTTCAAATATGAAGCATTCACTTCACCGAATCTAATCTAACCTAGCCTACTGAAAGTATTACAGGACTACTTTGTGATTCCATTTATTCTATCTAAGCAGTTTTCCGATAGCTTTTCTGCTTTCCGAAAAAACTCATATTTTTTTGTGTTCCGTCCCTAATTTTTTGATAAACAATTTGTTTTTCCATCAAAACATGATGTCAAGAAGTCACGTGCCAAGTTTCATAGTCTTACAATTCATCCTTCAGTGTTGGTACAAGTTTGTCTGAACGAATTCGAGCAAATTCATACGAGCGATTTCATTCCAGCGAATTCCTTCTCCTTGGTTCGCTGTATGAAAACGCGCCTTAACGTTGTGCGTTGACCTTTGTCGGGCCGGTCTGTACGCAGCTTTACAATAACGCTGAGATTACCAAAAAGCAAGGGTGTCTGAAAAACTGAAATCCACTATAACCATTAAGATTCGAATTTTTTGTCGTCTAAAACGAATGCTTCTACAATTACATTACTACGGAGTTCTTCACACGCTATTGTTCGTCTCCAGCCAGCGACCGAAAAACGGTCGATTTCCCAAAAAATCCAATAACATCTCAATTCCATCGATATTTTCGACCAGCGATGGAGAGAGCAAGGTCGACCGCAACGGACGATCCTTCTTTGTCGTACTTCCGAAGACCGTGATGGGTGGATCATCTCGAACGGATCGATTAGGAACGCTGCATTGTATTTCATGCATTCGATTCGGCCCGAACGGGGTTACGCCACCGCGGCAGTCAATGAATCGTGACCGTAGTACTTCTTACTACCCTTCGAACGTTCGAAATAGAAAAATTCCATTCATCGCGGCATGGGCGGATCGAACTCGGGTGGGATCCTGAGGAGTTTGAAGAGCTACTGAATAATGAAGACCGTGCCATCAGTTAATTTTTTATTTTATTGATTTCTTCGTCAAGAATTATGCTTTTTTCCACCCCGAACAACCATTGAAACTAATTTTCAATTTTTTGGTTGCTTCAGCTGAATAGTATAAAAGTAATAAAATGTATGAACGGATATGTAAGCAAAGAGTGTCAAAGAAAGGAGTCGCTGTCTGCAAGGAAAACCTGCTCATCATCATATCACGCAGAACTCTGTGCAGTATAAGCGTAACCTTTCAATGGCATGGATCGACTATCGCAAGGCATTTGATACAACATCGCATGAGCTCATCAAGCATTTGCCCAGATGCCTTGCGATACCCGATCAAATAGTCTGATATATTAAACAGCTGATGCCGCTCTGGAGGACTCGCTTCACCATAACATCTGGTCAAGTCAAAGTCCAAACAGAGCAGGTCATCTTCAGAAGAGTCCTGTTTCAGGGAGACTCCCTCGGCCCTCTTCTCTTCTGCATCTCACTATTGCCATTGTCCGTCGCACTACAGAAAACCCGTGGATACAACTGCGGCACCCCCAGCAACCGGAGGCATAAGGTCACTCATCTATTTTACATGGATGATCTCAAACTTTATGCCTCCGGAGAAAAGGATCTTCATCAGACCTTAAGGGTGGTGCAAGAGTCAAATGTCAAACTTTACGATGACAATGTGAAATTTGACATTTTCACATCAGTGTTGCTACATCTCAAAATATAACATAAAATTCCTACTACACATAAATACACAAAAATATATATACTCCAACAAAAACCGTCCACAGAGCGCTTCATTTGGCCAAGGCCTCGACGTCCGACACAGTCCTCCGTATCGGCCAAGATGAGTCGCCTGATAAGCAGGGTCATCTCACGATTTCGAAATTTCTTCTGGTCGTTTTTTTTTTTTATTTTTCTATCCCAACTGTCCGAACGTTCGGAATTTTTTTGGGTGAATCTCCGCAACGCGGCGTCGTGTGATACTGCCACTGATTAAATAGTTGTTTTCGTACGCGATTCGCCATTGAAGTTATTCAAAAAGCAGTAGCGGCTCCAAGATACAGTTGCAGTTATAGTAGAGGGTCGGCATTCTTTACCCCAGGAAAAATAGTGATACTGAAAGAGCTTTGCCTCAGCGTTCGAGAATGGTTATTGCGCATATAAAATTTCCCGGAGGGTCTCTCCTTCAACGGACAGGCTTCTTCATTTGGCAATTCTTCTATTTCTGAATAGATATAGCCGCTAATTGACAATATTCCAGAGGCTATCGGTCAGCAATGACAAATGTCAAATTATTATAACCAATCCCCAGCCAAACCCTTGAATCTGACAAAAGACAAAATTGTTTTTAATCAGTGTTTCCAATATTGAGGGAAAAAAATATTACCAACCTGACAGCAATGAAAGATCACCGATAGCCAGTGGAATATTGTCAATTGAATTGATGTCAACGCAAGACTCAACTTAAAATTCAAAGGAAAAAAAAACGGATAAAAAAAATCGGAAAAAATACCCATGGAAACGGAAAAAAGAAAACCCCGGGGAAAAAAATCAAACGAAAAAAATACCCCACGGAAAAAAAAACGGAAAGAAAACCGCCGGAAAAAAACGGAAAAAATACCCCTATATGCGATAACAATGGTCAGTACACAAAAAGTAATGAAATGTGTGTCATGGTGAAGAAACTAGACCAGATTTAATTCATTTTACAATACAGAGGGGTGGAACAACAGATTTCCTAGCCTTGCAAAAAGGCGAATCTGTCACCAGGTTAGTTCGTTCAGGAACAATCGAGTCATAAAAATATAAAAAAATCGTCTTTTTTGGTCATCGACGATGAACATTCCACAGGATAGGTTAAAACTTTCATTGGTATTTCATTACTTTTTGTGTACTGGACATTGTTATCGCATATAGGGGTATTTTTTCAGGGTTTTTTTTCCGGGGTTTTTCTTTCCGGGTTTTTTTTTTCCGTGGGGTATTTTTTTCGGTTTTTTTTTCCTAGATTATTTTTTCTACTCATATTAGTAAATATAAAATCTTTTCTGAATATGCACACCGAATAAGAAGTCGGTTCCGAGTCAATTCAAGATATCACATGCTCTTTACGGAATCTCTACAATTTTGAGTTAAAATTTTTTGAAAATTCGATCGTACTAAGGAATTCTGGACGTGTTTTTCCATTTTTATTCTAAACCTTGCATCTGTAATTTTGCAAATATGGTGCGATTTTGAAGTTAATCTGATGAATTTGTATTTTTCATGATTTTTATCAACTTGAAATTCACTCACTATACTAAGTCTACCATTCTGAGTCGATTGGAGTACGTATAATTGCCCTATCTTCAACCGTTCTCGAGTTGAAAAATTCTTCTTTAATTGAAAGGGTTAATTTATCTCCAAAATTTTGTTTTCGTAATTTTTTATTTTTGTAAAATTCAACCTTTTTTTATATGCACACTTGTAATTCAATCTTTTCTGAATATGCACAGTCGATTCAGAGTCAATTAAATATAATCATATGCTTTTAACGGGACCGCAACTAGTTCGAGAGAATTTTGGAAAATTCGATCGTACTAGGAAATTCTGGACGTGTTTTTCCATTTTTATTCTAAACCTTGCATCTGTAATTTTGCAAATATGGTGCGATTTTGAAGTTAATCTGATGAATTTGTATTTTTCATGATTTTTATCAACTTGAAATTCACTCACTATACTAAGTCTACCATTCTGAGTCGATTGGAGTTCGTATAATTGCCCTATCTTCAACCGTTCTCGAGTTGAAAAATTCTTCTTTAATTGAAAGGGTTAATTTATCTCCAAAATTTTGTTTTCGTAATTTTTTATTTTTGTAAAATTCAACCTTTTTTTATATGCACACTTGTAATTCAATCTTTTCTGAATATGCACAGTCGATTCCGAGTCAATTAAATATAATCATATGCTTTTAACGGGACCGCAACTAGTTCGAGAGAATTTTGGAAAATTCGATCGTACTAAGAAATTCTGGACGTGTTTTTCCATTTTTATTCTAAACCTTGCATCTGTAATTTTGCAAATATGGTGCGATTTTGAAGTTAATCTGATGAATTTGTATTTTTCATGATTTTTATCAACTTGAAATTCACTCACTATACTAAGTCTACCATTCTGAGTCGATTGGAGTTCGTATAATTGCCCTATCTTCAACCGTTCTCGAGTTGAAAAATTCTTCTTTAATTGAAAGGGTTAATTTATCTTCAAAATTTTGTTTTCGTAATTTTTTATTTTTGTAAAATTCAACCTTTTTTTATATGCACACTTGTAATTCAATCTTTTCTGAATATGCACAGTCGATTCCGAGTCAATTAAATATAATCATATGCTTTTAACAGCACCGCAACTAGTTCGAGAGAATTTTGGAAAATTCGATCGTACTAGGAAATTCTGGACGTGTTATTCCTTTTTTATGCTCAACCTTGCATCTGAGCAAATGCAAATTGATCGGATCAGCATGAAATTTTGCAAATAGAATGCGAAATTGAAGTCAATCTGATGAAATTATATTTTTCATGATTCTCAAATTATGTTAAACTCATGTGTCTTTAATATTAGGATAAGTACCTTGTACCTTATCTTTTTTACTGTATTTGGATAGAAGTCATCACTTGTTTTCAACTTTTCCAAGAATTTGATTTCTCAGTATTAATAACTAGGTATTAGGTAGGGTTCCAATTAAAATTTGTATTTATCTTACCCTCATTATTCCAAAACCAAAAAGCTTTATCTATAAGTTTTTTATAACTTCCAACAATAAAGTATATTTTGACTTTGACTGAATATACAATTTTCTTTTGATCTTATATTGTTGAAAACACCGAAGCTAACGCTCCAAACATAACTGAAACACAACTGCATGGTGTTTTCACGATAATAAAAAAGCCAGTCAGATTCAAGTAAAATAGTCGAAGAAATGAACAAACCGAATGAAGAAATTTCAGCAAATCATTAAAATTTACGAAGATTTTGATGGTTCAACTCGTCGAAGGACCCTGGATGAAATGGCTCATTATTATTAACAAAAATGCTCGGTAGTCGCCAAACAATTTTCGACCCGAAAATATTTTTTAATTAACCGAATCGTTAAATACATCGTAAAAATGATCATCAATTCAATTCGGGAAATAATTCAAAATTTTCTCATTTTATGACCGTTTGCGTGAGCTGAACAGGTAGGAATGTATTCGTGAATCCAAAATAGAACAAAACCGAAGGTAAAAACCACTAACCAGCTCTGTTACCTGAGGAAAATTACTAAAGTGGGACGCATAGGCGTAGGAATATCAGGTTCCAAGTGCATTTGGTATTTGGTCTACGTAATAAGTACGTGTAACTCTACAATAATTTAGGAAGACTATAGAAAAAATGGAAGCTAAAAAACGGCTGGAAAATACCAAAAAAAGTCATGACAAGGGTTTTAAGTACTTGAAGTACTTTTCCTACGACCACATGGGAAAGTAACGTATATCGCACTGTATAGTTACACGAAAAGAGGCTTATATCACAAGCGTGCGAAATATTTTCAGCACAAGCGCGGAAAGTAACTTTCCGCACGCTCAGTTAGCTCAGTCCATAAAGCAGCGGGACGTATTGACTTCTGACGATTTCCATGACCCGGTTTTTTGCTTTTAGCCTTTTCCGGGGTAAGCTCGCAATAATCAGCCTCACGTGAACTTAGACAATAGCAGTATCCAATGGAATGCAATGAACGACCGCATAAGCTTTGCAGGAGGCGTGTTTATTATGTCACCTACAACCCACACAAGCTCCACAGATCGACCAACCGCCAACACCAGCGGAGGCGGCAGTCAGCGCCCCCTGATCGGGGCCCTAGGCACCACTTGGCACAAGCGCTCGCCCTCCTCCCCAGTAATGAGGTGGAGGGGGAGGCGGCTCTCCGTGCGTCCAAGTTCCCATTCCCTGACGTCCGAGCCTACAAGGCGAAGAAAGAAGGAATATACTTGTAATGACCAGTAGAGTTTGTTGGAAATGTTATACTTAATTGTAGAAAATATATTTTTATTAATTTATTTACTTCTGACGAAGAGTACGCGGGTTCGATCCTCGCCCGCGGATACTTTTTTTTCATTATGATATTGAAAAAAATCACACTTTTCAAATAGATTGCTTCAAATATTTTGTATTTGATAGTAATTATTAAAAATAAATGAAGTCAGTATGATTCCCAGTCGGACTATTCATAAAATTTTCTTGGACATTAGATTGTTAGATAGTAACTTCCTGCACTGAGCCGACGAAATATCCACTTCAAAAAATTCTGAATCATCTAAACAAAGCAAGGAATGTATGTTTCTTTCCGTTGAATAGTTTCATTTATCAATTCCCTGTACCTGTACCTGTACCTGTACCTGTAGTCAGGCAATCATTTAATTATCTAGCTAAGTATTTATTATATATAACAAGCAGGCTTTAAACAATTTATGTCAAACGTCAAAAGTTATATCAAGTATGTAGTGAATGTTAGGTGCATTAATTATGCGTGGAGGCAGCAAAAATATCCGCCCTAAAAATCCTACCAACAAAATCTTCAAGCAATCTATTTGAGGATGGAAATTTTTTTGGTCTTCTTGAAAAAAAATTTTCCGCTGGCGAGGATCGAACCCGCGTACTTTTCGTCAGAAGTCACGTCGAGTCGAGTCCCGCTGCCTACCAACTGAGCTACTGGACACATATTATGTCAATTATGATTTTGATCTCGTCGGTATTATATCATAAAGAAAATATTTTGTATTTAAATTAATTATTAAAAATAAATGAAGTCATAATGGTTCTCAGTCGGACTATTCATTCGATTTTATTGAACACATGTCAATATCATCTATATTTCTTGGAGTTTGATTTAAACAAATATCCATTTACAAACATTCTGAATCATCTAAATAAAGCAAGGAACTTTCAAAATGTATGTTTATTTTCGTTAAATAATCTTGTAATCGTCTTGTTAGTTATTTATTGTATATAAGAAGCAGGCTTTGAAAAATTTGTGTGAAACGTCCAAATGTTTTTATACATTATTTGGTAAAATTTTTATGTGGTCGTAGGAAAAATAGTGTACATTACTGCGAAAGTGATTTTTCACGCTCGTGTGATTGCCGCACTCGGTTTATGCCTCGTGCCACAATATTTCCCACTCGTGTGAAAAATGTCACTTTCCGCACTAGTAATGTAATATTCTATTTCGTACGCGAAGTGGAAATCGTGAGGCAACTCATGTGAGACGAAATCAAAAAACTCAAACTTCAATAATATGAAATTTTATTAACAAATTGTCTAGCCAAAGAACATTTCTTTGGAATTGTCACTAATAATTTATCAAAGAAAATACGCTAAAATGGGTTGTCCACGATACATTAACCTTCTTCTTCTTCAGGCATGTTTGGATTGGTTTTAAAGCCGTTTGAACTCTTTATGCACCCACATGTTTAGCTTCAATTGTAGGCACCGTAGTTTTGGGGGCCCTCTAACAGGTTTCCCTGCTAACTTTGCCCTTCAGAAGCACCCTTGAGGTTCCCCTGGTCGGCGCCCTCGGGATTGGTTTCAGGGGCGCATCCTTGGCTCTCCTGATTTCCTTATCCCGGGCAGGTTCCCCTGCTAACTTGTATTTCCTCAAGTTCCTTTTTCCCTGATAACCGCTTCCGCACCTAGTGCTGCACCTCAAGAGGCACAATTGGGGTTCCTCTGGTCGGCACCCTCGGGACGGTTGACTTGGCCTCCCTCAAATGGATTCCAGAGGTCCCTACTTCTGGTCCCCCTGAGGGTGATTTTTTGGCACACCTTCGGTTCCCCTCATTTCCTTTTCCCGGGCAGGTTCCCTGCTAACTTGAATTTTGGGCGCATCTTCCGTTATTCTAGTTCCCTTTTCCCTGGTGACCGCTTCCGCATCTAGAGCTGCACCTCAAGAGGCAACCTTGGGGTTCCTCTGGTCGGCATCCTCGGGACGGTTGACTTGGCTTCCCTCGAATGGGTTCCAGAGGTTCCTGCTTCTGTTCCCCTTGAGGGTATTTACGAGGGTTCCTTGGGGGGTTTCCCTACTAACTTGTGTTTTGGGTGTACCTTCGGTTCCTCTGGTTCCCTTTCGCCTGGTGGCTAGCGTTCACGGAGTGGGTTCCAGAAATCCCTTCTTTGGTTCCCCTTGATGGTAGTTTCGGGGGTTCCTCAAAGGATTTTACACGCGAAATTTTATGCTGATTTCGAATATATGATTGGTATGTGCTGAGTTACAAGATTAGGCATAAAAATTAATAAAACATCTAAAATCCCTTCGCACGAACAAATTTTTGGAAATTTTAATTATGCCTATTTTAAATAATCGCAAATATCTCGAAAACGTATCTTGATTTAAAAAAATGATTTCGATGACGAATTGGCAAAATTTCAGAAGATTTTCCAGAGAAAAATAACAAAACCATCATTTCATAAACGAGATGGCGTTCTGAATCAAAAATACCCTCAAATATATCTCGACAAGCTGGTACGAATTATAGAAGAAAAAAAAGGAAATTACCCTCTTCAACTCCATATGAATAATTCATAATGAAATTAGCAATGTTGATAATACCTCCATGAGGGTGAGTATTCTTCATTATGCATTTTGCGTAAGCCTTTAGTGTGGCTAGTAAAAAGATTCATAATCGAATGACGTATTTCGGCATAGTCGTGTACAAATAGAGAGCTTCAGTTTCAGTTGATACGTCAAGATGAATACTTCGACCACGTCACTGAAGATGACTGCCGCAGTACAGTCGAAACGTTCGGAGATTTCAACCAAAAACGACCACGGCACAACCCGGAAAACAACCCGAACAAAATATGAATATTTTGAATTTTATTCCGTTTGGGTACAACGCACTGTACATGGGAACATTGCCTCTAAATGTGCAGAATGAGTTTCTCCAAAAATTCAGAATTAATACCAATTTCAACCTTCTTTCCTTTACGATAGTATCAGAACATTACATTATACTCTTTTCAGTCCTGAAATGTATCTCGATTTACAAAAAAGGGTCGAGATTTAATTAAAAAAATTATAATGTTTCAGTATCGTTTCATTCCTTCGAAAAAATTAGTTCAACCTGTAGGGCTTCGTTTCAAACGCTACAGAAAGTTTAGATTCAAATTCAAAAACTGTACCATGAATAATTGGCTCATTGTATCTGTAGCGACATCTTTTGTGCTGAACGAAAAGTAGAATTACAAAAATGTACAAGTCACTAATTAGAACCAACCCTATTTTCAGCTACTCGCCAGTAGATGGCACAAGCAGCACATATCAAACGTTACTATATTTTTGTGTTTCTTGCGATATGTTTGAGCAATATTTCATATTTCATGGTCAAATTTGTTTGATTTCTGTAGCCTTTTGAAAATTAATTTAAAAAAAACATGTATTTGTTAGTTTCCTGGCTAGTTTCCTGACTAGCCTCCTGAAAACTTATCTTTTTAACAAAAATCGAGCGTTTAAGGAAATTGAACGCGAGTCCACCGCTACCGCTAATTCGAATTAACGTTTCTAAATTGTTAAAAATTCCGAACTGGGTTAGGTTTCAATTTGAAGCCATCCACATGCGATTTGGGTTGCTTGAAAAGCAATTCTATCCTACTGTGCAGAAATTGTTCGAGAAACACCCAATGACGACTGGCGGCTCGTTAACTGAAGAATAAACTAGGCCTGCACCAGATTTTCACATTTACATTGCTCGTATTTTCAACTTTAATTTTTCTCTCTCTGTCAAAACGTTAGATATAATAGATACTAGAAGAAAACATAATTTCATACCCAAAATTCTCCGACTTTACAGTTTATAATTCAAACGGGGGCCAGCAGAGGCGCTTGCCGTCGCGAATTCTTTCACAAGATGAATTTATTACAAAGTCTCAGTCCGAGAGATCAGCTTCCACTATTTCAAACCAGATGGACACACAATACACCGAGCATTTGCCGATTTATAATAATATCCTATATTTTAATTCATTCGATAATGTAATACATGTGTTAAATATCTCATAAGTCAGACTTGAATGTTCAGTTTAATCGTGAAAAAAATTCTAACTAACTTTTAAATCAGCAATATTATTTGTCTTCCATCCGACAACTGAACTTGCGCCATCTGTCAATCAACATCTAAACTATCGACATCTTGTGAAAATACCAGGCAATGATGCATCGTTTTTCGCGGCAAAATAACGGTGCTTTCGGAAAGGAAACGCGTTTCTGAAATAATGTTTATAACTTCACTCAATGAGGAATCAATCCTTAAACACAATAGGCCTACTATATCCTGCGAAAGTGTATGCTTCAGCTTGGTAAAACATGAAACAATTCAAACATTCAATCACAAATTAATCTCCAAGGAGAGATCGAAATACCGAGTACAATAGCTTTAGAAAATTTTATGCCGGAATAGAATTCAACCGTACTTGCGATTCCTATTGACTGCAGTAGTTTTTACACCTAGCATTTTCAAAGAAAGCTCTTTCTCCGCAATCTATTGGCGGAGGCGCCCCCTTAAAAAATGAAAAAAGCGACCACCGACCACCGAACTCGTTTACTAATTAGAGCAATCATATCTCACATTATGTTCCTCAGACTAACCGTCTTTCAGTAACCTCTTTGGAAAATGGTACTGAATACGTTAGTCACTTTAAAATCCCTTAAAGACTATGTTGCAACCAGAGGCTTCAAATATAAAGGTAAATTGGGTTCGATCCCTAAAATAGACTTAATTTTGGGAGAGCATGTCTTCACAAAAAAATCGAATTTTTAGTATCTCGGCAGATTCCTATGAAAAACAAATGGATTCAATGTCATCTAAGATGCATAGTTTTTGAGGCACGTACGATTTACACGCAGATGCATTTTTGACCCATGTGCCTGGAAACTAACATATGTGCATTTTACTTGTGGTTCTATGACAAGTTCATATTTTATTTGGTTCTTTGAGCTTTTGAAATAATTCCGACGTATTTTTCACTGTATCTTTTATTATTTAAACAAGAACATGTCGGTTCGCGCTCAACCAGTAAATCAAGGAATGTTTATGTAAAGATTGATAGAGGATGTCAAATGTGACGATTAAATATTTTTTCAACTCAAGTCGTTTGCAAAATAGTAAAAACTGATTTTAATTTTTTTTTTCCATGTAATGTGCCCTGTACTTACTAGGCCGGTAAATCAAGGAAATTTTCGTTGAAAATCGATAGAGTACGTCGAATGTGACGATGAAATATTCTTTTCAATTTGACAGTCGTTTGCGAAATAGTAAAAAAAAAATTTTTAATTTTTTTCCATTTACAGGCCGTTTCTTTTATCATGTGGTAACATTGCTATATTCTAAACTGTAATAGATACAAAGACAATTAAATGGGAAAAAAGGTAACTATTGTGGTGAGCAGTACATTGGTCAGAGAAAATCTACGGGGACTCTCGCCCTTCCCGACTTATACAGGGAAAACTAAAAATGCTGTTTTGGGTTTTTTACGAATCGAATGGTTATTTCAGAAAATATAAAAAAATTAAATAGGAAAGTTTTATTGTATTCAAAATATACTAGAACTACATAACGAATAATTTTTAATCAAACGTTTCGTGTCAACACCGCCATCATCAACTATCTTTTTCAAATACGGACCTGTCTATTTCATCACAAATATTGATAGAGCGATAAAATCACAATTCAGTGGTATATCAAACTCGACATTTTTATAACGTTTCATATAAAATTACTAGCATCATCAGTGACAACAATTTTTAATTACGGTCCTGTCGTTAGTTTGTTTATGAATTCCACAGAATCTAACGCTTCGATGTAAAAATTATCAGTGACGTTTTGAATGAATGTATCTATGAAAATTGTATTCATACTATAAAAATTCATAAAAGATCAGTTTCAGAGACGAACGATAGCAATTTACCCCAGAAATAAATAAACTTACTTAAGAGGAGAAGAAATCAAACAAACAGAAAAACAATTTATTTCATAATGAATTTGTGGAAGAAAATAAAACCAATTCAGAAAAAGAATTCTACATTTAATGCTCGAATTGACGACCTCTTTGTTGAATGCACATAAGTTGTCTGTCCATACAATTTCTGTGGCAATTTTCTAGCATGATGGTTGTAATGCTATTACATGCATCTCTTATTTTCTGTTTGAGATGGTCGATATCGGTACTAGGTGTAGAAAAAACTTTATCCTTTATGTATTCCCAGACATAAAAATCCAAAGGAGTGAGGTCTGGGGATCGAGCTGGCCAGGCAATTGGTCCATTGTTTCCAATCCACTTTGTTGGGAATATTGCAACTAAATGTTCCCTTACTATTGCTGCATTATGGGGAGGGGCACCGTCTTGTTGAAAATATTGTATTTCACGGCGGGTGCTTAATGGCAATTCATCTGAGTAGCCACCAAACTCATTGGATAAAAAATTTAAATACATTTCACCATTCAAATGCTCATCGTAAAAGAGAGGACCTAGTATGTTTGTTCCCAAAATTCCCAACCAAACATTTATTCCGAACCTCTCCTGGAAATTGGATTCTCTATGTAAACGTTCATTCGTATTATTCCACCTATAATGGATGTTTCTGTTAAACCAACCATTGTTGGTGAATTTTGATTCGTCCGTTCATATTATTTTTTTACAAATATTTCGAACTTCCCTATTTCTACGTCTTAACCATTTCGCAAATCGTACTCTCCTTCCGTAATCCCTTTCATTAAGGTGATGAACTTTGCGTATTATGTAGCATTTTTATTTGTTCTTTTTCAAAATATTTCTGGTAGAAGATTTTACAGATATCCCAAGTTCGTGGGCAATTTCTCGTAAAGAACAATCTTGATTAGAAATATTTTTGTAACTGACCAATCGTAGATTTAAAAAAAAAGACGTTATTTTTCACTTTTTAGTCTTTATAAGGTAATATTTGCTAACCCAAAACCTTTATTTGGTTCCTTATACTTCCAGTAACAACACATTTTCTAGTTTTATTTCTGTCAAATGCACCACAGTCTCTCAATTTTCTTTCTAATCGTCTAAACATTTGAATGTTTGAAATGCGACGATTCGGGTATAGCTCACCATACATATTTCTTGCCAAAAGAGGATTTCTATTTGATTTTGCATAAGTAAATAGCATATCAGTCCTTTCGTCATTCGAATACATCTTTAATATGTAACCGAGTGCTTAAATGTCTGACAGTTCTTAACAGATATCAACAACTCATTTATTTTTCCTGCCATAGAAATCAAGCAAAGCCTACGTGTTTAAATATGGTAAAAGAAGTGAGATCCTATTTAATTGTACCAAATTAGACAACACTTGTATTTTGATCAAAAACTGATATTTTCATTACTTCCAGGATTGAGAATTATGAAAATAATCCGTGTAAAAATTGATACAGGAGAAATCAGCCTTGAATCAAGGATTACTGTAATACAATAATCCCCAAAAAGGAAAAATACGAATGTTCGTTGTGTTGGGGTATCTTTCTCTCGAAAGTATTGGGTAATGACCGAAGTATCCTAATAGTTGAATGAGTTTTGAAGAAATCAAAACAATTTACAAAAGAACTAACGACAGGACCGTAATTAAAAAAATTTGTCAATGATGATGCCAGATATTTTATATGAAACGCTATAAAAATGTCAAGTGTGATATACCACTGAATTGTGATTTCATCGCTTTATCAATAATGGTGACGAAATAGACAGGTCCGTATTTGAAAAAAATAGTTGATGGTGGCCGTGTTGACACGAAACGTTTAATTAAAAATTCATCATTACGTAGTTCTAGTACATTTTGAATACAATAAAACTTTCCTCTTTCATTTTTTTATATTTTCTGAAATAACCATTATATTCGTAAAAAACCGAAAACAGCATTTTTAGGTTCCCCTGTATAAGTCGGGAAGGGCGAGAGTCCCCGTAGATTTTCTAAGACCAATGTACTGCTCGCCACAATAGTTACATTTTTTCCCATTTAATCGTCTTTGTATCTATTATAGTTTAGAATATAGCAATGTTACCACATGATAAAAGAAACGGCCTATATTGTGTCCTGTACTTACTGGGCTGGTGAATCAAGAAATATATTCGTCAAAAATCAATTAGAAAATATTTTTTACAACTTTTCGGTCGGTTGCGAAATGGAAATAAATATTTTTTTTATTTTTTTTATGGGCCCTGTACTTTCTGGACCAGCAGACAAGGAATTAGTCCGGTCAAATTAGACCAAATAATAAGAGTAAAGTTACCTAAATTCCCACCAAGCTGAAAATCGGTAAGATTGTTCGAAATATCATTAAAAACAAAATTTGAAAGTTCCCCATCTTTCCCCTGCAAGGAAAAAATTTTATTCAAGGTCAAAGGTAAAAAAATGAGTTTTTCGCGATTTTCAGCAAAACGGTAAGTTTTATCATAAAAATATTTCAAACAAAAATTGTAGATCACAAAATTATCTACAAAAAATTAATAAATACTTTTTTTTTCTACGAGCCACCGTTTTTGAGATATAACGATTCAAAAAGTTGTAAAAGTTGTAATCGTCCTAATATGCATGAAAATATATTGGTAAGACAAGCTAATAATGATGCTGATGTATTGATAATTGAAACAGTATTGAGCAATTCAATTTGACAAATACAACTATTGTTGTTGGTGAAGATATAGACTTACTCGTATTACTGACTGCTCGAACTCCAACTGAAAAAACTATATTCTTCCTAAAACCAGGAAAAGCTCAACATCAATCGGAAATGTATTCATCAAAAAGTTTATCTACTTTTGCAAAGTGTCAAAATCATGTCCTACTTTTACACTCAATAACTGGCTGTGATACGACATCTGCATTTTACAGGAGGGGTAAAATAACAGTCTTCAAACTATTTGAGAAACAAAATTTAATTGAATGTGCTGAAGTTTTTAAAAATAGTAGTTCTACTCGACAAGAAATTATTACTAACGGCATTCGCTTTCTTCTTTCTATGTACGGAGCTCCTAAAAAAACTACCTGCTTAGATAAGTATAGATATGCGTGTTTCGTTAAAAACACCAAAAGTAAAAAACAAGTACAATCAGCTTGTCTTCCTCCAACCTCAGTTGCTGCTCATCAACATCTTTTTAGGGTATATTACCAAGTTCAAGTGTGGCTCGGTTATCAGCTAAACCCTACAGACTGGGGTTGGAAGTTGGTCAACAATTTATTAGAACCAGTGCACACTTTACTTCCACCTGCGCCGGAAAAACTGCTGAACTCGATTTTTTGCAACTGCAAGAAGGGATGCAGTGCTAAATGTGGTTGCAAAAAGAGTCGGACTGTTCTGTTCTCCGGCATGTACACATTGTCAAGGCCGGTTGTGCTCTAATATTGAATCACCAACAGTAGAGGATCCGTTTGATTCCAACGAGGCAACATGCGATACATCGCTATTAACGCAGTTTACATGCACTCAGGATGAAGATGAAGAAGAACAAGAACAAGACGAACAAGAACAAGAAGATCAAGAAGAAGAACAAGAAGAAGATTTTGAAAGTTACGACTCGGACGATTAAATTTCACAACTTTTTTTTAACTTAAATTGCTTTTATCTTTTCAATCTCTGCTAATATCCATTACTTTTCAATAGTTTCAAATTAAACAGGATCAAAACTGACCCGTGGAATAGGCCTGCTGGGGAAACCACCAAAAAAAAAACGCGCTAAGTACACTACCTCATAGGTGGCGAGGAAACGTGTGCATATTATGACGATTACAACTTTTTGAATCGTTGTGTCTCAAAAACGGTGGCTCGTAGAAAAAAAAGTATCGATTAATTTTTTGTAGATAATTTTATGATCTACAAGTTTTGTTTGAAATATTTTTATGATAAAACTTACCGTTTTGCTGAAAATCGCGAAACTCATTTTTTCACCTTTGACCTTGAATAAAATGTTTTCCTTACAGGGGAAAGATGGGGAACTTTCAAATTTTTTTTTTAATGATATTTCAAACAATCTCACCGATTTTCAGCTTGGTGGGAATTTAGGTAACTTCGAATGTCTAAATAGGCCGGACTGAATATTTTCGTCATAAATCGACAGAGAACGTCAAATATCACGAGCTAATAAGGTTTCAACTGTACAGTCGTTTGCAAAATAATGGAAAACAATGGGCTTTGTATTCTCATAATAATATGCGGAATGCAAAAATGCACACAATTTTCAGAATACTTTGCCAGCCACATTACACTTTGCTGCTATACAAAGCACACCACTCGAGCACAGTATTTTGAACAGTGGGATGAAAGTATTTTTGTAAAAATGCTGCCTTTTGGTGTTACATCATAACTGAAAAACACACCATCAGCACTTATTATTATTATGTCATCTAAGTGAGAATTATTCAATGGCATCCGGCCAAACCCCAATAATTCCGAAACGAGCGTGACCATAAAATATGGATAACAAAACTTGTACTACCGCTGAATCTCACTGCAACATCTCCAAATTGTTCGTAATTCAATGTCCGTTTCGGTATTAGCCGAAATAATTTTTTCTCACATATTTGCTTCATTATATCGTACAATACAGAACTTCTGTAGAGGTAATTTCGATGTCACTGAATTTAGTAATTTTCCATACTGTATGTTACTTTCAGTAATCAATCCTCATAATTTCAATTTAAATTAACTGAAATTCAATATTATCCAGAAAATACGATTGCTCTGTATAGAATTACTCAACATGAGCAAATAATAATAATAATTAACCAACCTTTTCAATGGAATTACATGAACCAGAATAAATATGTAAATCAACCAAAAAGATCGATAGCAATATACCTATTTTGAGAGTGTTGTTCAAGTACCATCTTGCAGCATCCAATAATCGTGTTCTATTCTCACCTGAAACAAAAAGTATCAAGACTATTTCACATAATATTTTCAAACAATTGATTAACATTTTTCGAAAAATTATAGGAGCTTCAGAAAAAAATACGTTACAGTTGAGTACATTGTATTATACTTTGCCCCTTTCAAATAAAATTTTCAACTCATTGCTATTGATGCAGAAGTGAATAACATGCTGTAAATATCATTATAATCATTTTCTAACTGAGACTTTATTTTTTGCACTCCACGTTGGGCGCCAATTATTCAAAAATCTGAAGGTGGGAACTGATTAAAAATAACAATGAAGTTTATTCAGAATTCAATAAAAAAGCATGTACATCAATTCGTAAAAAAGGTGAATAAACGGTTTAATTATACTCGCGAAGATTAAAACTTGTTGCGAGACAATCACAGGTAAGAATTATTACCAAAATGATTTATAAGTTTTTAAAATTATATAAACTACATGAATTACCTGTAGTAGCGAAAGTTATCATGAAATAAGTATCGATGAGGCTCTTGAATCCATTTTTTCATTTGTTTTTTGGAAGAAAATAATGACTTGTATATTTTTATATAATTTGTGTCAATAATTACCTTATGTCCATTTATTTTCGTCTTTGTGCAGATTTTCAGTCAGACATAATTAGGTTTTTCTAAATATGATTTTCAAAAACCATTTCTAAAGAACCTCAAGATTTCTGAGGTGGGATTTTATGACTCCTTCCCAAGCCAGAATCCCATAATTCAATTGAGACTTTTTTCTTCATACAATATTACTGTATCATCAGCAAACTATGAATTTCACCTGGAGTATTCGTCGAGATAGATAGTAAATAGAAGTGGCCCCAAAACTGTCCCCTGTGGCACACCAAATTGAAAGATTTTCACTTCCAGTTTCATGAATTTCTCTATATCAAGTTCTATTTTCCAAATGAACTTTGAACAATATTCGAAAATGTCATCAATAGTATATGTCAGTTGTATTTTTGTAGATGAAAAGTGATGGAAAAGAATAATTCACTGAATGAAAACATAAACCAAAAATATTACAAAAATAATTAGCCCTGAAGGCGCGTGGAGAATTTCCCAATTATAATCACACCTGTTAAATGATTCCCGGTGAACTCGAAGTCGTCATCCTGGTCCCAATGCTTCAGCGAGAGATTTGATAGCGGGGTGGCATTGGCAAACTCCAAATTCGCAAAGTGCCAATCCAAAATTTGACGATCCTTTGATGACAAGTACACATCACTGGAATAGAATATTACTAAAGTTAATTTAAAAAAAATGCGCATTTTGAAGGGCAATGACATTATTTATAAAAATTTATATCGGAAACCTTTCCAAAATATCTGAAATACAACGAAATGATTAGAAATCAAAAAGGATGAAATAAAAAAACTAAAAAAGAAGGAGAAAGTTTCTTGAAGATACCTTCAGATTAAGTAAGTACAGTTTCTCTCAAATAGATATGCCTAATCATCAAATTGAGAGTCTTGCAACATAAAAAAATACCGGTCTGTACTTGGAAAATTTTAGACGATATTGTCCTGAAAAAAAACCAAAGTTTAATGATGAAAAATTTGATGACGCCACAATAAGCCGCATTCAAAACTTTCCTATTAAAAATAATAAACGAACTTCAATTAACTGAAACTCAATTTAGCCTGGGTCATTTTTTGATCATTTCAAAAATAAAATGGCAAGTGATAAAATCAGTAAATTCAATCTCTCGCTAGCTCCAAATATTTGCAAAAAATACGGAGGATATTATGGAATTTCTATCACCATCTCAGATAGCCAATACTTTCCTAAAATGGATAACCAAAGTAGCAATTTCAGCACAACATAAATCACAAAAGTAATGAAAACGATTTACCTTGGTTTCGACTTCTCCAACTCTTCCAGCTTGCCCTCAATCTCCTTAGCTTGTTCTTGAAGTTGGTCCCACTCACTTCCCAGGTCCCTCAAATCTTTCATACCGCTACGATAAGCAAACTCTTCTTGAATGTTACGTTTTTCGATAGCGAGCATTTCCTTGACGTTCGCATTTATTTCTTTCATCTTCTCTTTGACGTTTATCAGCATCGCCTGATTGGTTTTCAATTTCTCTTGAAGCGCAACCACAGATTTCAGGTGTTCAATCTGTTTCTCTTTGACGTGTTTCTCCTAGAAATTTTAATTGGGTTCACAACAAATATCGGAGCACAATTTTTCCTTGCCAATTTCAGGCCACCTATCATTGATGCCAGTTTCTCAATATCAAAATTTGCAAAAAAGCATAATTGCTTTCCTAATAAAAATAATTATCATCAAACCTCAATTAATGTCTTGTGGTGTCCCACAGGGTTCAGTGCTTGGCCCTCTCTTGTTTCTTCTATACATATTACTAATAATAATGTGATTCTGATAAATTATCCTCTGATTTATCAAAAACGTGCTTGTCAACTTTTAGGTGCACTGTATTGAATCTAAGACCAAATTTTTTGGACTTCAAGTAGTGTATTTGTACTCTAAAAGATAGTTGTCCGATATATTTGAAGAGCAAAACTTAGAGACGTTTGTTATATTCACGTGTTTAAATGACTCTTGATGTTTCTTGATATTTTTAGGTACTTTTGTCTATTCGATTGTCTCGTCACACACAGAATAAATACAACCTTTGGAAAAAAATCAATTTTATAAAATGAGATTTTTATATTCAATGAAATACCCAAAAAAATTAAAAAATATCATAAAAAAAAAATCTTTTCAAAATACATTTGAAGAAACATTTCTTACAATGATGCTTTTGACAACCCTTCTTTTTTTTGTTGCAATAATTTCTTTAAATTTTGTTAATCATTGTTTCAATTAAGAGAATCAGAACCCTATTATAAACATTTATGTTTCTTGGGTCAATAAAGATTATTATTATTTTATATATTGCAAATTTGGGAAAAACTTGTTCTTACCTGCAATTTGATGACCCATTCCAAAGCCTGGCCCAGGCTAACGGGCTTATTCCCTGCATAATTAAAATCGAGTTGATGAGATAAATAAGATGTCGCTTCTAGAAGTCGGTTAAACTCCCTTTCCACCATTTCATCTTTGTCTTTGTCCACTGTGACGCCATTAGACTGGTAAAGGGGACACTTCTGACGGATACGATGCAGTTCCATATCGATCTGTTTGCTCAATGTGGTGACGGGGTTGCCTCCAAGGCCTGTAACTACCATCGCTCCCAGATCGGCAATGTAATTTCCTGGATATAAGTAATATGGTGGTAATGGATTCAAACAATATTCAACAATGACTGCGGGGCAGAAGTTTGTGGGTCAAACTAGAAGGGGCTTGAATGCACGGTTCAAAGAGCATATTGCTCGTATCCGTTTTTCGAGACCAAAAAAATCGAGTGTGGCTTTGGATCACGACCACCGATTTGATGACACAAGCTTGAAATTAATTAGACAAGTTCATGACAGGTTTAGACTTCTCGATGCATTCGAGAGTCTGGAATTTTCAAAATGTATGTTCCTTTTCGTTAAATAGTTTCATATATCAATTCCCTGTAATCATCTTGCTAAGTATTTATTATATATAAAAAGCAGGCTTTAAATAATTTATGTCAAATGTCAAAAGTAATTTTGAGTATGTAGTGAATGTAAGGTGCATTAACTGTGCGTGGAGGTAGCAAAAATATCCTCCCTAAAAATCTTACCAACAAAATAATCTTGAAGCAATCTATTTGAGAAGTGTAATTTTTTTCATTATAAAAAATTTCCGCGGGCGAGGATCGAACCCGCATACTCTTCGTCAGAAGTCACGTCGAGTCCCGCTGCCTACGAACTGGGCTATTGGACATATATTATGACAAGAAAATATATTGTATTAGAGTGTATCTTGATAAGTAATTATCAAAAATAAAAGATGTCCAGTTGTGATTTTGATCTCGTCGGTATTATATAATATAGAAAATATTTTGTATTTAAATTTTTTATATGTCAATATCATCTATATTTCTTGGAGTTTGATTTAAACAAATATCCATTTAAAAGCATTCTGAATCATCTAAATAAAGCAAGGAATTTTCAAAATTCATGTTTATTTTCGTTAAATAGTTTCATATAACAAATCTCTACTTCAGTCAAGCAATCTTGCAATCGTCTTGTTAGATATTTATTGTATATAAGAAGCAGGCTTTGAAAAATTTTTGTGAAACGTCAAAATATTTTTATTCATTTTTTGGTAAGTTTATTATGTGGTCGTAGGAAAAATAGTGTACATTCACTTTCCGCACTAGTAATGGAATATACTATTTCGTGTCTAAGTACCATTTTTCAAATGGCGACTATTTTTTGACAAGTACGTTCCGAAAAAAGGATTTTTTGACGAATCTGCGATACTAATTTATTTGCGATTGGAATAAAAATAAGAAAATAAATCAAATATTACTAAGACAAATACTGGATTATACTTTATTCACTTCTCTCAAGTGTGCTATGGATAATAATTTATTTACTTTTGTATATATTTTTCGAAAAATAGAATTTTTTGACGAATCTAACAAAAATAATTTATTTGCGATGGATTAATAAAATTAACTAACAATTTCAGGGATGCACTTTTATTATTTAAAAGTGAAATATCCCAATTTCTTAAAAATTTCACTGTAGTAAATTTTCAAAGTGCATTCCTCCTTTTTCAAGACACATTTCAGCTCGTTTGTTTCTCTAAGTATGTTTCGTAATAGTTGAGGCATTACTTCTAAATGCCTGTATAATTCTTCCTTCTAATATTTCAAGAGTTTAACATATCCCCAAATGAAGAAATCGAGCACAGTGACATCCGGTGAGCTGGCACCATACTAGACCATTGGTTGCAATAACTTGATTATTAAAATGCTATAATAAGTAATGAAGAATTTTTCTGATATTATGAGGTGGTGTTGCAAGTAAATTTGCTGTGAAACTGCTTAAGGTAAATTATTAAGATGATCCTCGATTTCATTCTCAAGAAAACCTAGGTACCTAACCCTTTTTAACTGATCTTGAAACAATACTGGCCCAATTATTCTGTTTCCAACGATACCAGACCAGATATTGACGCCAAACCTTTCTTGAAAATTGCCCTCTCTCATTACATATTACTTTTCTTGCTGATTCGTGACTTACTTGCATTTCATGACAAATTTTTCTCAAAGAAACAATCGCTTTATCAATCTCAACCATAGCAAGAACGTTTATCTCAGTCTATTTATGATACACGGTAATATTCAGTTTACTATTAGCCACAAGCTATCATCAAAATGTTTGGACTTGCGCAGTTTAGTCTCCTGAACAAAAAATCCGAATATTTTTGACAGTCTCAAGTAATTTCGGAGATATGGGCCTATTTTTGAGTGATGTCTAACATTTTTTAGGACACATTTCTACCGCAGAAAAACACTCAAAATTCTTCCAAAAATGTTATTGATAGCTTGTGGCTATTAGTTAACAAAATTTTACCTGATACACCTCTCTTCTGCCTCTCGATTTCCTCCTTGCCTTAAACCATTCTCAACATACGGAAAATACTGATGGACTGGATGTTGCCGATTGGGATATCTCTGAGTATACAAGTCAGCAGCATTCTTTGAATTTATATGACATTCTCCAAATATTAATAACAAATCAACTTTTTCACTTTGACTATACATTATTATCACGAAAAATTGAACTGAAATTAAACGAAAATTGAGAAACTTTTACTGTGTGCTCATAAATCTTATGTCACTGTCATTACCTGAGTGAGTGTTTTGTTCTCCAAAGAAGACTTGATAAAAATAACTGCAAAATATCATGCATCCTAATCCATAGCATACTTGATAAAAGTAATCAAATTATCAAGTATTTTCCTCAGTAATATTTAATTTATGTTCTTATTTTCAATTCAATCGCAAATAAATTAGTATCGTTAGATTTGTAAAAAATTCCTTTTTTCGGAAAGTGCTCGTCAAAAAATACTCACCATTTGAAGAAAAATAGTGAGACACGAAAATGTAATTTAGCCAACTAAAACTTTGCGATTGTAATTTTCTGACATCTACTGATGCCCTTGAAATAGTTTATGTCCAATCATGGCCACCTAGATGCAATATTAAAAGTGACTCTAAAAAGGTGGACGTAAAAAATCTTAAAAATGTCACATCCTGATCCAGAAATGTTACAATATACTAGGTGTTCAATTTAAAAATTCAAAACCGAAACCATTTCCAGTGAAACCGGAAGTGACCGGAAAGTGTAAAATATGGGACAACTCTCCTCTTCACATACCATTCACCTATACCAAATTTCATTTTGATACACATAATATTCTAGAAGTTATGACTTGTCGTTGACAGCTGGTAAGTATAAGCCACAAAATCATATAGTGATGCTGAGGTATCTAGTTTGAAATACGTATGTGGATTTTAATGTAGTGTGAATAGGTAAAACTTAAAAATAAAAATCGACCGGATTCGGGATTTGTAACCTATTCTAGAAAAAATTCATTTATTTCATAATTTTGTCATAAGTTAATGCATGATATCCCGAAATTATGGTCCAAATTGAAACAAAAGATTCCTCAAAAATCAGAAAAATAATAAATTTTTTGAAAGTTTCATTCCTCAAAAAACCGTTTTCAACTTAATTCATAAATACAATTATACTACTCAATAATGAAAAAAATTGTTTTGCTGAAGTGAACTTTTATACTGGTTCAAACAGAAACTGGATATTTTACCAAAATATTGCATTTTTATATGCATTTTTTCACAGCAGAGATACAGTGTTGAAACTGGAAAATCAGAAGGCATGTGTCTTGCAACTTTCTGTTTTCAAAAAACAAAAATATTAAATTTGAACGTATGCTTCAATGTTATGTTATATTCTTTACAATGTTCTCTGTGTCCCAGATATTTTACCAGTCATCAAAGATTTTTCTCTTCAAAATCTTAAAAACAATGCACCTGATTATTTCAGAGAATTAAATGTTAGAAAATCTCAAACTCATTTTCACCAAACCAGACGTCACACTGGACAGAAATTCCTCCTTCCCAAATGTAACAAATCAAATTAAATGAGTACAAGAGTAGTGTCAAACATTCAAGAATCAACTTGGCAATCATATCAGATCAGATCCACACCCTAAAACTATTTGTCATTAATTCTTTGTTGCCAAACCTAGAGTAACATTACTGTTATGTGCATATTTGTAAAAAAATGTATATCTATCAGATATCTTTCTCTATTTGTAAGTATTTTGATCAATTGTATGTATATTAGGATTTATTCTACTCGATGAAGATTCATTCTTCATTTATTAGATGACTGAAAAATTCAAAAGATTATTCTGACTATTATGATAATATTCTGGATTTTGCCTTTTGACAATTTGATTTCTGCAGAAGTTCAAAAATCTGGCTAAAAGGTTAGTTTCAGATTATTAACAATTTACCAGTGTTTCATTGAAATCTAAAGAGGTTACCAGCAAAATTAACCATTGCTGGTTTCAGCAGTGAGTTCAATATTTAAAACTATGAAATATTATAATCAGAGAATACCCTACTTGAGGAAAGAATGTGTATCATCTGTCTAATTTTGATCTAGCCTTTACAATTACTTTTCCAATTCATAAATAATTAAATCAGCAAACACATCCTGCTTGAACCATTTTCAACCTATTTATTATATTACAATAATCATTAATTCTTACATATTTCTACTTCAGTCAAAGAATCTCCTGTGAAAGGGTTGGATGTTCAAAATTGAAGCAGATTCAAAATCCCTTACATTTGAGCTGAATTTCAATTGTAATGAGCAATTTATATTAGGATATTTTCTATTAAATGAAGTTTCTTCATCCACTAATATATATGTGATGATAATACTGATAAGGTGAGAGGTATTCAGTGTTTCTATCGCTTCAAATATCAAAGTACTGTGACTCACCTTTCCTGAAAGTAGCAATACGTCCCCCAACTCTATCTCTCGCTTCCAAAACAATAACTTCCAAACCAAACTGCTGTAACTGCTGTGCAGCAGCTAGCCCTGCTATACCAGCACCGATAACAATGACCTTTCCATATTTTTTAGTCGGTATTGGCTTAATCCTTTTGAAAATACCATAATTAATGAACCCATTTCTTTCCAAAAACGCGTGTACCCTTTTCAATAAGGGAATGTCACTATTGTAAGGAGCTTCCATTCTGTCAATGGCATGCTCCAGAATAAGCTGCAGCTTAGGATTCTCCAACCACATTTGGAGGATACGATTACGTATGTTCAGGTATACTTTGATGGTTTGTAACGCAGCATTTGCAATGTCAGGAAAGCAAGCTGCTTCGGTCGAGGTTAATTTGTCAAACGGCATACGACTTTGGAATGCAGCACCTTCCAAGCCGGAAAATAAGTCTTTGATTATAGGATCGTCCAGTTCTGAATCTACATCGTCAACTTCTTTGCCGACTTCTTCTTTCTTGGTCTCTTTTTTAGCGGTCTTCGAAGTGCTGGGGCTGAGTTTCTTGTCTGGTTGTTGGATCTTGACTTTTTCCGTATTTTCAGTGGAAGGGTTTTCCTCCTCAGCACAACCCGGCTTTTCTTCCATTTCCTTGTATTCGAGCTAGAAAGATGAAATTACTGAATAACCTAATCTCTTTCATGACCCCGGCTTCATTTGAGCCGATTTTTCTTGAGAGAAAACATCACTCACCTTGACTTTCTTTCTTTTGCTCATTTTGAGAATTTCTTTGTGAAGCTTTCCAGAAAAAACCAGTTGATCTGAACAAAAACTAACTACAGAAGCACTCTTGATCCAAAAAATATAGAGCACTGTGTTTTGTTATTGTTTACGATTTTGAATGTTTGTGTTTTGGCTCAGTTTTGGTTCAATGTTGCCAAAGTAATAAAACACTAAAACAGGTAGTCACGGAACAGGTGGATTTCCGCATGACGTATTTTAACTGCTCCGAGGCACAGAATACATATTGTGGGTCTGGGATGCGACGAGTGGATTTAAGCAGCACCAATTTACACTGAACTTCAACTTGAACTAAACTTCAAGTAATGAAAAAACTAAACTTCGGTGTAGAGAATGTTTCAACCTATCTTGGCATTATTTTATATTTCACGTCCACCCAAGTTAATTTGTTCATTAATGACTTTATTTCATTAGGTTTATTCAATTTGATTTGGAGGTTACAAAATTCTAACGTAATGGAATATTTTCATGTTATTCTAATGTTCAGCCCGCGGAATTCAAAATATGCGCCAATAATTGCGCAGTAGTGTCAATAACACCACCACCAACTAATCATTTAAATTCAATTTTAATTTCCCTGCGTAAATTGAACCATCTCAAATCATAGGTTCATCTTCCCAGTTGAACTTGAACTGTTAATTTTCATTTTTAATTGTAGTTTAGTGCAAATTTGTGCTGCATAAATCCATCCTTAATGTAGGCAATGAATAGTATAGTTTGCACTATCCTCATCGGACATAGGGTTCCACCAGTTCCACTAAGGTTCACTTTATTTTCCAAAAATGTCAATCATTTAATTGGTAAAATTCCGTTAATAGCCACGAGCTATCAAAAATTTTCTTTGGTAAAATTCCGTTAATTAATAGCCACGAGCTATCAACATAATTTTTTTGGAACTTACGTAGTTTGGCCTCCTGAACAAAAACTGAAATTTTTGACGGTCTCAACTAATTTCGGAGATATGGGCCTAATTTTGAGTGATGAATGGTATTTTTTAGAACACGTTTCTACCGCGGAAAAACACTCAAAATTCTTCCTTCTTTAAACTAACACAATGTACACACCCTAACTAACCCTTTTCACACTATTTTTTCATTAAAAACGGCATTGTTTATCCAAAAATTCAACTTTCTTTTATAAACATCAAAACAACACATGTAAGTAAAATGTTTGGTGAATTTATTTATGTCAAGTTGGTAACTTTGAACTTTGCATATTTGCACAGCCAACTTTCCATCCATTCAATTTCAACATGAAAAGGAAAACATTCAATCACTTTTTTCCAAAAACCAACTTGACATGAATAAAATTCACTAACCATTTTGCCTAGATTTATAGGTTATGTGATCATAAAAGAAGGATGAGTTTTTTTCCTGAAAAGTAGCGTTTTCAATGAAGAGTGTGAAACAGGTCAATTAGGGTGTGTACATTGCGTCAGTTTAAAGAAGGAAGAATTTTGACCGTTTTTACGCGGTAGAAATGTGTCCTAAAAAGTGCCATTCTTCACTCAAAAATAGGCCCATATCTCCAAAACTAGTTGAGACCGCCAAAAATTTCATTTGGATTTTGTGTTCAGGAGGCCAAACTACGTTAGTTCCAAAAAATTATGTTGATATAGCTCGTGGCTATTAGTTAACGGAATTTTACCCTCCCCATTTTAGCCTTTTTTTCATTAAGAACGCCATTGTTCAAAAAATTCAACCTTCTTTTCAAACCATGAAATACAACTAATCAACGAAAACTTTCTGGTGAATTTATTAACGTTAGGTTACTTTGAAACTTCAACTTCTACAATCAAGAAAAGCGACGTTGTCAGTTCTTTTTAAATTTCTGCAAACCAAGTGAAAATTTAATTTGTCTTGCATAGACTGTTCTGGAATCTGTTATTTTTCAGATAATGATAAAAAATTGGATTTAGGAAATAAAACTACACATCATTTGAATATAAGTCACGCCAGTTTTATTTCATTGATTTGAAAATAACTAAAATAAGGCACGCTTTCGGCGTGTCCATTTCTTATGGCTGCTCATCTTTTCGGCCATGGACCTTATTTAGAGCTGCTTCAATCCGGCCATACTTTATGAAGCTTTCTCGCCCAGTAGATTAGATTAGTTTGGGGCTTTCGTGCTGCAAGTCCCTTCACCGCGACCTGTTCAGATCTATTGAGTGTGCCCTTGAAATCGTTTAGAGTTCTCTATGTAGCCCTGATACGAGACTCCATGTGCTAGATTTTAGAACTCCCATATATGTTGAAGCTCTTTTTTTTTTTCCAAGCGTTAGAAACCTTAGCTTTGATAAGCCCTCGCAGTGGCATAGTATGTGTATTGATGTTTCATCTTCTTCCTGTTAGAACCTCCATAGCATTTCATCTGCCAGACCGATTGTACTCATATGTTTGTTGAGCCTACATTGCCTACATTGCCCTGTGAGAAGTCCTACTAATATTCTAGTAATGCTCTTCTCCTGGCTTTGTAGATATTCTATGAATGTTGGCTGCTGTTGTTTGTTAAATTATTTTTTCTGTCTCATTCCTGGTAAATTGTTACACCATTCTTGAGATTTCTGTTGGATCCATGATTTGATGTTTGTTTTTAGTACAGCTTTTGCCATACCGTAGAACAGTTCTGGACCATTTACGGCCTTACTTGCCTCTTCACGGGCTACTAAATTAGCCTCATCATTGCCTCTATAACCAGTGTGTGCTGTTACCCAGACCAGGGTCAGTCTGTTTTGACTGCCCAGCTTTTAGGGCTTCAATGCTCTTGAGCGAAATGGTGTATTGCGACGATTTCAGCTTGAAATATCCTAATACCTAAGCTCAATGAGATCTTTATCTTCGGCTTGGTTCCATTAATGCCGGGTCCTGTATCAGTTTTTGAGCCATCCGTGTTGACAGCGATTTCTGCGTTGATGGTCCTTCCACGCATCCCTGCCCGTTATAATTATCTTAAAAGTTTTGTCACAGCTGTATGCCATCTGATGGCATTCTCATAACAGGGTTGTTTTCCAACTCTTCGTATAGCTTGTTGTGGTGTCTCCAGTGCATGTTACTTATGGCTGCTTGTCCTCTAAGCATCCTGCTCGTGACTAACCAGGCTTAACTTATGGTCTTACGTATTTTACCTCTTGAACAAATATAATTCCTATCCCGTTCAGTACAGGTGACCTAAGTCTTTTCAATACTTTTTTTCGTGTAAATATAACTATTTTCGTTTTTTGAGAGTTCACTTCCAGCTCCTCCCTCTTTACACCACCCTGTTCGATTATATCTAGGGCAGTCTGTCTCCGAGACAGTCCTTGCGAATTTGTCTCTTGCAATAATCGAAAAGTCTTCGGCATATACTAAGCAATTAAAGTCTCTGGATGCTAGCCTTTTAATTAGTTCGTCCATTGGGATGGTCCAGAGTAGGGGCTATAGCATCCTCTCTAAGGACATCGCCTATTTTCTCTAGCTGTTATAGTGTTATTCCGCCAATTGCTGATACGATAGCCCTCTTTATCAAGTTGACGGTACAATAGGGCATGCAAGTATCCCTTTTTTGCTAGAGCGTTTGCTATAGACTTGGTGGATGCATTATTGAAGACACCATCGATGTCTATGAATGTTGTCATGGCTATCTTTTTTTCTTTCAATGACTTGTTAGTAACCTGTTGAGATCGTCCAATGCTAAGTCTGTTGATTTTCCTTACTGATACGCATACTGGCGTTCGTTGAGCAGGCTTGATTGTAGTACCCCACTAAACATGATACATAACAAAAATATTTTCCAGATATAACTTTTGTGCAATTTTGTGATATTGGCAAACTAACATTATATTAATGCCATCTCGACGTTTCCAACACAGTGTTTTCAACTATATGTTTATGTAACATCAAAATAATATAACCAATAATATTCATCAGATAATACATATAATGTTGATTATATGTTGCCCAGATTCTTAGACAGAGTAGTTATGTTATTTGTTCGATATTTTTATCTAACCTTCTCAAAACATTACTGACATGTGAACAGGGAGCCTTGAAATTAATATTATCTTAAAGGTTTCTTAAATGTAATTTTTGGGTAATGACCACGTCATGACGTCATTCATCTACGTAACTTAAAAAAATAATATCCACGTTCAAACAATATTACCCAGTAAATATGAAATAAATATATCACTGACGCCATCGTTCATTTTATCCTAATAATCATGGCGGTCATGGTATGAGTTTTGAGTTCATAGATTTAAAATATAATTCAAACTACTTAAAAGTGATTGGAATCAATAGGATTGCAAAACTCATAATTTTCATGGTAAGATTATGATTTTCCACTACTCCATCCACTAATTGTTATTTTGGCATTTAGGTTATGTAGTAAATGTAGTGATATCTACTATTGATTAGAGAGTATCTACATAAGATGCTATGAATAGTAGAAAAGCTATCAGTTGTGGTTCCTGCTAATCAGATATTGGACAGCATGGAAATGGTTGCTGACATCTGGAGCTGTGTCAAATTATTTTGAACCGATTGATCAAGGAATTTTTGGAACTGAAACCAATGAATTTAGCTTGCTAAAACAACAATATTGGAGCTGCTTAATTTGTAAGTGAACTCAAAATTATATATTTTATACAGAGTGTTCTGATCTTTCTTAATTTCATTAATGAATGATAATATTAACGTTTCTTGAGATTGTAGAGAAATCACTTGAATTGTTTAATTCAAATTATCAATAAACTAACTGCATTTTCTCTTTCTTTTCAGTTTGGTAGTGTCCTTTCACATTCCTCTATCAGTTTTGATGTACAAACTGGTACTTATTGAATGATCAGATTACAAGAACTTAAACAGCAGTTGTTGTTCCCGAACTAATCGAAGATGAGCCCTTCTGGACTGGGCAAAGAAAAAATCCAAAAGTTTTGAATTGATATTTATGGACATACTGAAACGTAAGTAATTATTTTTCTTTTACCTCTAGGGACAACAGAATTATTAATAATTATTGGATTGTCGTTTTCTTATATCATAAAGATTAATATGACTTTTCAGTGACTGTAATGACTATATTTTCAGAATATGTAAAAGATGTTTGCAGTTCAATCACAGATGAAGAGTTTGACTCATAGTGATGGATTGGATGACATTAGCAGAGCAGAAACTAAAAAGAAAGGAGAAGTGACCGAGACAACAACCATATAATTATTGATTCAGTGATATCTGTTTTTATTTTTCAAAAGAAATAGGTTTTCATTCAATATTATTCTTCTAATAACACTTAATTAACTTTGGTAGATCTATCAATAAATTTTTCATCTGATTCATGTGGTAAGTCATATTATTAGGTACTTTGGTGCGTTCATAGTGATTCAAGATTATATTTTTTATATTGTTATTAATTGTTAATGATGTAACTGTCTTGTTTTATAACGCTTTATCCATGAGATTTCAATCATTGACAATAAAGTTTTTTACCCCCTTATATACATATTTTATTTCTTAGTATACAGGGTGGAGCTTATACTAATTGTTTACCAACGCTTATTTTTCTACACTTAAAGTTGTATTTCTGGAATTTCAATCGCCACTCTTTGGTAGATGAATAACTTTATTAATTGCTATTGTTGTTATTCATCTACTGAAAAGTGACTACTGAAATTCCAGAAATACAACTTAAGTGTAGAAAAATAAGTAAACAATGAGTATATGCTCCACCCTGATATTACAATGTTACATTTTACAAATGTTGCATAGATGTTTTGAGAAACATTATATGTATGTAATAAAGTCACATTAAAGTTGCGCAAAATATGATACATTTATGTAATGTTAAGTAATTAACATTACATTGTAATATTTAAAAGAGGCACAAAGGCATAAGGACGCAACGTATCTGTAACATCAAGCATATCTCTGAATAACATCACCAAGTCACAATGTGATATAACAGTTATGTTTAAGTTATGTTTTTATGTTTACTGGGACCTCATCTCTTATGTATCTATCTATCATCACTTTCAACATTTTGAGTGGAAAAGACATTAGACTTATGGGATGATATGCCTTGAGTGTCTTGTCGTCTATTCTCTCAACTTTTGCCAAATCATAGTTATATGTCGTAATGCTATACAAGCCTTGAATATACGGTACAGGTATGGAATTAGTATTTCCTGGCGTTTTCTTTCCTCGCCCAGACTAAACCAGGAAATACAGCATAATCCAACCAAAACTTCATTTACGTTGTCCCATGTGGAGATTCTTGCATTGGGGATACCAAGAGACTGTTATCCTCAAGAATAGCGAACACACAAAGTAGATCGCAATGGGGACATCTAAATTGGGAATTGCTGACCATACCTGAAGGGAAGAAAAAGCGCAAAACTAAACGCATCAAACATTGCCATCATTACACCTCAATTACTCCACATCCACAGACGTATACCTCGAAGCCGTAGCATTTGAATTTGTGAGTTTTCACCTAAAGACGATTGCGGATACATGCAATTGAAACGTTGTGTAAAAGTGAAAGACGATGGACGTCCGAAACATAGGTAAACAAGTTACTGAGGATACCACATCAAATCTTTCAATTGTTCGATGATGTGCATCACCTCTAGCCTCTAGTATCTCTCGTCTGGAAATCCAAATGGAGAGGTATTTTGCTTCCGGAGAATTTGACTCGAGGAGACCTCATCATAATCACTAATAAAATATGACCTGAAAATTGAAGAGGAGAGGAAAAAGGTGTCCGGAAGTTATCGACCAAATATATATTTCACAGCACGTATAGTAGTTATTATCTATGACAGTGTTTCACCGGACGATGGTAGAGACCATCTACCACCTATTCATTCTTTTAGTCGCCTTTTACGACTGGCGGGATTTTACCATGTGTCTATTATTATTCCGACCTCATACGGGACTCTACCGAATGTCCTTCACCCATTTTTCCTCTGGCCCTCACAATGCTGACTTCTTAACTCCTTCCATTCAACATCTGAGTAGTTTTATAATCGTGGCGAGAATATTGTTAAAGAAAATCACGGCCACCTCAATTTGTTTATATCGCTGTCGACTCGGTAGACGAATACATAAAGGACGACAACAAACATCTTGATGTCAGTCTGCGTTGGACTTCGCGACCGCGACAGGTAAAGATACCAATCCAAACCTACCCATACAGCCGTGAATGGTGTAATATACAAGTTTCGCCAAAATAAAAAAGTGATTACCGGGCGTGCACACCTTACCGGACAGCAACAACACGTGGTGGATGGGAAGCACTTTTGAGTTGAAAACTTTCAGTGATGACGGAATCGGTGAATTCGCTGGATTCGGTGTTGGTTCAGATCGGTGATTTGGGGAAATACCAAATTCTGGTTTTCAGTTTGGTATCTTTCGCTGTTGTTTTGCACTCAGCCGTGCATACTGCGTTTGTTTTCACGGCATTGGATGTCGGTCACAGGTAGGTGCACCGAATTAATGAGATACATTAGCAATTTCTAGGGAAATTTTTGCAGTTTTTATCACTTTACATAATTAGGTTTGTTTTTTATTTGCTTATGAATGCCTACTATCTACTTATATACACGGTACGGAGCAAATTGAAACCGGCCCACTCATTGAAGGTAAGCTACTTCGTTCAATAACTGGAATGTCCCTGATGGTTCATTAGTTAGGCAGATATTCAATACTAGAAGATAACAATAATGAAAAAAGTTATTATATCACAAACGAAAAGTTAGAAAAAATACTACGTTTGACAGTTATGAAAGACTTACGATAAAAAAACAAAATAGAAAGGACCACGCACACATCTTATGCAAAAAGTCTTTCGGTCAAATTGTCCAAAACAACAAAAACACTTTTTTTAAAACAGTATGTTTTCTGAGCATTTTTTGAAACAATATACAGGGTATGTCATGAATTTTTCAGAGTTATCCTTTCAGCAAATTGACGAATCTGATAAATGCAAAATCATATGTAACATAAAATCTAATGAACAGGGCTCTGATGAAATCAACATAAAATTGTTACTTATGTGCTGTCCGTCGATAATAACATATATAACACATATTTTACATGTTTCTTTTCATTCAGGTGAATTTCAAAACTGCTGGAAAGAAGCCTCGGTGATTCCCATTTCAAAAAAAAAGGAACCCCGAAACATTCAAAGACTTGCGCCCAATAAGTATCTTGCCAGCCATGTCACTAATTCTGGAGAGGATCGTTTATAATCAATTGTGTTCTTTTCGTATCGAAACATTACGTATTACCTGAGACTCAATCTGGTTTCACTGTATAATTGCGAAACTGAACTAAGTACTGAATATCGCAGATGATATTTTCAGAGCAACAGATGCCAATAAAGCTACCGCACTCGTAATTTTAGATTTTTCAAAAGCTTTCGACACTATTAGTCACGAAATTTCATTTGCTGTCTTGGAAAATAATGGTCTCTCGAATATATACTGCGATCCAATTTTTCAGAAGTTATGTGACAGAGTACAGAGAATAAACATAGGAAATTAAATATCAGACCCCTTACGAATATCTTGCGGCGTTCCACAAGGCTCTATCCCGGGAACTCTACTATTCATTGTTCATACTTTTGATTTCCAAAGCGCTATAAACCTGTCCTTTTACCCTAAGAACATGAATAATGCTGTGAGGCATTGAACGACGATATAGCAACGTAAGAGAGTCGGAGATGGTAGTGTAACATTCGTAACGACTGCGTTAAGTCGGTGCCAAAAATGGAAAATAAAAATGTTCAAAAATTATATAAGGCCAGGAAATTTTTTACGGTTTATCACTTTTTTGTGCTGAACCTTGAATCTGTGCATATACAAATAATATATTCTATATATAATTATATATTTCTCAAATGAATCTGATGATTTCGTATTTCTCATGATTTTCAGGGATTTACCACTTCTTCAGCAAAATTGTTCTACTATCGTTTTCGAGTTGAAAAGTTCATCTTGGGGACCATTTACGAATAATAATAATTATTTTTTGACTAATTATTCAGAGTATACCTACTAATTTCATCATTCTGAATCGATTAGCATTTGCTAAATTGCTTTATCTTAAATCGTTCTCAAGTTGATCTAGATTTATATGATTGTTGGCAGTTTCTCTAGTTGTTTTTCTTATTCTTACATTGACTTCAAATTCACCTAATGTACTGATTCAATCTCTTTCAAATTCAAAGTCGTTTCATAATTACATAAAGATTTCATAGGCATTTTACGGAACCTCTGCAATTTCGACTAGGAAATTTTTGAAAATCTGCATTAAAATATTTTGTCTGTGGATATTTCTATCTTAAATTCACACAGTATACCATAATCATCATTCTAAATACATTGGTGTTTGAAAAATTACTCTGTTTTCAACCGTTCTCGAGTTGAAAAGTTCATCCGGAGTTGAAAGAGGTCAAATACTTCTACAACATCCTTCAGACAAAAATTTCGTTCATATTCGTGAAATTCAATCTTTTTGCTGAGACTGCTTGAGCTGAACATGCTGATAAAAATGCACCAGAGTGTTGAAAACACCATCCTGGTTGGCCATTATGGGTGAACCAAGGTCTTCTATGATCTTGAAGAAGACCTTGAGTAGCTGCAGTAGTAACTCATTTTCCGCAGTTTTTATGTGAACTTTTCACTGAACGGGATCCAATTTGGTGACATTTATTTAATTTTTTGAGGTTGAATAAACTGATAATAAGGAAAAACAATATAGTATACTGAAATTTCGCAATTGTAGGCGAATCATAATCTTAGTTAAGTGTCAGTTGGTAAGGGGTGTGGTTGAAGAGTTGGGTAGACGGCTTATTTGCCCAGGAACCCGAGAATCCTGTCACCGGGCCTGTATACTACTTGGTCATAATGCTGTCGACGTTGAGTTTGGAATTCATCCCTTATTCCTACCCATTATTTTTGTTTCGTGGTCATATAAACTGATGAGTAAATAAATAAGGGACGAGTTTGGTTTTTGTGAAAGAGATAACTGCTTATTTTTCCATTGAAAAAATGTTCAGCCCAAAGTCTACATGATTCCTGACGATATGGAGACGCTTTACAGTCGAAAGGCCACGACTGACCTATTTTCTAAAGATATAGAACAGTGGAACGAACTATTTAGGAATCGCTTATCTTGGGAAATTTCGCCACTGGAAAGGAGTAGAACTAGGATCGGAACGTGCGTGAGTGCGTGATAATATTTGCCGCGGAAAGAATTTTTAACGATGCCTAAGATGAGGATACTTCCGTCTACGATATGAATATCCTTTCGCGTTGTACTCTTTTTCCGCTTGGTACAAATAACCATTCGAGAAATTAAAATAATTTGAAACCACAATAATTATACGAGACACTCAAGGCTTTTGAAACCACGAGATGATGGATAGCTTTTGTTGACTATTTGCAGTGGATCTGAATAGAAATAATATTCACGTTTTCATGTCAATACAATAATTTAAGTGACTCACATTCAAGGTTTCGGTTTTTTCCATATTTCTGATACCCTATTTATAAACTAAGTAATAAATAAGTAGAATAATTATTATTCAAAATACTTTTTGCGATGTTATGTTGTATAGAAATACCCTGTGTATTGGAAAATTTCAAAAATTCTTGCGTTGAGACGATTGGAATTCAATTTTCATTACATTCCTGGCCGACTTGTCCATCTTCTTCCTCCAACTACCATCGGGTACCAGTTTTTCGACTTATCATGACGAGAGCGTCGAACCAAAGGCAAAAGGACATGTGGGGTACGCCAACTCATCGCCCCAAGGCAATTTTCGTCTAGCAGGGTAGCATGCCCAAGCAGAATTGAGGCTGCGACATAATTGTAGTCTTATGGTTTTATCACTAAGTTTCACAATTTGAAATCAAAAGAGGAGGTGAAATTTTGCGGCCCCCTTGGTTTCCTGACCTGAATCCTCTGGGGTTGCCTAAAGGACCAAGTGTATTGGAAACCCATACGCGATTTGATGTAACGCATACGAGTTGCTGCAGCTTAAATATCAGACATAATTGTATATTTGAGGGCAGTGATAAGGTCTTTTCTCAGTCGATGCAGAGCACTTTGCCATATCGAACATGTCCTGTAATGACTGTAAATGCTCTTCATATCTTCAAAAATATTAGTACCCTAAATAGCCTCCGTCAAATTATACTTTGTATCTTTTGGATAAAAATAGCCATTCTTGTCCTTTTTTTTAGAACAAATCACTTTTGAATTTACCACGAAATAGGCAATGCATTGATGTATTGTGCTGGCATTGACCAGTGAATTTTGGCATCAATACGATGGGCTGAACTTCATGAATGAAAAAAATCTTTTACCAAAACTTCCCATTGAAACATTTCTCACAATCCCCTCTAAAATGTTCGGAGTATATTTGGCAGTATTTTACTGTTACTCTGTTACTCTCCAGCGAAAATCTTATTATTATTATAATGTATTTGGTGAGTAGGAGTGGCCCTACGTAAGATCCTTGTCAGAAACCAGATATGATTTATTGATTTGATCAAAATAATTCAATCTAAAATGTATGAGTATTCTTCCTATAGAACCCGGAACATCCAATTTCATTGAGAGAATTATGAGAGCTCTAATAGAGCAGTTTTATAGTTGCCGAAACAATTATTATTATCATTCGAGGAAATGTTCAACATCCTCACCTAAAATAGTTACTTTTCGAATTAAACAAATTACTGGCTGCTGGAGAATCGTAATGGATTCCTATTGTCGAACAAAATAGGGCCTAATAGTTTAAGTGGGTATGAATTTAACTGAGAAATTGCAGCTGGCGAAACTTTATATGAGGGGCCTTGACATGTGGCACCTGTAACCCACTTTGAATCACACAAATATTTATAAATCTGAGAATGCTTCCGTAAGTTTCTGAAAAAAAGTCCAGCGTCTTGAAATATAACGTAACAAAAAAAAAAGTATCAATTTCTAATTATTAAAAAAAAACACTTTTAATAAGTTCATAGCGATATACTAAAAAAAAGTTTTGGTGAAAGGAAGACTGAAAATCAAAACCTAAAATGCTAAAAAACATAATAAGAACTGTTCCGAGTAGTTCAAGTTTCAAATGTTTTCTTAAATGCCTTGGAGTGATAAAGAAGAATAAGCACGTTAGTTTTTCCTGAATCAGTTGCTTTTATTAAATGTCGTCTGTAATGTTCAGTAAAGCTGTCTGAAACCTAATATAATTGATCATTTGGCAGGAGTTGATGATGTTGGTGAGATATGGTAAAATTATTGGAAACCATAGAAATACCATTTCCAAATTCAATAACACTGAACAAGCCATCAAGGATTTTATTTTTGATAACTTTTCTCTTAGTTTATCAATATCAATTGTAGTAGAACTACAGGTTAACACTCCAAAGTTATGGGTTTTATTCAAATTCATTATTTTGTTCTATTATGAGCATTTAAATAAAATCAATTTTTTGAAAGTTTTTCAAGTGTATTTTATCTGGTAGTCTTCTGGAATTTTGTTAATGAGTATAGATCTCATCATAGTTGATTCCCAATTTAAAGAAAATGTTCTCTGTGAATTACCGTACTTCCTTCGCATTTTCCAGATTGATAAATTTACCATAAAAAATATGGCTACTTCTTTGATATTTCCATCTTGATATTGAGGTTAGAGGATGGACCAAAGCTTACTTCTACAGTTTTCTCTCTTCTGCACATTCCTATTCCCTAGCACAAGCCATAATACAATAAGCACATGCATTTTTTTCAGATGTGCCATTCCCGAATGCGACCAACCGGAACCAGAATTCCAGCAGCCTTGGTTATCAAACGCTATTCCATTTCGAGGTACTAGCCCGACAAAGTGTGAACATTACATTTTCAATTCCACAAGTAGCAGCAGCAATGAGACGTGTATTGCCAATAATTTCGACAGAACAAGGATCGTATCTTGTTCTAATTTCGTTTATAAGTCCGAAGAGAAAAGCATTTTGCAAGAGGTAAGTGTACTGGGATTCCCAACGAGAAATAAATATCTCGAATACCTATCGGGAACCTTAGAGAATATATTTAATTAATAGTTATGGTGGATAACATTTTGTTTATGAAAGTGGTAGAGAAAAATGAGATGTGTTTGAATCATCAGACTTTCTCACAGAAACCTTGAATCAAAACGGCATATCGCCTTCCCCATCAAACATTCTTAAAGAAGGCATAAATTATCAAAGAATTTTCCTTTCCCAAGTCGATCGTGGATCACTGAAAGTCGATCATCCATAAGGCAGCAGGCACACTGAGCAACCATGACCGACCGTCCGTGATCGTCCAACTACGACCAAAATTTCCATCACGTGTATTCTTATCGGATAACTCACACTGAATGATCGTCGGTTTTTTAAGATCATGTTTGAACTCCAATCTGCTGAAAATTTTGGTCAATCTGTGTTTTGAAAGTTTTCATTGATCTCTTATAATTTTTGGTCGTTGCTGGACGGTCGCAGACGGTCGATCATGGTCGGTCAGTGTGATTTCTAGCTAAGGGAAATTCATAAATATTGCGTGCAGAAATCCAGTAGTGGTAGACAGTTCCGAACCAATCTTTACAAATTGACCAATTTGATTTGTTCAGTTTCAGTAAACATGAAGGAGAAATCATCCACTTTCTTTTCATTACAAGCAGTTTCATAAGTCATAAAAAACTGATTCGTGGTTTCAAGTAAAACATATCTTTTCGAAAATGCATCTGTTCAAACGGTACACTTTTTCCTTCTTCATTTGTGATGTTCTCCAACTGAATCTTTCCCACTTGCTTGAGAAAATCTTTTCTCTTGGCAAAAGAAGCATAGAAATCTAAGCTTCTTTGGCCAATTTTCAGTAAATTTCTTCTTTTTTCACTACGAATTGTGCTTTTTGATTTGGTAGAATTTTATCAAACTAGTATTCAAGTTCAGAATCTTCAATATTTGTGAATAGTTAAATTTGTCTCTGTTCATTCCCAAGTTATAACCACAATAACTCAAGAACTTATTTTGAGTACTCCCTGAAAAGGTCAATATCAACTTTGTAGTATGGCGACCATATGATTGAGTTGTATTCGAGTATAGATCTCCTGTGCTCAGTAAATAATGATGACACAGCATTGATAGAGAGCCAAACGAAGAGAGAATCCTAACATTTTTCGACCACAATATGAAGTTTCTATGTGATCCTTGAAGTAATTTTTGTGTCGAAAACAACCCTCAAATCCTCGATTTTGTTGTTCCCTGATAGATTATGGGCCATGAGGGTCATGATGGTAGAGCGCTCGTCTCTTAACCTAAGGGTCATGGGTTCGATTCCCAGCATGGTCATCGGTCTCGTGCATGGCATCACACGTTAAAAGGTAAGGGCTGCGTCTTCCCTAGCTCAGACAAGTCTTTCGAAGACTTTTGAGGGTTGTACTCTTAAGGGTGTGCAGCTGGTTGACGGAAATAATATCAATTAAAACAATTTGTGTGTAATCACTAAATTGTTTGACATTTACATGAATTCAACTTTAGTGACTTGGTATTACACCACCTTAAAAAATTATTCATAGCAAACTGTGAACTCTCAGCATCAAACATGGATTGAACGTTTCTTAGGTCAAGTGGGTTGAAGTCGGAAAACAAGGGATTCATAATGGCCTGCCGAGATGGTGTCTTCAACACCCTCGTCTACCGTAGTCGTGTGATGGGTATAAAGGTCCCTCACACTAGACGCTGAGCGTGTTGTGGTGCAGCTGAGACCACAATGCCTTTGCTGTTAACTTTTCCAGCTTATAAATCAATCTCAAACCGAAACCATGGTGTACAGGGGGGAAACAATAAAGGGTCATCAGAATATTGCAGAAGCTTTTGCAGATAATTTCTTGAACGTATATTCAAAAAATCAAGCGGATTATAATACAGAAAATCTTCAGGGATATTTTTTAACGAACTCCTGTTTAGATATAGATTATATAAATGATGAAGATATACTGAGAGCCGCAAAAAAACTTAAGCCAAGAAAATCTTGTGGCCCAGATATGATTTTCTCTTATATAGTTGAAGGATGCATCCAACTCTTGACCAAACCCCTCAAAATAATATATAATTTAATTGTGCAAACTAGTACTTACCCTATACTATGGAAACGCTCGAAAGTTTGCCCAATATTTAAAAATGGCATAAAGGAGGATATACAAAACTATCGGCCAGTAGCACTGATTTGTGCACCCAGTAAACTTTTCGAATCAATCATTCATGAAAAAATTTTTAATCACGTTTATCCATGTCTAAGCGAAAAGCAACATGGGTTCTTACCTAAGAGGTCCACGATAACTAACCTAACATGTTTTGTACAAACCGAGTTGTCGAAAATAATAGTCAGCTTGATATTATTTTCACAGGTTTTAGTAGAGCCTTTGACAAGGTTGATCACGAGGTTATGTTAAGAAAACTATATACTTTTGGGCTTTCAGATCGACTCTTGAAGCTGTCAGGTTCGTATCTGATAGACAGGAAGCAGTATGTAGTTTATAAAGGAGGGGAATCAGGGGATTTCTTCACAAGATCTGGTGTACCCCAAGGGTCCAATCTAGGACCCCTATTCTTTTTATTACTAATAGATGATCTGCCAGAGGTAGTTCAAGACTCGCAATGTGCACTATTCACGGATGATTTTAAATTATTCAAGGAAATCAAATGTCAAGAAGATGTGATACTTGTACAAAATGACGTAGATAGAGTTTACGAGTGGTCCTTGGCAAATCGCCTCTCATTTAATGTTGACAACTGCTTTAGTATGTCAATTACTAGGAAAAAAGCAAGAAATGATTTTCAGTATGAGATAAATAATAAATATTTAGCCAAGAAGGCAGAATGTAGAGATTTGGGAGTTATGCTGGATGAAAAACTCAATTTTGAGCAACATATGACCAACATTGTAAACAGAGCATATAAAATGCTTGGCTTCATTATGGGGAACTCATTTAAATTCACAAAAATATCCACATTACTAACACTATATAAATGCATTTGTACGTAGTATTCTGGAATATGGTGCCATAATATGGTCTCCCTATTATTCAGTTCATAAAAATGAAATTGAAAAGGTGCAGAAAAAGTTTTTAAGATTTCTATATTGCAAAAAACATGGTGAATACATTTTTAATCTCAGTTATCATACTTCCTTAAATGAATTTGAGTTCAAAACTTTAGAATTTAGAAGAAAAATTGCTACTCTATTATTTTTCTATAAGCCACTGCATAACGAAGTGGATAATCCACGCTTGTTATCACAATTCGTCTGAACTGTAGTACATATTTTAATAATAGAAGAAAAGATATACATGTTTTGCCTAAACCTCGAACCAACCTAGGTTTAAATTCCCCACTATACAATATGTGTTCTCTTGCAAATTATCTGAGAAATATAGATTTCTATGTTAAATGTAATGTAAAAACATTTGAAAAAAAATTGAAATTGAGATGTCATCCTTAGAAGCAAATGCGAATTGTAACTAGAATCCAATTAAAATGAAAAAGGTCCATTTGTCATTTTCAACTAAATGTGTCTCTCAATTTGTTTTTGATTCAGGTCATTTGGAGTTAACTTAGTTTGAGGAATCGTATTATTTCGAGAATGGTTATTTACTTAGTTTTTAATATTGTAATCGATTATTGGAACTGCCTGTTCTGTAGATTACTTAATAAATAAAATAAAAAATAAAATTATGCGGTCTCAGCTTAAATCCACAGGCATATTGCGGCACTACGAGTGTTGTACTACCATCTAGAATACTCGTACGGAACACACGATACACCGGTGTTACCTTATGCTCCTGGGAATATTGAGTCCGTTGTGGAGAATGAGAAGTACCGAATCTATTGGGACTACTCATCTCCCACCCTCAGGCAAATACCAGCCAATACGCCTGATTAAAGTAGGATAATTTTCGTTATAGAGTTTTCGGCTCCTGGCGAAACGAACATCGTCCGAAAAGAGGAGGAAAAACGGACAAAATTCGAAACTTACTCTTTGAATTCCGCAGGCTCTACTCAGACCAATCTATTAAAATAGTGCTTCTGATCATTGGGTACTTAGTGGAATGATGGACACGCTGCTCTCGAATTTGGAAATTATCACGGCTTGCGTTATGCGGCAGAATGCAGAAGGCCGTTATTCTTGGTTCACTCCACCTACTCAGGGCGCATGATTCTCGGACCCAGTAATCATTCACCCCACGGGCGTGGGGAGTGTTTACTGGGGTCAATAACACACGAGAGCGCCCTCAGGATGTATCGGGGCTACGGAGACAGGGCTTGACTGGTAAATACCTGACGGAGGAAAAAATAAATAAAAAGTAATAATATATTTACCAATTTGGATGGGGTGATGATGGGATGATTCATAAATATAAAACATTGTAATAAAGGAACAGTAAATATAGGTAACCCACAAAGGGATAAATCCCTGTATGTGGATATAGGGACATACATCATATTATCATTGTGGCGCACCACCTCTGTTATCAAGATAAAACTGATCGAGCATAGGATGAATGAAGTTGTTTATTGCATTAACGTCAAACGCGATATAACTGATAAAGTATTATTTTCAGCCTTCATTAACCATTAAGATTGAAAGATAACGGCGAATATCATACTTCGAGTGTAGTTAGTATTCGAAACATAGCTTCCCAATATCGTCATTCATTCCATTTCGGGGTTCATTCAATATTAGGTGACTCGACAACCTAATGGTATTGTCATTGATGGCTGATGTTACTCGAATCACGCGTGAACATTGCCTCAAGGCCGATAAAGTCGTATGCTCCCCAAAATTGTTGAGACTTCTGGGAAATATCATAGTGCATTTTCTATAGATAAACTTCGACGTCAATACCGACTAGGTGTGAAAGACTACGGTGTAGAAGAGTGTGGAAGGACGTCCATCTGGTAGACGGAAGCATCTCACGTCATCTGGATTCCGAAGAGAAGTATACCCTCTTGGAAGTGACGACATAGGAGCTTGCATCCCAAATCGTCCTTTCCTTGGTTATATATTTCCCGACAATAAGGAAGACGGGGAGTTTTGAATTTGTAGTGCCTTCACAACATAATGGAGTTATTTTCTCTCCGTGATCCGTGGAAAAGTAGGGATTGTAGTGTTTCTCATCAATGCAGCTACCTATGCAGTTGATAAACTTGGTTTAATTTTTGACACCAAACCGCAGAAAATACAGTTCTACTAAGCCTATGCATGGGATGTTCGTCAAGAACGTCGAAGACTTGACCTACGCCTTTCTAAGGTGAAGTGAGCTAGAGTCGGATTTTTTCTTGTTTTACCGCAGCTGCGTGATAGGTATAGAGGTCTCTGATCCTCTACGAACAATAGGGAAGCCAACTGAGCAAAAATCAAGCCTAGAAGTACAGCATCATCTGCGTCCTCCATTATAAATGTCTAATTGTCAGTTCTTACTTATCATACCGCCAGAGCTTCAATTATATTATTTTTTTTCGAGCACACCAAATTTCAAAAAATATTCGTGTACAAGAAAAAAAAATTAGTTTCCAATGAAACTAGAGTGGTCTTCACTAAGAAAATTCCACAGCAGTAATTTTTAACCAATCGAATTGGGTTTTTTGGCCAATCACAATGGCAAAGTGTATTTTAGTGTTTTTTTTCTTGGGTACCCAACAGCGAAATAAATCGGAAATTTTTTGACGTTTTGATGACAGAATAATATTTTGTGACGATACTGGTTTTTCTTTCTTTATTAATTTTGCTATAAAAACGTAAAAAAGCAATTTTCTACCACTTCTAGTTACTCAAAACTTATGTAAAATTGAATAATGAACTATGTTCAATCTCGAAATGGTATTTCCATGCAACTACAACTGTGACGCAAATTAAATCTGTTCCGTACCTACTTTTATGAAAAACCTTTGAAATTATAATTTTCTGCCTCTTGAAGTATACAGGCCGTTTCTTTTATCATGTGGTAACATTGCTATATTCTAAACCGTAATAGATACAAAGACGATTAAATGGGAAAAAATGTAACTATTGTGGTGAGCAGTACGTTGGTCAGAGAAAATCTACGGGACTCTCGCCCTTCCCGACTTATACAGGGAAAACTAAAAATACTGTTTTCGGTTTTTTACGAATAGAATGGTTATTTCAGAAATTTTTCGTTACGTAGTTCTAGTACATTTTGAATACAATAAAACTTTCCTTTTTAATTTTTTTATATTTTCTGAAATAACAATTCTATTCGTAAAAAAACGAAAACAGCATTTTCAGTTTTCCCTGAATAAGTTAGGAAGGGGGAGACTCCCCGTAAATTTTCTATGACCAATTTACTGCTCACCAAAATAGTTACCTTTTTTCCCATTTATTCGTCTTTGTATCTGTTACGGTTTAGAATATAGCAATGTTACCACATGATAAAAGAAACGGCCTGTAAATCTTCAAGTAAGTATCCAATAATAAAAACAATTCCAAATCAATTTGAAACAATTTCAAACATTTTTATACAAAACAATTTTAAAACAATTAAATAATATAATTTTTACTTCCTAAAATACTGGTATTGTGCTACTACAATGACTGGAAATCAACAATTTATAGGCTAAGAACTAAACCTTTTCATGTACCTATATTAAAAACTAATGAAATTTTCATTTTCGACCACTTGTAGTAGCCCAAAGTTGATGAAAAATATAGGAATGTAATTACTACAATATCAAGATATACTCTTTGAACTCCTCAGGCTTTACCCAAACCATTCTGTCAAGATGGTGGTTCTGATAATAGGGATCCTTGGTGGAATGATGGACACACACTGCTCACAAACTTAAAAATCATACCGGCTTGTCATGATGCGGCAGAAAACTCAGCCGGAAGAATGCAGAAGGCCGTAATTCTTAGTTCATTCCGCCTACTCAGGACACATGATTCTCGGACCCAGTAATCACTCACTCACCTTAGGGACGTGGGAGTGTTTACTGGGGTAAATGTCACACCAGCGTGCCCTCCGGTTGTATGGATGCTTTGGAGACAGGGCTTTGTTATTTAGGAGGTTATTTTGGACCAGGACATCAGTTAAGATTACGATAAATAAAATAAAACTTTCCGACTTACGTGAAATGATACTGAGGTAGCTGGTGATAGTTAAAGTCATAATTATTGATCAATTTTATTGCACTAACGTTTGTGCAAATATATTTCCTTGTAAGGAATTCGAAGCAGTATCGACTATCAATGGAATTAACATGCATATCTTGTTAAGTTATATAAAATACAATTAGCCGACTTTGGCTACACAAAATAATGAATAATAAGTCAGTAGTAACTCAATTTCTCAGTTATCTACAAATTCATTTTACTGAAGTTGGCAGAAACTGGTAAAATAAGTATTTGAAAAATCAGTGTATAATTGGTTGTCAGCAGACCAAATAATATATGTAATATTTTATTACTGGAGACAGAATATCTTAATTCACTCACTTTAGTTAGGTAAATATTTTAGGTAATGGTTTAATTTTCCTATACACTTGGTAAAATATAGGATTTTTTCCAAAAAAGCAGAGTTTGAAGATAATCTGTGATTTTCTTGTAGTTGAACACAGAAGGCCATGAAATTCATGTCAAGCACAGTAATCGTGACTTTTGACGTAACCTGACCATATATAGATGATAATATAAAAATGGAACAATTTGGAGAATACGTTTTAAGCAAGTTTTGTAAAGAAGTTTGTGAAATAAAAATGTATCATCGGAACTTGAAATATTTAACCTCTTGAAAGGGAAACATTTACAGAAATGTTTTCAGTTGCTATGTTTACGACACAAAATACAGGCTTTCAACTGATCGAAAGTACTGGGTATGAAATCTTTTTCTATAGTTTGTATGGGCTCAAGATAGTAAACTAGCCGTGGACGAATTCACCTTGGAAACCCAATTTCTCAGTATATTAATTGTAGTGTCAGTATCAATTGAATCGGAAGCTTATGAGAAATCATAACAGGACACCAGCATATTTTTTCGTATCCAATGAATTAAGTATGAATACAGTTGAATAGGGCAAAAGATTCGCTCTGCTTTGATCTCCGATGCAGAAAGCTATGATGATGTTCTGCTATGACCCACCATGGGTTGAGTGGACCATCAACTCTTTCTTAGAAAGTTTGATTTGGAATTGTTTCCTGACGTTTTGCTGAGCCTTAGCCAATTGGAACTGACGTTAATGAATGTCTAGAGAAGTAAAATTGAAAAATCTCCTCTATGTAGTTTAAGTACTTCCTGTAGAGGTACAGAGATAATTTTGAATTTAATTTCAAGTGTTCAATGAAATGGAGTCTTGGACATACATTTAGCAGCATTTCTGATAGATGCTTGTCGAGGATGATAAAAAATGCATACCTGTCATTCAAGAAATAAAAACAATAGAAACCACACACATTTCCATAACGCACAATACATAATTTACCATCACAGTGAACTTGTAAAAATGAGACAATATCGTGAACTCTAATAGGTAATCAAAATAAGATGATCATATCGAAAATATAGGGTGTTTCCTAACTACGGTTCCTAACTGCAGGAGGTGATTGGTTAGGTCATTTTAGGAAGAAAAGTTCCTATTAACATATGTCCGGAGTTGCTTCGTTTCTGAAATACAGGGCGTTGAAATTAAAGAAAAAAAATGGTAATTATAAATTATCATGAATATCCTGGAACCGATTTGCTTGAAATTCGGTACATTTATTTGAACTAATAAGGCGCTTATTTAGACGTAACTAGATTGAAATTATAATGGCCAGTGGCGTCTAAGTGGGCACCACAGCCAACAATATTGTAAAAAAAAGTACGCCACTGACATTTTTTTCGTAGATTTTCATTTTGTTAGATTGAACAACTCAAAATAAACTTTTTGGTCTCTTGTATTTTCTTCATATCTAGCTTCGATTTCGAGAAAAAAATTAAAGCCACTCTATTGCATATCATGAACACCTGCATTGGAGACCAGCTGACATTGATAGTAGGATTTTTCCTACAAATATTTCATTTCAAATTGAAAAAGTTAATTTTTGTTTTGGATTATTGTTTGTTATTTGTTCACCATCCGTAATAATTCAATTGCGATAGACGTACTTGCATACGATAATGAATAATAGCCCTTAAATTCAGGTAAGGTCGCTTTGACAACATTATTGTCATAGCAGTAAAATTCAGAGTTGTCAATTAGCAGCGATTCCATCATGAATAATTATACTAACAATGAAATGGTTGACCTTATTTATGGATGGGAGAAGCACGAAGAATTTACCAGGACAGATATCCTAACAGAGTGAAACATTTAGAACGCTACATGCAAGATTATGTGAAATTATTAATTTCAATGAAAATTCAGGTGGTGGAAGACCAGAAACGGTAACAACGCCTGAACTAGAAGAAGCTATACTTGATGCGATAGAAGAAGATCCTTCAAATAGTACCAGGAAGATTGCACTGCAGCTTGAAGTCAGCCCAAAAACCATTTGGAAAGTTCTAAAAATAAACCTCCTATCTGCCTCGGAATTTTCATCCAAGATTAATGATTTGCAGGTGGTTAATTCATATGATGGAAAACTATAATAATTTTTTACCAAATATTTTATTTACGGACGAAGCAAATTTTTCACGAAATGCTATTATGAAGTTTCACAATGACCATTTTTGGGCCGACGAAAATCCCCCCACGCTATTAGAGAAAATCATTTTCAGCATCAATTTTCGCTTAACGTTTGGGTAAGAATTATTGGTGACTACCAAATTGGCCCATTTTTTTAACAGAAAGATTAACAGGTGAATCCTATACGGACTTTTTGCGAGATCATTTACCCAGTTTGTTAGAAGAAGTGCCCATACTTGTAAGAGGCAACATGTGCTTTATGCACGACGGAAGAAGATGGAAACAATCCAAACGAATTAAGGAACTGCTATAGAAAAGAACTATATTCTCGAGAATATTTCTGTTCAGAAGTTCGTTAATCATTCTTGGATTACAACTAGAAATGTTAATAAATAATGTGAATACATAAGTTCATTTAAAAGTAGCATTACAGGTTTGGTGAACAAAAAAAATTACCATGACATGATTTGCGATATGAATTTTATGGGTAAGAATTTTACCTGCTTCGTTTAATAACAGGATTCTCCACAATATAAGATGAATATTGATAATGATGATTTGTTTTATCAGCTCCAAGTGACACATTTATGATTCTGGATATTAGCATTTGAATTATGAAAACTTTTTGAGGGTGATGACGCCTCTTCATGTCTGTTCGTTTTGCAAGTTGCGTATTGTGACTTGTAAATCCAATAATGATGTACCTTATTAATTATTCCATTGCCAAAATAATTGATTCGGCCTTCGTATTGTACACAAGCAAAATATGTGCATAGATTATATTTATAAAAATATTCGGACACTGCCAATAAATCGACATAATCATGGCTGTAAAAGCGATATTAGATATGAAAATTATAACTGAAAATATGAGGATATAAAATATAATTATAAATAAACGTATAGTAGGTAGATAGATATGCAAAAAAAAATCACGTTCCAAGAATACATTCAGGAACGGGGGATGCTATTAAAACAATTATCGATAACGTCATAACTTGAACAATTGCGACATCACTTTGAAGAATTATATCTATGGCCAGCAACACTTGTAACACAAATAACGATAATAATGGAAAATCACGAAAGTCGTGTCACAATTGGAGTAATAAAATTAGCTAGGGGAAATAATGTAGTCCTATCAACATTGCCATCAAATACTATAGCCATGAACATCAGCTACTATACAGAAGTACCTGTTCATGGCCTTCAAGAAAAATATTTTGATGATTGTTCTGAATAATTCAGAACTGGTTACTAAATTATTCAGCAAGAAGAATTACGTTTATGATATCACTGAAATTCAGTGACATTCTTAAGATACACTCTACGAATCATAACTGGCTAGTTTCCGTCCAACTGGTTTTTTTTTTCAACGATGTTTGTTGAAATTTTGACCACTCAACAGTATATCTTCCTTTTTTTTTCATTCAGGTTGAATACACATATTTTACAGTATAATTCAATTTTACTAGACTATTTTACATAAAAAAAATACATTATTAAATGTTTTGTTTTTAAATATAAATCATAATACCAATAACTGTATTATTCAGAAACACAACGAGTAGTTTTCTGTGTTTCAATTTTATTCACACTTGAATGGTCAGTATGCTAAATAAATAAACTCACTGTTATTTTTTTTTTCAGTACAACTTACAGTGTGAAGAAAACTTATGGAAATTGACTATGGTTGGAACATTAAATAGCTTTGGACAATTCTGCGGTCTTTTTATTGGAGGAATAATATCAGACAGGTAGGTTTTCGTAAAAACAGTTTTTCCTCGTTCGATGAAGTATATATTCATCATTTAAATTTCGAGGATGTGCAACATATTTTTCGGCTCAAAACCCAGTATGAAAAAAAAATATTTGATTTTTGTCTGAAGTGATTACCGGTACCTAATCCTGACTGTGGATAATTTGCTGACCAAAAAATAATTCTGCCGAACAGAACCTTGGGGTATGCATAGTCAAAGTAAACTCTATAATTGAATTATTTGTAATGAGGTGTTCGTGCCACCATAGAAAAAATTCAAATCAATCATCTCTCAGGGAAAGTTTGTACTGGGTGGATTTCAATTTACTTCTATAAATCATGATAAATAGAAAATCATCAGTTTCACTTGAAATTACATGTATATGCGCATAGCTGTGCATATAAGAAAAGGTTGAATTTCACGAAAATTAAAACAAAAATTACGAAGAAAACGTTTTGGGGAGAAATTACCTCTTTCAACTCTAGATGAACTTTTCAACTCGAGAACGGTTGAAGATAGAGTAATTCTGCACACGCCAATCGATTCAGAATTATGAAATTAGTGTACTTGGTGAATTTTAAGTCGATCGACGAAAACAAAGAATTACTCGAAAAAAGTCCTAAGGAGTAGACCCCTAAAAATAGTAAAATATATAAAAATCATCATAATCACTTGAAATTTAATATGTGCATATGTGTGCATATAAAAATGTTGAATTTCACGAAAATTATTAGAAAAATTACGAAAACAACATTTTTGAGGGAAATTACCTCTTTCAACTCTAGATGAACTTTTCAACTCGACAACGGTTGAAGATAGAGTAATTCTGCAAACGCCAATCGATTCAAAATGATGAATTTAGTGTACTTGGTGAATTTTATGTCGATCGACGAAAACAAAGAATTACTCGAAAAAAGTCCTAAGGAGTAGACCCCTAAAAATAGTAAAATATATAAAAATCATCATATTCACTTGAAATTTAATATGTGCATATGTGTGCATATAAAAATGTTGAATTTCACGAAAATTATTAGAAAAATTTCGAAAACAACATTTTTGAGGGAAATTACCTCTTTCAACTCTAGATGAACTTTTCAACTCGAGAACGGTTGAAGATAGAGTAATTCTGCACACGCCAATCGATTCAGAATTATGAAATTAGTGCACTTGGTGAATTTTAAGTCGATCGACGAAAACAAAGAATTACTCGAAAAAAGTCCTAAGGAGTAGACCCCTAAAAATAGTAAAATATATAAAAATCATCATAATCACTTGAAATTTAATATGTGCATATGTGTGCATATAAAAATGTTGAATTTCACGAAAATTATTAGAAAAATTACGAAAACAACATTTTTGAGGGAAATTACCTCTTTCAACTCTAGATGAACTTTTCAACTCGACAACGGTTGAAGATAGAGTAATTCTGCAAACGCCAATCGATTCAAAATGATGAATTTAGTGTACTTGGTGAATTTTATGTCGATCGACGAAAACAAAGAATTACTCGAAAAAAGTCCTAAGGAGTAGACCCCTAAAAATAGTAAAATATATAAAAATCATCATATTCACTTGAAATTTAATATGTGCATATGTGTGCATATAAAAATGTTGAATTTCACGAAAATTATTAGAAAAATTTCGAAAACAACATTTTTGAGGGAAATTACCTCTTTCAACTCTAGATGAACTTTTCAACTCGACAACGGTTGAAAATAGAGTAATTCTGCAAACGCCAATCGATTCAAAATGATGAATTTAGTGTACTTGGTGAATTTTATGTCGATCGACGAAAACAAAGAATTACTCGAAAAAAGTCCTAAGGAGTAGACCCCTAAAAATAGTAAAATATATAAAAATCATCATATTCACTTGAAATTTAATATGTGCATATGTGTGCATATAAAAATGTTGAATTTCACGAAAATTATTAGAAAAATTTCGAAAACAACATTTTTGAGGGAAATTACCTCTTTCAACTCTAGATGAACTTTTCAACTCGAGAACGGTTGAAGATAGAGTAATTCTGCACACGCCAATCGATTCAGAATTATGAAATTAGTGCACTTGGTGAATTTTAAGTCGATCGACGAAAACAAAGAATTACTCGAAAAAAGTCCTAAGGAGTAGACCCCTAAAAATAGTAAAATATATAAAAATCATCATAATCACTTGAAATTTAATATGTGCATATGTGTGCATATAAAAATGTTGAATTTCACGAAAATTATTAGAAAAATTACGAAAACAACATTTTTGAGGGAAATTACCTCTTTCAACTCTAGATGAAATTTTCAACTCGAGAACGGTGGAAGATAGAGTAATTCTGCAAACGCCAATCGATTCAAAATGATGAATTTAGTGTACTTGGTGAATTTTAAGTCGATCGACGAAAACGAAGAATTACTCGAAAAAAGTCCTAAGGAGTAGACCCCTAAAAATAGTAAAATATATAAAAATCATCATAATCACTTGAAATTTGATATGTGCATATAAAAATGTTGAATTTCACGAAAATTATTAGAAAAATTACGAAAACAACATTTTTGAGGGAAATTACCTCTTTCAACTCTAGATGAACTTTTCAACTCGAGAACGGTGGAAGATAGAGTAATTCTGCAAACGCCAATCGATTCAAAATGATGAATTTAGTGTACTTGGTGAATTTTAAGTCGATCGACGAAAACAAAGAATTACTCGAAAAAAGTCCTAAGGAGTAGACCCCTAAAAATAGTAAAATATATAAAAATCATCATAATCACTTGAAATTTAATATGCGCATATGTGTGCATATAAAAATGTTGAATTTCACGAAAATTATTAGAAAAATTACGAAAACAACATTTTTGAGGGAAATTACCTCTTTCAACTCTAGATGAACTTTTCAACTCGAGAACGGTTGAAGATAGAGTAATTCTGCAAACGCCAATCGATTCAAAATGATGAATTTAGTGTACTTGGTGAATTTTAAGTCGATCGACGAAAACAAAGAATTACTCGAAAAAAGTCCTAAGGAGTAGACCCCTAAAAATAGTAAAATATATAAAAATCATCATAATCACTTGAAATTTAATATGCGCATATGTGTGCATATAAAAATGTTGAATTTCACGAAAATTATTAGAAAAATTACGAAAACAACATTTTTGAGGGAAATTACCTCTTTCAACTCTAGATGAACTTTTCAACTCGAGAACGGTTGAAGATAGAGTAATTCTGCAAACGCCAATCGATTCAAAATGATGAATTTAGTGTACTTGGTGAATTTTAAGTCGATCGACGAAAACAAAGAATTACTCGAAAAAAGTCCTAAGGAGTAGACCCCTAAAAATAGTAAAATATATAAAAATCATCATAATCACTTGAAATTTAATATGCGCATATGTGTGCATATAAAAATGTTGAATTTCACGAAAATTATTAGAAAAATTACGAAAACAACATTTTTGAGGGAAATTACCTCTTTCAACTCTAGATGAACTTTTCAACTCGAGAACGGTTGAAGATAGAGTAATTCTGCAAACGCCAATCGATTCAAAATGATGAATTTAGTGTACTTGGTGAATTTTAAGTCGATCGACGAAAACAAAGAATTACTCGAAAAAAGTCCTAAGGAGTAGACCCCTAAAAATAGTAAAATATATAAAAATCATCATAATCACTTGAAATTTAATATGCGCATATGTGTGCATATAAAAATGTTGAATTTCACGAAAATTATTAGAAAAATTACGAAAACAACATTTTTGAGGGAAATTACCTCTTTCAACTCTAGATGAACTTTTCAACTCGAGAACGGTTGAAGATAGAGTAATTCTGCAAACGCCAATCGATTCAAAATGATGAATTTAGTGTACTTGGTAAAATAGTAAAATTTGAAAAAATCATTTTAATCACTTGAAATTTATATGCGCATTTGTGTGCATATAAAAAAAATTTTGAATTTCACGAAAGTCAATAAAAAAATTACGAAAACAACTTTTTTGGGGAAATGGCCTCTTTCAACTTTAGATGAACATTTCAATTCGAGAACGGTTGAAGATAGAGCAATTCTGTGAACGCCAATCGATTCAGAATGATGAAATTATTGTACTTGGTGGATTTCAAGTCGATCGACGAAAACAAAGAATTACTCGAAAAAAGTCCTAATGGGTAGACCCCTAAAAATAGTAAAATATACAAAAATCATCATAATCACTTGAAATTTCGTATGCGCATATGGGTGCATATAAAAATGTTCAATTTCAAAAAAATTAATAGAAAAAATTACGAAAACAACATTTTTTGATGGAAATAACCTCTTTCAACTCTAGATGAACTTTTCAACTCGAGAACGGTTGAAAATAGAGTAATTCTGCGAAGACCAATCGATTCAGAATGATGAAGTTAAATAATTCGGATAGAAGTTACTCAAAAAAAGTCCTCAGTGGTAGATTTACTTGTTTTTAATATCTATTCTACAATGACCGACTATGTTTTGGTGTTAATTCTAGTTTCAAGTGATTATCCAGATAACTTTTTTCGTGTAGTGTTATAAATTTTGATGGCGGATTATTGAATTGACGATAGTTACTAAGAATATGAGTGAAACAAAAATAATTCGAGTTTTGGAAACTGATCTAAATTTTTTCTATGGTGGTAAAAAAGTATGTTTCGAACAATCATAAGCTACTGTTTCAATTAAATAATATCTCCACTGGAAACATCCGGTCAATAAAGTTTTTCAAGAAGTTACATGTATAAACTACCCCCAAATAGGGCTGGATTTAAATTGTGAATATGGTGGCAAAAAGCTTTTCCTCGGTAGATATATCTAGTGCATTATGACTTTGATATGTGCAGTCTGAAATAAACGAAATATCAAATGCTGGTCACATAGGTGCGTTTCCATTGCGTTTCTATGACAAAGTCATGTTTTTTTGTTCTTAAATATTTTGTCAGTACTGGAATAATGCCATTTGTGTTAGTCAAATAATCCCGACGTATTTTCCACTGTATCTTCTATTATTTGAACTAGAATATGTCCTATTTCCGTGCGTGGTCACTCTGCGTTTTTCAGGCACGCCGACAGTCACAGGTGTGAACGTCGACAGGCATGCATTTCTCACGCAGAGTGGGCACGCACGTATCCGAATCGGCCTCAAAATTCTAAACATAATCCTTAGAGAGCAATTGGAAGAAGTGATAAACTGGCTTAGTAGAACATCTTCAGCTGATTTCACCTGTTCTTGTCAGACACGCCTGCCGTTTGGAATTATTCTCAGTCGATTTATCACAGAACGACCTTCCATTAGCAACCTGTTATCGTTCACACTTCGTCCTCCATGCGTCAGTCTCACTTCCAGAACTCTAGAATGTGGTGAAAGTGGCGCTCGCCATTCACATTCGAACAAGTTTGCGAAAGATCCTTGAAGGAACTGTTATATTATACATGTACATTCCCGATTCATACTATCACATTATTCTTCAACTGAAGCATACATTATAATAGTTTTTCATAGTATTATTGGAAACTTTGTGGAAATAGATTGATTACCTTTTTAACCTAATTATCTTCTTATCCTATTTTAAATGAAAACTTATCAGGAAGTACCATGTGGAGAAGATACATAACAAATTTTATAAAATATGACCACGATTCAAATAAGGTGACCATGAATCTAGATGTTATACCCGTCTTTTATGACAAGCAATAGTTATCTGGATAGAAAATTATTGAAACAAAACATTTTGGGATAATCAGCATTTCAACAAAATACAACATGGGTGGATCGAACTAGAATTTTTCGTTGTCGAAAATCATGGTCCAGCTAACACTCAGTAGTTCAATACGAACGGAAAAAAATCAGCACATCAACCAACTTCTTATGGTGTTTTCAGTGAAAGATGAGTGAGTGGAAAGTGACCACAAAAACAAGCATAATTCCACATAATTTCCATAACTTCCGTTACAGATGGAGGTCACAGATCTTTTCCATTTCGATGGTGATATTTGTTATTGGTAGATAACTAGTTTATTCGTGAAGTGCCATTAACAAATATCAAAAAAATTAATGCGTATTAACCACATCAAAGATTTTTCTGCTTCCCAGTAGACCTATCAGATTTGTCTACAGAATGTCACATCCAGAAATCCAAAAAAAAACTGCACGTGTTTCTAGATCTATGTTAGAAATTCAACGCTATTATGTAGCTCACACAAAAAAACTTCTTTGAACGAAAGTTACTTATTTTGATCACTAGCACAATTTATATAAAAATTAAAAGAGTCTGATTACTCATAGAATAGCATAGATTCATTGGAGATAAAATGAGTCAAAAGATACATAAAAATTACAGCTCAAAGTGTGAAAATGACAGTTGGGCGCCATTGCTGTTTTTCATCTCGATGTGAAGAGGGGTAGTGCGGCACCTTTTTTCAAGGAATATTCATAATATAACTTTATCATTTGAGAACATTCAAATCCGGCTATTAAGCTGGCTACTCTAAGCAAATCAACGAATCCAAGTTGTGTCCCTGTACCATCTTGTTGGTACGTGATATCAATTCATATGTATGCTGATAAAAAACACGTTGTATGATGCGGGGACCAGTGCATTTTGTTTTATTGAAAGATATCTTAGGCCGGTTAAATTGTCAGTAATACATTTTGGACCAACAACTTTCTATGGTGCTGGGTATAATAGTGTCCTTCTGATGTTTTCTGTATAAAATTGTATGGTATTGAAAATGCTTATTGTTTTGTCTCAATTTTTCTTAAAGACACACGGGAAATCTTTGTTCAGAATCTTGGTGATTTCAGATATGGACGGAAAGTAATCCTCATCTGGGGAATGGTTCTCACTGGGGTGTGCGGTATCATTCGTACTTTCATGCCCACTTATGAGTGGTTCATGGTACTCGAGTTCCTGGATGCTGCATTTGGTGCAGGGACCTACATTTGTGGATTCGTTTTAGGTAAGTGAATATTTCAGCTGAGTTAATTCTGGGAGATTTCATTGTGAATATGTTAGGCGATGATACCAATATCGCTGTCACACTTAGAAATTTTGCTGATACTTTTGGCATAACACAAATAATTAATCAATTCACAAGAATTTCTAGTGATTCATCTACTATGATAGATTTGAAATTCACTAACTTAGACGAAATAACAGATTCTGGTTTGAGGCATCCACTGCTCCATGAGTGTAAAGCTGATGTGACAGAAGGTTACTCGTTTAGTTATAGGGCATTATGTAATATAAACATGAACAGATTTCAAATTGACCTTTAAAACATTCCATGGGACTTGTTATACTCCATGGAAAACATAGATGATAAAGTCACATTCATCATAACTAGTCTTTTGCAATTAGTTGATAGCCATGCACCTGTCCGATTTATGAAGAACAAAAATAAACCTTACAGCCCATGGATCACATTTAATATATGTAGAATACAAAAACTTGGAAAGGAAACACTGAACAGATATAGAAATACTAACAACCTCTGCTATAAGAATAGAGGAAAAAATCTATCTGAACAATAAATTAAATCATTTGAACCAAAGACAAAAATGGCAAGAGTTGAAAAAACTCGGATTGAAAAATAAGATAAATGCTGTTCTGCTACAGGCGTGTAGAAATGATAGTGATCAAACTGACGAATTGATTGATCAAATAATGAGCTGAATAATTTCTTTACCTTCTTTCAGATAAATAATGAATTTGTTTTAGAAACATTAAAGATCAAAGGCTTTAGGTTGTGACAAACTTAATATCACTTTGATGTTATTATGTTGTCCTTACATTGCACCTCATTTAACACAGATTTTAAATTAATGTAGTGTTAACTCTGATTTTTCGAATTTATTTAAATGAGCCATCATTAATCTATTAGCAAAAATCTCATCTCATACAGAATTCAACCATCTTCGTTCAGTTTCGATCTGGTATTTAATGTCCAAAGTACTTGAAAGATTGATGGCGTCTAAAATCGTGCCTTTTCCCAACCCTACTGATTTTTTGCCTGAAAAACAATCCGATTTCAGACCTGGATATAGTTGTGATACCGCAATAGCTGATGATTTTGTTTTGAACTCCATTGCCTAAAAAAGAAAATGGTTTCAAGTCACTAGCTGATGTCACAGACGATATATTGAAAAGAACTGATGACAATAAGGCAACCGTTTTGATACTCTTAAGCCGTAGACACAATGGAAGTTTTATGTAATAGGTTTTAAGTTTTGGGATTTCGGATATCAATTTTACAAATGAAAAAAGATGCAAAACAGAACTTAAAAATGAAGCTTGAATTTTACCAACAAGATTGTTTATGAGGCGTGATCAGAATAATAATGGCAATGATAGTTTCGCGTTAAAAAATTATCTGAATTATGAAAATTTAAACTAAAAACATAAAACTTCCATTGTGTATCAGCCTTTAGACTACAGCAAAGCAAGTCATCGAGATATTTCAATTTATTTCAGGCGTGGAACTGGTTAGCCCGAAAAAAAGAGTCATGACTGGTATCGTTGCCAGCTCCTGTTTTGCTCTCGGAGAAATTTTCACAGCCGGTTCAGCATGGCTAGTGAAATCTTGGAAGTAAGTAAAATCATTGATAGTTTCACCTATATTTCATACTCAATGGTAAAAGTACATTCGAAACTATGCACGAGATTGCAGTCGATCTACAATTAAACTTAGAATTAAACAACCTGTTCTGCAAAAGTTTATCGACCCACAAAAAGTAAGTTTTAGGCAAACAGGTGTATGGGAAATTCCTTCATCAAATGCTATCTAATGATATAATCAGTGGTGAATTCGATTTATTTCAAAAGTGCAACACAAAGATTTGCTCCCTGTTTCATGGTTTAATACTACCACGGTTCCTAAGAATTCCTCACATACTCATTGATATCGAGGTCTCCATGTGGATCTTCTCAAATCAAATAGACGTAAAATAGAATGAACATGAAAAAGTCGAAGAATCTTGATCAAAATTTCTAGAAAATGACAATTAAAAAATACTTCAAGACTTTGTCGGACAGCTTGAATCTTGGTTGATATAACTGATTCCACAAAGTTCAGGTCAGCTCAGATTGCCAGATTCTTGGACTCATTTACAAAAAAAAGAAGAAATTCTGTATGTTGATGAAACACCAACGAAAGGATAAAGTATATAAAGTCATTGTCGATGCACAATTCCCCAAAAATTATAGTAATTCATTTGAAACGATTTGCATGCTGCCTATTGAAAGCACCCACATGAAGAAGGCTAATGGCATAAGTATAATAATGGTGGTGTGTCACCGATATCTACTGAATCTCTCGTAAGCAAGAGGACATCAACGGTACCGTATAAACTAGGGCCTTCAAGTGATCCCAAAAAAGTCTATTGGTTATAAATCCAGGCACCTCGGAGGCAAGAATTAATTTGGAACTTGAGTGCATCCATTTGTGTCTAAATCGCTGATTTAAAAATTCACGAACTATCAAACTAGAATCCACTGACGCTAATTATTTTCAAAAAAGATTCGTTTGAATAAAATAATCGGAATATTAATATAATGTAATAGAAACGTTCCAATAAATAACTTGATTTGTTCAAATTCGGTTTTTCATTCATACTTTCTGATCGTGAAGAAAATATAGTATGTTACTCAGAGAATATACTAATACAGAATTTGTCTAACTTATATTATTCCAATAACAATCAGGTACTTGAAATCTGGTAATCATAGTTATCGTCAATTTTCAGTTAGATACAATTTGGCCTCTAATGTTTGTCTGCCAAATATTTGGATTAATTAGTTGTACTAATTATACAGATATATTTATTATGAGTGAATATTTAATGAGAGTTTGATTCTCAAGGAAAAATTAATAATTTTTGATGAACATTTTCCGTAATTTTTGGACTATAGTTCATACTTCCACACTGGAATATTATAATTGTGAAATTTTCAAATGAGCAATCGCCACTGAAATTTGCTTCACTTCACCGTACGTCGTCTCTAAACTATTCATTGGAGATAGTTTGAGCGATCCATTTCTTACGAGAAATAAACTTTGTGTATCAATCACAACAAATTTTATTATGTTCTGATAATAACCAAAATATATTCTGTTCTGTTTATAGCTTCTTAACAATGAGTAAAAAACGTAACATCGGAATTTTAGACATTTCCATCAAAATTCACGAAATACCTCGGTAGCTGAAAAATTTTCATAAACTAAATGTTATTATTTCTCATTCCCTAGGTTTATGCCAATTTGTTGAGAATCAACTTGTAAGTATCGATGGGAGCTCATTTGAATTGTATGAAGCAATTGTAATGTGGGACCTTGATACCAATGCTGGTGAGGAGTGCTAGTTTGAATTATCCCGGTTTTCCAAAGAGTTCTTCCAGATTTTTCTGCAGCTCGAAATTACAGTTTTTACTTTGTTACTTTTTTATTGAAACTGAAAGCGAAAATTATTAACAAAACTCAAACATACTTCTAACTATAACGTTTACTATGAAACTAATTATAAAATATCGTATATTGGTGATAAGAAAAGGCACGCATTAGTTGTTTCAAAGATTTTGTTATCAACAAATGCCATTCTTCTTGCAATATTTTCCCAAAATAGCACATTATCGAAAGGAATTCCGAGTACTAGAATTACTTCCGCTACATTGGGACAGAGGGACAATAGCCTAATTCTCTGAATTTCAACAATAACAATCATGTCTAACTACATCTACGGAGGCTAACTAGGTCTTTCCACCCTCTACATCTACTAGGAATGTAGAATATCCAAACCATACGCCTAACAATATGCAGACATTCATACGTCATTAGGACTAAGCTGCCTAAATAGGTACGCTATACTCACTATTATACCCACGGCATCCTAGGCATGCACCAAGATATCATGCCCAACCCACGACAATGAATGAAAGGTAGGTATACTCACAGACGTCATGCATAACACACGACTACCTAGGTATGCCCCCAGATGTCATGCCGAAACCTTTGATGGTTATTTGCCCTTCACAGTTATCATTTCGAGTATATTAGTTTGATCACCGATGTTTCCAAAATAGTCGGACAAGAAGGCGTCTGAGTCATCTCTTAGGCCTTCTTGTCTCAAAAAATTGATAGATGTTAGAACAAGTGAATATGCATGCATTATAGCAAGACAGCTGTGGTGAATAAGTCGAATGGTGTAGATCAGAAAGCCAAGCAACAGTGGGAATGGTTACTGTTTGGATGGAATACTGGCATACTTCAACTGCATACTTCGACTGCAAACTTCTGAGGGTTGCTCGTAGGGGTGCGGTCAAATAACGGTTGGTACAAACAAAACAAACAGAACAAACAAAAGAAATCTAAACAAACGAACGAAACAAACGAACGAAACAAACGAACGAAACAAACGAACGAAACAAATAAACGAAACAAACAAATAATAATTAAAAAAAAAACATGTCTCAGGAGCAAGATGGTTTTTTCCTGCGGATATTAATATATTCTGGCACCGGCTGATGGGTATTAGAAGACCTGTTGAATGCACCTTCTGTATCTTTGAAGATCTGAACTGAATGCGTTGAAGAGTAAGGATTAGAAGAGTACACAGTAATTTCAGATAATTTTCTGATAAGGAAACGATAGACATAGGAATGCACGATTTAAATATTTTTATTACCATTAATTACATCTCCAACACATATTATTATGTAAGATTCAGAGAAATTGATGAACAATTACTGTTGAGAACAGCAAATTACGTTTGATTATAAACAATAGGCATACCTAATAAAAATATAGCAATATTCCCTGTTCTTCTTCGGTAAAATGAATTATACAGAGTTATTCAAATGAATGGACCCACCATTTTTCTCAGCTAACTTGAGAGTTATTAAAAAAATACACCACATAGTTGATCGGTATTCTGCATCTTTTTGTGAATTCAAATATTTCTTTGATGTTTTATTAGGTGGAGTAGTGCAATTTTTTTAATTAGAACCCAATGTCATGTTCAGTAATGCCAGAAAGCTTGTTTTTTCTCATCAGTAGTACTATCATTATTTTATTTCTCTCGATAGATACGGTATGTTTTGTATTTTTTTATACACCTCTGTAATTCACTTACCTATTGCATACAGAGCTAGTAATAATGAAATAACTGAAGAAAATTATAATTATTTTCGAAACCACCAAGAGTTTGGACAAAAAATCAAAGGAATGTCTTCAAAAATAGATATTAGTCGGAATGATGAAATTTCATGCACTGCCATAGCGTGCAGGGAGAGCTGTAAGGAGAAAACTGAACAAACTATTCATTATTTCCAAAACTACTACATGTTCGAAGAGGAAATCGAAGAAAAGTCATTAAAGGAATGGGTATTACTCAGTATGATGAAATGCATGCATTCCGGTGCCTACAGACATAATAATGATAATTCTGTTCAGTAATTTCAACACTCCATAGTATTAGCTCAATTGCTCGCCTCGTCCATTTGGTATTTTCTGAAATTCCATCACCCTGTATAATTATATAATCAGATTTCTTCAATACCATATCTGTTCAATGCAATTCTGTAATTGAATAACTGTTTGCTCTCCATCCTCAGTAGTCATCATGTGAAGTTCACTGTTCACGTTTTCAAAATTGGGCTAATACATTTGGCAACCCCGCCCGTAAATTCTGCTCCATCCCATCTTCGACAGTCAGCACTTCAGAAACTGTGGCCAGGAGAGTGTGAATTCTTTATACAAATAAAACTAGAAGAACAAAGTTTCTGTACCTAAGGGCCTCGACGGAGCAGACTTAGAATGGAAGCAAGAGGTGAAGTACCTAGGGCTCACCCTAGACTCAAAACTACTCTGGAACAGACACGTCATCAATACTGCGATGGATGTACACCATGATAGTGAGACCTATGATCACCTACGGAGCAGTAGTGTGGCACGGCAGAACCGAACTCGCCATAACGAAGAAAATCCTGATGAAAGTGCAAAGACTAGCATGTCTTGGTATAACAGGAGCAATGAGGTCGACTCCAACAGCAGCAAAAGAGGTAATTCTGGACCTCACTCCTCTCCATATCATGGTGAGGAGAACTGCTTGGGGACAAACCTCAGGTTGGCTAAAGTCGGACTCAAAGGACAGCACACCGTAAGGGGCTCAACCCCCACCAAAAGTGCACACCTTGCCGATCTCCCAACTGACGAAATTACCAGGAAATTAGTTTCAAGAAATTTTTTCGAATCAAGAGTGGATACAGCATGAATACCATAACGGACGGGTCCAAAACTCCCGACGGGAATGGAGCAGGAGTCTTTGGGCCTCGCACCAAATACTCCGAACCCATGGGCCAGTTCCCCAGTACTTTTCAAGCGGAAATTCACGCCATAGAAAGGTGCATTCAATTCAACCTCGACAGGAAATACCGGAACAAGGAAATCGCAATCCTCTCCGATAGTCAAGCAGCCATCAAAGCGTTGAGCTCATATAACATCAACTCAAAGATGGTCTGGGAATAGCAGGAACAACAAGGTGATCCTCCTCTGGGTGCCAGGGCACGTCAGAGTGGAGGGCAATGAACAAGCAGATACTCTGGCACGAAAAGGGACATCAACGCGACTGATCGGGACAGAACCCTTCTGCGGACTTGGAAAATCTTACTTCCAAGAAGAACTTAAACCTGAAGAAACAATGAGAGCAACATACTGGCAAAGACTTCCAGGGCTAAGGCAGGCCAAAGATCTCCTCAGCAACTTCAACCGAGCAAGATCGAAGATACTGATTAACCTCAGCAAAACTAGTCTAAAGACAATCACGGGATTTCTGACGGGGTACTGCAGACTCAAAGAACACCTAACGAAGCTAGGCTCAGAGGATGACAGCACCTGCAGATTCTGTGGGAACATCTAGAAACACCACACCACACTTATATTGGTGGATCTAATTAGGTCGCAGCGCATCAGTCACCATCCATACTTACCATTACCATTACAAATAAAACAGATTAGTTCCTGAAATAGAACTTGTTTAACCTGAAGATAATGAAAACAGTTTTTTCCCTGGGAATGTGTCTATTTGAAGTAATCCACTTGTAGTCACATCAGTAGATATAGAATAAAGAACAGAAAAATTAAAAGAAATATTGATATATAAATTTCGTTGTTTGTTTTTGATATAACCGAAAGTGACATAATCACATAGATCATCCACAAAGCACCCTGTATGAAATGTTTTTAATTTGTGATTTTATTTCAGACCACTCATCTATATTCTCTACAGTCCCGCTTTCCTCCTGATATCCTACATCTGGCTGGTTCCTGAATCAATCAGGTGGAACCTGAGTAAAGGCAGAGTGGAAGAAGCCAAAGCTACCTTGAGAAAAGCAGCTAAATTCAACGGCAAGGAGCTGTCCGAGAACACCCTAGAAAAACTCGGCTGCGTAGAGAGCATCGAAGGTGATAGAAAAAAGGGGGAATTCATCCAAGCCCTCAAATCCACCACGCTGCTTTTGCGGTTGATCAACTGTTGCTTTTGCTGGATAACTTGCACCTTCCTCTTTTATGGCCTCACGCTGAATTCCATTAGCTTGGTGTCTGGAAATAGTTACCTGGATTTCATATTAACAGCGCTGGTAGAGATCCCAGCATACGTTTGCTGCACCTTTATGCTAGAATGGTTCGGAAGGAGGAAAGCAGTCAGCTGTTCGTACCTTCTGACTGGTGCCGCATGTTCTGCATTTTTGTTTGTGCCACCAGGTAGGTTGTTTGGACTGACATAATACTGACTATAATCATAATAGAAGTGGGTGACAAATGACGAAATTTTGAGAATGAAGATCAAAATTACGTCGAGTTGTTTTGACTCAAAAATCTTATTAAAAATGCCATGGAATTCCCAACGGATATTACGAAAATATACCTGGCATTTCCTCCAGAATCTGCTGCTTACCCCAAGTTAGAATATGCTATCAACATCAAAGGTTTTTCTGAACCTTTGACTCATTTCATCTGTTTTTTTTTTTCAGATTCGCATGCTGGCAGCCTCGCCATTTATTTGATCGGTAAATTTGGAGCTACCGCAGCATTTACCAATCTTTACGTTATAACAAGCGAAATGTTCCCCACGAATCTGAGGCACTCCTTTATGGGTTTTTGTTCAACATTTGGCCGACTAGGAAGCATGCTCGCACCTCAAATGCCGCTTCTAGTAAGTATTTTGTTATATACAGTGCGGCTTTTGATAGTCCCCCCCCTGTTAACTTTTGAACGGTTTGACGTACAAACTTAAAAAAAACGTTTGGAGGGTTTCACCAATACTACTTTTTGAAATAAAACACATCGTGATTGCTCGACAGATGGCGCGGGGGGGCACATCAACTTAAAATTGTTAAATGGCATGGGGGGTCATGTGTCACATTGTTGAAAAGATAATTCAATTCACTTTTCAATCATCTAAATTTTTTAGATTTTTGTCAATACTTTTTTTCACAATATGCAGTAATTTTTCATTCAACTTGTATTCCACAATAACAAGCACCAAAACCGGAGATTTTTCACAAAAATTCACATTATTTTCAGAACAAACATTTCCGTACATTTAAAATATTCAGCCAATGCCGGTCCCGTTCGTGACCGTTTGAAAGATGTAAAACACTCAATTGCCAAGACATTCCAACGGAATATGACACTAGAGGGGCTTTTCATTGATTTCAATGGAATGAAATATTATTCTTGGCGCAGGCGACTAAGTGTAATGATCTCATTATATTTCCCTGTTTGTCTCAGAATACACAGTCAAGAAGTGTACAATACTATTCTTTCATGAACGAAAACTACTTCACTTTCGTTTCGTGCGAAATATTTGACATATTGGACTATTATTTCGTAATGTTTGAAAAATTAGTTAATTTTTGATATATTATCAAATGTGAGGTTTAGTATCGTTAGAAAGCTTTTTTTCCCATTTCAGTAGTACTTGATATTATTTTAACTCTCTCGAGAGATACAGTGTGTTTCGTATTTTTGTCCACCTCTGCAATTTACTTACTTATTGCTTCATCTGTTAGAATTTTTTCTCAATCAAAAAATGTTCTAAGCGATATGACAGTTTAAACCAGACAGTGGCGTACGTAGTCATAACTTTCCTAGATGTTATTATTCGAAGAACAATATGTCTCTACTGGAAATTTTCACAAGTAAAATTTGTTCCGGAATAATTTAAGTGCCCTTATTCTGAATTTTTCCTGAATGGAAGATCAGAGAAAAAATCAAAAATAATTATTATTTGTATCAATAATTCAGAAAATTACTATTTTTTTAATGCAACAGAAAGTTGTCGGGCGACGTATGTAGAACGGCGATATAATTTATTTATGTGTCCATCATTAATGCTTCTTCATCACGGCAAAAACGGTAATGTCCACAGAAACATATGGTTACAACAAGACGGAGATCCTCTTTATTATGCTGTGCAAAGAGTTATCTAGATGAGACATTTAAGAACAGACCGATAGGACGACGTGGTACACAATCCACTGGCCAGCACGAAGTCCAGATCTTACACCACTTGACTTTTTCTGGGTCATGTTAATAGTAAGGTCTGTGTCGACAGACCTAGTAATTTAGAAAATTTGGATAAGGCGAGTAATGTCGGAAATTTATCAAGACCATCTGCTCAATGCCATTCCTTTGGAATATCCGCCTGACAACTTTCCCAAACTGAGTAAATTTTTGAAAAAATCAACCAATAGGTAAGTGAATTACAGAGATGGTCACAAAATTAGGAAACACACCGTATCTATCAAGATAGTTGGAATAATATCAATACTGCTGACATGGAAAAAAATAACTTTTTAACGATACTAAACATTACGTATAGTTTCATTTAAAATAATTATCGATGACGTCACTCCTCCACCAATAGCACATCAAAAAAATATTTGAATTGACAAAAAGATCTTTCAAGTTTTATTTAAACTTCTTTTGATAATTGAGAAAAATAGGCGGGTCCATACATTTGACTAACTCTGTATACTTATATTAAATTAAATTTTATTGATTATTATTGTTCATCTGTTTATCTAAGTTTATCTTAGTTCTTAGTTCAATTGATTTTATCTGTCAGTAAACCAAAATTCGTGTGTGCAATTGTTTGCATTCTGTTCAGAAATTAATGGATCAATAGAATTTTCTCGCATTTATTACTTGTATTTATAATTGATTCCTCGATTGCTTCATAGAAAGATGTAGGTACTGTTCAACAATTTGTTCTTGATGAATTTATTATCATGTGTTATCATACCATATATAAGGTGTTGTATACATGTTACCTAATATACATGAGTTTACAGAAAATGTTTATGTGTACATGCTTTATATTTGAAAAGTCTTTTTCCTGTTCAGTCTGTGGTCCATCATTGATCTCGATCTCCGAACCCATGGAAATTGTATCCAACCTATCGAGTATAACTTCTTATGATTGAGAGCGTCTTCGGACGTTTCTGATCTATCTGTCATCGTCACATTTATCATCTGATGAGGAACGTACGAAACGTTCGAAACGCTTTGAAATATTTATAATATAATGATTTTTTTGCAGGCTAACATTTGGGTTCACCTACCTGTACTGAGTTTTTCAGTCATGTCATTCGTTGCCGCCCTATTAACTCTTCTCTTTCCTGAAACCGCCAACATCAACCTGCCTGATACCATAGAGGAAGCAGAGAATATTTCAGAGCTGTCGAAGAAGAAAATTCCAGAAAAATACTCAGAGAAAGTGAGCTCGTTATAGACCTCCCTACTACTCCCTACTTCTGTGATGCCGAATTGATATTATATATACCAGTTGAATGTTTATATTCATTATATTTTATCTATACAAATTCGAACGAGTTCGAATATATTGTGCCAGAGAGGTATCAACAATGTTGAAAGAATACAGGGGTACCCTTTTCTCTAAGCGTTTCCACAAAGTGGAAAATAAAGGCAAACATCTGTCAGAAAACAACTACTTCCCTGGCTAATACCACGACGGACATTGAACTTCAACTGACAGATATTTGTGCAACGTTCTTCAAAGAAGACCCAATTGCAAGTACTTGTCTCGTAATTAAACAGATTATCCTTCATTTGGCTGGGAATGACCACCTGCAGACATGCATGTTTCGAGGTTTATTGCCTCTCATCAGTGACAGGGTAGGTCGGACAACATTATAATTGTCCTGTCACGATCTACAACCAAGTTGATCAAAGCGCCACGCGCACGGAACAAGACAAAACACTCCAGTAGCAAAATCTCCGGGGAGAGAAATCTGTAAAAATTCGAACGAGTTCGAATATATTGTGCCAGAGAGGTATCAACAATGTTGAAAGAATATGGGGTACCCTTCTCTCTAAGCGTTTCCACTAAGTGGAAAATAAAAGGCAAACATCTGTCAGAAAACAACTACTTCCCTGCCTTGGTGGAAACACTTAGAGAGAAGGGTACCCCTGTATTCTTTCAACATTATTGATACCTCTCTGGCACAATATATTCGAACTCGTTCGAATTTTTGCAGATTTCTCTCCCCGGAGACTGTGCTACTTGGGAGTGTTTCGTCTTGTTCCGTGGGGATGGCGCTTCGATCAACTTGGTTGTAGATCGTGGTGTTATCCGTGGGGAAATATTAGTTAAACAGTTGATTATTATTCATTTGGCAGGGACAGGACAATTATAATGTTGTCCGACCTACCCTGTCACTGACGAGAGGCAATAAACGTCGAAACATGCATGTCTGCAGGTGGCCATTCCCAGCCAAATGAAGGATAATTTTCTGTTTAATTACGAGACAAGCACTTGCAATTGGGTCTTCTTTGAAGAACGTTGCACAAATATCTGTCAGTTGTAGTTCAATGTCCGTCGTGGTATTAGCCAGGGAAGTAGTTGTTTTCTGACAGATGTTTGCCTTTTATTTTCCACTTGGTGGAAACGCTTAGAGAGAAGAGTACCCCTGTATTCTTTGAATATTTTATCTAGATATTGATTTTAATTGAGTGAATTAAATTATACGTCTTCACATTAATGCTTTCATTTATTTTCTTAGATTTTCGTTGAAGCGGAAAATCGTCTAAAACAAAAAATTCGTTTTCTTCAAATCGTTCAAAAATAGTCACATCTCTGATAAACATTTAAAAATACCAGAGCGCATTAAAAGCTCTGAATTCACTACTGATCAAGTTGAAACAAGTTTTCGAATGCCTTCAGAGCTTCAATCAACCGGCTACACCTAACAAGTTTACATTTGTGTGGGTGTCTGGACATATGGGAATAGACAATTAAAAGGCATAACAACTTGCAAGACGAGCATAAAAGCGCCATTATCTTGAAAACGGTTAGTTTTTCCAGATTCAAACAAGTACCTATACATTTTTACTGAAAATTGAATAAGGAATGCGAAAAATATATAATTTTCCTGATTTTACCAGTGGCGTAAAAATAGGGGAGAAAAGGGACCATGATGCCCTACTTGTACGCCACTGGTAACAACTGAAAATCTATTTTCTTTCTCGAAATAAAGCACCTATTGAACACAAATACTCTTTAAATTTTTTTTGAGAAATTTTCAGAACTATGGAAGTTATGAATAAAAATTACTTTTAATTTTTCATATTCAACACCCTGTATCTCTGCAACGAACGACATTTGGGGAAAGAAATATCAGGAAAGTCCTATTTATTTTTCAAGGGGAATCTTCTGTTTCAATTTGGCACCATAGTTTCGGGACACCTTGTATTAGGGCCAAAAGATGAAACATACATGCCTTTAACTAGAAAACACTGACGAACAAAACAATACAACGGTTGTATCGGGGCTCCGGAGACAGGGCCTGACCGGGATATTCCTGACGGAAAAATTGATTTTCCAATAAGCTTCATGTAGTCCTTCTCGACCATCAAAATAGGACGATTTTCGTCAAAGAGTTTTCGGCTCCTGGCGAAACGAACATCGTCCGAAAAGAGTAGGAAAAACGGACTAAATATCGAGATCTACTCTTTGAACTCCGCAGACTTCATCCAAACCTTTCTGTTTAAAAAGGGGTTCTGATAATAGAGTATTAATAATGGACACGCTGATCTCGAATCTGAAAAAATTACAGCTTGCCTTGATGCGGTAGAAATCTTATCTGGAAGAATGCAGAAGCTCGTAATTCTTGGTTCATTCCGTCTACTCAGGGTACATAATTCGCGGACTTAGTAATCACTCACCCCAAGGACGTGGGGAGTGGTTACTGGGTGTTAATGACACCCAGCGCGACCTCCGAATATGGAGGCTCTGGAGACAGGGCCTGACAAAAAAATACCTGATAATAAAAACATGAGGGTGGTGTCAAAATGCAATGTTTAAAATTCTGTTCATAAACAGATTGTGTTCTTCCACTTAACCATGTAGAACTTATTCTAAGCAATAATATATCAATAAAGGTTAACAATGTATGAATACCATTTCAATCATTATTTAAAACAATGGACTGCCTGAAGGGGAAAACAAGAAACTTATGAAGATATTATATTGAACAAATTCAAAAAAACTGCTCATCAATTTAAATAAGATCAATAATTGAAGCAACCATATAGGCAATAATAAACAAGAAAAGAGAAGGAAAAAAGGAATAGTCATCTCGCCCAAAGAGACCGCATGTACAAGGGGATTATTTTTCAGGTGACAAGAGAGAAGAATTCATTGATCAAGTAATTCTTTAACTTTTTTCTAAACTTGTTGAATAAAATTTTCTACAAGCACATGGAATCCTATCAATTAGCCAAGGGACGTAATAACTAAGAGAACCACGAAAAAGGCTAGTTTTGTGGGTAGGGGGTGTGAGCATTGACTTCTGTACATTTTTTGCACTGGATTGAAATGGAAAAAGAGATTCAGTTGAATATTGAGATCAGGGGTGGGATTCTGTGTACCATAGAATTCTAGAGTCGACAGTTATGTCTCTTCCTCTCCCACGATTTTAACGATAATAATATCTCACTCATTAGATCGGCAATAGAATTCTATGGTACACGGAAACCTTACACAGGTAAGCACAAATTTTAAGACGCCTTTCTTCCGAATATCAGGTCCTTGGATATTGATCAGTTAATGTTCGAAGCGATTCTGAATTATCATTCAGGATATATTATTGAAAGAATGATAAATTTGAGTATTATCAGCAACAATATGTACCGCACCGTGTTGTAGAGCTTGTAAGGAAATGAAAAAGTTATTTGTTGTTCGATATCCAATCTGTTCTGTGCTCGATTACAGTCCAGAAAAAAAAATATTCCAGTCGGACCTCAAAATTTGTTCTAACTCAAAACTCCAAGTACTTGGCCAAGTTTGGTTCACCTACTGTCGAAATGGTTGAAGCTGATTAACGGCATCGATATCAGCAATCAATCAAAAAGCAATAAGTTAGTGTTTGAGATATCCTAGAATATCCAAAAAAATTAATTCCATCCAAATAAAGCAATTCATCGTCAGTGATATCTCTACAAAGTCGCTTACTTTCATGTAAATTTCAGATGCAGAGAGAATGCAAAAATGCAGACAAATTTCCCAGTGACAGAAGGATTATCCATAAATTTTCTCTGTTATGTAAATATTGTAAGATTTTCTTGAGAATATGGAAAAAGTCAAAATTCAATTTCAATGGTTATTTAATCAACTATGGTACTGATGAAGGCAATTAATTATAGGATTATTTTAATGTTCGAGATAATTAATCGCATTTTAATATACGAGTTTATTACAATATTATTCCGTCGACCTCACTTTCGTTGAAATAAAGGAAGGGACTGTAAAGATGAACGCCCTCATCTATCAAATGTATTAGCCACCCCGAGGGAAACCTCGTTAATTTCAATAAGTTGTCCCCTTAGGCTTGAAACCGCGACCAAGTTCGCACCCTCAGACCACCGGAGGAAGAGATCACGTTCCAGAAGTTCCTTGTACTCAAACGAACAGAAAATTCTACATGGACTAGCTCCATGAGACCTTTCCAAGAGGCCGGCTTGCGCACTGTGTGGCAGAAGACCTTCAAATGTCCAGAGACATCGCCGTAGTAATCTCCAGGAAATTTGGTCGATTCTACGGGAACAGAATCCAGATGGAGTTGTGCTGCAATTGAGGAAGGGCCAGAGAAACATATCCACTACCTGGTTGCCAAGAAGCACTCTAGAGATAAACCGACCTATGAAGATATCTGAGAGAACACGATGGTGGACCAGAGTCATGTGGATCTGGCGATCCCAAAATTATCCTGCGGGAGTGATGGGCTGGATCGCTGGATCGTTGGAGACGTCATTCAGATCCAGCAGCGTCAATATTTTGGTGTGCTGTAACTAGCATCCACGTCCGAATACGTTACTTCCACTGAACTTTGCTATGCAGATATGGGGTATTTTGCAGATATCGCCACACTCTAATAATGACATTTCGGGACGAAACGTCTCCAAGAACGGGGCAATGTAACGATCCTATAATCAAACTCAACTCATTAACGATGTAAGCATGACTCATCACATCGAAGAAGGAACGAAAACCATGTAAGAAACATATAGATGAGTCACTGTCTGTTTCGAACTATTCCAAACGGCGACCTCTACGTTGCCTCTCGGCGTTTCTAGAATGGTCCTATAGAAACTCACTACCGGTATAAGAGCTGGGTGCTCATCATATCAGTTGCAGATATAGTTATAGTTAGTTACAGTTTGGAGTTTACCGACAGTCAGATTTTGCAAATAGATAGAGGTGGCTTAGCGCTAGTGATATTTATAGATTACTATACATGTTCAAAGTGAGTTAAAAGTTATAGTTACTAAATTTAAATTGGTGGATTTTAGTTAAGTGTATTTCCATTACAATACACAATAGTTATTTACACGGGTCAAGGTCCCAGCTCTTTGTTTTGTATCACTAGCAAATACTACAAATTTCAGGAAAATCAATCAGAACTGGAAATGTATAAAAATGAATACCTTTCAATTGCTATAGTAACTGTCAACAATGTTATTTTTGTGAGATTTTACTTAGGAAATTTCTAGAGAAGCTTCTATATTGAGGTGATAGTATGAAATTCGTAAACCTGTTAGTGCCATGAATATCTGAAAAAAAAGAAAAAAAATATAAGTTTGTCTAGTCGTAATTCTAAGACTGGTGCACCTCTAAGAATAATGTAAAGAGTGAGAGTGAAACAGCTATTCTACCCTACTTTTTTTAACACTCTCAGTGCTAGGAGTCCTCAAAGTCCATGGTATCAATACTGTATGCCTCAAACAATCTTGTCGACCGAAGAAGTTCAGTTTTCCTGTTTCAAATAGTAACTAGGGAACTCTACTTTTTGTCATAGGCTATGCAAGTCTTTTTTGACCATGGGAAGTAGACGGCAGACCTCAAAAACTTATACTTACAGTACAATAACAATAGCACTTAATTTTTCATCCTAATTTCGTTATTTTGTCAACAGTAAACATCTTTTTATTTTTGTTGCTGCCATTTATTAGTTCACGAGATATCAAAAACACACATTGAAAAAATGTAACAAATTTTTCGATAAATCGATGATAAATTGAAAATTCCCAGATCGGAAATCTATCACATTATGAAGACAATGGATTTCAAGTGAGTTGTTAGAGTATCGATCATTCCACTTGCAACTGATAAGATTATGGACCGGTATAAATAAGTATGAGCGCCTAGTAGTTTGTTTGTCAGTTAATACCACCAAAATGAAACAACTCATGTTAATTGCAAGTTTATTTCTTTTCATCGGCGCCACGATTTCCTCAGGTAAATACTCCATTTAAATACACTGTGTCCGAATGTTAGGTTCTGTTGAATTCAAATAAAATCGTTGTCAGGTAAGTCTAATGTGGGATCATATTTAAAATTGATAAACTTTATAGTAAAAATGAGAAAAAAAAATATAGCAAATGACTCCTGTTATCGCCAGGTACGATTGAGAGCAATCCTCAAATGTTTGACGTGATTAACGTAGTGTTCCTCAATGATTGTAAGTCCTGCCAGGTACGTTTGATAGCAATCCTCAAATGTTTGACGTGATTAACGTAGTGTTCCTCAATGATTGTAAGTCCTGCCAGGTACGTTTGAGAGCAATCCTCAAATGTTTGACGTGATTAACGTAGTGTTTCCTCAATGATTGTAAGTCCTACATAATCATTTCGCGTGTGAAGGGAATAAGTATAGGTTTGTTGGGGTTTGCCCTCAGATCTTCCCCATTACACGATTTCTCTACGGTCCTCAGTGCATTTTGCATCAGCTCAGAGGTTCCTTGGGCATACCCTCCCTGTACGAGAACTACTTTGTCGTCCGTGTATACTTGGGAATAGTATCAATGATTATTTAAATATTCCAGCAGTTTGTCTACTACCATGTTCCACAGTAAGGGAGATAGTATTTCTCCCTAGCAATTTCTGGCTGCGTGGGATTTTCAAACATTTTGATCAAGGTCTGTCTGTGAGAGTTTTCACTCAAAGGTGATTTCGTCAACGCTTCTCCTGACCTCTGTAATCGTGCTTTGAAGCATGTATTGTCAAAGCCTCTTTCGATATTTATAAAAGTTCATAGTGCTTTTTCTGTTTATGTCAGAGTGCATGTCCTCCAGCTTTGTCAACAATTGGTACAAAATCGTCTAGTTTCCAGTATGCCCTGGCCATCCTGCTTGCCCTTAGTTGCCCCTATGCTGTATTACTTCCGTTAAAAATAGGGCTGAATGATAGATTCTGGATGATATTTATTGAGCAGTAGCTCAATTGTATGTGTTGCATTATTTATGTTTAGTCTCCAGTAACTTTTTTAAGAGATTTCATTGGGTTCGTGGGGTTTTTCGAAACTATGCTTTGTAATTATCTTGCCCTATCTAATTATTATTTAGTCAGTATCTGATGGTATTCCTCATACTCAATAGTTTCGTTTGTTTTTTCAAAAAAACTATTAGATTTTTTCTTAAAGTCTCTTAGTTTGGTGGTCCACCGTATTTTGTTTGTCTACTGTTGTTATGGTACCTATATTAGTAAGGCCTGTTGAAAATTTGCCGAAGTTTTCTCTATATCATAGGTACTATGTGTGTTTCTTGAGTTTAAGATGTTCATCTCAGACTGATCTATTTTCAACCTGCCGACTTATCTGAGAGAAATCTCATGGTAATGTCAATGTTTTCCCACCTTCTTAGAGTAACGGAGGTCTTGTAGTGTTGGACCAGTTTCTTGACATGCTTTGATGGTGGAAGACTGGAAGAGTCATAAGGCATGTGGACTGATGCTAGAATTTTTTCAGGCAAAGATCACTTATCAGCCAAACTATTATCACAGTTATCGGATGAAGTCCTAAGTGCACTAGTTGCGTCTATAAACAAGTCTTTTGCCGCTGGTATTTTTCCTTCCAGCCTGAAGACTGCAATAGTTATACCCTGCTCAAAAGTGGTATCACTAATGATCCAAACAACTTCTGGCCTACCTCACTAGTATCAACACTGTCCAAAATCATTGAGACACTAGTAAAACATAGAATAATCTCTCTTGCATTGACATAATACATTGGCTGCTGAACAGTTCGGTTTCCAAAAGAAAAAATAGTACGAATTATGAAATCTTTGAGTTTCTTGATAGAGTGTACATGGACCTAAATGGAAAAGAGGTGGCAGCAGCAATATTTCTTAGGGCCTTCGACTGTTCAAGTAATTAAATACTCTTTGAAAAGCTTTCACTCTATGGTTTTTACGGTACATCTCTAGACTGGATCAGATCTTACCTTAGTGATCGAGATCAAAGGATTGTACCAAATCATGATAGCTCTGACAGGGAAAAATTGTACGTGGTGCCCCCCAAGGATCAGTGTTGGGTCCTACTTAATTTCTGCTCTGCATCAACGACTTGGCAAACCTAGATATTTCTGGACACCTTACTTTATTTGCTCACGATACCACAATTCTCTGGCACAATGAAGATCGTGATGCTTCGGTTCAAGGTATTCCTATTGATGTAAAAAAAAATTATTTAGTGTGAGGATAACATGCTGGCATTGAATGTTACAAAAACTGATTTGGAGACTTTCAAGATGGACCTAGAAAAAGTACCTTCAGGTTCTCAACTAATTAAAGGTAATCCCGAAACAACATTTCCTGGTGTACACATTTACAATAATCTGAAGTCTGTGTCACATATACTGACCCTAAAAGAATGGTGACCTCTAGTTGCTGATCTGAGGAAACCTCTCATTTTCCACTAATTCAATAACCCAGAATAAAACATGTGGTGTCAGAAGGAGATGGAAGGGGATCGAAGGGTATTTCCATATTCTGAAGGTGCACCAAAGCCAAATATAATGTTGAAATAATGGCATCAATGAGCAAAGCAATGAGAAAAGAACGACAGGACTGCTTGTTTGTATGAAGACGAAATCATTTATATCAATAAACTCAAATTAAATGATACTAATAATAAGTTTCAGTTTCAGGTGGAAGCGTATTTTGCTACTTTGCAAGTTGGACTACGTATAGACCAGGACACGGAAAATTTGACGTGGCCGACATAGATCCTTCACTATGTACTCATATTAGTTTCACATTCGTTGGATTGGGCAACGATGGCACAGTTAGTATTCTGGATCCTTGGGAATCAAACGAAGATTATGGTCCTAGTAAGTTCAGAATTTCAATTGTTCAAGTTTCAAAGGAGTTTTGCCTCCATATCCAAAAGACGACAAATAAGAAAATCGCTTTGACATATTGGTCCAATTCGAAAGCGTTCAATTATCTCCTTATACAGTGTGTTTCACTTCTCATGGAAACACCCTCGTATCTTCTATAATTTTTGACGAAATATCATGAAATTCTCAGGATCGATAGATACACTAGAGATGAACTCTCTGCACGAAAGGGGTCATCCTACGTGATATACACTGCCCTCCAGCAGCGATGAAACCACCCAATTTTCCGGAAAGTAATATTAGGTAGCAAAGGTGGCCAAAAATTCTTTCGGATTCGTGTTCAGGATCCCCAAATTACTACTAATACACTTGTCTCCTGGAAAAAATTCAGTTCTGAAAAATTCAATTTTTTTTCATTTACTTCACGTATGATGTCCCCTTTCGTGTAGAGAGTTCATCTCTAGTGTATCTATCGATCCTGAAGATTTCATGGTTCTACGTCATAAATTACAGAAGATACGGGGGCGTTTCCATGAGAAGTGAAACAAATTTGAATTTTTCAAGACTGAAAATTTTTCAAGAAACAGGTGTATTAGTATTAATTCGGGGATCCTAAACACGAATCCGAATGAATGTTTGGCCAATTTTGACCCCTAATATAAGTTTCTGGAAAAATGGGTGGTTCCATCGCTATTTTCGTGCAGTGTATATCACGTAGGATGACGCCTTCTGTGTAGCGAGTTCATTTATAGTGAATCTATCAATCCTGAAAATTTCATGGTTCTACGTTGAAAATTACGGAAGATACGGGGGTGTTTTTATGAGAAGTGAAACACACTGTATAATGCTTTCGCAGTGCATACGATTCTACTTTGATAGCCACCACGTCACATACGGTGAACTTTAACCATAGGTATGATTAAAATCCACCATTATAGGCCACAGTTTTACGGTCAAAATGGGCGGTGAGCCTAGCTCGTCGGTAGTGATTTATTTCAAGATGAAAATTTTGTCCCAACTATGATCTCGTTTCTTTCACAGTCGGAAATCGATTGAGCGTTGTGATAACTTGGGAACTGAGCATAAAATAAGACTTTTTTTCTGCAGTTCCTTCGAATTCAGTACTTTGATAGGACTTTTGAAAAAAATAACAAGATTTAACCATTTCGCTTGTGCTGCATTTCAGAAATCTCAATTCACATGTCTAGTAGAAATGATTATTCAACTACTAAAGAGCCGTTACTAGATATAGGGAATATTAACTATGAGAAATGAAATTTTATGTACGTCTGTCAATTATTTCATCATATAATGATGGCTATTAATATATGATTAAAGTTTATTCACTTGAAAGAAGACAATGACTAAAGCCGTAGACACAATGGAAGTTTTATGTAATAAGTTTTAAATTCTGGGATTTTCGATATCTATTTTACAAATAAAGCAAGATGCAAAACAGAATTGAAAAATGAAGCTTGAATTTTATTAACAAGATTTTTTATGAGGCGTAATCAGAACAATAATGGCAATGATGGTTTCGCGTTAAAAAATATCCAAAATTATGAAAATTAAAACTAAAAACATAAAACTTCCATTGTGTTTCAGCCTTTCGATGCCTAAAAACCCTGGTGTGCCGACTCATACCTGTAAAACTGTAGACTAAAACGCTGGACATTCGCTTGCTTGATACTGAGAAAACAAATGAAATCGCGGTCTATTTTCCAAAAATCCCGCGATACTTCGTGAACCGCCACCGTCGGTTTTCTTGAACAGAAGTTTCAAGTATTACGCACGAGCATGAAATGAATGAAACAACATTATCATTCAAATCTACAGAATCACTGTCCGCAAGCAGTTTAATTAGTTAAATTTTCGACTTCTTATATAAATTTCATTTTGCTGATATGCAATTTACTGGAATAAATAATAATCACACATTTCACATAAAAGTATTGAAATTCAGCTGCATGGAAATTCACCAGTAGAACCTGTCCTTTCTGACATCTGCCCAACATGCGCATGCGCAAGTATCTCCGCCATTGTATCCGAGTTTTCCTTTTAAAGTACCCTATAATAAATTATAATATATAAAGTAATCATTTTGTAGCTTATTTTGAGTTTAATTGCTTTTCAGAAGTGATATGTGTGATGAATTGTATGTTACAATGGTCTTTCGCTATTTTTAAAACTGTATGTCATGTAATAGTGAAGACGTTTCTTTTCTCGACAGAAAATTTACTTTTGGATGATCTAACCACACTGAAAAGATTTTACGTAAACGAATGGTAAAATAAGAAAACCTAAGCAAGCTTGATGATATATGCAAAATTGATAGATTTCAGTAGAAGTGGTGAATTTTTTTACTTTGTCACGAACTTTCGCAACTTGAACTTATGGAATATTTAAAGAAACAGTAGGGTATAACAACACGCACACAGTTGATTGAATCGATTTGAAAAAATGTTTGCCATGTTCATTGGAGCATGGCGAGTTAAGAAATTAAATTTAAGTTCCAAATTGGTTCCAAAGTATATTTTACAGATTTAAAGTAGTAGGTACTCACTTTCGGTACTAGACATGAATGAATTATTGTGTTAATCTCTCTGAATTTTGTCCACACAAAAACGGATTATGGTCAACTTATTTAGGAAAATAATATAAAATACAGAAAAATAAAGAACCGAACATCATTAATAGTCAATAATATTGCACTACGAAATTTTTGATTCTGCCACAACTATGTTGACATTCAAACGGTAATTACATTATTTTAAAAGAAAAACACATATTGTTTGGTGTTATTTTTCCAAAAATTTGGTCTTCCACTTCGAGTATAGAAACTATATTCCTTTAGAATGATATTTAAAAAGTTTATTGACATTCCGTCATATTCAATCAACAACAATCACAATCACTAGTCCCTGGAATATTGACATGAGGACGAGGCGCCATCTCTGGATCCGATTACAGAAATAGACCACGAATTCATTTGTTTTGTCTTCAAAAAAATCTAAACAAAATCTAATCAGTCGACACACCAGGGTTTTTAGGCATCTTAACAATGACATTGCAGCGTTGCCAATACGTGCAATATTTCGAATTTTAATAAGTGAGGATTGAAATGTGCAGAACAACACCTTTTTTTTCTCATTTACAATTCTCCCGTATCCGAACACCTATAGGCATCTTCTAGTGTTGACTCTCTTAGAACGTAAGGCTCTGGCTATACAGATCCGGACAAATTCAAACGGAACATTGTGAAAAGTAATGAAGAAGGGGAGATGGCAATTTTACTATCAGCAAAATACGTTGGTCCAACGCCAATGTTTAAACATTGTATCAAACCTTTTTTTATACCCAGCCCGGGGCCTTTTGAACAATATTTTTGTTCGACTTGTATATAAGGCCATCAGCTTCATTGGGCCACCCTGTAACCTTCATAGTAGTAAGGCTGGGGGCTGTTACCAAGGAACGACCCTGAGAAATTTGTCATAAAATTATGAAGCATTATGAGCATGTCCGAGGGATATTCAACGGTAAAATTTTTGACAAAAAAATGTATAACTCAATACAACGAAACGTTTATTCATTTATTAAAAGTACAGTTATTAAAATTTAAGCTAACATTGGATTTGTTGCTGTTCTCTACTGTAGAAGATCTCATTGGAGCACCCAGGGGGGAGGGGCACGGGGGCACGCCCCCCCCCTCCGAACTCCTACAGACAAACCACTATTTCTCTCACAGTTTGTAAGCGAAACGTTGTGAATCATAAATACTTACCGAGGATTTATCTGTTTTTCTTTAGACAATGGAAGCCCTGAATGGAAAACGGAAGTCTCAAACTCTTTTGGTTTTTTTCAAAAGAAAAAGACAAAGACAAACGAGGATACTTCAGATGAAGGTGAAAATTTTGATGCTATGAGTGATTCTCAGCCATCAACCTCTGGGGAGGATGTTACTACTGTTGCAGACCAATCTGATATTTCTTCTTCCATTGCGTAACTGAAATGAGATAAAAGGAAGAGGCGTGAGAGGCAGATTCAAGAAATTCTTCACTTATTGAACAAAAAAAACTTTTTGAAAAAACTTCAAGTTTGGTATGGTTATAGCATTCTATCGCTTTTCTGAAATACACATAACCTTGACCAGAAAAACATTTCGGCTGTGGCGCAATTTTAGATCCGTGAGCCCCCCCCAAAAAAAATATCATTCTGGGTGCGCCACTGGAAGATCTATTACCTACCACGCATAATATTTATGATCTTGTTTGTGGTGTTCTTGATCGAGATTTAAGTATGGTTTCATAGAATTCTGATTGATATGACCAGTAATTTTCAGCAATTGTTGTTATTCTACACCAATTTTTGCCAATTCGCTAACAGCAGTTGATCTATTTGTCCTTTACATTCAAGCCAATTGTATCAGCAGCAGATTTAATCCATCCATTTATTGTATTTTTTTTCAACAGGTACATTATCGTACCATTTGTCAGTTTAATTTTTCCAGTGTCGATTTGGTTTTAAGAACAGTCGTGGTGAGGTAATATTGTCGCTTCGTTTTGATATCAGTTTATGAATAAGACGTACAGGGCAGCTTTGTAAACCACCATTTACTACTTGTACCAGCTTTCAGAACCACCTAGGCACGTTTTACTGACAACCGGATTGTATTCAATACGATTTGTTGGAGGGTCATCGTTATTTTTCTCGATTTGAAACAAATCCACCAGACAAGCAACTGCCTCTCCTCCTCACCACGCTGATTCTACAGCAGCAATGTGGTAAAATTTGCGCATAAGACCTTCAGGAGGATTTTCATTCCATAGCAATATTATTTCTTCAACTTCAGATACATTTTACGAAACTGAACTGGACTTACGTTCACATGGATCTGCTTGTAGTTTCTTCCTGATTGCATCGCGGGCATCTGGGGCTGGTTTAAATACTGTATTGCTAAACGAGTCAATCATAATATTATAGTCCTTATAGTACTTTTTTGTAAAAGTTTGCACGAAACGTTCTACATTATCTTCACCGTTGCTTCTTTAAATTTGGTCCCGTCTTTCTTTCTCATATTGACCGCCCAATCTTTTAGTATCAACGCCAAGTCTTCTGAGTCTTCATGAACAGCTTCAAACATTTTTTTGTTCTGTTTGATGTTCCCGTGGATTTGGTCCAATTTTATTCTCAAAACTAATCTTCATGTGTCCTTTTATTTTTCTAAATTCTCAGTAATCCTCATTTCCGTCACTAAATCGACGTCAATCATGTCTAGTAGGTAAGAATAACTCAAGATTTCTTATCTAATCGCTTTAGTTCTGATATTCTTAGGAGTGAATTATCACAGATGATGATTGAGTACTTATACGCAAATTTTGAGAGATGTTCTCGGAAAGTAGATGATGATCGATATTTTATCTGAATTTTATGCTTGGTTAAGGGAAAAAACAATTTCAACAACAATTTCAATTTGTTGAGAAAACAAGTTCTGGGAATAAAATATGTTTGGCAAGTCATGATGCTAAAGGACTCTGACGACTTAACTCGTTGGATCAATCTTGACGAAATTGCTAATTACATGAGTATATCTATGAATGAAAGGTAAATTGCCTACTTTCAAATAATATTCATAAGCTCCAATTCTACCATCAGTTTAGGTAACAATGGAATGTATAACTTTATAGGGTACACTTTCGATAATGAATTCAGGTAAATAATATAACTACTCATTAGGAAAATTCCATATTCTTCTTCTTTCAAACACAACTCCTCAAACATTTTTGAAAAGTGACCATATCACAGCGAACTTGCCCCAACAATGAATCCTGACACCGTATGGTTCTACTAACGCATAAATTTTTTGTTTCCTAGAGGGTTTTGAACACTTGGTAGCCCTGAAAGAAAAAAACCCCAGCCTGAAAGTTGTACTCAGTATGGGAGGTTGGAATGAAGGATCCGGAAAATATTCGAAACTGGCAGCAGATCCAGATTTGAGGAAAGTATTCGCGCAGAATGTTCTCGATTTCATAGAGAAATGGAAGTTCGAAGGTTTTGATTTGGATTGGGAATATCCCGGATTCAGAGATGGATCCGATGCCAGTATTGATAGGGTGAGTGATTGCTGCGGTGAAAGGTTCTAGGGAAAATTGCTTGTGAAAATGTTGATTCAGTAGTTTAATGAAAGCATAAGAAACTTCGAAGATGGAATCACCACTAGGAGCACACTTTTACACCGGAAATAATAGAATGTGACAACTGCTTTAGTACAATATTGATATCCAGTTTTGTCACTCCAGTTTTCTCAGTTGTAATATCACAAGAGAGTGAGAATAAAGTGAAAATAATTTGACAGATTTTTCGAAAACTTGTTGCCATGCAATAGACATGAGTGGCTATTCCCAAATGTAAAAGCGGATAAAACGAAGTTGGTTCAATTTTTGTCAAAAATATGCGGAGCAACAAATACTAGATATTCGTCAGTACGCAATAATAAATTTATTTATTTTCCATAATATATTCCAGATTGGTAGACAATGTTTCAGTTTGAGTGAAATTGTTTTGAACTTTTTTTGCCTACATTCAATTTTTTACACTTTTAGGTCAATGGCAATGAAAGTCCAAAACAATTTCACTCATACTACAATAGAGGTACATTTGTGGGAAAAGAAAATAACAAAAGTCGAGCTTTCAAACCTCTCCAGTGGGACATGATTATGTTCGCTTCTTTTTTGTTTGTTACAGGATGATTACACGGCATTATTGACAGACCTCAGAGATGTTCTCAAACCAAGGGGATACAGTTTATCGGCTGCCGTATCAGGGGCAGTGGATAGAATTAAAGTTTCATACGACATACCAGCACTTTCCGAGTAAGTACAAAAGGTGCAAGACAAGTTCTTGATATGTATACAGATTCGGAAAAAAAATGTCTATACATGGGGAAATGCAACAGAACAGCATCAGTAAAATATGTTCAATGTAGTAACACAAATTCAACATCAGGAGCTAGAAGCTTTTAGATAACATTAGTAGTAGTAATTTCAATTTTTCTAATTTGATGTGTATCTGAAAAATTAAACAGTATTGCACAAACTATTTATAACAAACATATGGGGTAAATATCAATAACTTTCCGATTTTCGCCCTCAGACACTAATCACTATTTGTAGAGGATGTAATGCCTCCCCCTTAGTTGAACTTTATGACGGAACTCGATGTGAAGTAGGGAAGCATACGGAAGATGAAAGCATTGTATAAAGAGTAATAAGAACGGGAGCAATCGCTGTGACGTCAAATGAGAGACTCCATTGGAACATAGGAATCGGGCCATATTCTACAATGTCCTTGGGTTAGGACACCTCGAGTAAGACTTCTAGGGTGACTGCGAGTGGTTTACTGACGCTAGTGGCGCTCAAATGCCACTGAGTAGTCCTTTCACATCAGCATTGGAGTATTTAGCCACCATACCACTGATACCACTGACCCATATATGCTATCTTATACACCCAGCAGACACATATACATCGTGACCTGCGACTTGCATCGTTACGTCGCACAGCCGTCCCAGCGACTCACTTTTGTCACACTCATGATGCGTGCTGGCGACGTCTGTGCGATGTAGTTCCGAGACGTCTTTGCGATGTAGTTCTGAGACGCCGCAAAGATGCCTCCTAACAACGTATCAGGGATGTAACAGAGCGACATAGCAGCGGTTTCTTCACTGTTATATTCAAGAGACGTCAACGTCTATGCGATATTCTAGTACATATGCTCCGCTCATCAAGGATTCTGGAAGAATCGGGGAAACATGAGAATCGTTATACACGTGCCACGTGCCTGAATATGGATGCTTACAGTAAGCAGTATAGTGTCCGCTATAGGAAGACCCGCTGTGATTTAGCTGTGATAAAGCCTATAAGTTATAACGACAAGGCGCTTCATTGTCTGCTGTAAAGTTGCTCATATATAATCCTTCAAGTGGAAAATCAATGGTGACATCTAATTTTCCTCGAAGTCTGTCTGTTTCAGAAAACCTTTTCAAGTGGATTATCAAAATTTTCGGTAATTTATGAAACATAAGAGACTTCGTGCATTTCCTTCTTTCATTGCAAATCGAACATGTCGGTTTTTCATCACCATCCATAGTTTCTTCCTTAGTAAATGAATCCAAACATTGCGACAGACTAAGTTGCTCTGATCTTGGTGATACTGATATAGGAAGAGAAATTTCCCAGAATGTATCAAAAGTGACTGACCGTTGACCACAAAATGAGCATTTCAATGTGGATATCAGCTGTCCAACAAAGTTATCGACTATCTTGGAGTTGTCCATACTCAAGTATCTCGACCATGACTCTCTGGCTTTTTCACTGATGCTCAAACTCTCTACAAACTCGGTCAAAATGAGTTTGGGCTTATCGATTATACTATTCACGTCTTCATGTAGTCCTTCCAGCAGGTATCGTAAAAACTCCTGAGCATCTTGCTAATTGATGAAACGTGGCGCGAAGCTTTGGATTTGACTTTTCAGAGAAACTGTATCGACCACTTGATTCAACGAATCCTCTGACCACAGTTCCTTGATCACTTTCGCAAAAGTTTGGATTAAAGCACCCTTCATATCCTTCATATCCCTTGTGTAGGCGTCCTTCTTCAAAAATTCCAGCAACCATTTAGTGATCGACAAACACTGGATAACACTGTTCATAAAACAAGTGTTACCAATATTTTTTAAACCATTAAGACCGGGTGTGTTCATTGATTTTGCAGAACTATGTATCGCAGGCTTTCTGCTGCTTTCAACACTGACACCTTTTATTGAGAAGTCTGTAATTGAGTTCATGTCTTTGTTGTAGTCTCGTGAAATCGAACCTGAGTTTAGGTTGCTGGACATAACTTGCGGAGGAAGTGGGCAAGTAGGAAGCGGATATGTTAAACTGAAAGAAAACTCAATGTTTGCGGACGGATAAAAATTTCATCCAGACTTTGAGAGGATAGAATGGAGCCCATGACAGAAAAAAATAAATATAACAAAAAAAATAATTAAAAAGTTCTTCAAAAAATGAAATTATTCTGGCATAACATTAATAAAGTACAAAATTAAAAATTAACAAAGTAAAAAATAAAAATATATTAATTAAAAAACTAAGTCAATTGCTTTGGTTCATTTTCCTGTCAAGCCTTAGTTTGGCATGCCTGAACCAATTGGTATAGGCTGCTTCCACATTTTTTTCGTTTTCTCCGTGAAGGCTCATCACCACATCTAGAAATCAACGAAACAATATGAGACCACTGAAAGCTACAATGCCAGATAGTAGTGGGACATGAAATAATTCAGACAGTAATGGAATACTTAGTATAATTTGGCACCATTGGACAGCTATAAATTTTCATGCCACTATTGGTATCTCGATAACGGTAAATGATACTACGATACTCACTTTTCACACTAGAATTCGCAACTGTGATCAGCTCCAGTTGGAAATATCAGAACATGAACGGTATGCAAAGCATTCAAAGCAACAAAGCTTCGATCTTCAATCAATGCATAGATACAAAGAACAAAGAACTAGAACTAAATATGGTAACAGCCGGTCACGCCGTCGCCTCCCGCTTTCAGGTTGACCAACATTGAATACGATCTGTGTTGCCAACTTACCGCGTTACTTCAAAATAAACATTTAACACAAATTGAGGATTTGCCTTTCGACCGCGGTGAAGGACAAATGGCGTCGTTGTGGTCGGCAGTCAAGTGAATGTGTGTGACAGTCCTATTATTACCTGATCTGGAGATAACCCAATAAAAATATAGTAGCAATGATATCTAAGTACACATTTTGATGTATAAATCATGTCGCAGTATGACGTCTATGGCAAGTAACAATTTGACATCGCAGGGACATCTAAATCCAGCTATCACTAATTTAGATGTCACAGGAATGTCGCAGTGTGATATCGCAGTAATGTCAACGATATGATATCACAAAGACATCTAAATCCCATTTTTGAAGAAATTGACATCCCTGAGATGTGGATGTTTGCCCAGTGTCGACTGAGCAGTATGTGCGATTTGATACCGCAACACCCGTATGGTTTGATTTAGAAAAATTTAAATTCCAACGAGCTCTATTCAAAGATGTTGACTGATACGAATTATTCTTATTAAAGTTAAGTTTTCATGTACACGAATTATTCGTTTTTCGTGCGAAATCTGTCAAAAGCTGTTCAAATATATTTCGTGGCGGCAAAGTTTAAATGATGATACGAATAAATTCAAGAAGTTGAATTAAAGTCAACTTGTCCGAAATTTCAAAATGAAACAATGATTAGTGCGGTTGTTTGTTTCCAGGCATATTTAAAATTTTAATGTTAAATATGGACAGCAATATCATGATTGATAATATAAGGATAAGAAAAGCCGTAATATTCTATATTCTACTGATTTTGTTGACGTATTGGAATTTTGAATTGAATAAAAAAGAAAAAGGGCTCTCAAACGATTTTGGATGAGACCCATTTTCAAACTACGAAAATTACATGGCAATTACCACAGCTTAATTAACAAGCAGAGGAATTTACTTGAGAAAATGGACGGTAAATTAGGGGGTTGGCGTTGAATATTTCATTCAATCCGTGAAGGCATTTCGCACAAATGAAAACCGCTCAAAATATCATTCGTACGAAAAAGTGACATTTCTTTCAAATTTCCTACGAAAAACCGAAAATTCGGATGCATGAAAACTTAGCTTTAGGCCTACTATGCTCTGCTATATGTATAAATGGGTCGAAATTTCGAGGACTATTAGGCATTTTTTGCTAGATAAAGTGGATGGGTTATTCGATTTGGGCATAGTGTGAAAATTGTAGAATGCATCGTATTATTTTTGAAATTAATTTCGAAAGCTTGTCTTTTCCAGGATCTTGGATTTCATCAACGTCATGGTTTATGATTTCCATGGTGGCTTTGACTCCTACGTTGGTCACGTCGCGCCCTTATATGCTTCCGCCGCAGATGAGCTGAATGGTGGTAATGCAACTTTCAATGTGGTGAGTAATAAAATGGCCAGTATACCTACGTACGTAACAACCAGTAATAAAACTCCACTGACGGGAAAGAGTCACACAAATTTTTCATGCAAGCAACTGCCTTGTTTGAGAAATTATAATATTAATAAAGGTCATGCCTATAGCGTTTTGTTTTGTGTTGAGGTGCTGTTCGATAATGTTTCATTCAGTGACCAATCAGAAAACAGTACTCAACGTAAGAAGCTGTCAAAATAGTTTGTTTTTATCTTCAAAATGCCATGGCGTTCGATCAAAATCTATCCTCAAAAATGATCAAAGAATGCAATTCGTGTTCTACTACTGATTGTTATGTATAATGGGGTGATATAGTAGATATGTCTTGAACTATTTGGCCAACCTTGCTCCGCTCTGGTGCAAACTCGTCCCCAAGTCATAAAGAATACTTTCCTCAAATGCAGTGTGCCACATAATAACTATATCAGTAATGAAACTCATTAAAAAAGTCGTTATCATTTGAAACAGGCCTCTGGAATTGAATACTGGTTGGACAACGGAGCTGATCCAGCTAAAATATTTTTGGGCGTTGTCACTTACGGAAGAAGTTTCACGTTGGCCGATGAGTCCAGGACTGAACCCTACGCCCCTGTCAAAGGAGCAGGAAAGGCAGGACCGTACACACGTGAAGATGGAGTTATGGGTTATAATGAGGTAATAGGAAGCTTTATTTTATTTACAAGAATTAATAGCAATACTTATTCAAACATCACAAGCGGTAAGGTTATGTACTGGCTATAGCAATAACTTCATACTGATTTCCGATGGGTAAATTACTATTTTCTCATCGGCGACGGTTCTAAACGTTCGGAGATTTGTAAACACAACCTACTATTCTTTTAATTGAACCAGTTAGGCCAAAATTTCTGTACTCCATTTTATTTTTTGTTAATTTTCCATCAAAACTGATTTATTCAGAAGAGGGTCCGGAAAAGTTGAGCGTCCAGAGCCCGTATGCTCCTAAAACCGGCTCAGTGTAATTTGTACAAAATCGCAAGATCTCTGGTTAAAGCCATTTCTATATTCAAGTTCGTTTTTCAAATTTTCTATTTATGATTACTTATTTATAGTAATGCTCTTATTTAGCATTTATTTCAAGACAATTATTCTAAACAGTATAGGTACATGGTGTAATCCACCCTGTTACATTCACATGTATGACGGTTATAGAATACCATTTCAAAATGAATTACATTGGTTGAACATTCAAAAACTTAGCTTTGGTTTTTAAAAGTTTCCGGCTTTCGGGAACCGCTCGCCGCCGAACCTCAGATGACACGCCGTTCTTATTCATGTAAGTAATGGCCTTAGCTGCTAGAGCTCTCCGGCCAATAGTTAGCGGACCATCATTGAGAGCCCACAGGGGTCACAGCTCACAGCAAGAGATAACTTTCGACTGCTACGAGGTGTTGATATACTTCACACCCACGTTTAAAATAGGCGATGGTTGTGCTAATCTGGGAATCGAGAATATGCATATCGCCGATAATCAAATCACTATTTTCATGGAACGCTCACTTAGTAGTGTATACTGCCTCTGGGTACCGAAGAAGAAAAATATAAGACGACAGTAGGCGTATTCTTTCTTTTTGACCAAAAAAGATCCAACTGAACTAATTTTTAATGAAACTGTCTTTAGGATTAGATCGATGAAATGTTTGGAAACGCCACGAAATAACAGCGTTTTGACATAAATGTTTCCAGTCGATCCGAGAGGACATCAAAATTTAAGCAAATGCAACGTTCACAGAGGCTGGGTCCTTGAGGGGATAGGAGATATCTGAATTTCAATCAGTTGAAGACTATGGCTGGGACAAGTTATCCGAAACAAAAAACAGCAATTCAACTGATCGGATCACGTCTCGTTTATTTTTTGTTTATCACAAAAGAATACACTGGATTGTTGACTTACGACTCTCATCCAAGCAGCTGTGGCTCGGCGAACAGTGGTTGCTAACATTTTGGCAGATTTTCAAAACCAAACTAAATGTTTCCAGCAGAATTTTTCAGATTTTCAACCACTTCTATTCGTTTCAAAATGGTATTCTATACCTGACAGTTTACGAGAGTGCAAGAGGCTAGAATACTCCGTATTTTATTATGTATTCTACGATAGAATTGCTTTTTACTGAATAGCAGGTTGTATTTGCTGGTAACTTTTTTATATTTTTCCTTTTCATGAATCCTACAACAAAATGCACCTCTGATAAATTTCAGATATGTGAACTGCATTCAGACTGGACATACGTTTGGGATAAAGAGCAAAAAGTTCCACACCGGATAAATGGTGACCAGTGGGTCGGATATGAAGACACCGACTCTATCAAATACAAAGTGGACTTCGCAATATCAAAAAAATTGGGTGGAATCATGGTATGGTCATTCGACACCGATGATTTCAGAGGATTATGTAGGGACAAATACCCCCTATTGAATGTTGTGCAGGCTATCAGATCGACCTAAAATGAACTTTCAAAGGACAGTCTATGTAAATGTTTCTAAACGAAATTAATCTTATACTCGTATGAAATAAACAATTTTTGATACCAAAGTCTGTATACAGTGAGAAAGTTGAATCAGTTTTCGTTTATAAATATGCAGTCGTGAAGAGCATTTTTGTGAGAGACTGTTTTCAAGTTTTTTGAAACCATTAAATATTCAAAAACATTCATAACTTTTTATTTTTTTATATAAATATAATATAAGTATAAAAATATCCTACAAAATGATCGACGCTTAAACTAATTATCATACATACATGTTGAAATATTACAACATAAATTTGGACATTGCCATTAATTCAGAACGGGGATCACCTTTGAGGAATTTTTGGGACTACTTGTCTAGGAAGGCGTTCCAAAGTCGCAGAATTAAAAAAAAATCAACTACCTCGTCATAGGTGGCAGTCTTGTTTTTGTTGAAAACTTGTAGACGACAATTTTATTTGTATAAGTCCTTCAGAATTACTTAATATGGCTCTTCATTCAAGCATTACCTTTTTGAAGGAACAAAAGAATTGTCTAACTGAAGGAGAGTTATACAGTGAGGACCAAAAGTCCGTCGCCCCCCCCGTAACTTCTTCATTTTCCATATTACAAAAAAATGTTAAATACATAAGTTGTAGGGTTTCATTCGATCTCTTTAATGGTTTAAGTTTCATTCATACAGAGTGTCTCAAAAAAGCACGGTGACTTAGAAGTTAATTTTTTTAAATAGGACACCCTGTATTTCATTGCATTATTACATTCAACGTTGAATTCTGAACAAGTTTGATTAATGGTTTTCTATCAAAAAAGTTAATAGTTTTGGACTTATGAACACTTGTAAATAATTATTTCAACTACTTCTGCGCCAGTTCAATGAGAAAATCGTAACAAATGGATCACAATGTATTCCACTTTCCTATCCTAACTTTTTGAAAGCTATCCAATGTTGCAAACTGCTGATGATGTGTAACTTACCTCGTCGTACCATTTTACAATTGTTAGAGTTGTTGAATCTCACGAAAAACTAGTACAAATGAAGTTGAAACATTTTATTAACAAATAAGGTAGTCCATAAATACAGATCAAGAATCATTAAAAACTGAAGAGATATTTTAATTTATAACTAAAAACGGTGAGTTTTTATCTATTTCAAAAGATGTTCGACATGTCCACCATGCATTTCTTGACACATAAATAGTCGGGTTGTAAACTCTTCCCTAACATTAATCAAGGTTTGAGGTGTTATTTCTGAACACACTTCAATAATTCGACGGCGCAGTTCATCTAACGACCCACAAACTGTCTCAAAAACTACGGATTTCACAAAGCCCCAGAGAAAGAAATCAAGCGGTGAGAGGTCCGGTGAGCGAGCTGGCCACTCTGTTGTACCTCGACGTCCAATCCACCTACCTGGATACCTTTCATCTAAGTAATTTCTCACCTCCCGAAAATAGTGTGGTGGCGCTCCATCTTGCTGAAATGTTACATCCAAGTAAAATTCATGTGGGTTTTGCGTAACGATCTCATCGATACTGGGACTTATTGTGTCTTGCAGCATTTGGAGGTATCTGGGACCATTTAAATTTTCTTTCAAGAATATGGGACCTACAGTGTGGTTACCTAAAATACCAGCCCAAACATTAATTTTCTGGGGAAATTGAGTATGCCCCTCGCGGAATTCATGGGGATTCTCATCACTCCAATATCTACAATTCTGGGTATTCACATTTCCATTTAGGTAAAAAGTGCTTTCATCACTAAAGCAGATGTGTTGCAAATAAATTCGATTTGCAACAATTCTTTCTGCCATGGTCTCGCAAAATTGAAGTCGCCGGTCTGGATCATCTTCAACCAATTGGAGCAAAATTTTTATTTTGTAAGGATGGAATTTATTTTGTTTTAAAACCCTCTTTACTGATGTTTTGGAAACATCACATGTCTCAGCTACTTGCTTAGTTGATTGTTGTGGGTTATTTACCATTTCGGCTAGTACTTGAATTTCAACATCTTCCGTAATTATTTTCGGCCTCCCAGATCTCGGAGCATCTTTCACGGTGCCAGTTTGGTTAAATTTTGCCACCAATTTCTGCAGATATTTTCGACACATCGGACGTTCTGGAAACCGTTCATTGAAAATGCGAATAGCAGCGTGGTAATTTCGGTTAGCTTCACCAAATATGATAACGGCTTCAACTTTGCCTGCTACTGAACGAGCCATATTAATCAACAAGAGAAATTGAAAACCGTTTGAAACAAAGTTTTGAAATCCTACAAAATGTCAATGACATTTGGCAAAAACAGATAAGAGTTTTTTTTCGTTGTCATGGATAAAATAAACGCGCCTAGCGTGCATAGCCTACCTCATTCATTTATTCGTGAACTGGTGCAAAAGTAGTCGAAATAATTATTTACAAGTGTTCATAAGTCCAAAACTATTAACTTTTTTGATAGAAAACTATTTATCAAAATTGTTCAGAATTCAACGTAGAATGTAATAATGTAATGAAATACAGGGTGTCCCATTAAAAAAAATAAACTAAGTCACCGTGCTTTTTTGAGACACTCTGTATGAATGAAACTTAAACCATTAAAGAGATCGAATGAAACCTATAACTTATGTATTTAACATTTTTTTGTAATATGTAGAATAAAGAAGTTACAGGGGGGCGACGGACTTTTGGTCCTCACTGTATATATTGGAGGTCAAAAAGGAACGTTTTATTGGACTAAGCCCTCTGGTAAAATTGCAACCGTAGACACGTGTTTCGATCTTAGGGATCTCATCAGTACGGTGAAAGAAAGTGTAAGGATGTGCAACGGAAGAATTGTTAAAGTATAAGTCCGTTCAGTCTTCTTGGAACACAATCTTTTAAAATAATCCGTTTGAAACTATTCAAACGGCGTATATAGGTTCAATTGGCACGTCACATCACTATTTTCATCCATTCATCCTTTGTCGATTTCTCCATTGAGGGTAACAGATTCAAAATGCGTCACATCGTTGAGTTCCTGCCCCTCTTCTTCATTCTTCGGAACAATTTCCACAGGATTCAGAACGCCTTGGAAGCACAATAACCAGATTAAACACAGGAACATCATCACCGCAGTTAAGCTGAACGTCCAAACTGTACCATACTCTTCGTAAATATATGTTACAAAAACCGGTCCCATGACTCTAGAGAGACAGCCGGATCCAGTCATCAATCCCATCCACACACCCTGAAAATAATAAAAATAATGTGAACAGTTTTTTCTATTTTCTTGGCAGTAAGAGATTCTCCACCGATTTAAAAAACAAGCTGGATAAAGGCTAGTTCATACCCTCGCGAATATTCGCAGGTTTTTTGCGATTCGCAAATCGCAAGGAAATCGCCGCATGAACGTTCATACCTATGCGGCAACAAAATTGCGGTAAATGATGAATCATATGAATTGTTTGTTTTTTCCTATTTCTAAAATATCCGTTGAACATGGAAGGGAAGAAGAATGCTTCCCAAATAACATTACCTACATGTTTCGAATATAATTCGTGATACGGAGTATGGGGGTTTCCAGTATCGTAAAATATGCAAACTTTTTCACTTGATGTAATGGAGGGCAGTTTATACCATAGTCCTAACCATTTATTCACTCTAAATTTTGAAAAACTAATTTATTATTCAATATTGAATACGCGATTTCAGAATGCATAAATTCAAATGCTCCTCAGCTGTGACGACATTGTCTTCATGTAATACGATTGGCTGATGTTTGGGATTGCGCAGACAAAGCCGAGAGTGATTGAGGGACGCCGCAGTTGCCAAGTCTTTGTAAAATCTAGAAAGTAATTACGTGTAATGACAAATTGAACTTAATTGTTAGTAATTTAATGGCTACAACGATGTATGCGACATCTGCTACTCTAGTGATCTCACAAATTCATGTAGGCAAAAATCCCTCATTTTGTCCCAAACTTTTACAAGTATACACCAGATTTTCTAGACATCTTTCATTTCTCATTTACTTAGGTATCATTATAATGTTTGCTTCGGTACATAAATTGCTTTCTGGAGTACAAATGAAAATACTATTTTCCATGAACACGAATCAAGAATAAATTATTCAAATTGCCAAAATTATATTTCAAGACTTCGAACAGAGGGACATATATTCCAATGATATTATTGAGAAAGTGAAATAGTATATTCTGGTAAATCATATTGTTTTTGCGATATGGCAACGCTGTCAGGCACATTATTTATCTCATCTGCAAGGCGAACATCAAATGATAACCAATCAAACTCTCTCGCGTAAGTACGTCACGTTCCCGCCTCTTCTGGTCGTTTGAGTTCGAGGGTTAATTTTGGCGTTTTCAATAATTTTTACCTCGATAACTTGATGAAAAAAAAAATAGAAAACTGAACACAAGGTACTTATGAATGCACTATATCGAAATATATTTTTTCTGAAATGACTGGACACCCATTTTCCAATTTGGCATGCAAATGACATCGATGGATTGTTATATTATTGTTATCTCCAGAAGCCAAGTATCTTCAACAACAATGCAGTTACACTATAACTAATATCATGGATCTGTGGTCAGAATGTGTTCAATACCAGTGTCCTTAAAATGTCAGATCCAGAGTTTTACACACCGCTTCAACAGTAACGTCCAGCAAGATGCTCAGGAGTTTTTAAGATACATACTAGGTAGTCTGCATTAAGATTTAATTAGATGTCATTGCAGAAGCGAGATTTGATTTCAACAAAAATGCAAATGAAATCTTTTTGCAATCAAAATAAAAGATTCAAAACAACCAAAGATATCTTTCAAGTCAGTTGAATCACTATAATCTGTGGTTTGTAATTGAATCAATATGGCGAAGGCATGGAATAATTCAATATGAATTCTGTTGTTCCGTGGTTTGCGCGAAATCGCAAAAAGTTAAAATATTTGAACATTCTTGCGGCAATAAGTCTGGCAGCCATTTTATTCGCAGAAAAATCGCGAAATTCGCAGGGGTATGGTTTCGCCTTAAAAGAGTGCGTAACAAAAGTCATCAACAACCAAAGACTGCTGGCGGGCAACCCTTTCTGAAATATCCAACGATTTTAAAAACTACCCATAGAACACATACATACCACTGAAATTCGTACTTTTATTTCAATTATGTCCTATTATTACGCTCCCTAGCTTAGACAAGTGACAGATAAGATATGTAGCCCAAAGAGTGTTCAAGTTCAAGGTCACAAAATAGATAGATTACACCGACCTATAAAGCCTGTGGCTCACGGTCAAATAGCTTGGTCAAACTTCCTTCAAGTGACGTCATTTCCAGTGGTTTGCTTCAAGTTTCGTGAAATAAACCGATATAAATTACGTCACTTCGGAGTAGTTTGATCAAACTATTTGACCGTGAGCCACGGGCTTAATATTATATTTTATTATTGGTCGGTGTAGAGATTATTTTAAAACTTACTTTACCGAATCGGGCTAGTAGCCACCGTTTCACTGACAATGAGCGAACAGCTGACAATTCTGACATGCCGTTTGTTTATATACAGACATCGGTAACCCAAAAATGAGAAGTTTATATCTCACGAATTTCTGTTGGAAATCAAAGATAAATATCACTGTTTCTTTTGTACATCAAAATGTTCTCAGACGAAATTATTCTGGAAATTGAAGCCACTGCGATTATTTGTGAAAAACAGCTTCTTACCAGGAACAGTGATTACTTCAGGGCAATGTTTGAGAACGATTTTAGGGAAAAAAACATGTCAATAATAAAAATAGAGGTACGTAGTATGATTATTCCGTCAGATTTGAAAAGAGCATCTTGAAATTTATTTTATTCTAGGGTGTGGAGCTAAGAGCAATGCAAGTAATAGTGACCATACTCAGTGATGAAACTTATATAGTCTCATACGAAGATATTCTAATGGTTCTTCAAGTTGCCTGTATGCTACAGTTCGTTAGCATCGCCCAGCGGTTCGCGAATATTGTGTCACAGGTCTTGTCTACGAAAAACTGCCTGGAAGTTTGGCTAGTCACAGAACTGTTATGTATCAAATCTATCAGTCTGAAAGCGAAATATTTAGCATTGAATGAGTTTATGGTGCTCAGAAACGATGAATACATACAAGACCTGTCGCTAAAACAATTATGTGAATATGTCGGAAATGTAAATTTAAAGACCGATAGTGAATTTTTTGTGGTGGCAACAGTGATGAAGTGGTGGTCTAAAAACAGCAACCACTTTCAGGAAAATTCTACAAAGACCCTGCTCATGCTACTCAGTTGTGTTGATTACAACAAACTATCAGAACCAGACTTACGAAGGATTATCAATTTTTCTGATATACTCGCTAATAATACAATTCATGAAACAATGAACTGTTTACTACATTTAAAAAATGGGTTTTCCACTGATGAATTCTCACAAAGTAGTAGATGCTACTCCCTATTACTGAATTCATCTAAAAGTAGATTTCCCATAAGTTGTCCATGTATTCTAGTTAGGTCTGGGGATCCCGAAAACTCCAAAAAAAAAGTTAATGAAGTCAGATTTCCTGACGCGGGTAAATATTTCACAATTCAACTTGATTTTACTTGCAGCAATCCAAAAAATATTCTGTATAATCTATTCATTAAGGAAAAAAACTATTACTAAATAATATGCCTATTAGAATCATCAATTTTTTAATTAAGTAATTGATTGAAGGAGCATTTCTTTTCCAGTAGTTGATGAAACATTCAAAAATCATGCATTTTTCCCTTGCAGACAACACACAAGAAAAGTATGTGACTGTAACGGAGCCCAGTAGACCTGATTTTTCTGTTATTTACTATGGTAAGTTTGAAATGAAAATATCATGGACAATAATCGCAGATAAGTTCAAGTATTGACGGTTACTAATTACTGATCTGTTTGCTGAATTGGTCAAAAGTTTGTTGAAAACTTGTAGAGTTTAGTTTGAACTGTATTGGGGGAAAAATAATCGTCAGCTGCCTTTAAAATAGGGGATGACATGTCAGTCAACCCTATAAACCTCGAGTCTACTGTATTTTTTGATATTAATAAAACTTCACATTCAGCTTCTCAATAATATTTATGAGAACACAGCAGAATCACTACTGCATTTGATAAATTTTTCCTTAGAACTAGGAGTTAAAGTTTCAACAATCATACTAGTACCAAAAAAATCAAATTTGCAAAAGGCCGCAAATCTACGTCCGATCAACATGCTAGTTTAAATAGAAAAGTTCGTAGAAAAATTGGTGTATGCTCAACTATTAAAACACATTGATCAAAAACAACTTTCAACAGATCAAGGCAGAAACCCAGTTGCTAGTCAGCAATTCAGCTGATTTTGAATATCTTGAAAAATGATTTTGATGCTGGTGAAAGTACTGTTGCTGTTTTCTTAGATTTACAGACAGCATTCAAAACTATAGAGATATAATGATCACAAAATTGCAGAAAATCGGTATTGGGGGCACAGCTTCACAATGGTTTTCTGACTATTTGAGAAATCAAAAGCAAAAGATGAAGCTAAACGGAATAATTCCCAATGAGATAGCGAACAATCATAGGGTACCACAAGGAAGTATATTAGTACCATTGCTTTTCGTCATTTATATAAATGAGATGGTGAACATATTACATGGAGCTGAAATACATTTATTTGCTGACGATACCCTAATATGTGACTGATGAATTAAAAGATTCTATCAATAACAAAATTAACGAGATTTTAAATAATATTTAAACATACCTTTGAACACATTCTCAAATCTTGTTCAAGGTATACTCCAATAAGAGTTATGCAATAATGTTTAGGATGGTTGCCAGTAAAGGCAATGCAGATGTTGGTATTCATTTTTGAAATGAAATTGGGTGATGCCCCATTTTATTTGAAGAATAAAATGATTTACATTCATGAAATACATCAATACAACACCAGAGAACGAAGTGGTTTCTTCATTCCACCAAGAAATGAAAGAAGTGGTCAGAATTTGGTTTTCCTTGAGGGATTGATATAATTCAATTAACTGCCTGATGACATTCAAAGTTTAACCTGAGCTGTTGGTTTCAAAGCAAATCTCAAGAAATATCATCTAAGAATCTGTGATATTATCATCAAGTTTATAGTTTGAAATATATTTGTTTTTGCTGTCTTCGTCAACTCTTTTATATAGAATATCCGTCGTGGACATCAAATAGTCATAGATTAGCAATAAAAATTACCTATGCATTTTTTATTTTCATGTATGTACGATGAAATGTATTTTTTTATTAGCAGCTAGCTTAATAGAAAAATGAATCTGAATTAAATGAATTACGCCTCTCCAGATTCAAGAGTAGGTATAATAAAATGAAATAGAGGTGAACACGGCAACTGCTCATTTCACAAATATTCCGAATAGTTAAAAGAAGATGAAAGAGAGTTCAAATTCCCAGCCCTAAAAGTGTATATCTTGTATAGTTCTAAAAAAAATGTAATGCAAGCATAATGTTAAAAGAAACCGTTTCTTTAATATGAACAACTGTGATATTATATTTTTCATGCAAGTGGCATTTGTACAGACGTAAAAAAATTGAAATCTACTACCTGTGCTTGTTTACATAATTTTCTGCGTCTTTCTCTATTACTTTTAGGGTCCTTTGGAGCAGATAAAAGGGAGGGAATAGGGGGAATAGTTGTTTAACTGCCTTCGTGTATTTCCGTATTTTCAGTTGAATTTTTTCTTTCAAAGGATATACTTTATTGGCAGAAAGGAGCAAACATATTACTTATTGAATTCTTTGAAACTCTCGGACAAGACTTGTGTTCATCATAACTAGGGTTCCATGCTTTTACAGAATGCGACTTTGTTCTTGCATTCAATGAACATGTCAATAAGTTCCATATAAAATGTTGAAAAGTTCTACAGCCTTCAGAAAACCCTTACAGATATTGCAACAAGTTCTGTAAAAAAAAATCAGAAAACATCAAATATATCAGTAAAGTCAGTAGCATTAATAACTAGATAGTCACGCAGCCGGCTGGTAAAATGCTAGTTTGAGTCCTGAGGTGATAGCAAGGTCAAGGGTTCAATTCTCAAGAGGTACAATTTTTTTTTTAATTACGGTCAACGAAAACGTTTTGTAACGGACTCGTGAATTAAAATGGAATACACTTGTTCGTTAAAAAACCATTAAACCTCAACTCTAATTGAGAGGGATGAGAACATATTAAGAAAGTTCCAAAGAACCCAGGTCTGAATAAATAAGATACCGGACGATTTCCCTTTGAATATTTTTGCTTTTACAGATAAGAATTCTAATCAATTCAAAAAGTTCTTTGATATCGACAACAACAAATGTCGAAACCTGGAAGGCTTCAAACTAATAGGCTACAAGGAATATGTTCTGATGTATGGTGGACAATATATAATAGGCAGTGGAGTTTGGAACCTCAATTTTTGGACATATGACTTCATACGAGAACAGTGGGACACAAGAACTGATTTGCCCTACCGAAGGAGTCATTTTGAAAGTTCTATTGCTAAACACCAGGTCTTCATAGTAGGTATGTAAGAATATCATTTGCTTTTTTCTGTTATAGTATGATCAAACATCGATGATATTAGCCAGTATTCGTGATTTGTTTGGTAAAATTTCGTTAACCAATATCCACAAGCTATCAACACAATTTTTTTGTGATGACTGGCATTTTTAGGAAACATTTCTACCGCGGAAAAACACTCAAAATTCTTCCTTCTTTAAACTAACACAATGTACAAAGCCTAATTGATCTGTATCTTACTCTTTCTTAATTGAAAACGCTACTTTTTAGGAAAAAAAACTCATCCTTCTTTTATGATCTCATAACCTACAAATCTAGGCAAAATATGGTTAGTGAATTTTATTCAAGTCAAGTTGGTTTCTGAAAAAAAAGTGAGTGAATAATTTCCTATTCATGTTGAAATTAAATGCCTGGAAAAGTTGGCTATGCAAATATGCAAAGTTCAAAGTTACCAAGTTGACATAAATAACTCCACTAAACATTTTACATAAATGTGTTGTTTTGATGTTTATAAAAGAAGGTTGAATTTTTTGATAAACAATGCCGTTTTTAAAAAAAAATATTGTAAAACGGGTGAATTAGGGTGTGTACATTGTGTTAGTTTAAAGAAGGAAGAATTTTGAGTGTTTTTCCGCGGTAGAAATGTGTCATAAAAAAGCCAGTCATCACTCAAAAATAGGCCCATATCTCCGAAATTTGTTGAGACCGCCAAAAATTTCATTTGGATTTTTGTTCAGGAGGTCAAACTACGTAAGTTCCAATAAAAATTTGTTGATAGGTTGTGGCTATTAGTTAACGGAAATTTACCAATTATTTATTTGCAACACTGAAGAAATATCTATATTTTTACTCACTACACCTTTTTCCTGCAACTTCTGGTTTTCAACTGTAGTGACGGCACTACAACACTGACGCAAAATCTGGATAATGAATCGTGGATTACTACACACCTACCTATATGGTGGTATGCCAGCCTATAAGGCACCATAATATTTCAGATACTCTGTCTCAACCGTGTAACAAATTTGTCAAGCAACACCATTTGAGGTCGCACATCGTCGTTATGGAATATCTTCACAGATTTTCTTTCGATTGCGTTTTAATTGAATGATTTTGAAGTTCAAATCGCGTATCGTTCGCTTTTTTGAAAATGTTGGCTAAAGAATGATCAGCATCTAGATACTTCAGCCTTGATTTTATTTAGGGTCGTCATTGCATTCCTAAAAAAACTGCATTTTTCGGCGAATAATATATTTTTTTTATGAAAATGATCATTTTTCAATCGGAAAATATCCAATATGAAACATTTTAAAAAGAATCCCTCAAGCAGCTGAGTGTATTACAGCTCAACTAATCTTTCCAAATTTGAATTATTGAGAAATTGTAAGGTTAAGAAAACACGAAAAAATTAGATCAAATAAAATTTAAGTATATTTTTCGAAATATTGGGTAACATTTTGAACCTAAATTTTCCAAAACTGAATAATAAAAATATCCCATATGATGCCATATTCAACCCCCATTTAACCAAAACTGTACCTATAACCGTTTTCAGATATTCTCGTGATACACAACCTTATCTTGGAGTTCTGTAGAGTGAAGGCGTTTTTGGATTTCGAAGTAGGCAATAAATTCAAACCCTAGGACAACTACACTCTAGTGTGATTTGTATTACCATGAAGCAGGTAAGTTGAAATGAAATAAATACCCCAACAATTTATTGCCCACTTCACTATCCAAAAAGGCCAGCACTTCAGTTCCAGAATTGCACATCTCGCTGTAGTTATATTTTTAATTAATTTGGACAAACGGTACAAGTAGGGTTTACTTACAGGAGGCATTGGGAACTTCAGAATCCATCAAGAAAACCTGTACTGGTACAACTTCGCCGAAAACGAATGGAGCCCTCTATTACCTTTGCCTCTGAATGAAAGGCAGCTTAAATGCTGCGAGTTTATGAACGAATTCGTCGCCTTCAACCTCAATGCCAGATGTGCGTACTTTTACACTCGCGATGTGATTGGTAACTGGACGTGGATAACCAAACAGTTCATAATAGAAGACGGTATACTTGATGAAGACCCCATTTTTGAGCTGGTGTCTCATAAAGATAAATTATATGTAAAAGGTGAGCCATTCTTGTAAATGCTTTAAAAGTTTTAGAGCAATGAGACAATGAAACAAGTTCACATGTAGGATTAAAACTTAATTCATAATGTGGACCAATTGACTGAATATCGTCGCTTACTAGCATGGTAGGTAATTGTATTTGCCGACTGTAAATTGAGTCTGGATAATAAGCTACTTATTTATAATTATAAGACCCGCAATGATTTACGCTCGTTCAGCATTCTACATCCGAAATAAAACTCAATTTCTGAGGTTGGACAAAAAGCAGAGCATGTTACTTTGTCACCGACAAGTACATTCGACTGGATGCGTTGCGAGAACTTGCAGGGGTAGTCTTTTAGGAGTCCTTCAGATGTGTTTCCTTATATGTCTCAATAGTCAGATAGATATCCGGTGTTAAAGTACACGATAATGACTGCTGCCAACACGAATGGCTCATTTATCAGGCCCTGATCATCTTTCTATTTTATATCTACCTCGCTATTTGTTTTGTTTTGTTCCATTTCGTAATACAATTTTTTGTTGATTTTTTTGTTGGTAATATGGTTTCAATTATAGTTTTCAATTTGTCATTAAATATATATATATGTCTGAGAATATCTTTAAGTTCGGATTATTCAATCTCATAGATTTCTTGGAATCTCGAGAAATAAAATCACTTAGATTATCCTTGCGCCTGAATGAGCCCATTTTCGGCTTTAACTATAATTTGATTAGTAGTGAATTCATTCCTCCTACGAGTATTTTCTGAAATCATTAGAATATAGTTGGATTTTGGCGTGATTTGTGGTCACGAATGTAGACACGCGATAGGATGGATAGGAACATGAAACTATTAGGAGAGACACTTGGTCTCCTTGGAAAATAACTACCTGTGGTTCTCGAAATAGGGAAGAGACTTTTATATTGCAGTTGAGTTGAGATAAGCCAAATGGCTTGAAGATTTTCACCCTTGTCGGCGTTTATTCATTGCTGGTCTAAACTTCAGTTGCTTGGAAAAATCGATTAACTCATTTGCTGACACTAATTAATCGTTTTGGATGAAAAATTTCGTGTGCACTCTCGCTCATTTCCAGATTGATGGAAACATCTTCAGATTGTAAAATATTACAAATATTTCAGTAGGAGTTCGTTCGGGATTACCTATACAGTGCGGCTTTTAATAGTCCCCCCTGTTAACTTTTGAACGGTTTGACGTACGAACTCGAAAAAAAATACGTTTGGAGGGTGTCACCAATACTAATTTTTTAAATAAACCACATTGTGATTGCTCGATAGATGGCGCGGGAGGGCACATCAACTAAAAAAATTTAAATGGCATGGGGGGTCATGTGTCACATCGTTAAAAAGATAATTCAATTCTCTTTTCAACCATTTAAAGGACCACGCACACACCTTATGGAAAAAAGTCTTCCGGTGAAAATGGCTGAATTTTTGATTTGTTGTAGCTGGTGCCATTCCATGTAAAAGTCTCCATTGGCCCAACTTGATCGTATGACTAGATTCGGCGCTAGAGGGCGCCAAATCATGAATGTTGTGATTTTTGGAGAAATTCAGCTGAATGCAAAATATCAATATCTCATTTTTTGTATTCAATATTGTGTGCGACTGGGCATTCCTAATGTTCGCGAGAAATATTTTTCCATAATACAGAGAAAAATTACGCCGTTATTTTTATACAGGGTAGTAAAAAATATACTCAATTCTTCAGTGACAGAATTCGCCTACGAGGTTATAAGTTCATTGAATTTATCATTAAGGATCAATGAGAATGGTTTTTTGATCGACCAAAATATAATGAAGCTATGAATACAGAGTGTTTGAAATACAGTGTGACCCATTTAAAATGGAACCACCACTGTAGAATGTGCATTTTTCAATCAGTTTCAATTTTTTGTTATTGAAATAATATGCATGAAAAACTGTATCTTGACACTAACTTTCACAATTTTAGTTTCATTACCAAGGCACTCTATGGTTTTTTTTGTTTGTCAAAAACGGCAAAAGTTTATTAGGCAATTTTTGTTTTCAAATTTGACTACACCACTGGATTCGTAGTCGTTATAAATGAAAACTGTCAAATTTTCATTAAAAAATATTTGTTTACAACGAAGTTACAACAACTTCAATTTTTTGGAAACAAAGTATTTGTTTGTAATTTTTATTCAGATTATAGACATATTTGAGATCTGACAACACTGTCATCACCAAGTAGAACACCAGTGAATTTGTACAGTGAAAATCCGAAGTCAATAGCTCAATCCGTTCTACAGTTATAACTCCTGAAAATATGGTAATGTGAGAGAGTTGTGGTGCAAGCGTTTTGTAATAAAAATCTGACTACGCCAATGGATTTGTGGATAATATTCCCTTAAAATCATTCATTTAAGTGTCGATTATAAGTCTATTCGAAAATAGCAGAAAATTAAAAGTTCATTTTCAAGTTACGCAGTAGTAGACCAAGTTCAGAATCTCATTTCATGGGATCTCCCAATTGCGCTTTTACCAAATCTTGATAGAATCTTGAAGTATTAATGGTCATACTTGTAAGCTTTTTGGAAGTTTCCTAATAATAAATAATGGTACTTTTGTAACAGCGCACCTGGAAAATCACATTTTATGAGATTCTGAACTTACTCTACCTTCTTCCATAGCTGATGAAAACAAAATGAATACAAACAAGTTTCAAAGTATTTATTCAACAATTAATTGCCATTAAGAAAAAACTGATACTTAAATAAACATTGATTTAAAACTAAACATTTAAATTTTTGTGGCTTCTACCAAACCTCCATTGAGTTCAATAAATTTATCGTATCTCTTCCAAATATTGTTTACACTATTTCTTATTTGTTGAACTGTAATTTCGGCACAAGCTTGTCGTATCCTTTGCATGAGTTCAGCTCGATTCGTTGGTCTTGTTTTGTATACTTTTTGTGTCAGAATACCCCACAGAAAAAAGTCTAATATTGTTAGATCAGGCGATCTAGGTGGCCATTCAATTAAGTCACTACCTCGTCCTATCCAATGATTTGGAAACTGGTTATTTAGCCACTCTTTAACAATCCTCGAATTATGCACGGAACAGCCGTCGAGCTGAAAATATAAATTTACTTGTTCCGCAAGTGGCATTTCATCTATTTCGTCCGATAATTGGTTATTTAGAAATTCCAAAAAATTTTGCCCGTTTATGTTTCCATCAAAAAAATATGGACCTATTATTCTATTTTGTACTATACCACACCAAACGTTAACTTTTTCAGAATATTGACTTTTACAATTTATGATCCAGTGCGGATTTTCCGTAGCCCAATACCGAGCATTTTGCGATGAAACTACCCCATTGGTGCTGAAAGAAGCTTCATCACTAAACACTATGCAGTTTAAAAAATTTCTTGTATTCAGGTACTCGCCTTGTGCCCACAAACAAAATTCCATACGTTTCACTTCATCACCTTCCTTTAAAGAGTGAAGAAATTTAGGTTTAAATGCTCTCTCTCATTTTGTTTTAAGACATCGTCGAAAAAGTCTCTCTCGGTAAGTTTAAATCCAAACTGGCGACTCGTAAACTTCTGTTTGGGTGGTTTCTAAAATAATCTAAAACAACACCTACGTTTAAATTTCTTTTTCGGCGATTATTTTTTTAAATATGTTTACTGACTGAACCGGTTTCTTTAAATGTTTTGTTAATTTTACTGACGGTGCTTCTGTCAATGGGAAGTCGATTTGAATGTCTGTGATTAAATATCCTAGCTGCTTCTCTTTCACTATGATAATTGTCCCCAGAAATTCTCACAATTTCAATTCTTTCTTCTAATGATAATTGCAAAGCCATTATTAAATGCACGTAACTAACAACTATTATTTTATTTATGATTAACTGTCAAAATCACAGCCTACTGTTGATTGATTATAAAACCTTTGCATAATGAGTTCAGCTTCCTCAAATTATTGATATCTCCTCTAAAAGATTGTTTTAGCTGAGTTATGAAGAATTTACAGGGAACAGTTTTTGTCCTGCTCTCTGTTTTATTATTGAATAAATGATTTCCATGCTTTAAATCAATTTGATTTTAGCGGCTATGCGGAAGAATGTACTAAGTACTGCATAACTTGAAAATGAATTTTTAATTTTCTGTTATTCTAGAATACACTGCTCGTAACCTACACTCAAATGAATGATTTTAAAGGAATATTATTCACAAATCCATTGGAGTAGTCAGATTTTTATTACAAAACGCTTGCACCACAAATCTCTCACATTACCATATTTTCAGGAGTTATAACTGTAGAACGGATTGAGCTATTGACTTCGGATTTTCACTGTACAAATTCACTGGTGTTCTACTTGGTGATGACAGTGTTGTCAGATCTCAAATATGTCTATAATCTGAATAAAAATTACAAACAAATACTTTGTTTCCAAAAAATTGAAGTTGTTGTAACTTCGTTGTAAACAAATATTTTTTAATGAAAATTTGACAGTTTTCATTTATAACGACTACGAATCCAGTGGTGTAGTCAAATTTGAAAACAAAAATTGCATAATAAACTTTTGCCGTTTTTGACAAACAAAAAAAACCATAGAGTGCCTTGGAAATGAAACTAAAATTGTGAAAGTTAGTGTCAAGATACAGTTTTTCATGCTTAATATTTCAATAAAAAAAAATTGAGATTGATTGAAAAATGCACATTCTACAGGGGTGGTTCCATTTTAAATGGGTCACACTGTATATAACCTCGTAGGCGAATTCCATCACTGAAGAATTGAGTATATTGTTGACTACCCTGTATAAAAATAACGGCGTATTTTTTCTCTGTGTTATGGAAAAATATTTCTCGCGAACATTAGGAATGCCCAGTCGCACACAATATTGAATATAAATGAGATATTGATATTTTTTCATTCAGCTGAATTTCTCAAAAAATCACAAAATTCATTATTTGGCGCCCTCTAGCGTCGAATCTAGTCATACGATCGAGTTGGGCTAATGGAGACTTCTACTTAGAATGGTTCCAGCTACAACATATCACAAATTCAGCCATTTTCACCGAAATACTTTTTTCCATAAGGTGTGTGCGTGGTCCTTTTTTAGATTTTTGTCAATACGTTTTTTCACAATATGCATTTGAAGTGTCAGAATAAGTGCGAATCTGGCGGTCCGAATCCCTTTTCTTACCTGATCACGATACTTTCAAATGGTTTGATGTGAAATAACGGGACAGAATTTTTTATGGATAGAACGGAATTCTAAAAATTTTCAGATGGTTGAAAAGAGAATTGAATAATCTTCAAAAAGTAGTATCGGCAAAACCCTCCAAACGGTTTTTTTTAAGTCTGTACGCAAATCGTTCAAAAGTTAACAGGGGGGGACTATTAAAAGCCACACTGTATACGAAAGCTACTCAAGCAATTATAACTTGAGACCTATACACGTCGACTAGCCGGTTCATTTCCAGGGATTATTTTTTGGCCTTTGAGTGTGACGACAATTTAAATTTTGCACTATATCGTTTACTTGGACTACACGAATAACTGCAAAAAGGCTTTGTATGAAATTATAAAACAAAACGGTTAGTTATCATTGTCTCATTAGTTGATGAATGTCTTCAAGCCTCTAATAATTATTTTAATTTGTGCATTGTTCAAATCATTCAAAGCACTGATGATGATGGTGATTTCTTCTGTTTTCAGGTAAACAACTGATTGAGTTCGGCATGAAAGATGGTAACATAAAAATGTTATCCGTGAAAAATATAACAAACGTCGACTTTGATGCATTAGAAGTGATAGTGTGTTATGATACTATATACACTCTCTATAAATACCATAATGTAGCTAAGACGCTATACTCCTTTGAAAAATACAATTTAGAAACAGGAGACATTGAGTACATTTTCAAGGATCGATGTTCTTTCGAAATCGATGGTGAAAGCCTTGAAATTTCAGCAAACATGAGAATATTTTCAATCAATCATCATAGTCTATTAGAAAACAATGACTTAATCAACCGGTCATATCTGTGATACAAACAATATTATATTTTCAACGAAGATTTTTTATACGAATATTTGAATAATAAATGTTATTTTTCAAAATTGCACTGACGTTATTTATTCCAAGATAATGATATTAATATAATAATACTCCCTCATAAACACTCATAGAGTGTACCCAAAGGCATAGCCTGTGCGGGTAAAGGACGGCTGTTATTAGTATTTGCCGTGGCTCTCCGGGGCGACTTACAGATTTTTGGTGGGTATTCACTTTTCAGCTGTAGGAAACCCCGAAAAACCTACAGCACCACCCTGGATGGTCGGCGCGAACTCCAAGCAACCACCAGACGTCGGGATTCGCATCTAGACAACTTACATTGCCTATCGACTCATAAAATTGAGATTTTTTTTTCTCGTTTTCCAGGATTCGAACCTGGCCAAATGCGAGCGGAAGTTTAGAAGGCCAGCATCTAACAGCCTCGCTACCGAGCACAATATATATGTTTATATTGGATATTATGTACATCAAGGCCGTAATACTTAGAGGGGTTAAAACCGCTTTCCCTGCTTTTGCAGCCTTGCCAAAAGTTGAGAATAAGGGTGTAAATTAACAGAGTTGAAAAACAGAGCAAGTGTTGATTCATTCTAAGAAACTATATCATTATCAATCTCACCTGAGGCTTTGATCCCAATAACTTCGAGAATATCGTCTGTATCAAAGTAACTCCAATGGGATACCCAAAGGCAGTCAGAACATACCCGAAAATAAACTGCGTCAAACTCATCTGCGGAGTAAACTTGCACCATTCTTGATTACTGGGACACCCCAAGAGATCTTCCCCGCAATTCAGAGTCATTCGTTTCACTTCAGTCTCATTTTGAATGCCGAGATTCAAAAACGTCCCAAAAGATTGCAATGTTTTGTTCATCGAGCCAATATCAATATCAACAATCTCGTTCCTCAGAACCCTATCACAGAACTTGGTCAAATTCAACTTGAAAGGGGCGTCGTACATTTTTGGAGGATCCTCAGAAAACGGAATGAAACTAATTCTGCCGAGGACCATGAAGAAGAATCCACCCCATATCATGATTTTCATTTCGGAAAATCTCTGGGTCAAGGGGGCGATGGATGCGAATGTCGCTATAGATAATACTGCGCCCACGGACATCAGAATTCCCATGTACCTGAAAACAAACAAAAGAATGTTGATAGCACTATGAAATGATTTTGACATCTTTCTACACACTTTATGAAGTTGAGAACCGAGTTATTCCTAAAATGACATTGAGACACTCTACTTGGAAAGTTTCTCTCTCGTACTTCTCTCGGACTTCGATCTTAAGATCTTAAGAAAATAGTTTTCATATGAAAAATAGATATATTTGCAAACATTACTTACCACAACGACTCGCTCTTGGACCAAGCGAACTGGTCCATCGTTACTGGAGTGCCGAGAGTTTCCAGCAGCATGAAGTTGAAAACAATGACAAAAAACGACACCACAAGCGACCACGCTGAAAAAAGGTTCGTCCGCTCTTCTTTCCACGTATCTTTGGCGTTGTCTTTGCCGAGCTTCAGCATGGCTTCCTTAACGGCGATTTTGTGTTCTTTGAAAACTGACGGAAAGAAAAAATAAATGTTGAGCAGGGAGAGGACGACGTTTATCCATCCCGAGGCAGTATACATGTTCAGTCTTAGACGATTTCTGATGAGCCAGACGCCTTCTCCTCCTAGGGGTACTACTGTGGCTTGAATTGCGGGTCCGATAACGAAACCAAGTACTTGCGCCAGCGATATCATCGATACAGCTTTCGTTCTCTCGGAGTATCGAGTCGCTGCTGATAAGTAGGAACGACAAGCTGCTACATTGGCTGGAATGCGTAAATGAAATAGTATGACAACAAATACAAAAAAATTGTTACCTATTGAATTCGAGTAATAATGAAGGTGATTATATGATCGAGATATTTTGCTTCTCTCACGCGTTAACGTTCGAGATCATTAATCGCATTTCAATATACGGGTTGATTTCACTATTTTTCCGCCAACCTCTCTTTTTGAAACAAAGGAATTCTTGACTATCAGTTATTTAATTAACTACTGTATTAATCGCAATATTTTTCCGTCGACCTCTCTTAAGGAAATTCTTGATTACAAAATATATAATCAACGAAATGAACAATTACGTACAAACTCTATTAAACATTAATAATCTTCTTTTGATTATCTGAATATTAATATTCGCATTGGTAGAATTAGATAAACTGAATAAGTTCATCTATATACACTTGCATTTTACGGCTGCACTACGAAATCAAACATTAATAGGTGTCATTAACGGTCGATTTCAAAAATTCATTCATTATTCAATCAAATCAATAGGGGTCATTAATAATTATTTATGCAACAAGTGCAAAATGTAAGTGTTTATTGCACTCGACGTGAAATTGTCCGACGAGGCCGTCAGGCCGAGTTGGACAACACGTCGAGTGCAATAAACATTTTTTGCACGAGTTGCATACAATATTTTTTCTACTTCATGCAAAAAGCAAAAAATTATTTATTTAGGTGCGGCACTAGGTGAAGGAAAATGAAATACGCAATTTAAATAAATAATTATTACTATCGATTCCATCACCATCATCTAGTTTTCCATTAATATTACTCATTTTAAAACTTTCAGTTCTGTAATTGTCAGAATTAAATTTTGGCTGACGTTTATATAACCACAGTTGCATTATAAAAATCAAAATCATAGTGGCCATGAGCGCGTATGTTATCACGAGGTGTGGTCATGGTACAATTTGCTCTATGCGGGTAGACGGTTTAGAACATAACGGATCAGTTTTGATTATGGAGTTATTCTCGGGAAGGCATTGTTTGCTCAACTCTGACTGCTAACATTAATACAAAAAATATATAAAATATGTAGCTGTTTAAAACAAATGGTCAATCTCACAGAATATCTGCTGAATATGTTGTGGTTTTGAACGTTTATGTTTATCATGATGACAGCACGTTGAAGTAGAATGACAGATGAGTGCAATAAAAACTTTATTGCACTAGTGCAATAAAGAGCTTCTTTTTCCACTGAATATAGTTCAATAAAGTTTTGCTTTTTGCATGAATGTAGAAAAAATATATTTAATCAACGAAATGAACAGTAGATCTCTCAAACAATCTAGAAGTTTTGTCATAAAAGTCAAAGTCCAGCGAATTCTTCCTAGTTTTGTTCATCATGTATCATTGACATTTAAGAAGATTTCCAGATCCTGTTTAGTAGTTCTGGTGATCTGAATTTTACGTTAATAAATCTTTCTTTTTGTGGATTTCCAATACAAGTTCACAAATTTGAACCGATGGAATACTTATATATCCAGTTTTGTAAAAAGAGGTCGAAACGAATCACTCTCGTTAGTTCCTGTTAAAAACCTCAGCGCTTTTTTGTAGAATAAATACTTCAGCAGAATGGTACGATGCCCCCCATTAAAATGCGAATGCAACAGTGAAAAATAAGCAATTTCAAGAGCTGTGAAGCTTAGTATTGGTTTCAATCAAACCCTGTGTAACTTCTGCTTGTGAAGAGATGGTTGAAGGTTGTTTCTTAGTATGATTCAAATTCAATATATTTACTGTAAACCATTTATTGGCTTCAATTCCACTATCCATGTTCGAGTGTGCTGATATATTCTTGCCGGAGTTTATTATGGTGCTGGTATACAGGTATCGTCAGCGAATAAGACACCTTTATTCGGTAGAAAAAAATTATGAAAGTCGATAAAGTAAATAATAAATAGTAGTGGTTCCAAAACATAACCTTGAGGAACACCATGACTCGAGTCAGATATAACACCATCGATAGAAACAACTTGTTTTCTCTGAGACAGATATGAATCAGTTTCGCTTTCATTTATCTGTGAAAGAATTTTAATTGAAATATAATTCATGGTATAGTCTTGTCAATAGACTTTCTCCTTTTATACAATTTTATGCAATGAATTACCTCCCAAAAAAAAAGGCAGTGAATCTATTTCGAATAAAGTGCGTCGTTAGCTCAAAAAACTAAAACTTTTGCTCTGGTAATCAAAGAAGCAGGAAGTGTGAGGTATAATTCAGATCCGGTTATATTTTTGTGTATTTTGGAATCGTCTTCAGGAATATTTGAATTTTTGTTATGAATATTCTGTTTACCTATATCGGCTATATCTCACGAATGAGCATGAAAAAGTTGTAGTTTCATGGAGATTTATACAAAGGACAGTTTGAAGGAAGGTCAACAGCCATACGTCATCGTTTACATAAGTATTTGCGATACGATTTGAAAAAAATTGTTATGAATGCAATTAGATTGAATAATCAACGAATCATCAATTATTCATTAGTATCACTCTTTTATGTATAATTGTTGTGTGATCTAATAGGAATTCAATAAACTGTTTAAAAAAATCCATTTTTCACTATGAAATAACAATCCAATGATTTTAATGAGTGTAAGGTCTCAGTTTAGGCAAGTCAATCTGATAATTTTACATTTTTGATGATTTTTAGGGGATTTTTTCGGGTAAAAAGTTTTTGCTGATCAACTTGAAATTCACAGTTTACTAATTTCATAATTCTGAACCTATTGGCGTTTACAGAATTCATATATCTTTGGATTGGAATAAAGTTCATCTGTAGTTGAGAGGGGTCATGTCTCTCCAAGAATGATAAAATTAAATTATATTCGTGATTTTTAAAGAGACATGGCGACTTTGAAAAATTTAAAATAAATATTCTCGAAAATTCAGTTCTCTTCACTAATTTTGCGATATCTGGAAAAATGGGACATAAAAACTTTCGAAAATTAGATCGCGTCAAGGAATTTTTGACGTATATTGCTTTTTTATGCTAAACCTTGATACTGAACATCTGCAAATCATACGAAATCAGCATGAAATATTACGTATATAGTTCAAATTTCAAGTAGATTTAGTATTTTTCATGATTTTTAGGGGTCTACCCCTTGGGATTTTTTCCAGTAATATTCCGCTGATCGAGCACATTAATTTCATCATTCTGAATCGGTTAGCGTTCGCAGAATTGATCTATCTTCAACCGTTCTCCAGTTGGAAAATTATTCTGGAGTTGAGAAAGGTCATTTTCCTACTAAAATTTCAAAAAATTACCTTATATTCGTGATATTTTTTTTATATAATTCGGAATCAGCTTACCATTTATCATTTAAGAGGACGTGGAGAGTTTTTAACAAATGAAAAATAGGTATTCTCGAAAATTCAGATTGCATCTTTACTATCAAATATTGCATTAGATACTTTAATCGACTTTGAACCTATTGAAAATACGAAATCAGCTCGTATTTTTGAACTACAACGCCATTTCACTTAGAAAATGTTGATTTTGTGGACAGGTGCAAATTTTCACATAAAAATATTTGAAAATGTGTGGTTATGATTCGGAATCATTTCGTCGAGATATATTTTAGGAAAGTTTCCGAATTCTGGAAAAATAAAAAAAAAAACTAGAAACTTAGACCGCACAAGGGCATTTTTGAACCAAAATCGCCTTATTAAAGTCAGGATAGTGAGATTAAATTCAAGATTCCGAGATTATAGTCATGAATTTCGAGATTGAAGTCGGGATTCCGAGAATAAAGTCAGGATCGTGATATTTAAGTCAGAATTGCGAGATTAAAGTCGTGATTCCAAAATTGATGTCGAGATCCCGAGATTAAAGTCGAGATTCCGAGATTAAAGTCGAGATTCCGAAATTATAGTCGAGATTCCGAGATTATTGAAGTCGAGATCCCAAGATTAAATTGTGGATTCCGAAATTAGAGTCAAGATTCCGATATTAAATTCGATATCCCAAGATTAAAGTCGATATCCCAAGATTAAAGTCTAGATTCCGAGATTGAAGTCGAGATCCTAAGATTAAATTGTAGATTCCAATATTAAAGTCGAGATTCCGATATTAAAGTCAAGATCCCAAGATAAAATTCAAGTATCCGAGATTATAGTCATGAATTTCGAGGTTGAAGTCGGGATCCCGAAAATAAAGTCAGGATCGTGAGATTACTGTCGAGATTCGGAGATTTGAATCAGAATTGCGAGATTAAAGTCGTGATTCCAATATTGATGTCGAGATCCCGAGATTAAAGTCGAGATTCCAAGATTAAAGTCGAGATTCCGAGATTAAAGTCGAGATCCCAAGATTAAATTGTGGATTCCGATATTAGAGTCGAGATTCCGAGATTACAGTCGATATCCCAAGATTAAAGTCAAGATTCCGAGATTGAAGTCGAGATCCTAAGATTAAATTGTGGATTCCAATATTAAAGTCGAGATTCCGATATTAAAGTCAAGATCCCAAGATTAAATTCAAGTATTCGAGATTATAGTCATGAATTTCGAGGTTGAAGTCGGGATCCCGAAAATAAAGTCAGGATCGTGAGATTACTGTCGAGATTTGGAGATTTGAATCAGAATTGCGAGATTAAAGTCGTGATTCCAATATTGATGTCGAGATCCCGAGATTAAAGTCGAGATTCCAAGATTAAAGTCGAGATTCCGAGATTAAAGTCGAGATCCTAAGATTAAATTGTGGATTCCAATATTAAAGTCGAGATTCCGATATTAAAGTCAAGATCCCAAGATAAAATTCAAGTATCCGAGATTATAGTCATGAATTTCGAGGTTGAAGTCGGGATCCCGAAAATAAAGTCAGGATCGTGAGATTACTGTCGAGATTCGGAGATTTGAATCAGAATTGCGAGATTAAAGTCGTGATTCCAATATTGATGTCGAGATCCCGAGATTAAAGTCGAGATTCCAAGATTAAAGTCGAGATTCCGAGATTAAAGTCGAGATCCCAAGATTAAATTGTGGATTCCGATATTAGAGTCGAGATTCCGAGATTACAGTCGATATCCCAAGATTAAAGTCAAGATTCCGAGATTGAAGTCGAGATCCTAAGATTAAATTGTGGATTCCAATATTAAAGTCGAGATTCCGATATTAAAGTCAAGATCCCAAGATTAAATTCAAGTATTCGAGATTATAGTCATGAATTTCGAGGTTGAAGTCGGGATCCCGAAAATAAAGTCAGGATCGTGAGATTACTGTCGAGATTTGGAGATTTGAATCAGAATTGCGAGATTAAAGTCGTGATTCCAATATTGATGTCGAGATCCCGAGATTAAAGTCGAGATTCCAAGATTAAAGTCGAGATTCCGAGATTAAAGTCGAGATCCTAAGATTAAATTGTGGATTCCAATATTAAAGTCGAGATTCCGATATTAAAGTCAAGATCCCAAGATCAAATTCAAGTATTCGAGATTATAGTCATGAATTTCGAGGTTGAAGTCGGGATCCCGAAAATAAAGTCAGGATCGTGAGATACTGTCGAGATTCGGAGATTTGAATCAGAATTGCGAGATTAAAGTCGTGATTCCAATATTGATGTCGAGATCCCGAGATTGAAGTCGAGATCCCGAGATTAAAGTCGAGATTCCAAGATGAAAGTCGAGATCCCGGGATTAAAGTCTAGATTCCGAAATTATTGAATTCGATATCCCAAGATTAAATTGTGGATTCCGATATGAGAGTCGAGATTCTGATATTAAAGTCGATATCCCAATATTAAAGTCAAGATTCCGAGATTGAAGTCGAGATCCTAAGATTAAATTCCGATATTAAAGTCAAGATCCCAAGATTAAAGTCGAGCTTCCGAGATTAAAGTCGGGATCCTCAGATTAGAGTTGGAATTCCGAGAATAAAGTCGGGATCACGAGATTGAATTCTGGAATCCGATATTGTTGTTATCGTTGTTATTGTTAAAATTGTTATTTCCGTCAATCAGCTGCACACCCTTGAGAGTACAACCCTCAAAAGTCTTCGAAAGACTTGTCCGAACTAGGAAAGACGCAGCCCTTACCTTTTTACGTATGATGCCATGCACGAGACCGATGACCATGCTGGGAATCGAACCCATGACCCTTAGGTTAAGAGACGAGCGCTCTACCATCATGACCATCACGGCCCATATTAATGTCGATATCCTGAGATTACAGTCGAGATCCCGAGATTGAAGTCGAGATCCCGAGATTAAAGTCGAGATCCCAGATTAAAGTCGGGATCCCGAGATTAATGTCCTTTGTGTGAGGGAAAATAAGCTACTTTCAATAACTTCAATACTTCGTAACTTAAGAACTAGTGATAGGATCGTGTTGGTCAAATAGATACTTTTGAAAAGTTGATTAAATATGTATTTTCTGGGTACAATGTTTCATCCCATCGCTTCAACTAAGAAACGAATACAGTGTCAAGCAGGTTGGGGTCACATGAAGGTTGTTCAAAGAATTGTTCTTGATAAAAGCTTCGAGGATGGATGGACTTTACAATGGAAGAGTGAGAATTTTATAGTTATTGCTAACCATATTGATACCGTACCTGAGCTAACTCCAACCAAAAATCTCGACCACAGCATCCAGTGTTTTCTATGACTGGGGAATAATTCTAAAGAGGAATACATAGCACTCGAAATTGTAAACACCACCAAGGAAAATATCAGCGGCATTCTTATTGAACCAAGTCTGTTACTCCACCATCCCACCAGTGGTGAAAAGAGCATTTGTCCGAAAGGGTTGGCAGCCACCACGAATCCCATGAACTCTTTTCCTGCAGTGGGGTCCAACTGAAAGAGAAAATGATGTACGGAATGAAAAAGTAAGAGATTATTTGAAATAAAACTTCATTGTCGACTTTCACAATTTTTTCGTACTATTCTGCCTGTAAGAAGTCGTTGTGTGTTTTGTAAACCAAAAATTTGTGAAAGTAAACAATTAAGTTTTATTTTGAACGTTTACATCGATTTAAAAAACATTATATTATCTCCAAATGTACAGAGTTGCACGGAGGGAATCGTTTGGAAGGTGTTTGTCTCCTGAGTATCAATAAAGAAAATTAGATTCTATAGAGATATTTGATGTTGAAGTTGGAAAATCACTCTTTGATTATTAAATCAATAAAATCAAGATCGGATAAAGCAACTTATATCAATGATAATACAAAATACTCACTTTGTCTAAGTAAGGCCAAACACCAGTCACTATAATGCTGAATCCCAGAGATATGAGAAACATGGTGAAATAAATAACGTAAATGGAACGCCATCGTTCTTTATATTCTTGCAGACTTTCGAGATTATCATCAAATGACGGTCTGGTGGTTGACCCAAACATGGATCGCACTTGTTTTACATTTTTTTCGAACCATGACATCCTGAAAAAAAAAATATTTTAGTAAAATATTATGCGTTTCATGGGTATATTACGCAAATCGTGTTTTTTACGACTCAACGTTACAATTTTACAAAACATTTCAAGTTATGAGATTGAACGGTAATTTTTATATCATTGTTGTCACTCTTATGAAATGGAATAATATGTATGTTGTATATACTCTTCTAGGATCCACGAAAGCAACCATCGACTATCATTTGTTGAAAAGAATGTGTACAAGTGTCAATACAGTATTGTAAAGTAGTTCTCGTAGAAAACTGAGTATTGAACAGGTATAATTTAACGGTTGTAGGGGACAGAAGATATTTTCTTTTGAATACTAGTCGAAATAAATACCTATTATATATAGGATTTATTACGGTAGATTCCAAACACATTTTCTTTATGAAACTTTTTGATATCTTGTCAATTTGATCCATTTTATGGCACCACACATTTCTTTTTTTAAATTACCGCCAAATCTGAGGTCACGTGATACAAGTCGCCACGGAAATTTTAGTTGTCAGGCATGCAAAAATTAATCGCCATTAGAGTTATTCAGAAATTTCAATATCAATTTTTTACCCATATGGCAGCCACTGTATATACATATATATAACATAGACAATATGAGTGGGGAAGTAGTTGAAAAGTAGAATGAGCGAAAGGACATGACCAATAACACTTCTGTACAACGATTCAAGGAGACAGAAAAGTGACAATTTTGCTAGAATTGCGACTTAACCCCTTCTTGTTCATGTTGTTCAAGTTCTGCCCTTCTTTGATATTTGTCGTAGAAACAAAGTTAATCAGTTATTCTTCGAGGAAAATATGTCCTTTACATGAATTAATATGGAGCAAATAATGCTTACGTCAAATGTCAAATTTTGACGCATTTAAAGTTTTTCACGGGCTTATGGTTCACTTGGTGGTGAACCCAAGTATTTATTTTCCTGAATTTTTACAGGAACTTCATTTGATATCTTTAAAAACAAAAGGCGAAAGAAAAGTACTAGTAATTGTCAACCGGTATAGCAAAATCTAAGTTTATTTATTTATTTATTTATTTATTGAAGAAACAAACAGGCCGAGGCCTAATTACATGTTTCTCATAAATTTACTTACAATTTTGTAGTGTGACATATATAATTGAGAACCGAGGATGTCCTCGCACCAAAACAGATTCAGAATTTCAAACCTTCGGGAGATTGACGAATATAGTGACTCTCTATGAGAGTCTATCAATTAGGACAACCAAGATTTCATCAGTGTCTTCAACTCAGATTTGAGTTTTATGGGGTCAAGATCGAAAATTCCATATAGAAATTCTTCAAAATGGGCGTTGTATCCGTTACATATTCTGTTAAGGGGGCCACTATTATTGCTTCCTCGAAGACATGCATGACGAGGACGCAGTCCTGGAGGTGGTGCGTAAAGCGATATTTTATCAAGTAGGTATGGTCTATCTAGCATACTGTTCAACAATTTTGAAAGAATCATAATATTATTTGCAACTCTTCTGTGTTTAAGTTTTTCAATGCCTAATTCTTTTCTCAGTGGACTGTAAGAAACAAACCCAGGACTTACACCATGTGTTTTGTAGTATAAATATTTAATAAATTTATTTTGTATTGATTCAACACTTTTCTTTAAGTTTTGTTGTGTAGGATCCCACACAACTGAGGCGTACTCCATTTTACTCTGAATTAGTGAAAAAAATAAATATTTTATAACGCTTGGATCTGTGAAATCGTAGGTGGTACGTTTTAGGAAACCTAATAATTTGCTGGCTTCTTTAGTACTTAATATTGAAAATGTGATGATTAAATTTAAAATCGTTCTGAAAAGTAATACCAAGATCATGTGCTTCCAACACCCTTTCTAATACAAAACCGTGTTGATTCTCTGATATAACACTTTTGAGACTGCCGTGCAGCTTCTCCTGGATAATGAATTCGAATATTTTTGCTGGCTATAGGACGATAATTATTAATATATTTTTTGTCACCTTTTTTCAGTATTGGTATTATTTTAGTTGTCTTGAATGCATCAGGGAATATTCCTGTTTTCAGTGATTTATTATTAATTAGGAATAGCGGATAAATCAGGGAATCCCTGTAGGCCTTGAAAATATAACACGGTATTTCGTCCGGACCCGACGATCTTTTGGGTTTCAACTTTCGTAGCGCTTTCTCTACATCTTCAACCATTACTGTGTCGAAGTGAAAATTTTGAAATAAATTCTGTGGAAAGCAATTAGTTCTTTTATCTACGTATATCAGTTATATCATAAGTAGAGTCATTTTCATATATCGAGCCAGAATAGTCTGCAAATTCTCCAGCGACTATTTTTTTATCACTAACTTCCCTATCATTGATTATAAAACAAGTTTCGAAGGTGCTTTTTTGTCGTCTATCTTTGACAAAATTCCAGAACAAGGTGGGGTCCTGTTTGATATTAACCTGTATATTTTGTGTATATACTTCGTGTGCCTTTCTGATTTTCAGTTCTAGGATATTCAAGACATTCTAGACAACAATAGGAAAATTCGATATTAAAACGACAACAAAAACGAGTGTTACCAGATGCTTCTATAGAATTCTTATAAGTTTTCTAAGTATTAAACGAAGTTTCCAAAATAAGTGCCTTCACTAATCATCAGACATCAGATCAGTAACCATACATTGATTTTTAATAACATCGAAATGGTATAGGGTGTTGGTACTGTGTTTTCTCTTTGTGACCACTAGGTATATTTAGTAACGTATAAATTATATGCTTAAGCGACATAGATTAAAAATACAGGGCCAGATTCTATATTTGTGCCGGAAATATATGATAACAGACGATATTACTAATGGAAATGGTAGTTCACCAAGCTCAATCTACGACCTAAACACAAAGTTCAAATGGATATTACAATTCGCTTCAAAAACACACGATGATCTGCGGCTCATCGATTACATGATAATTATCCGGGTTGCAGAGTCCAAGAACAAGCGGTTTTATTACTGTATTGTTTGGTTTACGAAAAATTAAGGGTTCTTTACATACAGTGTGTTTCACTTCTCACGGAAACACCCCCGTATCTTCCGTAATTTTCAACGTAGAACCATGAAATTTTCAGGATCGATAGATTCACTAAAAATGAACTCGCTGCAGAAAAGGTGTCATCCTACGTGATATACACTGCACGAAAACAGCGATGGAACCACACATTTTTCCAGAAACTTATATTAGGGGGCAAAATTGGTCAAAAATTCCTTCGGATTCGTGTTTAGGATCCTCGAATTACTGCTACTACACCTGTCTCTTGAAAAAATTTTAGTCCTGAAAATTTCAAATTTGTTTCACTTCTCATGGAAACGCCCCCGCATCTTCCGTAATTTTTGACGTAGAACCATGACATTTCCAGGATCGATAGATACACTATAGAGATGACCTCTCTGCACGAAAGGGGTCATCAGTGGAGTATTTGAAAAAAAAATTGAATTTTTCAAAACTGAAATTTTTTCAGGAGACAAGTGTATTAGTAGTAATTTGGGGATCATGAATACGAATCCGAAGGAATTTTGGGCCAATTTTACTCCCTAATATTACTTTCCGGAAAAACGGGTGGTTTCATCGCTGCTAGCGAGCAGTGTATATCACGTATGATAACCCCTTTCGTGCAGAAAGTTCATCTGTAGTGTATCAATCGATCCTGAGAATTTCATGATATTTCGTCAAAAATTACAAAAGATACGAGGGTGTTTCCATGAGAAGTGAAACACACTGTATACACCTCTGGAAATATTAAAGATTTATAAGAAACTTAGCATATAGGTAAAGTTTATTTTTCATTTAGGCATTATTGCTTCATTATACTTTGGCAATGGTACCTAGGTAGTTATCAACAGACTCATAAAATCCGAGGGCATTATGGATCACAATGCCCTCTTTCTCTCAAGTAAAAATTACAACTTCCCAATGTAACTGAAAGAATAAAGTTGTTCCAAGTTTCAAGTTCTGTGAGTTGGGCGATGATAAACTCCTGAATGTGTTGCATTCTCTTGCGGAAACAGAATGGAAAATACATAATAGTTCGATTATTATTACTGATAAATTATAACGTATTTAATACATTATGGTGCAGAAATAAATCTTGCATGAACCACGTACGTTACCGGATGAAAATGCCCATGAGGCGACAACATTGTCACTCTCCGGGCATTATCGTCTTCATAATGCCCTTACTCATTTGATTATTTGAAACCTGTAATTGTTCAGGACAAAAAGGAAGGTGAAAATAGAGAAACCTTTAAAAAGGTATCACAAATTGAGTTAGAGACGACATACACTTCGATTCGAGAATAACCATGAAGGATATCAACAGAATTGAGCAACTAAAAAATATATTTTTAACTATAAACTGCGTCACTGCCATCAACAAAGGGTATTTTTTTAATCATTACTAATACGTGCATAATTGTTCGTGTTACATATCTACCTACACATGTTTGAGTTATCTTAATTTAAAACATTCTAAAGATAACAAATAATTTCAACGATTTCAAGTTCGTCGAATCCATTTGACTTCCATTTTTAGTTTGTACTCAATAAACCAGCAAGATGAGTGACAGCGAGGGTCACAATATGCAAACCCCAAATAATACCAGACACCCCATTTTTGGATACACAACTAATAGGGGAGGCCGGGGCAAAGTGGTCACCCTAAGATTAAAATCCTGATATTGGCTGTATATAATGAAATGAATGAGAAATCCTTATAGCAGTAGATACGAAAAGTATTGACGATCAGTATATATTTATTTGAAATTTTTAAACAAAAGTTAAAAAATAATGTAAATGGATCACTTTGTACCAAATATATGGGTAAAGTGGCCCCTGTGAAATTAATATAAATTTTACACAACAGTTACACATAAAAATCAGCGTAATTTTCGACCACTCTTGCGCATGCTTCGTTTGCAATTTTTTTACATTTAGAGCACTGTATCCATCCCTCGTCTTTGTGGGAACATAAATAGGTTTGTAGGAATGTAGGCTTTCACGGCTGGCGTCAATTTTTTGTTTTTTTTCTGGGTTTTGCCGTGGTCGTCTTTGGTGTAAATTTTCAAACGTTTCGACTGCAACTACGGCAATCATCTTCAGTGGCGTGGTCGAATCATAAATAGGTCTCCCCGCAGAAAATGCACTCTGAGTCATCGTCATTATCTCTCAATTCAGATTCAGATGATGATTCTTGTTGTTGGGGGTCTCATGGTATTTTGTGAAAGAATTTATTTAGATTTGCCTTTCGCGAAGTAGAAGTTGATCTTGGCTTTCCAAAATTTGCTTATTTCAGACTCCGTCCCTAATTTATAGCAGGACTCTTCGTTTTAGGGTGCTACGTGGAATATTATAATTTCTACATGCTCTTTTGTATCCCATTTTTCTATTTTCAACGGCTTTTATTGCCCGCAACATATTTCTTGGATCCCAACTCAGATGGTTTGTTGTCCTTCTGCAATAACACAAACAAATAATTGTTGAATCAAAATGTCACTTAAATTATTGCAACATCAATACGAGGCAATGTGATCCCACGGGGGCAAGGTGGTCCCCGAGTGGGTCGGTTTACCCCGAAAAGTTTACTCCATTTTGTTTGCAATTTTTTTCACTAATATGCAACGTTTTGATTTGATATTTACAAATAATAATATACAACATTCATATTTACTCACTAGATATTAAAAACTAACCAAAAACTTCGTATTTAAAAAGTTATCGTATAATAAAATCAACACTTACCTTAAGCCGGGGATACATCTGAGAAACGTTGTCATTCGTTCGCATTCGTCTGCATACGTTCGTTCGTCAAGTGTAGACGGTCATTTGCAACAAATACATTTTTGGTGAAAGGCCAGCGATGCGAAGGAACGTTTTACATCGCCTGTCGGTAAAACTCAAAATATCAAAAGGAAATCCGAGTTGCGAATGTCTGCGAACGTTGTTAGGCGTTCATATGTGGCAGTGACGAAAATAATTTGTAGTACTTCGCTGTCGAATTCGACGAGAAAGGTTGATTTCGTTTGTGAAGGAAAAAATATGAGTAAAAATCAATTAATAGTAGCCTCTGTGCCTCGTAGATCATTATACATAAAATCAAAAAGCCACGAAAAAAAAAAAGAGAAAGCAGAGACTTTTTTGGATGAGTGATTTATATTTATGTAAAACTAGATATGATGGTATGAATTTACTAGCCGATTTAAATCATACGAATTTAAAAACTTCACCAGAGTGTCTCGAGAAGATTTTGGCATCATTCTGCAAAATATTAAATTGATAAGCAGAATACATACATATTCGAACTCGTTCGAATTTTTACATACTTCAGAGAAGGTAACAAACAAATACACTTTTTTATTGAAAACTAGTAAATGAACACGTGCACGAGATGTTTACACCGTCAACTAATCTTCACGAATTAGTGGAACGCTTGTGAATGTTTTTGGCAAATGGAAATGAGCAGAAACTTCGTTGATGTGGTCAGTACCAAGCAACTTTGCCGCGAATGACTACGAACGAGCAGCACTGATGGCAATACCAGCGAATGCGAACGAATGGCAACGTTTCTCAGATGTATCGCCGGCTTTATATCAACACTTGCCTAGCACATCATAGTATCCGTACATTATTTTCATAATTTATCTGAAACCGACATGCACACTCAAAGACGGACTTGTAGCAATTAATATCGATCGATTGGCGTTCGTCCGTATTATCTTCCTAACTCGCTCCACTACCAAATTATACGAAATGACCACAATACCCCGGGGGGTCACCATGCCCCAGCTTCCCCTACATACTATTTCATCCTGTTGAAGTAAACAATATACTGCAAGCTATCTTGAAACCATTAATTCTCCTCTAAAAATAGTACGACTTAAGCTAAGTAATTATATCAAGACGAACTAGACCGGGCTGGTCTCTGATTAAAGACGAATTGTGACGACAATCGAGCCAGAGCATTTTTTGATATTTTTTTTTCTTGGCTACATTCTATTATAGAATGTCAGCCTCCAGGTTAAAGGAAAATATGTATCACCCTTTAAAAATTGAAAAATAATATATCACAATCAAAATTGTCTTTTCGATACATTAAGACTCCGGAAGCACTGCACATTCATTACATCGCATGGTTCAAAAGTCGTTTGAAAAATAAGTTCTTACGGTGATAGCCCGGTACCATCAGAATCAACGTCAGTTTAGTGGAGATTTGATCTTGAAATGAACTGAACTTCTCCTTTTTTATTAGGTAAATTAGAGAGAAATTAAGATAATTATTATTACAACTACTTAATTTTGAATGTTTTTTCTATGTGAATATATTAGTGCGAGCATGAGTACAATATCTGTCGATGATGTACACCATATCGGAAGATTTTATACATTAGATATTTTCAGTAAAAGAAACTTTCTTGTTGTTAGGATTTGTATCGTACAAAGGCGTAGAAGGGCCGACAACAAAATATTTTTCACTTTGACAATTGCCACTTTGATCTGACAATTGTCACTTTGATCTGGCAATTGTCACTTTGAAATGGCAATTGTCACTTTAAACTGGCAATTGTCACTTTGAACTGGCAATTCTCACTTTGAAGTGGCAATTGTCACTTTGAAGTGGCAATTGTCACTTTTATCTGACAATTGTCACTTCGATCTGACAATTGTCACTTCGATCTTGCAACTGTCACTTTAAACTGACACTTTTTTCACTCTATGCAAAAATACTGTTTTTCAGTAAAATTCACAAAGTGAAAATTGCCAGTTCGAAGTGACAATTGTCAGATCAAAGTGACAATTGTCAGATCAAAGTGACAATTGCCACTTCAAAGTGACAATTGCCACTTCAAGACAATTGCCACTTCAAAGTGGCACTTTGAAGTGGCAATTGTCACTTTGAAGTGGCAATTATCACTTCAAAGTGGCAATTGTCACTTCAAAGTGGCAATTCCAACTTTTTTGAAAAATATTTTGTTGTGTGTATGCCGATAATATGTTTCCATATCTGTATCTAGACTTATAATAATGTTGTATTTCACTGAAAATTCATTGAAGTAATTAGAGATATGCCCCTGGACTCCGATGATTAGAAATGTTTTATAGAATCGAAATGTGACGTCATATTCGAAATATCGGTACTATGCTTCCCATTTCTAACGTTCGAATATGACATCACATTCTCGACACATTTCGATGCTATGAAACATTTCTAATCATCGGAGTCCCAGTGATGGACTGCTTATTCAAAACAATAGAAACTTATTTACATTTTCACAAAATAGAATACATCGTTGATCATATAGATTAACTTATATAGGCTGTTTTCAAAATATAAGATAGGCACTATGAAGCACATTGTGTATGCACAAAAAAACTTGTTTAATTTTGAATTATTTCATACAAGAAAACATGAATTTAAGTATTTCATCATGACATGAAGAGATTGCTAAGTTTGCAATTCAAATTTTTTATTTATTGAAAGTTTAATTTTGTGGAGGAACTTCCTTTCTTTACATGACTTTCTGCTGAACTTTCCTAAGTCAGAACATGGAAATAATTAATGGATATTCAAGTAAATGCATACAAGTGTAAGAGAGCAAGAGAATCAATTTGCACCGATGAAAGTTACTGCTTTTAGAAGACCGTTGTTTTGAATAAAATCATTGAATAAAATTAACTGAAATTAGCTAAAATATACTTTTCTTTTTCAAAAAATATTCCATGAATCCTTTTTTTTTATTTTCACACTGTGAATGGTTAAAACGCACAAATATTCGATTTTTTTTATATTTTCATTTGTTGAAAATTGTCTTGAGAATATCTTTTTGAATTTTGTTCCGGTTTGAATTTGAATGACAAAAAAACAGATATCAACTACTTACCTATTTTATTTTTCTACTAAATGTTCTAAGACAGTTGTGAACATGTTTGTTCGAAACATTTGAGGGCAGTTTGATCAAACTATTTGACCGTGAGCCACAAGTTTTATACGCAGATCCTTCAAATTTCATTACCTATCTAATTATCTTCGAAAACAAAAAAGGTATAGAGTGGTGAGCCACACCTTCCGCGGACACCCGGTATATTCGATTCGATTCGTCATGCATGTTTTAAAAACCTCATGAGTATATTCTGAAATAATCGGTCATTCTCAAAACACAAAAAAATAATACAGAGCCCGAAAATTATTCAATTTCTTCGGAAACTAATAATTTGTTTTGCAGGAAAAGGTCCAGATGCGACTAAAGGTAAGTATTTTCATCCAAAACAATCTCAACTGAAACAATGAACTTACTTTTATTCCTTTGTTTGAAACTTATAGGGGCATTGTCACAATTCAGTTCCAATTTCCATGTGAAGGAATTATTTATAACACTTTTCAAATGGAACGATCTATGATTCAGCAATTTATTTGACCGAAGGTGATTTTAAATTAAACGATCAACAGTCACCTGTAGAACAACAAAAGAATTCACTTTCTCAAGTCTCAAGATCGTTACGAACCACACGCAACCATACCATATATTTGACTGACACAAAACATATGACTCGTGTTTTCGTTTGGTAATCATAGTAAACAAACAACAATAACAAAGACGCAAAAACTCTGGAATCCATACGATGCTACCATCTACGTTAAAATTGTTTAAATCAAAACAGCTACTGAAACAACTAAAGATATATTTCTACAAAAAAACGTTCTTTACGCTTTCGATAGATGGCACTCATGTTCTATCTTCGTTCATAGGACCCCGCTCAAACAATATGGAAAAGTAATCTGTCGATTGTTAAAGTGCAAATCCTCGTAAGTCGATTTTTTTCTCATTTAACCTTCTATGCGCCAAACATTACAAATACTCACAATCTTCAAGCCTGCAAAAGCTGTTAAGTTCATTATTGATTTTAGGGACCCGTGGCGTCATCTATCAAAACCTTGTAAAACCTTTACAAATTTCTCAATTGCAGAGTTAAATTGTTTTTTGCTCCTCCTGAAAAAGTTATAAAAATTGACTTACCTACGAGGTTTTGCACTTTAACCATCGCTATGTGGGATTTGTCTAAATTTTGTATAATTTTTAGAGGAAGAATTATTTACAAAGTAATGAATATCCTTATCCTTCTATTCAACTGATGTCATGGAAGTCATTGATAAATGCGACAAGGATATTTTTCCAATCATTCATGCATTGCTGCTCATTTTTGCAAGCCTACCAGTGAGTGTTGCAACTGCTGAAAGATCTTTTTCGTCTTTGCGAAGATTAAAAACTTGGTTGCGCACAAGAATGACGGGAGATCGCTTGAATGGATTATGTCTTTCAAATATTATAAATGTGTACATTGATAATGTTATCGAAAAATTTGCTAAGGCAAGTAAACGGCGAATTGATTTTGTTATTTGAATTCTATAGAAAAAATCTTTGTTTTTTCTAATGAAGCAGTCACTGCAATTTTATTTTTCAATAAAACTTTATTTAAAAGTGTAATTTAATATTAGAGAGTAAAGAAAGTTGAGGTTTATTTTGAGGTACTTGTTTAACACGTGACCTTGAAATTTTGAAAAAATTTCGCCTAGGGCGCGCTACTTTGGGCTCGCTACGCTCGCAATGGACATCTTGTTGAACCTATGCTTTTCTTAGTTGCAACACTGAATGCCCTTATTGAAAATCGAGTCTGGATTCGCCCCTGCCCCACATACAAAATAGCAAATTGTATTATTCACCCTCTGATAACTACCATTATGGGGTACCTACCTAATAAATGCAGGCACAATCATGAACTATTCTCAACTTTCTGAAACATCCAGATTTCAAACCAGAACCGACATGCTCTCGCCACGGTGTTTGCCTAACCAATTGACGGCTCAGACTTTCATTTTATGATAGAAACGTCGAAAAGAACACTAAGAACCGTAAAAAGTAAAAATAAAACTAATATGAGTAACAAAAATATTGCGCAATGCAACAGTCGGAAATTTAGTGCATATCTAAATAAAAGCAAACGAACACACGTAGTATAGGGAATGGTTTTGTCACACTCTTTTGATGTAAGTTCTTTGTTTCCAAGTGTACCGATACCGAAAACCTTGGAATATTCGAGAGAGTTACTGCTGATCAACGGTTTCAGTAACGAAATAGGAAGGAAGCTGAATTGAACGGTTATTCTGTAGATTTGTTAGATAAACTGATTTGGAAGCATATATTTAAAAAACCCTTCGTGACTCTTCGACAATTTAAAAATAGGAAAACCATCCAAAATATATTGTTATCCGGTACGAACCTCGAGTTACTCGAGGTTTCGACAGTATTTTCAATTTCCTTAATATGAAGGTGGTTTATAAAACCTCGTATAAGCTATAAAAGATCCTGGGTAGGTACTCCCGAGGATAAGACAGAAAAGAAAAAAATTCGGGTATTCATGAAATTAGCTGCAATGACTGCGAGAAGTATGTCGGTCAAACTAGAAGAGCCTTAAAAGTACGATTCAAGGAGTACATTGCTCATAGCCATTTCTAGAACGAGAAATATCGAGTGTGGCCTCAACATGCTTTGGATTACGACTACCGATTTGATTATACACGCTTCAAATTAATTAGACAGGTTCATGATTTCAAAATGTAAAAATAGTATGGATGCGGATAAAGGCCCAATATATACCATACAGCCCCTTGTTCAAGTTCATAGTTCAATAAAGATATAATTCATTTAAAAAAGTTTTAAGAATGTTTTCATTCATTAATTCCAAGAATGTTGTCAATAGACATAGATTATATAACAGGTAAACTACTCTGGAACAGACACGTAGAAAAGATCGTTAACAAAACAAAATCATCACTGATGTTGTGCAGGAACATTGCAGGAAAAATACTGCGATGGATGTACACTATGTTAGTGAGACCTATGATCACCTACGGAGCAGTAGTGTGGAACGACAGAACCGAAGTAGCCATAACAAAGAAAATCCTGGAGAAAGTGCAAAGACTAGTATGTCTTTGTATAACAGCAGCAATAGAGGTAATTCTGGACCTCACTCCTCTCCATATCATGGTGAGGAGAACTGCTTGGGGAGCAAACCTCAGGTTGGCTAAAGTCGGACTCAAAGGAACAGCACACAACGTAAGGGGCTCAACCCCCACCGAAAGTGCACACCTTGCCGATCTCCCAACTGATGAAATTACCAGAAAATTTAGTTTCGAGAAATTTTTTCGAACGGAATTAAACACCAAGAGTGGATGGAGCATAGAATCCATTCGAGCACTGGGAAAGAATACCATACATAACATGGTACACGTACAGGACAAAAACTCCCGACGGAAATGGATCAGGAGTCTTTGGGCCTCGCACCAAATACTCCGAACCCATGGGCCAGTTCCCCAGTATTTTTCAAGCGGAAAATCACGCCATAGAAAGGTGCATTCAATTCAACCTCGACAAGAAATACCGGAACAAGGAAATCGCAATCCTCTCCGATAGTCAATCAGCCATCAAAGCGTTGGGCTCATATAACATCAACTCAAAGATGGTTTGGAAATGCCTAGACAAACTTAATGATCTAGGCAGGAACCACAAGGTGATCCTCCTCTGGGTGCTGGGGAACGTCAGAGTGGAGGGCAATGAACAAGCAGATACCCTGGCACGAAAAGGAGCATCAACGCAACTGATCGGGCCAGAACCATTTTGCGGACTTGGAAAATTTTACTTCCAAGGCGAACTCAATAAAACTGAAGAAGCAATGAGAGCAACATACTGGCAAAGACTTCCAGAGCTAAGGCAGGCCAAAGATCTTCTCGGCAACTTCAACCGGGCAAGACACTGATTAACCTCAGCAAAACTAGTCACGGGATTTCTTACGGGGCACTGCAGACTCAAAGAACACCTAGGCTTAGAGGAGGACAGCACACCTGCAGATTCTGTGGGGAACATCCACAAACACCACACCATATATTGATTGAGTGTTATGCTGTACATCACAAAAGATTGAATAAACTGGGATCACACCAGCTGACTGTGGGAGAAATACCACGAATAGACTCCCTCAAAATCCTAAAATTTCTCAAGTACTTGGGGCTTGAGGGGCTGCTGTAAACAAGAACACCTTGAAATAGCAGAAGAAGATGGGGCACAATAGATCTTATTAGGTCGCAGCGCATCAGTCACCATCCATACTTACCATTACCATTACCAAACTATAGAGGAACTATTCAGTATCTAAATAACTGTAAGATGAACAAAATTTAATGTTATCAGGTAGTGTTAGCTAATGAATGCAATTAGCGACTTGGATGCATAGTGTAAGTAAGATTACGATAATACCTATTAGTAGTTAGGACGCTTTTTGCGCTCCTGAGGATGTCAACTTCGTTGGCTAAACGCGCGTCGAGTGATTTGACGTTGTTTTTGGTGTTTTGGGTAGTTTTCATTTCTTGAAACCTATTTTGAGAATGCATTTCACATAGTTGATGTGTCTTTGGCCCTTCTTCAGCTGTAGCACCCCTTCAACTCCTGGATTATGTTTCCTAAGATCCTGGAGTCTACCAAATTTCTTGGAGAACAAAAAAGTCTCAAGACTCTTATCGAGTGATAGGTACTGATTTCCAGTGTCAGTGAATCTCATCGAAATCCAATAGCGAAAATCGTCATGGTAATGTCCGCCGGTGGGTCGCACGTTACAATAAAGGATGTTTCAAAAGTCTCATTTGGACCTGACAAATACGCCCCTAAAATCTTGATACTGATTATGAAACACCTTGTATAATAAGAAATATTGTTCATTTCACATCCAAAACATGGATTTTCTCATGCTTCCATGACTCCCTCTAACGACCAGTTGGTTTTGAAGTTATGCAAGCATGGGAAAATCCATGTTTTGCATGTGAAATAATAATGATAATTTCCCTATCAGGAATATCCCAGTCAGGCCCTGTCTCCCTAGCCCCGATACCCCAGTAAACACTACCCACGTCCACGTTTTATGTTCATAACCATCATTCTAACAGAATGGTTTGGGTAAAGCCTGCGGAGTTCAAAGAGTGGATATCGAGATTTAGTCCGTTTTTTCTTCTCTTTCCGGACGATGTTCGTTTCGAAAACTCTATGACGAAAATCGTCCTACTTTGATGGTCGAGGAGGACTACATCAGGCTTATTGGCTTGTATTTGTGCCCCACGACACGCTCTGCATCTAGTGTCAGTGACTTCTATACCCATCACGCGACGGTTATAGACAAGAGTGTTGAAGACACCATGTTGGCAGGCCATTTTGAATCTCTCATCCAACTTGGCCTAGGAAATGCGGGGTCCAGGATAAGCCAAGGTCCTCAATGTTCTTGAACAAGACCCCATGCACTGGCTTATCCTTATGTAGCTGTAGGAGCCTCTTTCTCCCCACAGATTTGACGTGGGCTTTTTGCTGAACAGTTCCAACTCGGTGACAGAGTATGGGTTCGTCCGTTCAGACTCGAATTGTTGCTGCCTTGAAGAGAAATGCTCCAATCCCTGCTTTTTCATGATCACATACTAAGCAGAGAAGGGCATCTCAACTCCTGATGAATTTACAGGCTCCATCCAGTAACATTTTGTTATGTAGACACTCCATAGTCAAAAGTCCACGGTCTCCCCGTGGTCTGGGGAAGTATAACCGTGGAACAGACGAACTGGGATGCAAACTTCTACGAAGATGCATCATTTTGCGAGTTTTTACGTCGAGTTGTCGCAGCTCTTCTTGAGTCCATTTCATTACTCCAAAGGAGTAAAGTAGAATCGGAACGGCCAGCACATTAGTAGCAGCAACTTTGATCTTCCCCGACAGTTCTGATGACCAGATCTGTCGGAGTTTGTGCTGATACTTGCCGCGGAGAGAGTTTTCAACAGTAGCTACCTCTTGGGTGTGGAGTTGTTCCACCCCTAGGTAGGTATACGTCTCTCCGGCATCCAGATGATGTAGGATGCTTCCGTCTTCGAGCTGCACGTCCTCTCCGTATTTCTCGCATCGTCCTCTTTTGAGATGAACCGTAGCACATTTTGTCGATCCCAAACTCCATTCCGATAGCAAGCGTATGCTCTTGCACCACCCATTACCCTTAAGGACTGATAAAGATCATTTTCTCTGGAGGCATATAGTTTGAGGTCAACCATGTGAAACAGATGAGTGACCTTATGCCTCCGGTTGCTGGGGGTGCCGCAGTTGAATCCGCAGGTTTTCCGTAGGGCAACGAACAATGGCAATAGTGAGATGCAGAAGAGAAGAAAAAATTGATTTTCCCATGCTTGCATGACTTCCCCTGGGTAGCGGAGCCAAGTTTCAGTCAGATCTGACGACCATAGTTGGTTTTGAATCTTCGACGACAAAAAATAGATTTTTATTATATAATTTCTCATTTATTATCTGTACAAAAATAACTCGGACAACATATTCGAGCAAACAAATGCTATAATCAACCAAACTGAATCTCAGGAATGATGAGATGCTTTCCTCGCGTCATTCTCGCTTTGGCCCTCAGTCACCGCTTGTCTCAACATCGTGTTGGGTACTAGAGCAGTGATAAGAGTCCCCAAGAACAAAAATGCAGCCTGTGTAGCCAAAGACCAAAAGCCACCCATCCATACATTCAGATATCCCAGCACAATAGTGAAACCAACGCCCAGTACTTGGGAACAAGCCATGAGGATGCCAGTTGTGGTGCTTTCCTGTGCAGGAAAAGTCAGTTCCACGGCTAGTTCAAAGCTCACCGGCATATAAGCGTTGGAAGAGAACCTGAAAAAAAAAATTCAATTTATAGTCCAGGAAACAGGATATGTTTAATGTATTTCGCAAATATTTGTTATTGGATAATTCTCATACTATTCCAAATACATCCCAAGATTTCAGATAAAGCAAGGACTCTCATAAATGCAAAATGTTTCCTCTATCGGCTAACTTCTCAGGCGATTTTTCTTCGACCAAAAGTGACTGAATCACTCTTATAGCAGCTTAAGGATTAAAACATGTTCAACCAATAAAATTAAATGATTCATTTTCTCAACAAACCTATCGCTCAAACAACATTCAGTAACGTTCTCAAGAGATACCGAAAGAAATTGTTTTTTTTTTTCTACTTCGGTAGCTGTACCGATTTGTTTTTTAATATCAATCAGAAGATGCTAACTCTGCTGGCGTAATGTTGTTATGATGATTGGTTATTACTTTCTATTTTTTGCTTATATTCACATTCAACGTTCCAAACATTCATTTATTCTATCCTTATATTGTTGTAGATACCTATTCTCAAATTAAATTGTTTGCGACATGATTTCTACATATTATTTATTTAGGGATTACATTTTGCTAAAGGCATTTACTTCTTTAAACTCTTGAGACTTTAAAGTAGCTCCTCACTCCCAAAAACGCACTTTCAATCCACGAAGTACTATAAATTCGTGCCTACAATATATTCAGAACTTACCTGCAACTAACATGTTACCAGTTAACGCAAGCAAATTTAATAAATATTTCAAACAACTTATTTCGTATCGGTTTGTATTTATATGAAAGGTACTCACCCCATTATACCACAATTAATGTAGGTGAGAACTTTTGAACGGTATTTCAGAGAATACATCAAGAATACTATACTGAACGCAGACAGTAGATAGTTGAATAACGCAATTTCCCTGAAAATATACATACAAATTTTTGCAACTATACATAAAAATCCACCACACACTTGTATTTGCGAGTTTTGTCCATTATAACTCCGAACAGAAGAATAGCAACCATTCCTGAAATGACCATCAGGAAACCCATTTTTCCTACGTCTTCAGTCGCCCCCTGAAAAATTAAATAATAAAATAATTTCGTACCTTTTCATGAAATAAACCCAAATTGAAAATAAAATGCATCGTAATCATTCCCAAATATACGTGAGAAAGGATTTTATAAAAAGACATCAATGGCAAATAAAAGACACCAAATTACTTAGGTTGTTTGTTAACACCACCGAAAACATCGGTAAGTCGCCCCGGAGCGCCACGGCAAGTAATAATAGCCGTCCTCTACCCGCACAGGCTATGCCTTTAGGTACACTTCACGAGTGTTTATGAGGGAGTAATATTATTATTATACTACTCTCTTGAAAGTTATTTTGAATATTTTGATAAAAAAAAATTCCAAAGCAATTTTAAAATTTTGATGTAAGACACCAGAATTCACGCTCCAATACTTTTTTTTTCAAATGACACCTTGTACAATTTTCTTCATTATCGGGAAGAACACGCAATTTGTGATAACAGTGTTCATCAAAAATGAAAATCGGTTGAAATATGGCGGTGATATAGTTGATTGTTCAATCGAACAAAGTTGGCCGTGAACATCAAACTCAAATCATCATAACTGGAAAACGGCGCCAACATTTACGAGAGGAAGGTTCGAGGTGAGATACAGCTAAAAATTGAGCTTCTCATGTAATTGCAGCAACCATATTTTCCAACATTTATCAAAAATTTGTTGAATTATCAGATCGTATGAAAAGACTTGATTTTTTGCTTAGCTTTCGTAGGTTCAAGCCGCCTCTGTTTAAGAATACTCAATTTTGAGAAAACTCGTAATGAAACTTCGATTCCTTTCAGAATTTTCCGAAACTTTTAACACGATTATTTGAATAATTCATAACTTTTCGAAACGACAATATGAAAAGAGTATGTTGCCATTTGAGAAATGGCAGTTGTGAGCATTTCTTCATGGGTACTACTCCGTTTTGAGGAAATTTTTGGTTGGAAAATATGGTTGCTGCAATCACATTAGAACCTCAATTTTCAGCTGTATCTTACCTCGAACCTTCCTCTCGTAAATGTTGATGTCGTTCGTCAGTTGTGATGATTTGAGTTTGATATTCATGGCCAACTTTGTTCGATTGTACAATCAACTGTATCTCCGCCATTTTTCAACCGATTTTCAATTTTGAAGAACAGTGTTATCAGAAATTGTACAAGGTGTCATTAGTTTGGGTTCACTTCCAGTTAAACCGGAAGTGGTGAATTTTCGGTAATGGAGTCAAAATATGCGTATTTGAAATATATCGACGTACCAAATTTGAAACCTGTATATGTAAAACTATAGAAAAATTGGGGGGCGTACCTCACCTCGTGGTCACCCGGTATACTGGAAACAAAAATAATTTTTTATTGTTCTTCATTATTCGTACATTCTCATGAGCCTATTCGAACGAACCTTATACACTGAGTCGAAAGTAAACATATTCAACTGACTTCGGCAAAACTATACCCCCTATCTGTCAACTTTTCTTAGCCTAGTTCTATATGAAGTGTTTTACCTCGAACCTTTGAAGAATGAACTGATTCAGCAGTGTTCCTACCGCTGAGAAAACTGCTAAATTAATACTGAATGCTAACGCGTGGATCACAAATCCTCTGTTCCTGAATAGATCCTTCATAGCAACGAAGAATTCTCTCGTTTCAAATTTTTTCTCTGCTCCTCTACTGGTAGCTTGAGTAATGCTTGGTGGGAGGGGCGGTTGTTTGGGAAAATCTGAAAGTTCTATACATTATTGCTTCAATCAAAAATATAGTCAAAACAAAACAAAAAACTATGCCTCTAGTTTACGAAAAAAATACACGAATCTAATGTGGAAGAAATATCAACATAATCTGCACCAATACAGCTGAAAAGTAAAAGTGCAATAAAAAATCAGGAATTAATAATAATAATGTCTCTCGGAAGACCCATTTAAATTGATAATAATCTTCCTCAACCCGCATAGGATATGTCTCCTACAGCTACATAAGGATAAGCCAATGCATGATGGAAAATCTAGTCAGTTACTTAAAAATGTTATAGAAGCCGAAACCCTTCTTAACAAATTAAGTCCCGGTGGAAATTAAATAAAAGTTTTTTTCTCCAGCCTGCATTTCATTATGAATTTTCACAAAATAAACATATCATCAATCGAACAGTACTTTAAAGTTCTCAATAATGTTTTTCATCTCGGATGAGGGCACCCCTATTTGTAGTGGGACTGAAACACTATTTCAAACTCTTATAAAACTGCAAATAGGAGATAAAAATCCGGCCCATGAAGCAGTAGGAGATTTGTGCCAGTTCTGTACCTCCCCTTCCTACTTTGATGTCATCGGCCTCCTTCCACCCACCTTTGTCATTGTGTAGTTTAACCTTGACATGTCCTTGGTGTTTGACCATGATGAAATTGTATGAGAAAATTTCAGAAGTGTTTCCCGGCTCAACTGATATCAAGCTATATCCGAAAACATGTTTAAAATGTACTTTCCCACGCGAAAATGTACACTACATAGACATAGACAACACCCTGAGGTATGTGGAACGTAAAATCTGAGATCGACATCAAAAACTCACAAAATAGAACTGCTATTGTAACAGGAACCATTGAAGCTGCAAGTATCCAACACAATAGTTTCAGCCCATGTCCAATTTCATCCATATTTTCACTGTCTTGAACTACCATTGGTGGTAAAACGTACCCTATTGCGATACCGAGTATGGATCCAAATACTCCTAAAGAGCACGCAGTGGATATCTTGAAAGTCAATCGTTAATGAAAAAAGTACCTTCGAATTTTGTTAGTTTTTTATGTAAGAATGTTATCAAGTGTAGAGGCCGATTCAGAAACACCCTACAAGAGAAATTCGCACTTTCACAACTGTGCCTGTCGGCAAGCGTGAATAACGCAGGGTGAACAGGCATTAGGACGTGTTCTAGTTCAAATAATGAAAGATACAGCGAAAAATAAGTCGGGATTATTTGATAAACTCAAATGGCATTTCTCTATCATTGGCAAAGTTATTACAGAACCAAATGAAATATGTCAAGTGTAAGGCACTTATGAAAATGGTCATGCAATTTTCAGACGCAAGGTTCAAATTCAAATCGCACGTGCTCCAAAAACCATGCAAGGGCATGCATGTATCTGAATCAGCCTCAACAAGGAAATGCACCATCATTCAAGACAACTCACCTCACTTGATTTGAACCAAACCGATGCCAGTTTTGGAGGTAGGGCAAGTATGAATACCTGAGCGATTGAAACTATTGTTTGTCCTAGAAGGACCACCCAGAATAGGTCATGTCTAATTGATAAGACCTTTACAGACGTTCCTATGAAAGTTAGAACGCAACCAATCAGACCAGTGGTTCTTAAACCCTGAAAAAAAGGAGATAAATTGAATGAAGTCATCTTTATCAATGGTCAAAGGTCGATCATTTTCAATGTTTTATCGAGTGTTTTGCTATTCGTAGAACAACTAAAGGTACAAAACGCATACAGACAATCTCATCATGAACAGAACCCCTATATATGAGAATAAATAAAGTCAATTAACTTTTTCCCAATCACCTCTTATGAACCAAGCTTTCGCCTCAGCTTTGACACTTGTTCATGGTCCCAAAATACATGATGGTTAATATATGCTCATTGAATAATATAGATACTATTATCCTCAGCTAACGTGTTATAAAGTCATAATGCTTCTGTTTACAAACGTCTTATGCAGTTAATAAAACACTACATCTTTCAATCCGTTAAGAATATCTCAATCAGGCTCTGTCTTCGTTGCCCCGACACTTCCGGAGGGCGCGCTGGGGTAAGAGACTATTGGGTCCGAGAATCATGTGCCCTGAGCATTATTTTAATATTATTATTATCATCCCTTCCATAAACATTCTCTCAATATTACCAGACTAGGTTTAGGCAGGAATCAATAAATGTACCTACGGTTATGACCAATTTGACAAATGAGTCATGAATTTCTTGGCGGCAAAATATATAACGTAAATAGATGAAAATATCTTGGCTTAGACGATATATAAAGACTGTTGATTTAAAGAACAATTGGTTATGACCAATTTGACAAATGAGTCATGAATTTCTTGGCGGCAAAATATATAACGTAAATAGATGAAAATATCTTGGCTTAGACGATATATAAAGACTGTTGATTTAAAGAACAATTGAAATCTCTATTGCAAAACGTTCCATGTTGTGCTATTTATATAACATGTGAACATGCGAGTGTCTGGTAGGTAGGTAGGTGAAGTTGGTCGTGGTGCTAAAGTATTTGCTCCCACCCAGACGGCCCGGGTTCGATCCCCGGGACAGCCTGCCACTGAGCTAAAGTGGTTCGGATTCCACTTTTATTTAAACTGTAGGTCCCGCATCTCCCTTGCTCGCACAAGCTCTGCTTTTGAGGGGTTTTCTCTGAAAACCTGGGTGATTCGTATTTGTATATACAGTGCGCCCATAAAATATGGAGCAAATTCATTATTTCTGATTTTATGAATATATTGATAAAATACTAGGATAGGCCGATTTTTTTTTTGAGAGAATAGATTCTGAACCTAACCCGAAATATCTAAGGTAATCCGCGTTTGAGAAAGAATTAACATGGTGATAGTTTTCAAAGAGACATCCAGGATCATTTATCTTTTCTTTCAATAACAGGTTTTATGGAGTTATGTCAAACGGTTGCAATGATATAGGACACTAACTTTCCAATGAATGCGACATAGATTTTCAACCTTTTGAATCGTATGAAGTCTCACTTATACTCATTAAACATACGATGAAGTTTTTTGTCCATATCTGCCAACTGTGTGATGTAATCCTATCAAACTTGGTACCGCTGGATTGGTAATGACGATTCCTAACCATAAATAAATATAGTATCAACATGATGGAGCATCCCCGCGTAATTGGCAGAAGTTAAAATTTATTCAGATGGAACTTTTCATGACCAGTGGTTTGGAACCGACAGTCCACAACTATGACCAACGCGATCTCCTGATTTAATACCACTGGAATATTTATTTGAGGTGACGTTGTCAAAAATATTTCGAACAAACCGTATAATAAATTATTTATTATAATTCATAAATTATGTAACATTTTGAAAAATACAATTGTCCTTGATTACGATTCATACGTTTCATAAACATAAAACCAAGTTTCTATCGTGTCCAGAGCTACTGAAACACATAGGAAATGATCCAAACCTTAATATGTGAGTCTTGCTAGTAAGTATTGGTCTTTTCATTGTAATCAATTTGAACAGTAATTATTCAAGAATGATCAATGGTCACTAAATCTTGTTTTAATATTTTTTCAAAAGTGTTCCAAGTCTACGAAGGATGACAATGTTAGTTGAAGACAATTCACGAAAAATGGCGGAGGTGCCGGGAATGAAGTATATTTTAACTCCATTCCAACTATAATGAAAAGGATGCGTCATCGTCATACGAAGATTTGGGAAATGCGTAGAAGTTGAAGGCAATGTGTTTGAACGTTTGTTGTTTCTATGAAAATGGTGATTATTCATAATAGTATGACATGTTCTTGTGAAAACTTGCACTCAAGCTTGGTAACCAATTTTTTTTCGTTGTCCATCACCGTTTCATTTCTAATAATCTTTGGATTTCCTGGATATCTTCTAGCAAAAGTATCACAGTTCCTATAAAAACCTTGTTAGAATCGCCATAAATCAGAAATTGGGGAGTTTGGAAGTACAATAGTCAGACACAGAAAATGTTCAAGAAAGTTATCTGTGAGTCTTGATTGTGAGTGGGTATAGGTCTTTTCGTAGTAACTAATTTTTAAAGTAACTGCTCACAATCACAATCTGCCTAGTTAGTCGTGGATAAACCCCTATTCACGAAAAATGGTGGAGGCGCCATGAATCAGATTTTGAGGAGTAGTTTGACACATAGAAAATGTTCCAGAAACGGAAAAAATTTACCAATTCATTACCTACCCGCTATATTTGAATCAGGTACCGTTGATTATAAGAGTTTTGTTGTTGCTAGGTTGTTGCTATGTTTGTTTATAAACAGAACTTTGTTGTCAAGCTGTGTTTGCGTTAAAAACGTGTTTTCTACCCCAAATATAATGAAGGATATCTTGGAAACAGCTGAAAAAGCAAGAGAATCATTAATATCTAACAAAAAGAATACAAGGTAGTATTATATCTGGAGTGGAAAAATGTTAGGCCAAAAGATGCCACTGAAACTGTATTTCTGGCATATTTTCAAGAACTGGTAAGGTATTTTTTATGTTTTTCGGCAGATTTGGTAGTAATTATGTTCATTTGTTGCAGTCAGAAACGGATAGTCCGAATTGAATGAGAAACGAGATATCACCAAGTTCAATGAACTCGATGCTTTTTGAAACGGAAGAGTAAGAGTTATAGGCCGAAAAAGTGTGCCGGTTTATCTCCTATAGATGTCATCAGATTTGTAAAGAACACTCCTAATGAATTTAATTTATTACCTAAGGTAATATTTTCCTTTTTGAGTGTATTTATTTCCTTTTTTCTGGTTATAGGTTGTTTTGATTATGGGTTATTTTGGAGGATGCAGACGTCATCAGGAACTTTTTAATATGAAGATATCGGATATAGAGGACCAGGATTCCGTCATGGTAGTGAACGTACCAGAAAATAAAACTGGTGTATTTATTAAGACTTTATAATATGTGATTTTTTTTCAGCCAGACAAAGAACAAATTGTTTCCAATGGCGGAACTAATTTTCAGGGCACAATTCAACATTGTACATTTATTATTTGTAATGACCTGAATAAATAAAAGATGGTTCAGTTTTCATTTCATAAATATATACACAAATATTTATTAGCATTTTTTATTTTATTTTTACTTGTGAAAGGTAGAGGAAATAGAACCTATAATGTCCCACAAGGGCGTTATGACCCTCTTTAATGATAGCCTAACTATTGCGATATAAGCTTATAATATCCCGGACAGAAATAATCTAAACAAAATTTGTTCAGTCGACATACCAGGGGTTTCAGACATCTTGAGTTTTGTTTACATTTCTTGACAAACGAAAGTCACAAGTACTTGTGGTGCTGATAATTTCGCTGTCACCCGGTATAATCATTATTACTAAACTATATAATACTCTAAATATAATATAAATAGTTTTATCGCAGATATCTACCTCATGTAGTTTGTTTGCAGTTTTTTGGTTAAACAATGGTAGTGATATAGCTCTACTGGTTTTCTGAAAAATGGTTAAATCATTTCATTCACACAACTGGTTGCTAGTTTCTGGATGAGCTAGTGGGGGAGTTCGATTCTCAGGCATCACTTGGTACTGGTTTGAACCACCATTGTGGATCAAGAACCTTTCCCGATTGCATCGATTCTGATAGATGCTCACGTGCTTTTTTTAAAAAAGTCACAATAATTGTATTACTATTATAATTTTGTCCTAAAAATTCTTCGGTATTTGGATCTATCTATACTCGAAAACAAGAAGAAGGTTTAACAATAAAAACTATAAACGTTACCTGTTTGTCCGTTACTAATGAAGCAGGTACTATCATAAATGGAAAGACGGCCATATAAACAATAGAAGTCCAGTCAACTGCCAAAGTACTAACTTTGTAATATTTTACGATAATATTGGTAATACTACAATATTCGATCCACTGAAGAGAAGCTATGCAAGAATAGTACATGTATATGATCATTATGATCCATCTTCTCTTGAACGCTTTTATTTGCACTTTCTCAGATTTTTCTGGTAACAATTGAACTTCGAAAACCTTATCCGAGTTACCGTCTTCCATTTAGGTATATTTATTTAACCCCCAACTCAGAATTACGTGTCTTTTGAGGCAAGTGAGACTAGATTTTCCTACAAACTACTTAGTTGATTACGGTCGTATACTAAACGATTTCCCACAAGTTTAAAGAAGTAAATGATAAAATTTTTGTTTCTCTTATTTGATTCACGCAAACAACATTATATTTGAATAAAACTAATGCGGCATGTTTACTTTCCTCTGTATCAAACAATTGAGTGTACATCTATATAATCTGCTTATTTTGATTTCATGAATTTTACTGTGTTGCTTACCGATGGATATTAGTAATTTTTATTACATTTTTCAAATGGTATCTTCTATTATCTTTTATTATATCGACTATTATGGTGGAATTTCGAGAAAATACTGGAAATTTTGAGAAAATACTGGGAATTTAGAATCTACCAGCGGCGTACTACGAAAATTTCGGGAGAAAAGAGAACAGACCCCTTAATTATTTTGGCTGCAGTGGAATATTTGTATTTCTATGATAATGACAGCTCTTCCTCAGTTTTTATACACCAAGTTGCACTAAAAATAAAAAATTGTTTCTGCCAGGACTCTCGCTGTTACATTGGTTCGTATCTAACAGTTATATCAGAATTACATTACCATAATGATGATATGGCAATCCTAAAACATCGTATTTTTTTAATATTATCAACTTTCGATGAAAATCATCCATGAGCATCTAAATTCGCACATAGACTTGGAAATTGTGCGTCAAATTAAAGAGGCTTATATTTTAAAAATTTATGTGGGAAATGACAGTTGATTATCATCAAAACTTGATTATGTTATTGGATTGCTATAACATCAAAATAGTCATGGAATTCTTATATATGTATATGACAGAATCAAACTCCAAGAAACTTGTTATAACTTTTTTCCATATCTTTCCATGTTACCGCACTTTTTGCCCCCTCATAGTAATGTATTTCTAAATTTTCCTTCATACCGCTGATCACGTGATATGTGTCAAAATCCATTTTCAGGTTGCCTTACATACACTATCGATAACCTCAGTTTTTTGCCAATATTACAATAATAAACCTTTTCACATATGGTCGATACCTAATTTATAGCGGACACTGTATATCCATAAACTGTATATTTCCACATTCATCAGAGATTAGTTGGATTATGTGACAGTCAGTTTGTCACCATTAGGTAAAAACGCTGTAGACATCATTGAATCATTTAAAGGAAATGTCAACCTACTAAAAAAGTAATAGTTATTGCCCCGAAAGAAGATATGATCATAATGTCCCTTCTGAATCGTTTTCACTTTCAATCCACGCAAGAAAAACGCGACAGCTTGGCTCTTTTTCACTTCTCTATAAATCATTGAACGGTTATAAGTATAAAATACTGCCTACCGAGATTAGTTTTCCGTCAAAATATTACTTTTTATAGTAGTTTTCCTAATGGTACGTTAATTGTTCCTCGTGTGATTTCAATTTAGATGATATCAATTTTCTTACATCAAACTTCAAGCGAAACCATGATTGAGATTGTTTTTTTCATTTCATTTCGTCTGCAATGTTCACCTCGATTTTTTCTGTTATTGGGTGTGAACCTGTTGAAAATAAATGTACCTATTATTATAACTATACCGCTGAGCATAAGGCAACAAAGATGTGTTCCTCCAGACTCCTGAGTCTCGATTCTTGAATCGTTCGCCTCAAATTTGGGAACAAATAAAAGAGGCAAACACACATTTTATGTAAATTGGTGTGAAACAGGAAATCGATCGTTCTACTCTATCACCGTCAAGAATACGGGCTCAGATCAGATCCTTTTCCATTGACAATCCCTGTCCCGTCTGTAAACCACAGGCGAGTCCACTCGAAATGTGATCTGACATTCTATCTTTCAATTCTCCACGATCCGCCATTACTTCGATACGAATCTCCAGCGTGATAAAATAAATCTTCTGGTCAAAGGAGATATCAAGAAAATCATGATGAGAATTTGTGCAGCATTACTTCGCAATGAACACAGAATCGTTCATGGAGATATATACAGTTTGATAATTGTCTCATGGAGAAAAAAATAACGTAAATCACCTATTCTTCAATCGCTCGCGGCAAAATATAATATTCCGACTGAAAATAATCGATAAAATTGGCTCTATAGAGGCGCAAGTCGGCACTAAATTCACCCCACGTACCCTACTGAGGGAGGTAATAATCAATGGACACAAAGTGTTCACGAGAATTCAGTCTGCCGATCGAAGTCACGAAGACATCAAGGCAAATGTTCGACCCCGGGTGAAAAATTGTGTGTATCGTAGGTACGTGAATTGATATATCGTGCATCACAAACTGTATAATATCCTTCAATTTTCTTCAAAAGGGTAGATATTTCACGTGGTGATTTGCGGGTATGTGCAGCAATGCGGATTTCAGACCGAAAAAATGTTAACCTAGGGTAACAAGTAACACTTACCTACTTGTTGAGAAAATCGATGACGATCTGAACGCTGTCGCAAATGATCTCTTCGATACTGTATTTACGATACATATTTTTATCGTTTGGCATTTGAAAAAAAAATCCACAGCATATTAAAAACAGGTAGCATACCATCGAGGGCGCAAATATTCAGGCCCTAGGACCACAGCCCAGTGTAAAACATGTCAAGGTTATTTCTTCTTCCCACGAAGAAAGGTGGTATCCTAAATTTCACTACAAAATCCTGAATGGAAACTCACCCCAATTGGGAGGCTAGTTTTCGTCTAGCTGGGGATGAGTTGTCTTAAAATTAAAGTGCTTCATAAATAAATAAATAAACGAGCGAGAAACATGATTAATAAAATCATCATCTGAATAATTACAACTCATCCATACATAGAAAAGCATTTGTCACCAGCACACACCTCCTAAGTAAATAACAATCGACAATTGGTGCACTTTTCTTCGTCAAATGAAACGTTTCTCTTTCTTCAGAGCTGCCTTGTTCTTCTGTTTTTTGTGCAGCCTTTTTCATGGTTTTCTTCCGTTCCTCAGCCGTCAATTGTTTTTTTCCTTTTCAACTTTGCCAGTTCATTATTGAGATCTCTGTTAAAATGGCAGTGGTTCTCTTCGTCCAGTTCCTTTTTACATTGCGCTACCTAGACCTAATATACTTTGTGAAGGAACTTCAACAGATTTTCCTCAGAAATTATATCAGATGCATTGTGTGCACGAATTACAGGGGAAGTGGAGGGCAGTTACCTGTTGATGCAACTTCTAGCAGACGTCAAGTCTCCGTTGACAGATTCTATCGGATACCGCAAATCTATGTGATCTTCCTAAAAGTCCCTCTCAAACCCATTGTCAGTGCGGTCAAGTGTCCAACCCAACGCTTAGCGAAACATATATCTTCCTGAAATTCTTCATCCTATAGTTGAAACATCCCCAATTCCACGTGGAAAACTCTTACCATTTTATCAATTGAATTTATCAATTAAACATTTATCCGATTCCAACATCCTAGTTAGCTTTGACATCTTCTCCCTATTCACCAACATTCTTTTACAAACAAATCAAAGGTGCCCCTATGGGATCCCCTCTCTCACCCGCGTTTTCCAATATCTTCATGGAAGGTTTCGAAACCAAAGCCCTCTCTTCAGCTACTCTTCAACATTCCTGCTGGTTACGATACGTTGATGACACTTTTGCTATTTGGCGTTACGGTAGAGAGACCCTGGATTCTTTCCTGCTCCATCTGAACGAAGTACACCCTCACATTCGCTTCACGATGGAGATAAAAAGCAATTCAACTCGTACCATTCTTAAGCCGCGTATCGATTTTACGAAGCATGCCTCCCGAGGCAGCCTCGCAAGGCCTCGCGAGGCTGCCTCGCAAAATCGATACGCGGCTATAGACGTACAAATTACCAAAAATCCCCAACAAGGTTTTTTTAAGCCGCGTATCGATTTTGCGAGGCAGCCTCGCGAGGCATGCTTCGCGAGGCTGCCTCAACGGGTGATTTTGAACGGCAATGAGGCAAGCACGCGAGGCAGAGCGAGCCGTCAGTCAGCGCGAGGCACTCCACCATGGCGCGGCAGAAATATCGACAAAGCACGGTTCAAATAGCGCGAGGCGAGAGTGTCTTTGAGCAAGACCAAAAACCGACTGTCGGTGGCCAAGTGAGGCAGCTTCAGGTGCGAGGCAGGTATCGATTTTGCGAAGCATGCCTCGCGAGGCGAGGCGAGAGTGTCGAGGCGCCTTTGAGCACAACCAAAAACCGACTGTCGATGGCTCACCCTGAGGCTGCCTCAGGGTGAGGCAGCTTCGGGTGCGAGGCAGGTATCGATTTTGCGAAGCATGCCTCGCGAGGCTTTATATACTGCTTATAGAAAACCCACCCACACAACCCGAATTCTCAACTCAAAGACCTACTATCATCCGTGCAACTCAACTCCGTCGTAAACACTCATATATCGCTTCATTCGACTGAGTGCCCAGTCAACCATCGTGTGACATGAAGGGTTTTGTGATGTAACAATGTTGCACCAATGCGATGTTGATTTTTTACCTATATTCGACCACACCTATTCGACGTCAACAAAGCTACTAAGTCATGTTATCACATTGAGACATCTATGAAATGAATATTATAGGTTACATTTTTATTTCACATACAAGTATGTACTGTAGATTTTATTGAAATATATCACAACCTTTCGACTGGTAGGAAAATTGTCAAATATTCGATGATTTATCATTATGTGTCAGATCATCTCGATTTTTAAAGAAATCAATAAATTCAGTTTTTCCAATATAATTTTATAATTCCGTACTTCCATATAGACTGTTATGCAACATTTACCCCATTTAGCCCAAACGGTATCTATTACCGTTTCAAATATCAACGTGGTGGACAAACTTATCTTGGACTCAGTGTATATATCTGTCACAATAGTCCTACATAATAAATTGATATCGCAGTGCAACACATTTGTGATGATATAAAATGCGGACTTGTTTGTATAATACCTATAGGTGACTTTTTATGTTATGAAGCGAAGTGGTCGTAGTGTTAGAGCGCTTATTGTCTGTTATCCAGGTAGACCGAGTTCGATCCTCCTGCCTGTCACGGAGCAAACAATTTTTTTTCCATGTCCAAAAGAGGCCACACAAATATTCTTTGAGGCGGACATGTTCACATCGCCTTAATGTATTTGATACATATTTGTGACTTCAAATGAGATGTCGAACGTCACAATATGATGTCACGTATACATGTTTCTCGTATCACATGGTTGGCTGGGTGACGACCACGACAATCCGATCTATATAACGTGAAACAAGCTTTTCTTCAAAACGGCTACAGAGTAAAATAACTGGCAAACTTACTGAGCAAAAGACAGAAATACGAAGATGAAAATCTTTAAGTTGATTTTACTTCTGGCGTTGATTTCTTCAAGCGATTGAGATTTCATTTATCGCCTTTAACACTTTTACCCCGGCCCAAAATATATCAGCAACTGAAAAAATTAGGCACTCCAAATATTTCTCATAATTTTTTATTCCAACTCAGGACATGCCTAATTTCTGGGAATTCGGTAAGAGCTCACCAAAACACAGAAATATTCAAGATGGTCTGTTTCAAATTGCGTCACAAACTTGCAGTTTACTGGTACAAGTCAATAATACGAATAATATCAGTTATGGAGATAACTCTTCAAACATCAATCTCAACAATGTATCTTCATGTTCACGATCTAGTTCGCCCAGGGCCAGTCCTTGTTCTCAACATCCTGATAGAGAGCAGTTGTTGGTGCTTATTCCCCCTGCAACGGAGAAAAGTCCTAAATACAAACCGGGACTTCTTGGGAAACCACGTTTGTCGGTGAGTATTATTTTCATACTGGAGCACATGAAAACAAACCATTATAAATGCAACCGAGGTCATACATTCTATATGCCTAAGTGTAATAGAGTTGTCTAATCACATAATTCGTGGTTATCGGTTTTTGCGAATATGTGTTGATAGTGTTAAGATTTTGAGCCTGTATCTTCTCCCCTGATATATCGCCGGTATTTACTTTAATTTACCGAGTTCTATGCCAATAATCACGGAAGATCCCAGCAAACACAGTATGTAAAACTGACATAAATGTTACATAACTTATATTAATTCTTCTGTAACTACGTTATGTAAAATTTACCTACAAATACCGTCCGCTACAAATACAACTCCATTTCTATATAACACTGATGTAACTACTTTACATACATTTCATATCATTTTATTAAGTAAATATTACGTAACAAATTTAACAAACTGACATAATATATTAAATATGTTATGTAAGTTTTAAATAACTGTGATTTAACTATACTTCACATATATTTATGTATAGTTTCAAAACACGACTCCAGAGGTAGTAGCCCTTATGTTGAATTGCCAATTGAAGGGTTACATTTCAGAGGGTTACCCGATCTTAATTTTTGGGAATGGATAGAATCTCAATTTCTTATTTTTAATAAATCTGAGTATTACTATTACATTTTTTAATCGATCATCTAGACATTTTTAACAAATCATCAACATTTTGTCAGACTTTCATTATCAACACAGTTCTAGCGTTTTATAGTCTCTACTATTCTAGCAGTGATTTCGTACTATCTATCAACAGAATAAAAAAAATAAACTACATTCTGTTTTGAGATTTTGGCAAAAAATTGAGCTAATATGACCTAAACTGATATATGCCGTATATTTTATTTTCAATTTTTGTACACAATTTTATAAAAATCATGGCAATGGACTGCATTAGTGATGACGTCACAAATATGCCACCAACATTACACCGAGTCCTAAATCATTTGGCGCGAAATGATATGCGTCATCCTCGACCTTAAGTACGGATGACATAAGAGCGATAATAGAAGTATCGTAACAGCTCTTTTCGTTTTACACACACGAAATAAGTAAATATTTAAGGAATTGCCTTGGATATGAAGGATGGAAGAAACGATATTTTGATAAAACAATTTTCTGAAAGGATTATACATAATTTTTAAAAGAAATAAATTTGAATATTCATCTACATCTTACTTCATGCTGCAAGGAAGTGCATCCCCGCTAGATGGCGCTTATAATTTAGGCACGAAACAGTAAAGTGGTGATCAGCCAAGTGTTTCATTTTATTCCCATTCGAATTTGAAAACATTGCTGAAGATGTCGAAAGATGAAATAATTTTATCAGACATTTTCATATACATTTCTCAAATATTGCTGATAATAGCGAAATAATTAAATTAATAACATCATAATTTGGACCGCAGATTCTAAACCTTATGTAATATGGTTACTGAAGGTTCATGTTAGCGCAGCTTCGTTCAAATATATTTCGTTAGGACTCACTGCTCTGTTAGTTGCATACATTTTGACGTCACGCTAATGCGGTCTATGAAGTGATAGAGGGTTATCATGGAAAAAGCAACTTGGACGAAACTCCCCTGACGGTCGTTAGAACATGTTGCCGTCTCCACTACATCTACACTGTTGCCGACATGACATTACTAATGCTAACCTAACATTCAGAATGTTTTCATATTTTTCGTGAAGATTAATTTTTAATGCCAAGACATACAGCGATTATCAGAGCATAGCACTCACTACTCAATACTCGGAGGTCTCAGACTTGGTAATAGTAGACAACATGCGATGCAGTATACTTTTCATGACATTTGATTCCCATGACGCCCCATTTTCCACGGCTATCTATTCTCATGAGTGCCACCTTCATGTCTGTACGAATGTAGATTGCAGATCTATTTTTATTTCATCTAGTGTAACCTTTATCCAACCTCTATTTATAAACAATGAAAAATGAATGTATTCCCTGTATTTGGATTGGGAACTTGTAAATTCAAATTTTCCCAGAATGTGTTGAAAATGTTTGATTGGTGAGAAATGAGACGTTGCCACAGATCACAGAAACGTTGCATACCGTTGAATGTTGGTCATCCTGAGTAAAAGTCAAGTTGAAGAATTTTGATTTGAAATCCAATGTTTTGTTGTGAGCGAGCATTTTTTAAATAAAGAGAAGGAAGATAAAAAATGATACGTGGTTGAAAAATTGTTTTGAAAAGCAATCAATAATAAAATTGGAGAATTGGAATCATCAAAATGAAAATAAAAATTAATTCCTCGCACAAAGTAAGTACTTGTAAAACTCTGAAATCTATTAATAAAGAGTGATTTTATGATGCCAAAACATTTTCCTTTGTCAATTTTTTCTTATTTTATTATCTATGTTTGTATCAAAGTTATTTAAACTAGTAGTTTTTCAATATTATTACTTCAGTTTTATTCAGATCGAGAAATGTTATTTCATTATGTTCAAGAAATAAATAGAATCTGTACTGCATTGAAATAAGGACCCCAGTCACAGGTCACAGTGATCATTTCATCAATTAACACAGGCTGAAATCTCCAACATATGTTAGCAGAAAATGATAACATTAGGTACCTCAATGACTTCTTTTCATAATTATCACAATCATTATCACAGTTTAGGTCTCAATTGTTGTTTTTCAAGACTAAAACTTAGGAAATTGCATAAATGCTACTACTGGAATGTTCAGTTTCAATTTCATTTTATGATTAAGACAGTGATTGTGATTAGGACTATGATAATGACAAAGTTGCATAAATTGACCCTTAATGTTGACTGTAATTTACAACCATCTGACTTTTTGTATTTTCAGACAGTTCTGGAAACTCCTCCGATACAAAATGAGGAAGAAGCAGATGTATGGAGTCATGGATACATGATTCCTGCAGATGCAGATGGTGTCCCAACGAGGTACTTATGGTCATTTGGTTCACATTTAATATATCTTTGAGCAGATACTTTTTTAGGTGGAGCAACAGAAATAAATGGTGCAGACCATCCTATATACCAATATTTATAATTTGCCTCCTGATCTTCCTAGTAGTTTTATTGCCTTTATTGGACCATACCACAGAAAAAGCATTGAAGGAATTGAATTCCTCTCCTTCCGATAGCTGTAACAACACTTGCAGGTGAAATAAAAATCAATTTTTTTCATTAACTGTAAGATTAATAATTCTAATAATCATTACACTTTAAGTAAATCCATATATTTAATTTTCATTACAAGGTTATTTTTCAAGGCTATCTCTGGTTGAAAGTATCCCTGAAGGGATGGTCTATCCGAATGATTCTGTCATATATCCTTCCACTTTTGATACCTGGTTAGATTTGATTAGCTCTGCTACCAAATCCATAGATATAGCTTCTCTTTATTGGACCCTGAGGCAGTCTGATGTCTATCCAGATCCATCTTCCATGCAGGTAATAATACTAACAATTATTTATTATCCAAATATTACAATCAAAATATTTCAAAAGTGTATTACAGACTAGTATACATTGGTTATATCACTAATTATTATTCACTGAATTACTTCTGAATAGAACTTTACCAAAGTATGGTTTTAGTATTTTAGTCCATTTCCATTTTAAAATACCTCATGGTCAATCTTCAGACCTTTTATTAACATCATTGTAATCATCATACTCATTGAAGTGCATACACATTGTCCCACTTAACAGAAAGTTAGAAGTCTCAATCAGTGGAGTACCACAAGGATCAGTACTTGACCCACTTTTATTTTTATTGTACATTTATGATCAAACAAACATTAATATCGGGGGTAAATTCACTATGTTCGCAAATGATCTTCAATATTGAGGCATGCATAGCAACAATGATGATAAATAATACACAGATAACTGAAGGCATATAAAAAACTGGCGTGATGTCATTAGTTATCATTCAGTGTTTCAAAAACAAGCATTGCCTTTGTACTCTTTTTTTTTTCACCCGAATATCTCAACATCTGTCGTCTGAGTCTAAAATTACAGTATAATTCAATAATTCGGCCACATTTTGATTATTGCGCATCAATTGTATACCTGTTTAGTCTGAATAAAATAAATATGCTGCATAAATTGCAAAATCGTGGAATGACGGTTATTTTGAAATCTAGTCGACTCATCCCCATTAGATCAATGTTAATGAGCCTCAATTAGTTTTCAGTGGAAAGAAGACTTTTATTATATTATGATTTCAATATTCGAAATAATTAACAACATGGCACCCGAGTATTTTCAGAAATATGTAACTTTTAATAAAAATATCCATAACTATTTATAATACTCGTGGGAAATATGAAATCTATGTACCAAAAACTTCTTACCACAACACTATGAATTCATTATTTTTTAAAGGCTTTATAGAATTTAATAAATTACCAGATGCCATTAAAGCATCTACTTCTCTAATACATTTCAAAGACAACTTGAAGAAATACATTCAGGTATAATGAGTGTATATAGTTGATCAATATTTGTCTCTATTTTTTTCTTTGTTCTGTGTAATATTTCCTGTCAAGGACTTACTGCTGGCTAGAGCATATTACAATATAAAAAAATATGACAATGTTTAATAGCTATTTTAGTTGTTATTTTCGTGTTGTATCCAATTTTAATTTGTTTTGTGTCATCCTCTGTTTATATACTTACATTTAGCTTTTCTTTGTTTAAGAGTTTTTATGCCTCTAACAACAAAGCATTGATTTAATTCGATTTAACCAATTTATAGTTTACCTTTTTTTTCAGGGAGAAAAAATATTTCAAGCTCTTCTCAAGGCAGGTACAGATAAAGGTATCAAAATCAGAATAGCGCAAAATGCTCCGTCACAAAGTTATCCTAATATCGACACCGAATTGTTGATTAAAAGAAAAGCTGCACAAGTGCGAAGCTTGAATTTTGCGAAGTTATTAGGTGGAGGAGTATTGCATACAAAATTGTGGGTTATTGATAACAAACATGTGTATGTTGGCAGTGCAAATATGGACTGGAGAGCTCTAACACAGGTAGTTGAAACTGAAATTCCATAAAATATAATCTTGTATTTATTCAAGAAATTAGTTGGGGTTGGGATCAATATATTGAAGAAAAAATCCACAGTTTTCTCGTCCATGTTTCAAATGTACTTGATAATGTAATTGAATTCATCCTCAGGACTCAAAATGAACTCGTTCAAAGTAAAAAGGAATAAAATGAAAACATATTCAGACATTACAAAAACAAATCAAGAACTTATATGAAGCCTTGTATCTTTTACTGTTTACTGACAAGTGCTTTGTCCACAAAAATGTACATGTTATTCATGACAATAAAGTATATTGATTGATTTATATCACAAATAAAAACAAAAATCCACATGACAAACACGAGTGACTAATTCTCACTTTCCCAAGTTAATTGGAGTGCATATTGATTTCCAAAGCAGGTCAAGGTGCTCTTGAAAATTTACTTTGTTGGAAACTTCTGCTTGTGTTATGATAGATTAATAACCTCTGGAATGATTGACACTTCAGTAAAATATACATATTGAACTAGTATTTTTGCTATTACTATTTTTGTTCCACAATTTTCCATTTTGAACATAAATATTACTTGGTTGATAATAAGGAGTCGAAAAAGAAGACTGTCTATTATTATTTCGAAAAAAATTGTATCTGAAGAGATCCATTTCAATTTTTAGGTGAAAGAATTGGGAATTTTTATATACAATTGTTCTTGTCTGGCCAATGATGTACAGAAAATATTCGAGGTGAGTGAGAAAAAACATCGCTACTATATTTCTTTCAAGAATATTAAGCAAATGAAATGATGCTTAATGAATATTGTAAAACCAGTATTTAACAATTGCCTTCAAATTCTGACATAGCATTTTAATTTTTAGGTTTACTGGGCTCTTGGTTTGGATGGTGCAAAAATTCCATCTGTTTGGCCAGCAAGTCTCTCCACCACGTTCAATGCACAAACGCCGATGGATTTGCTCAGCAATAATGAAATATTTCATTTATATTTTTCTGTGAGTATTTTTACTTTCGACCTATTTCAAAAGCAGATGTCTGAGGTATTATGCATATTAGTTGATTTATTAACCAGGCTGATACTACGAAGGCGTAGAAGGGCCACACCAATTTTATTTTCAAACTCCGACTTGGTATCTCTGAATACCGACTTGGTATCTCAGAATTCCGACTTGGTATCTCTGAATTCCGACTTGGTATCTCTGAATTCCGACTTGGTATCTCTGAATTCCGACTTGGTATCTCTGAATTCCGACTTGGTAACTTAGAATTTCATCATTTCGTCTTGGTATCTCGGAATTCCGACTTACTAACTCGGAATTTTCAAATTCCGACTTGGTATCGCCGAATTCCGACTTGGTATCTCCGAATTCCGACATACTAACTTGGAATTTTATGATTCCTACTCGTTATTTCGGATTTCTGACTTGGTAACTCAGAATTTTTTAATTCCGTCTTCGTTTCTCGGAATTCCGACTTACTAACTCGGAATTTTCAAATTCCGACTCGGTATCTTGGAATTCCGTCATGGTATCTCGGAATTCCGACATACTAACTTGGAATTTTATGATTCCTACTCGTTATTTCGGATTTCTGACTTGGTAACTCAGAATTTTTTAATTCCGTCTTCGTTTCTCGGAATTCCGACTTCTAATTCGGAATTTTCAAATTCCGACTCGGTGTCTCGGGAATTCCGACTTGGTATCTCTGAATTCCGACTAGGTAACTCAGAAATTCATCATTTCGTCTTGGTATCTCGGAATTCCGACTTACTAACTCGGAATTTTCAAATTCCGACTCGGTATCTAGGAATTCCGACATGGTATCTCGGAATTCCGACATACTAACTTGGAATTTTATGATTACTACTCGTTATTTCGGATTTCTGACTTGGTAACTCAGAATTTTTTAATGCCGTCTTCGTTTCTCGGAATTCCGACTTACTAACTCGGAATTTTCAAATTCCGACTCGGTATCTCGGGAATTCTGACTTGGTATCTCTGAATTCCGACTTGGTAACTCAGAATTTCATCATTTCGTCTTGGTATCTCGGATTTCCGATTTACTAACTCGGAATTTTCAAATTTTGACTTGGTATCTCTGAATTCCAACTTGGTAACTCAGAATTTCATAATTTCGTCTTGGTATCTCGGAATTCCGACTTACTAACTCGGAATATTCAAATTTCGACTTGGTATCTCGGAATTCCGACTTGGTAACTCAGAATTTCGTAATTTCGTCTTGGTATCTCGGCATTCCGTAGGAACGTTCGGATTAAATAAAATTCAAGAAAATTACCCATATAACACCAAAACAACGTCAATTTCACTCAACAAAGTTGACAGCCTCAGGAGCTCAAAGCGTACGCTTTGAGCATATTTGTCACACACATATATGCACAGCTTGATCCCATCACTTCTGGATTGGTGAAAGAAGGTAACTTTTTTCATTCTGACTCTTTTATCAACCCTGTATGCTTGATTTTTCTTCATTATGATCTACTACTAATTCATGGAACTTCCAGAGTTCACCTCCCCCCTTCAACCCATCTGGTCGCACCAACGATATCGAGGCCTTAACAAATGTTATCCAACACGCTGAAAAGTTTGTGTACATCTCAGTAATGGACTATTTTCCGTTGATGATTTACACTCCGAAGGTAAAGTTTTGGCCAGTCATAGACGATGCCCTTAAGACCGCTGCCATTGAGAACAAAGTCAAGGTGAAATTGTTGATAAGCTGGTGGCAACATTCTAGGCCCTCGGAAGATAGTTTTCTGAAGTCCTTAGCTGTGGTGAACAAGGCATACCCTGGTATTTCAATTGAAGTGGTAAGTCAAAGAGAAGCCAACTGGCCTGGTATAAACAAATAAGTGTGAAATTTCGATCTCCGTTTCTGATTGGTGAAACCTGCCTATCTTTAATGTAAAACACAGTAAACACAATAACGTAAAATTGACTTAAATGTTACATAATTAATATTACTTGTTATGTAACCATGTTATCTAAAACTTACGTTCCTGTTATGGCGAAATGTCCGCCACAAATATAATCTTATTTTTATATAACACTGATGTAACTACGCTACTTATATTTTATATTATTTCATTAAGTAAATATCACGTAACAAATGTAACAAACTGGCATAAATATAACTCAAATATATTTTATGGCCTGTGCAGTTAGAGGACGGATATTATCATTATTGGCCGTGGCGCTCCGGGGCCACTTATTGATTTTTCGTGGAGTATTCACTTTTCAGCTGTAGGAAAACCTACAGCACCACCCCGGGTGGTCAGTACTAGATGTTTTGATTAATTAAATATTACGTAATATCTTAGGAATTTTGACGAAAACAATAATTACGGCATCCCTTAGGTTGAATTTCCATTCGAAGTAACAACTTTGCGTAGCAGTTGAGTAAAATATAAGATTCTATATTCGTGACATTTTACGGATTAGCTACGACATACTTACATGAAAATTGTACGTGAATATGTGGTTTAGTATATTAGAAATGTGATGGAGAATTTACGTAACTCTTTTACATAAATATGTTCTGTTGATTGTATGTCACATTTACGTAAATGTAACAAGTGTGTTTGCTGATATGTTACTAATATTTGTCCTTTTACTCCTGAACTTTTTCTTTGTTAATTTTTCCTAGATCATTTAATTGAATTATTAATTGAGTTATTGTTGTTATTGCATAGGCCAGAAAAAATATATACCAACTGAAATCTAACCTATTAGGACTAGGGCCCAGTAGTGGTTGGGGGTTGGTTTAAAACTTGGATGTTAAAAAGTAATGCACAGACCTCATACCAAATTTTATGAGGTCTGTGGTGCACTTCGATGTGCGCACATCATGAGGTTTGGAACTGGGTTGCGGTCGGTAAAGTCAGCTGAATTTGGGGTAACCATTAGAATTCATTGTTGTCTGAAAAAGGTCTTACATGATTTCATGACTTTGCTTTGGTGTGAAATCATGAATTTCCCAAAGATAGAGCCCTGTGGTACTCCACTATTGACTCTCTTGATTTTCACAATTTGGGCACTCTTACAAAGAGTAATATGAAACGTCACAGTATTTGACTTGATGAGACTAGGGTGTGGATAAAGGTCTGTATATCATAATAACCTTGCAAATTTACTGTGGTTTATTCTGACTGATCTAGACCTTGATGTTAATTTATTGTTGGTTACTAATTAAGTAATCCATCACTCACTTATCCGACTTATCAACAATTTTTTCCAATTTTATGATGACAAGTGACAATTGATGTTTTCTATGTGGTTGGGGATTCTAAATTATACATTGATAGGTCAAGTCAAGTCAAAATATACTTTATTGTCGGAAGTTATAAAAAACAAGGAACCATAATGTAACCGTGCTAGAATAACTCCAAAACAAGATCTTGAAATGTTCTCAATTTTTATTTTTAGCGTCGATTCATAGTACCCGGCACTAAAGAACAGCATAAAATTCCCTTTACAAGGGTGAACCACAATAAGTACATGGTGACAGACAACACAGTCTTCATAGGCACCTCGAACTGGTCCGGGGACTATTTTACAGACACGGCAGGCGTATCTTTTGTGCTGCGAGACCCCACCTTCGACAGAAATTCGAGTCACACAACGATTCGAAGTCAGTTGCAGGGAGTTTTCGAAAGGGATTGGAATTCTATTTACGCACACCCATTAAACTTCACAGAGTTTGAAGATTCGTCTTAGTTTTGGTTGTTTGGTAGAATAATATGACAAATCGAGTTTTATAAGTGAGCAGCAAGTTGCTGGAATAAGAGACTCAAGCTCTTGAGTTGTGATAATCATATTTACCCAGTATTCATTGAGAGTTTTCAAAAACTTTCGGAAATCAATGTATGTATAGGGTGTAATCTCTAATCCCTTGCACTCCCGTGAATGTCATTTTATAACAAATTACAGTTGTTGAAAAATTGGAAAAATTTGGTTTTTAAAACTTGCCGAAATTTTGGGAACCGCTGTTTGCCGAACTTCAGCTACCTGTATCAAGGCCATAAGACAATACTGGCTTCTTAGGGGTCTGTTCTAGTCATTCCAACGACTATACACTACAAACGATGGCCCAATTCGGTGATTTTATCTGCCTCCCCTCCCCGCTTGCCACCAGCTATGAGTGACGTCACCTGGCCTAAACTAATCACTAATGTCGGTTTGCCATAAGAGCCCAAATATTTTTCGCGGATTTCACCTGTTAATTTTGGAAATGGGTCATCCTTTGTAGTTTATAGTCGTTGTAGTCAGCCGAGATTTGGCGAACAGCGGTTCCCAAAAGTCGGTGAAGTTTCAAAACCAAATTTATTTTTTAGAAATTTCAACCACGTGATTCGCTGTAAACTTACATTAAAGACCAGTCATTCACGGAAATTCAAGAGGTTAGATAACACCCCGTATCTCGATGAACTATTCAAAAATGATCTCTTGTTGATATCTCTTTACGTATGGCACCATTTACTTGAAAGCACACTAAAGCAATATACTCTTACAATATTTATTGCAATGACATTTTTTGGCATGAAACTTTTGCCTCCATTATTTTCGGATTAAAAAGAAAGTAGTTATTTGTTCACTAGGACAATGTGGTGATTTCTGTAGATCTCGGGTGACTTTTACCCAAATTTCTAGTAAAAGATTTAATATTGAATGAAAATTGTCTATGTATTTCTTCAGAAGCAAAATAATTGTATGTCTACTGTGCTTTTACGAGTTTTATTGTAAAAGAAATACGTTAATTTTAATTATCCGTTTGGATTTCCCTTGCAAATCTCATTCTTACAGGGAAGTTTTGCTATAATTTCAAGGTTTTTGACCGATTTTAACATTTTTAAAATAAACAAAAAGCTTTTTTGTAAAAATGGTCATGAAATAATATTAAAATACTGAGGTAGCGAAAACAATCATGATATTATCTCAAGTATTATCTATTTGTGGGGTGTTTCATAAGTATTTGATAGGATTCAGCTGGAAAAAACTCAGGTCATTAAAACCGGTTTTTTATCCAGATCCAATACTTTGCTCATTAGTGAATAAGGGAAGAAAAATTCAAAGTAAATTGCAAGTTCAATAAAATGAAAATATTACATTATAAAAAATTACAAGTTTGTACTTATATATTGGTGAAACTTGTCAAAAAGAAGGATGTTTATTTTAACAATTGATTTTTTTATATTGGTACTTATTTTAATTGGATGTACTATTTATCAAGTACTTATTACATCAAATATTGTGATAATTTGGAAACATTTATTACGTAGGTATTTGTATAAAAACATTTCTTATTTCATATCAGTGTAAAATTGTTTCTTATATTTTAATGTGTGCCTTAAGATGTGATTAAATTTTTGATGGAAAATGTGTTTATTTTATCTAGAATCAAGTTTTAAAGTTCAGCGGATTAAAAATGCTCACATAAAAAATCATTCAGAATTAACATAATCATTTGGATGACTTCTATCTAATGTGTATTCTGTATTAATGAGAACCGATTAAGACCATACGCGAAATCCGTAAGAACTAGTTTTCATAGATCTGAATTCGTTAAGAAAACGAAATTGACTGAAATGAGAAAACTAACTTATTGCAAAAATCAATAACCTGCTGTTCATAAAATAAAACGGTCAATTTGAAAAACTAACGAAATAAAATTTTGTCAAAGCATCATTTGATTCTATCAAAAAACGTAAAACCTACAAATGTTCCGAAAATGAATTTGTAGTAACGTAAAACCCATGGAACCGAAATGTGTAAGATTTAAAATGATCGGAATCGAATTCTAGCATAAAATTTGGAGGGGATAAGCGAATACTGGGATGCCACAAATCGTTTCGTAGGCGAATTTATTTTCTGTTTCGTACCAATATATTAAACCACCCGTGTAGAGAACGATCAACTCATTACGAAACTTGCTATATTATCTCCTAGATGACACTGACTTGTGACCGTTAGAAAAATCGAATCACGTCGCACGATTTTATAACAAATCGTTTATCACGTAGGTTCCTTTCACGATTCATTTGAAGATTCTTATTTTTTTTTGATAATTCTGTAAATGAATTCGATGAAATTACCATTTCGGTAATATGAGGTGGTGGGACAGGAATAAAAAGCAACGTAATCCCGACATAGATTTTATTTATATTTACCGCACGCTGCGCCATCTCTGAGAGAGTAGAACAACCGCGGTCCAATTTTTATAGTTTTCGGTTCTGCACATTTCAGTTTTACCATTTATGCCTCTGATGACTTGTTTTGTGATGTATCGATTCGACGATTTTAATTTTTATGACTTCCGAATATTACGCTTCGCAGACTTACGATATTCTGTTTTTTAATTTGCTGGTTTGATCGAATATTCGTCTTCACATTTTCGTTTATATTCATTTTATGCGATCATAGATTCAACTTCTTATGATATTCAGTTCATCGGATTCCGGTTCTTCAAAAGTCTGATATCATTTCGAATTCCGGCATAATTCGTTATTGATAAAAAGTTGTTATTGAAATATTTTGGTTTTACAAAATCATTTTTTGATACATTTCTTTGAAGTTAACCTCATCTAGTTTGGTTCTCCAGTTTATCGTTGCTGAACTTTGTTGATTCCATTCTTTTATTTATAGACCGTTTCAGTTTTACCACAACCTTCTTAATTCTCCTAGCTGTGGTGAGAAAATCGGCAAAACCGCACGGTAATCAATATAACGACCGACTCATTTATTCGTTAATGTCAATTTCGCGGCTTATTTTAAAAAATAAGCGAACAAGAGAATGAATTTGTAGAGAAAAGAACGTCGTTTAATGTGGTTGTTTCATTTTTCTCATCACAAACTGCCCATGCCCTAAAATTTCTTCCACCAAAGAATATGTTTAGTATTATTCTGTGCTTCTACTAAGAAATCGAACACTACATTTTTACCAATATTTCGTAAACTATTCACATAAATAGTACGAAAATGTATCAATTTTATCACAAATAATTCACCCTTGAATATCTACCCAACTTACGTTTAACAATACAATGAATGATTTCGTCGCATCGTCGGACGCGATTACCGTGTTGCCAAATTTCTTCACCATAGCTCGGAGAATCAAGACGGCTGTGGTTCTACATTTTACCATTCAGATAGATTATGTAATCGTCAGATGCTGTGTCTGTGCCAGTAAGGTTAAATTTATTTATTGACTTATTCGGGGGTTTGAAAACATAAAAAAACACTTATAATGAAATATTTTATTTATAAAATTAAATAAACACACTTTGGACCTTACACCTATCATAGAACTCTTACAAATTTGAATACGAATGAACTAGAACTTGACAACTACAATAAAACTCACAATTACCGAGTTAGAGAAAAATCCGAATTTAAGAATGCGTTTGATCGTCTTCGACGAAATCTCTCGCGACTTCCCTGCTCACGCATTCGACGTGGCTAACCTTGTTCCTGAATTTGACACCATAAAACTTATGAGCGTGTTCCAACAGCTCGGGCCTGAAGGTGGTCGTGATGAACTGCGCCTCACCCGCCAACTCGTGGATCATATTCGCCACCGATCTTCTATAGGACGGATCCAGCGCTTGGTCGATCTCGTCGAACAGATAGAAAGGGGCGGGGTCGCACTTCTGAATGGCGAAAATCAAGGCGAGGGCGACCAGCGATTTTTGACCTCCGGACAGTTGGTTCATTTCCTTCATCTCGTGATCGGCCTCGGTGAAAGATATTTTTATACCGATTCCGGTGAAGTTATCCGCGTTTCTGTCATCGGGACCGATCTCATGTCCTTCTTCGTGGTCGACGGTTTTTAAAACAAGTTTCGCACGACCTGCAGGAACCAGCTTTTTGAATACTTCGGTGAAGAATTTGGAGATCTGTTTGAAAGTGAACTGGATCGCTTCCATTTTCCTTTGCTCCAGCATCATTATGAGTTCCTTGATTTTTTCATCTCTACAGAAAAAATTTAAAATAAAGTGTGAAGTCAATCATGTCGGTGGATTTAATTAGCTTCAATTACTCTTTGGTGGTATTGGCCAATCAATAGACGAGTTTTTCGTAACAGAAATACTAGTAGGAAATTGACTGCGCTATCACATGAAAGACAGTCCGTTTTGGACCCGCAACTGTCATTTATTAATTTGTTAAAAACATTTAAATACAAAAAAAAGTGTTTTTTAGCGTCTTGCTTATAAAATACAAACTATTACCAGCCATCTGGTTGCTCCAATGAGAAAAATTGTAGATATTTGAAATACGACCAAAATGAGATTTTTTTACTTTTCAAGTTGTAGGGTTGGCTCTTCCCATAAAAGTTTTGAACCATTTGTGTACTTTATGTGTGCACAAATCAGGCGCTGTCGGAATGTTAGTTTTGGCACAATCACAATTTGAATTTTATTGATAGTCCGATTTCAATTCCTCAAACAAATTTTGAAAGTAGAAGTATTTTGCCCTACAATGCTGCGAAATGGGTGAAAAATGCTCGCAAACATGACTGGAAACGGCTGTGGATCTGATCACTAATATTCAGATGAAATTAGATCCGGAGTTTTTCTGCGGTATCTTATCCCTGGATTTTCGTAAAGCTTTCGACACCGAGAATCATGATATTTTAATAGTAAAACTATGACGAATTGGTATCAGAGGCAATGTTTATGCTTTACTTAAAAATTACCTCGGTGGCAGATAGCAATTTATTGATATGGGGGTCTCAACATCCTCGAGAAAGAAATTTCTTGTGGGGTACCCGAAGGGTCTATACTTGGGCCTGTTTTGTTCCTCATTTATATAAATTCGATATCTTGCCTGAATTTGAAAGGTAATTTAAAATTATTTGCGGATGTTACTACCCTTTACTATTATGGAAAATGTGTTCAGGAAATAAAAGAACAAATGGAAGATGACCTCGGTTTGATTTGATGACCTCAAACTGAGCAGAACGGGGATACAGGTAATCAGATAGATCAAAACAAAGCCCTTCTCAGGTACAAGCAATGATAATCAAAACCCAAAACAAAAACAGGTATCGGAATCAATGCTTCGTCCGATACCGAACCGCCTTTGAAAATGTCTATCGCAGATGTAGACAAAACGTCAGGAGGAATTGACAATATTCCACAGGCTATCGGTAATCGTTGACTGAAACCAATCCCCAGACAATAATAATTTGAAATTTGTCATTGCTGACACATGGCACATGTCAGTGTAACAAAATACAGTGTTTCAAATATCAAAAACCAAAATTCATTACTAACCTTACAGCAAAAAAACGATGATCGGTTTTCTGCTGTCAGGTTGGGAAAGAATTTTGGTTTTTAATATTTGAAACACTGTATTTTGATACACTGACATGTGCCATGTGTCAGCAATGACAAATGTCAAATTATTATAACCAATCCCCAGGATTGAATCTGACAGATGTCAGTGTATCAAAATACAGTGTTTCAAATATTAAAAACCAAAATTCATTCCCAACTTGACAGCGAAAAAACGATCACCGATAGCCTGTGGAATATTGTCAATTACCTCGAGACCACGACCAACAAACCCGAAAACCACCGAAAGTTCGGGGTTATAATTATTTAAAAATCGCAAAGTTTTCCCGTTTTTCACCGCTACTAATGATCAGATCAGGTCGTAAAAAATCTCATTTTGTTCGTATTTCAATTATCTACAATTTTCTTATTAGAGCAACCAGATTGCTATAATAGTTTTAACTTTCTACGCAAAACATTAAAAAAAAAGTTTTTTGTATTTAAATGTTTATAACAAATTAATAAATGACAGTTCTGATTCCAAAACAGAACAGAATAGTTCCACGGACTGTTTTTCATGTGATGGTCAATCAATATTTCAAAAGTAATTCTAAGAATCAATACTGAACACGTTTGCTTACAATGCAATGCGGTAATATAAATGTAATGATAAAGATAAACATATGAAAAAATGGACAATTATCAGCTTTCGACCTATTTGAAAGTGTCAAATTCATTGAATAAATACCTAAAAATTTCGTTCTTCGGTTTGTTTTTAAATTTCGTTAACGAAGGATAATTTCATTGATTTCAGTACAAACTGAATTCGAATAACAATACCACCCCATCAAATACATTTTTATAAAGAGTTTCAATAGATTGAATATAAAACCGGGTCAAGAATAGAACCTTGTGGTGTATTAATAGCTACAGGCATTAATATGAATTCTTTCTGTATATTGATTATGATGAAAGAAAAATAAGTCATTAGTTTTGTTTATGGAATACATTTCTATCAATTCAGCTCTACTATGATTTTTTTTCTGCAGTTGAAAAAGAGAATGAAAAGTAAAACGAAGAACTTACCCTCTGTCCAATTCTTCTTTCCTCTTTTGTAACTTTTCCTTTTGGTCTGAAAAACTCATAAATTGATCAAGAGCCTTTTTATTCACATGACTGAACTTCTTCAATTGGTTATTAGCCTTTTCCAATTCCCTGAAAAGCTGGAAAAGAAATTTATATAAAAAATTATTTTGTGTCAAACTGAAGCAGTTTCAGTTTATTGAAAACTATTTTTTGTAGAAATGTTTTACTCAAAGTACAAGATACATCGTCAGAGAGAAGTAATCATTGCTCACAGATTTGGAAGACATTTTAATGTAATGTGAGTACAGATCTTGAGCAGGAAGGGCTCCAAGCTGGTTGATTTTTTCCACAGATTCTGCGATTTTCTGTTCCAGTAAATTTTGCTTTGTTGCAAACTTCTCCAGGTGTTTGGCATCTTCATCTATTCTGTCTTGTGCATCTCTTTCCTTCTTTTTCCAGTTCTCCAACTCAGATTGTTCAGTCTTCAGCTAAATTGAAAAATATATGGAGATTAATAAACAAAAACGGAAGTTCTCAATTGTATCAGTTGAAAGACCAGCATCAGATGAAAATCAAATTTTCTTATAATTTTTCCGGTTTTTTCATTTATCTGATAAAATTATTGATATTTTAGATTCAATTGACTTGTTTTCAGCTATAGAGAATACAAAATTAGACAGTTTTATAAATTTTAAGAATTTTGTCATCGGAGAGATCAATGAGTTTTGAGAAACATTTGCCATTGAGCGTATACAGGGCTATTCAAATTGGCGTCGTATTTTCATCTGAACTACAGAGTGTTTTCGAAATATTGAACTATTACCAATAAAATTCATCATTTACATTATTCCATGACAGCTATAATTGAAATATGCCAACCCCACTTCCTATTCTCTGATATTTTTCAACAACTACTGAGGAATTAAAAACAAAAAACTACTCGAGAGTGGTCAAAACAAACTTTTGAGGTACTCTGCAAATATATTAGGATAACATATTGGCGAACATTCCTAAACAATTTATATTGGCCATTCTTAACTTGAATACTTTAGATCAGGAAGATCGGAATCAGACCTTACACTAATCCACAAAATATTCAATCGTAAATCTTCAGAGAACCTTTTTACCATACTAACTATGGCTAGAATGAGTCTGTAAGTATGATACTAACATTTACAAATACATATTATGTATTCATAGAGCTTTTCATTTATTTTATAGCCTGAAAATAAGGTTTGTCCTCAAAAAAGTAAGCCACCGCGGCAGCAATAATACATTCATATGAAAAATATTAGATCAGTCACCTAATTCACCGATTAGTTCCTAATATGGGCGGATTCAAGTTACTTACTTTAATTGACCGATTGCAGTTAGGTTAGGTTCATCTTTGAGCCATAAATACAATCATACTTCATAGAAAACACCGGAAATATTTGAGCGCCAAAAGCCTGAGCTGGGGTACAGAAATTAGCAAAATGGACCTAATATTCCCCATAAGAATTGGCGTAGAACTCTCTAGGCTCATCTACTCAACGAAATAAAAAACTTTCACGCGGTTTTCTCTTGCTAACATTTGCCGCCAGAAACCTTTTTTACAATAAACCATTTCTATGATTTCCGTGAAATTTCCAACTAAGAAGTACAGCGTCACATAACTATGAACTTACCCTCTTTGTCATCTCCTTAACCTTACTCTCCATGGAATTCAACTCTTTATTAACCTTCTCAATTTTCTTGTCGATCTCCTCCAATTCCGCCTTGCTGTTAATCAAATGCCGTTTCCTATCTTCCAGCGAAATCTCCTGCAAGGCGTGCAACACTTCGTCCCTGCGCCGAATCAAGTTGTTGGTCAACAAGTTCTCCAACTTGTTCTTCTCCGCTTCCAACTTCATCCTAGTGCTGAACGCTTCTTTATTCTCCCTCTGCAGGCGCTGGATATCGTCGTTAAGCGTATCCACCTGGGACTGGTCGTGAACCGACAGCTGCGAGAGCAGCTCCTGGTGCAACTCCGACTCCAAACCCTCCTTGGTCGTTTGCATCGCCTCCAGGCTGGATTTGCACTGGGTCAACGAACGTTCTTTGGGCCCCCGGAACCGTTCGATGTTCGACAGCTCCTCTCTCATGAGCCGCAGCTCTCCCTTCACCTTATCGTAGATGGCTTTCGCTTTGCTGTTCTTGGTCTCCGTCTTCTGCATTTCGGAAACGATGGTGTTGATGGACGACTCGGTTTTCGTTAGTTCTGTCCTGAGCGACATCAGTTCCTGTTCGCACTGCTCTATTTGAAGCTTTGTTTCGCTACGAGTTTTCTGCATCTCTAGCCTGGATCTGGACGAGTTGAAGTAGCCTCCGGTTAGGGATCCCTTGGATGACACTTGGTCTCCGTCCAAGGTCACGCAGTCCAAACCGGTGGTTCTGGCTAGTTTGGTTGCTACTTCCATACTGCGACAGATAAGAGTTTTGCCGAATAAGTAGCGCATGGCTTTGTTGTATTTCGCATCGTATTGTAATTTTGTTACCATCGGAATGGCATCCTGAAACGAAAAGAATATTCTTTTTATTTCTGGCGATGAAAATGAAGTTCCTATTTTAAATCCTTAAAATGATTAAAAATCGGCAAAAGGAACCTTGGCGGTTCTCCATGTTATTCCCCATAAGAAGTGGCGTAGAACTCTCGTAGGCCTATCTACTCAAAGAAATAAAAAACTTTCACACGGTTAACATTTGCTGTCAGAAATCTTTTTTACTACCTATCATTTTTATGACTTCCATAAGAGCATTTTGAACATATTCCCTAAGAGATACAGCGTCACATAACTGTTATGGGTGTATGAAAAGACAGGTACAAAAATTGTAATGAATGATATGTTTTGGTAAGGGGTTAATTAAACTAAGAAACAGTAGATCACATAATTTTGTTGTCAATTTTGCATGATGAATATAAATAGGGGCGACACCACTTGACGGAAGACCATTAATCTAACCATAAAAAATGGTGGATTACGTAATCCGAATCTTCCGCAAAAATTCCTATAGAATAGGTATGGTCGTCGGCAAGTATTCAACAGAAAACAACAACTGCCCCCTACGACCGTTGAATTATATCTGTTTATGCATTGCATTGCAAAGTAGTTCCTGTAGAAAACTTTGCCAAGTATGTACATTTGTGGATTACTGATTATCTGTTTGAAAGGAAACAGTTCGTTTATTTAGAGGAAGAATGTAGTTCACAAAAGACTGTTCTATGTGGAGTTTTACAGGGATCAGTTTTGGGGCCTATTATTTTCCTTGTATATGCTTCACATTGCTTAATGACAGTATCCTACAAGAAAGAGTTATGGGATCAGATCTATTTCAGATATATTACACAACTGAGTAATAGAAGAACATTGGCTACTTTATATTATTTGATTTTCACTTTGAACAAATTCAGAATTAGCATCTTGAAATTATCTCTTAAATGATATTTTAATGAGTTTTTCTGTTAAACTAATCCGTATCAAGTAGATTGGGATTAAAAAATCTGAAACTACACACATTTTCAAGAATATATATCTATCCTATCAAAACTTTCATGACTGAGAGTAGAAAATAAGATGTTCAGAGATCATCACTTTATCGAAAATACCGGAAATATTTAGGCGCCAAGACCTGAGCTGGGGTGCAAAAATGAGCAAAATAGACATGGATTTTTCCATGTTATTCCCCATAAGAAATGGCGTAGAACTCTCGCAGGCCTCTCTACTCAAAAAAATAAAAAACTTTCACACGGTTTTATTTAAGTTTGTTGTTGTTGACCAGTATTCAGTGTATGTATTAATATTATTTTTTATCCCTCTAGAAAGAGAAATGTTTCGAAGGATCAAAAAGTAAATACATTTCAGAGAGCCATCTTTATTTTTGTATTATATTTTGTATTCCTAAAAAAAGGATATTGACGTGAATGGACAATAAAAACAAATAAATAAAATCATAACTCACCGAATCTTCGGGGTAATCTTGTTGCCTAACATTGAGCCTATTCAAAGGCATGAAATTGACCTCTCCCGGCAACTTCTGCCTGTTCATTTCCTTCAAGATCAAAGTGCCAATGATATCCGTATCAACGACATGATGAAACAGTCTGTTTCCAGCAGTAACTTCGACGGCAGTATAAATGCTTTTCTCGCAGTCGAAATTCTCGATAACGGGGCCGTGATAATGTCGGGCGATTTCAGCTTCTCGCCCGCCTCGATCGACGAAGGTTTTTAAAACTTTGGTGACACTGTCGCGACCGTTCAAGATGGGTTTTCCAGCCATGGATCTGAGTTTCTGGTCAGCTACGGCGAGTTCTTCTTTCAGAGAGGACAGGTTTTGCTGGACGTTGTTCTCTTTACGCCACAACTCGCTGAAATGGGATTTTCAATGTCAGAAATAAATTGGGACACTTACTTTTTTATTTTTGCAAGAACAATTGCTCTTCAGTGGAACCCAAATCAGAAGAAAGTGATCATTTATGAAACAGAAAGGTAAAAATAAAACAATAGTTTCTGATGAATTGGTGAATTATCGCGGAGTACCGCAAGGAAGGCTTTTAGGTCCACTTTTCTTATTATATACAAATAAAATTGTCACAGTTAAAGGCAAATGTAAGATACACTTATCGGGATCGGGGATTTCTCCCAAAATGTAAAATGCAGTTTCCCAATAATGCCAGATCAAAATATTTCACCAAACCTGCCTAATATTAAGCCAACTTACTTCCTAGTAGCCTGAAATTGGTCCTTATTCTTCTTCAATTCGTAACATTGCTTATTATGCTCGTCAATAAAATTCTTCTGCCGTTCCAACTCCTGGCTCTGTTCCTCAATTTTTTTAGTTAATTCAACAGTCTTAGACGCGTCTCGCTTCAAATCAGCTTCTAATTTGTCGCGATGGTCCTTTTTATCCTTCAATTGTTTATTCAGAGACTTCAATTCGTGCTGAATCCACTTGTCTCTGTCATCTTTGGAAGTGAACTGACTTCCTCGTCCCTGTTTTGCATAAAGTTCTTTTCGTTTTTGTTCTTTCAGAGCCAGTTCTCTCGTACATTCTTCCTCGCGTTTTTTCATTGCTTCATATTGAGGTTTAACCTACACATTTAGAGAATTTTGGGTAAGGGTATGTTGGAAATAAACTTTAAAATACATTTTTGTAATAAAGTCTTTGTATAGAATAAAATAAAATAATTGGAAAGTGTTTTCTGCATATGCATTTCAAAAATTAGTTATTTTACAAACAATAGGTATTTTCAAAATACCTCAAGTGACCAAGTAGATGTCATTCTGCCCTCATATTCATCACTGAAGATAAAAACCTATACTAAAAAAATATAGTTATAATTACCTTCTCCAATTCACCTTCTTTCTCTTTTATAGACTGTGTCAAACGAGCAAGTTCATTTTCAGCTCTTTCTTTCGACTTACTGTCACCCTGAACTTCCTCAGACAAATCTTTGATAGTCAGGTCTAACTTGGCTTTTTCCTTTATCAAATGCTGGTTATCATTTGTGAGGATGTCACGTTCCTCCTTCAAAGCCGTCAGCTCTTTCTTGGTGTCCTTAGTTTTTTTATTCAGGTTTTTGATGTTTTCTTGGGCTTTCTTGAGATTATCTGCCAAATTTTTTTGTTCTTTGCCAGACTCATTCCTCTGCTTTTCCAACTGAAACATACCCATTCTTACAGTACAAACTAAAGCTCAAAACTAGCACACTCCACTCACTTCAGTAAGTTTTTTCTTGTTTTCATTCAGCTCTACTTCATGGATAATGTATTCCAATGCTCTACGAATCTTGTCAAAGTGCTGATATTGTTTTAATTCTTCCTTTTCTTCCTCCAAAGTACTGAGACGCTCTTCGATGGTTCGCAGAAACTCCTCAATTTTCCCAACTTTGACTTCAGTTTCTCTAAGAATGCTCATAGACTCGTCACGTCTTTCATCATATACTCTTGTTCCAGCCACTTCACGGAGTAATTTGAGGCGATGTGCATCTGGTGCAGTTGCCATTTGATTGATCTAGAAATATTAACGCTCAATATTGAACATATCTGTGGATATTTTGTTGTAGCAACCTTTCCCTGTTTGACAATGTAGTACGGATTAGAGTTTGAAAATCCAGCGGATTCCAACAAATTCATAACCTCACTCCTTGGTACAACTTTTTTGTTCAGAAAATACTGATCCTTCTTAGCTCCAATTACTCGTCTCAAATATATTTCTTCATGTTCGATCTGCAATTCAGAATAGCTATAACTTATGAATACCAAAAACTTGTCTCAGACTTACTGGAACTCTAGAATCACTATTATCAAAAATGATTTCGACATAAGCTGACACAACTCTAGGTCCCGTACCTTCGTGTAGCAATGCTTGCCTCTGTTCTGGTCGAAGATGAGAATATTCATCGCTTAGTACAAACTGGATCGCTACAAATTCAATATTAGCCATACAGATAGGTAGTGTGAAAGTAAAAAATAATTACCATAGAAAAAATTACTCTTTCCTGAACCGTTACGACCCACGACTACATTATGTCTTTTATCGAACGGTTCTACAACAGTTTGGTCTCTGTAACTTTTGAAGCCCTGGATAATGACCTGAAAAAGTTCAAATTACAAAAATACGTTTGTGAAAATTGAATGCATCTACTTGCCTGCTTTATATGCATCTTGATAACTGCCAATCACACAATTATCATTTGTATATCAATTCAAAATATTCAAATCTTCTTGGGAGAAAACTTGTTTATTTTTTAATCCGCCATAACTCAAAATGGTGGGAAAATTTCAGTTTTACGTGGCCGTGTCTACACTCACGCTACCGTGAATCGTTACCGTTAAATAATTTTGAACATATTGTTCACGGTAGATTACAATGTATATTTCAATAGGTTATATTATTCGACTCCATCTTTTGTCGATGCTTATGTCAGTGATTGAAATAGATTTCTCCTCACAATTTTCTTCGTTTTCTTCTTCAGTTTATTTGGTATGAAATAGTATATTTACCAAATGAAAAATGAAATTTTGTGGTTTAATTTCAGAAAAAATCATTGAATTTGAATAATGCTTAGTATATAGTGATTCTTATATAGTTATTTTCCTTCAATGATACATTTTCCAATAGAAAAGAGTAGTAAACTGCAATGAAAAAGTCGGTAATGAGATTCTTCAAAGTACTTTATTTCCTGTTGCCAACCCTGAATCTTTCATATTTGTAATAATTATTATTTGTAAAATGCGTCTAATTATGATTTTAATCTTGTGAGTATCTCATTGTCATAGAGGAAATATTTTGAATTTTAAAATAATTATTAAAAATTGATGTGGGTAGTTGGAATGGCTCTCAGTCAGCTTTTGTGTGAAATTATATCGCGTGGTCGTAGGAAAAATAGTGTACATTACTTGTGTGAAAGTGATTTTTCATAATCGTAAAGGCCGATTCAGACACATGCGTGCCCATGAAGGGTTTTTGAAGCACGGGTGGTTTAAACGCCTTTCACCCACGTTTCTATCACAAAAATATATTTTATTTGTTTCCGTAATACTTTTTTAATGCGGAGTGACGGTATTTGAATTCTCCACTTCACTGCCTTTAAGGCCGATCCAGATACATGTGCCATTCTGCATGAAATAAAAGATACAGTGAAAAATACATCGTGATTATTTGAAAAACCCATTACTCCAGCATTGACAGAACTATTACAGAACCAAATAAAACATGTTGTGATAGAAACGTGAGTAAAATGCGTTTAGACCATCTATGCTTCAAAAACCCTGCATGGGCAAGCATGTATCTGAATTGGCCTTTAATGTGGCATTCAATTTTAAATGTCTACTCTGTTGTGTTGTAGTTTATAGTCGTTGAACTCGCCCTGTTCACCACAGACGCAAAACGCAAACCACCCATTTGAAAAAAAAAAATGCTATTTCTCATATGTCAATTTTCTTCACATCACAGAACACATATACCGTACCGTGTTGGCGTTATTGAAGATACTTTGTTTGTGTTCTGTGTCAAAAAAGTTTAAAACTGGTGACTGTGATGATAAAAAAAAGTGTTTCTCTTGGAAGTATAAAAAATTATTTATATCTAGTCTACAATAGCGATTAATTGAAAAAAAAAGACATAAAAATCATAAGCTGTTGATTTTTAAATAATTTACGTGGAGTGGTCATTATTTTAATTTATGTGAAGATAAGAAGAAAACTGAACGACGACGATAACCTAGTTTACATTCAGGGAAAATGTTCCCATTTAAATTGCGACCTGTTCTAAAATACGCACTGACAGCTACTGTTATAGGTGGTACAGCTCTAAGCTTAAGAGGTAACCAGTATCAGTTGGACTCAATAGGTATTGTGAGATTTACCAGAGCAGCTTCTACAGTTATCCAAATAGGAATAATTTACCAGAAAGATTTGTATGGAAAACGCTTGGACAAGAAAACCAAAGAATATAAAGATCTGAAATCAATATGCCATAGAAGAAGCGCACAGAAGTTATTGGATTTGTGTTGTACTAATAAAGGTGTTTATATAAAAGTTGGACAACACATTGCAGCACTGGAATATTTGCTACCTGTGGAGTATGTTGAAACTATGAAAGTGTTGCATTGCCAAGCTCCCACTAATAAAATCGAAGAAGTTTATCAAGTTATTAGAGAAGACTTGAAAAAGGATGTAAGTCGATTGGTCTTTTTTTGTTCAGTCCTAAAAATAGTTATGGATGAAGGACCTCAGTTGATAGCTTTTTGAATTGTGTGTAATTTGGATTTAATTAACAATATCTATCATTATTAAGTAATTAGTTATGGAAGTAACTATTTAAAAATGTCCTTTTTTCAAAATCATACTTGTTTATCTTTTTGCAGCCTTTTGAAATATTCCAAAGCATAGATCCTGAACCTCTAGGTACTGCCTCTCTTGCTCAGGTTCACAGAGCTAAACTGAAAGACGGTACCACTGTGGCAGTGAAAGTTCAACATCCATATGTACAAGGCAACTCCAAAGTAGACATGAAAACAATGGAGTATTTAGTTAAATTGATGAGTTGGATATTTCCAGAGTTCAAATTCCAGTGGCTGGTGGATGAGTCGAAAAAAAATATTCCACAAGAGTTGAACTTCGCCCAGGAAGGTCATAATGCAGAGAAAATTTCGAAAATGTTTGAGGGTGTGCCTTGGTTGAAAATTCCAAAAGTAAGGTGAGGTTGTCTCAACAAAACTAGTGCATTTCAGTATGTAAATATTTTCAGTGTTTTCAATGAGTTCGTATTAAGTATAATCAAGATCAATCTATGAGGAATATCTGCAAATGATTGTGAGTATTGACAATTTGAGAACTCACATTGATTTCAAAATACGCTGGGAATTGGTGATAGTAAGTTTGTGTAAACAAGAGAATCCAAAATATATCTAGAAATCACAGAAAAATAAATAAAAGTTTCAATCTTCCCCCTTTTTTGATTGATTTATTGCATTTATTGAGGTTACCTGTGTTTGAACAGATGAATAACAGGTATGGTGGTGCCTACTTCAATTTCCAAAATTGAAGACTTTATTGAAATAAATCTGAAGCCTTATACGAAATTTTCATAATTACGTTGTTAAATATTGGAATTAGAGGTCCTGTATGTAAATTGTTTCAAAATTATTCATCAGGGAGGAAACAATATGAAAAAAGTTTGATGGGGAATATAACATGTGGTGTACCACAAGGTTCAGTTCTTGGACCTGTATTGTTTCTCATATATATTAATACAACATAAAAATTCTGATCTGCATGGTGACCTCAAATTATTTGCAGATGACACAACATTAATTTATTTTGAGAATAATGAATGAAATAATAGAAAATATTCAAGCTGATTTAAAAATAATTTCTCCTTGGTTAAACAATCATACATCGACTATGAATATTGATAAATATTCCTTTATGTTTTTGTCAAAAAGAAAATCAAGACATATCGGAAATTATTGAGTTTTCAATGGGAAAAATTTAAAATATCCCAAAACAACAACATTTTTGGGACTGTATATTGATGAACAACTTTCTTGGAGAAGCCATATTGAAACTCTTCGCAGAAAAGTATCTCCTGTAATTGGTATTTTGTTTAAAATTCGAAAGTACATTCTATTAATATCTAAAAATGATATATTTCGGTTTAATTTATTCAAATTACAATATTTAATTTCATTATGGGGAACTGCCAATTCTACTATTTAGCGTCATCTCAAATCTTTGCAGAACAAAAGTATTTAAATGTACTTTTAAATTAATAATGTTCCAAACAATCTTTTAGATATCAATTCTTTGTACCATTGATAATATGTTTATTCATGCATTCTGTTATCAATAACAGGAAACATTCATCTCTGGAATTTCATTCAATCAATACCATTCATACTCACTAAACTAGACAACCCAACAGTCTCATCACACATAAAATAAATACAACATTTGGAAAAAAATTTATGGAATTTTGATATTCAATGAAATACATTTGAAGTTACATTTGAAGAAACATTTATTGCAATGATGCTTTTAAATACTCCAATTTTTTTTTGCAATCATTTCTTTAAATTTTGTCATTTATTAGAGAGAGAACTAGAACCCTATTATCAGTAGCGTGCTGAGCCGCTGTGCGGGGGTGCTGTAGCACCCCGGGCCCCCCCTCTTCCAGAGCCCGCTAGGGCCCCCTTTCCCATGGTTTAGTAAAATATCCACACATTCTTTGACTAAAAAAAAAAATAGTGTTTCCTCGAGTAAATCGGCAAAAAATGGGGCCCCCTTCGATGTTTCTGCACCCCAACCAACAATCTGTCAGCACGCGCCTGCCTATTATACACATTCATGTTTCTTAGGTCAATAGAGATTATTATTATTATTATATTCATCAATTTTCCACAAGGTCAATCTTACATTAGAATTTTATTCTGCTTCTTTTCATTGCATTATTGAACCATTGAATTTTCAGATGGGACTTGACAACTCCCAGAGTTCTCACCATGGACTTTGTAGAAGGAGGACAAGTCAATGATCTGAAATACATCAGAGAAAACAAAATAGACCCCACTGAAATATCAGAAAAATTGGGAAAGTTATATTCCCAGATGATATTCATTCACGGCTTTGTACACAGCGACCCCCACCCGGGGAATATTCTAGTGAAACGATCTGAAGAAGGACACTGTGATATTGTCTTGTTGGATCATGGATTATATGCGGTATGTTGAGATTTGTGTGAGAGAGGAAAAGTAAGAAATATTAATGGAATTGAAGAACAATAATACGTGTATGTTTAAAATCAACAAAAATACTAATTTGAGAGCGCTGTTTCATAATTCATCTGTAACATCTGTCAGATATCACCGCAAAAACCTTTCCTTATGAGTTTTTGAATCAGGAATTGTGATTACTAGCTTGCTCTCTAGAATGTCAACATTTTCCATGGACATTCTCGTTGATTGATTGGTTCTGCAAGCTCCGCTAATTGCAATTAAAAAAAGCTGCTTTGATAATCGAAAATTTCTCTTATTATTCAATGGACCTTTACATTTACAAAAAATGTATTGTAAAACTCGTTTCAATAGATTGTTAATAGTCTAAAATGTCTATTTATCAACGAGTGCCACTCTACTTTTTTTATTTAAGAGAAATGTGCACAGTGTGCCTCTGACGTCACGTTCATCGGAAGTAACTTTCAAATTTTCTGAACGAACCTACCTTTTGGTGGAAAACTATTGTTGGCAACACCGCAAATTATAATTCTTATGTAACAAAATTTGTTATTACCACAGAACACTTACAGTTTATTTGAAATTTCACTGGTGTTCAGACAACCGGGTATAAAGCATTTTTTAGACATTTTCACGGTTATAAGGAATACAGAAATTACTTAACACAACTTTAACACTTTAACCTCAGAAAATAAAATATTCAAAAGTCTATAGTTTTCCAGCATTCGCGAAATGCATTCCCGCTAGAAGGCGCTCAGAATTAAGGCGCGAAACTGTGCAATGGTGATCAGCCTACAAATTCCATAAGAGATCATAGTGTTTAATTTTATTCTCATTCAAATTTGAACAAATTGCTGAAGATGTCGATAATTGAAATATGTTTATCAAACATTTTCATATACGTAGTCATTGCCACTTAGGCATTCTATGTTTTCAATGGGAAAATTATCTAAAGAAACTTTGTGTTTGGTACTATTCATGTTGCATTAAGCATTGGGACACTGAGCAAATACGCCTATTGTTTGGATTGCTTAATTCTGCCTCCATTTCAGTTATTATATTCTGGAACTATGAACATGAAGGAATATCACCAAACTCAATTTAATATCCAAAACTCGATTAATTATGAGAAAACAGATGAAATATATACACTAGCTCTTATGGCAAAACAAGACCTTGCAACATTACATTAGTTCAACGAAATAATTATAGGTGTCGCACCCTTCGCGCAGGTTGCGAATACAGATTTGATCTACTAGCATATATCTTGTATCACATAAGGTAAGCAAATGAGTTGAACAGAGAAAAACAATTGTTATTGATTTGCTCCGTAAAACAGATGAACAAACCCATCTGGTATCAAATGACACCTATCATAGAACACATTCCAGATGTAATGATAATTTGAGATTCCATGGTGTACAACTTATACGACGTTGCCAAGTTTAATTTTGATGAACGTGACGCCACAAAACCCCTTTTTTTCAAATTATAGAAAAACTGACGGTCAGAAAAAATAAATCAAAATCCCAAGTGATATTAGCATAGATACTTTCTGATTACAGTGTTTTCTCATAGTCCGTGGAAAGGTCCATATAAATAAATCTCGGAAGTTGCATCAGGCGACTCGGCGTAAAGCACGTCCGTCGCATACTAATCTCGTTAAAATAATAGCTATAAGTTATATCTATGCATTTTCATTCATGAATCTATGGTCAGAATGGGGAATCTGTTTGTAATGAAAAAAAATGACTATTATTATCCCTTCTAGAACCTGAAGGACGAATTTCGCGTTGAGTATGCCAACTTGTGGTTGAGCATTTTAAACAGAGACCGTAAAGGAATGAGAGACCACTGTCGAAATTTGGGCATAGATGGAGATGCGTATGGATTATTTGCATGCATGGTTACGGGGAGAACTTGGGATAGCATCATCAAAGGAATTGACAAGTGAGTAGATTCCCAATCTAATTGAATATCTATAGCTTCAAATGACCCCTTTGTACTAACGAGTGATAAAACTCTTGAATGCCATCACAACGACCCTTTGAGCACGAGTCATAGGTATCAATGCATTTTGAAGGATCAAAATAATGCCTCAGTAAACACCAGGCTGACCGAAAAACGACACTCCGTTAATGCTTGTACTCGGAGAACGTAGGCAGAGGAAGTGCTGTGTAAAAAAATGCATAAATCATCTGGGATTGCTCTAAAATTTCACAGATGTTTCCCACTTGATAGACTAGTGCACTATTGTGTTTTCCGTAATTGGTCATAGTTCCCCTGTATATGCTCATGACTAAAGTAAAAAAAAATGTAAATATATTTGCCCCAAAATTGGATACAGAAACATGAGTAAAACTTGAAGCATTAAAAGCATACATGTATCTTGAAAACAATACATATAAAAATGTATAATATAATGAAAATTCAAAGTATGTATAGCAAATTTATATTGTTGGTATTGTTTTATATTAGAACACCCCCAAAAGAATCTTTATGGTATATTGATTTATATAATTTTTATAATTTTAGGGAAAATATGTCAAAAAGTGAAGTGAAATTCATGAAACAGACTTTCACCGGAATTCTTCCGCAAATATCCGAGGTGCTCCAGAACGTCAACCCACAGATGCTGCTAGTTTTGAAAACTAATGACTTGATCAGAGGGATCGAGCATACATTGAGAACTGGTGCAAGGATGGGAGCATTTCGAGTCATGTCACAGTACTGTGTCAAGTCAGTGTACAATCAGCGTTATAAAAGATCGGAAAATAAACTGGAATCAATCAAAATTTCATTGGGAGAGTTTTGGGCGCTGTTTAAAATAAACGTTTATTATACTTATTTGAATTTGAAGCAGCTCTCTAGAAATATATTCAGCTGATCGGTTGTGTGAATAGGTAATTTACTTCAGGGACCTGGAATGCACGGATTTATTGAATACGATGAGTATTTTATATTTTTATTTATTTCATAAAATATTTATTTACAAATCTTCCTGTTTTATTTATTTTTCTCCTGATTTTTCATATTGGAGGGTGATAAATTGACATACATGGGTACTAGCTGTAGGCTTTCCTGGTTTTCCTACAGCTGAAAAGTGAGTACACCACAAAAAACATCAGTAAGTCGCCCCGGAGCGCCACGGCGAATAATAATAATAGCCGTTTTCTAGCCGCACAGTTTATGCTTCTGGGTACTCTATGAGTGTTTATGGGTGAATATTATTATCTCCGTTTATTATTTCGAAAAAATGATTTGATATTTTTGGAGTCTGAATTTTATGTTGAGCCAAATTGGATTGGGTACATGCTGTGGTGGTTAATATTCACGAACTTGCCCTAAAACATTTTATCTTAGACATTACGAGCCAAGCCGTTCCTGTTTAGAATATTAGTGCGCATGCTCACAGTACATTAGATGCTTTGGCGGTTCCTTAAGCCAGTGGCTTACGGCAAAGAATATCTATATGTAGATATTCTTTGCTTACAGTATGATGATCAAACTGCCTTGAAGTGGCGTATGAAGTTTTTCAAAACAAACCCATAGAAATTACGCCACTTTAAACCATTTCAGTGTGAGCCAAGGGTTTTCTAGGTTTGTTTTGGTTTCTTTCTTCGTCGATTCTGAACTAGTTTTGAGAAGTCGCACATTCAACTCTAGGAAGTCTAGCTAGTTACCAAAAACTCAGCTCTAGAGTGGAATCCGAGTACCAAAGAATTTTATAGCCGACAGTTATCTCTGTCTTTCCCATAAATTCAGTTATAATGTCATCTCACTTATTCAATGAAAAGTATAATTGTATGGTAAACAGAATTGCTTTGCTAATACTTTGGATTGTTCTGTGTTCTAGTTTAGAAAAAAGAAAACGCACACATGTTTTTAAAGCACGTGCGATTCACACGCCTATGCATTTTTTACCATTGTTCATGAAAATTGCAAGAATATTCACAAAAGTGTCTTCCCTTGCCTTTCTATGAGAGGGTCATATTTTATTTGGCTGTGGAATGATTTTGTCAATATTGGAGTAAAATCATTTGAGTTTTTCAAAATAATCCGATGTATTTTCACTGTATTCAACTAGAACACGCATGCCGTGCCGACTTTCTCAGCCGACAGGCGTAAGGAATTGAACTTCACCTGACTTGATAAATTGAACATGATTTTTCATGGTTTCTCAGTTCACTACGTGAGTTACTCGGTGCTACCCTCTGTCGCTACTGTGGCTAGTAGAAAGCGGCTCATGATAAACGAACAGGCTTTACGATTTATTTTTCAAATTGACAACATTGCAAAAGTTTATAAATATAGATGTTATGGAATGTAGTAATGAACAATACATTTTTCCTGATTATAAATGTTGAATGTGGATGTGGTTTTGGGTAGACGATAAGCACATTCATTTTCCATGATTGTTTCTATGATAGCATACTGGCGATAAATAAAAATGGAGCAGGAGGAGCCAATACATAGAGGAGTTTTATTGTTACCACCTGTTGGAAAATTACTCAAGGTATTCATTCATAAATAATCAGTTGATATCATTTATCAATCAAATTGTTATATTCTTTTTTCAGAAATCGTGGCAACAGAGGTTCTGTTTACTATTCAAAGCAAGCAAATTTGGAAGGGAAAGGTTAGAAGTGTATGAATCAGCAGACTCAAAAGAATCTAAAATAATTACTTTGGAGGACTGTATAAAAATAAACTCCAAATCGCCTACAACATTTGGTGTCACCACGAGAACTGCTGCTCACGAATTTGGAACTTTAAATGAACATTCAACAAAAGAATGGCTGAGTGCCATAAGATCTGTAGCTTTCCCTGATGAAGTATCCAAGCTCACCAGTATCGAAGAAGATAACGATTTATACTGCTCTTCTGGCCAAGGAGTTTTCAATGTCAAATTACATCCTTCTCCTGTATCACAACGCTGTGGTTTAGAAAGCAAAAATTACACTTTGGTTTTGACTTCAACTGCCATACAACTGATGAATATTGTAGACAATAAACTTTTATATACTTGGCCATACTGTTATATCAGAAGATACGGTTATAAATCAGATAAGTTTACGTTTGAAGCAGGGAGAAAGTGTGAGTCTGGAGAAGGAACATTTTTCCTGGAGAATCCGAATCAGCAAGAAATTTTCAGGTAATTAGTAAAGTGGAGTTTGGTGTCCATCAATCTATTGAAATTCTTGATTGTCGAAGTCATCATTCTTATTTGTCTGTTTCAAAATATTAAAATTATGTTTTATCACCAGATTACTCCTGTTGATAGTATAAAAGAGTTTGCAGTTGAGTGTGTGTGGGTATGTAGATAAATACTGAGCTTTTTGCTATTTTCAAGGAAAATAAGTCAGTCTACCTGTATGTAACACAAGTTTCTTGTTGATCATATGAGCATAGCAACCTAAAATTATAATTTTTTTGTGCTCAGCTTATCATAGGTAAATTTGAAAGTAAAAATGATTTCTTGATCATGGGAAACCTCTGTTTCCATGCCAAACAGATCATCCTCATACTAGTTTTGAGGGGTTGTCTTTATTTCAGATGCCTTGCCACCAAAATGAAATCCATGAAGAAGCTTCTGGTAGGCGAATCTTCGCCAGTTCTAGACTGTGGGGACGCGCTCCATGCGGCTCTAACAATGGAAGCTAGATCTAGGACTCCCTTGCCACCTTCTCCAACAGTACCCATGCTCCAAGACTGTACAGTCTCAAGCAAATCCCAATTTTCCTCGAGTGACATTGATCTTAGCAAGCCAAAATCCTTCATAAAACCAAACATGGGGATGTTGCTGCCTGTGAAAGCCAAACCTACGAAACCACCTAGGAAGTTCGCGCCCAAACGTACTCCAGTAGGTGATCAAATATACGAGCCGATAGATCAAGGATATGACGAAGTGGAACTGAAAAACAATGCTTGGCAAACACTGGGCATAGACTCCCCCAACCATACTGAGACAATCAATGAAGATCTCACAGAAGACGACTACATGTCTTGGGGCGAGGTTAGACAACAAATAGAAATTTTGAAACAGCCTCTTGCCCCTGCTATAATAAGTAACAACAGTCCAATAGGCTTTAGGGATACCTACGATAAACTGAATTTTTTCGGGTCCACCAGCAGACTCAACGCCAATTCCCCCTACAAGCAAGTCTTTCCAATACCTATCAGCTCAAGTTTTGAACGGCCCTCTTTTAATGACTACGACGAAGTCCAATGTTTGGATACAGCAGTCAGAAGTGTAGATTCAGAGCTGAGCAGAGATACAAAGGAGAAAAGGGACGCCAAGGTAAATCATCAGTTTCACAATGATGAGGCGTATGCCGTCATAACAAAACCAAAACGGGTCTAGTCAGATTAGCGTTTATTGAAATTTTCAAAGGAATTGTTCGGAAGAAATCTAGTTAGAGGGATGAAAGATCCAAGAACAATGAACATGTTTGTTCATGTTAGTTCAGAAAAATGCTGGTGACAATCGCCATTTCGTAGAGAAAAAATCTTGTACACTTATCTGAATATTTTTCATTTGTTGTACTCTAATTGGAAAATACTGCCATTAATGTCAGACTTTCACTGAAATGTTCAAATTGATCATCAATACTTCAATCCTTCTCAAGATTCGTATTTAATCTGCACCAGTGAACATTTTCCAATAATATAGTTGGTGAGAATTTTATTATACAAAGTGCAGTAGATAGATTCTGAGTTAAATCATAGTTCGACTTCAGTTAATTCTTGTCAGCCTGTAGTTTTGTATTGATAATCACTCATTCAGTAAACACTTTCTATAGCCTTCTATAGAAAAAAAGTTTAATGCTCATTCTCGATAGTGGATAGTTCATCAGCCTGATAATTTAGGTTCTGAATGATCTCATTGAAATATTTTTAATTAATTGTTCGGACTAGAATATATTCTCCTTTTATCAATAAAAAATAATAGCCTCCAAGAATGTAAGGTTGGTCTGATTTTAAAGCTGAATCTTTCAATATATTTCTCATGAAATGGCTTTGGTGTTTTATACAAGTTACACTTTATAAAACTACTTTTCCATAAATATCAGTATTCAAATTGAAAAATTTTGTATTTTGAGCACTTAAGATAGCTTCAGTATTTCGCTTTAAAATTATTATCCATTTATGATCTGGTGTACCAATCTCTGTGATATTTTTACTGGATCCATCACAATCTGTAAATAGTGTTGATGATAATCAGAGTGCCTTATTTTTGTAAGTAATATTGGGAAGAGTTCTGACGATCTGTTGAGTTTAATAGTTCTATTTTTGTACCTACTAAAAACTGAAACGTTAGATTGTATTTTTGCTCAAAGAAAAATTAACACTCAAATGCTGAATTAGGGTTTTTTATTGATACTGCATGACCCTTGAAATGTATTTTCATTTTATGGCTCGCCCATTTTATTCCATTATTAATTTGTTAATATTTGTATTAATGATACCGATTTACGTAGGCCAAAGATTTTATATTCTGCAGTGCAGGTTTTGGCAAACTTCAATGAACATTCGTAATTTTGTCTTCAACATATTTTTATCATAACTTTGAAGACTTAGGCTTTTTTATGTTATAGGAAAATATGCAAGTTAAACTGCCATGTTACTTAAAACTTGTTTTTAATTATTATAAATAAAGTTTTTAACTTCATGTACATTATTTCAAAACAGCTCACAATCAAAGTACTGGCGAATCAAGAAAGAATTTTATAAATTCGACACAACATATGTTTGGCAAGTATTCAACAAAGTGTACCACACAGTCTAATACCATGACCACTAATTCAATGTCCGATAACAGTACTCTGAAAGCGCTTGCAAAGATACCTTGTAGAATATTTGAAAGAATTTCTGACAGGTGTAATGCAATTGTCATTGAATTATTGGTCAAGACAACAATTGGTTGTTGTTAGATACTTAACAATAAAATTTCTCATGAATGGTATTTTGCAGAAACATTACATTTTATATTCATTATTTATTTGATGGACTTTCTTCAAGTATCATCAGTATTTCACCATTCACACTTGCTTTTTTCACAAAACAAACCAATGAGCTTTTTGTGTGATGCAATATTAGCAGAAATGTGTACATGAAAACTGTCCTTTTCTTTCAAAAAGTAGGTATGAAGTGCCCAGTTTTCAATCCCAATTTATGAGTAATGAACGACAATATTAGTGTAGCCATGAAGTTTTTTGAAAAATCACAAACCTACCAAGCATAGAGATATCAAATAGCTCATATTCATCTTATAATGACATCACAAAAAATTTATATTATATATCACATTAGTTCTTGTAACAGCTTTGGAATTTCATGATTTATCTCTTTTGTTATCTTGTCTTTGATGATTCAGAATTTTGTTGTGAATTTACTTCCATAAAATATATTTACTTATAATGCTTCTTTGTCACTCCATCTTCAACGCTTCTATACATTCTTTTGTTGAAATTTTCTGTACAAATTCCCCTTTCTCTGCCAAAATTTCTTCGATATTCCTTTTTCCATTCAAGTCCGTAAACCATTTCAAGTTATCTGCTATCAAATGATTGTTACTACATCCGGAACATTTCACTATCACCACACCCTTATCATAGGCAACTTTTGAAATGTAGTTCACATTCTTAGTGCTGCAGACTTTGCAGGTATATCCTAGATACAGTTTCCCATTCAATTTTCCCAATGGTTGCGATTGTTTGTCATTCGTAATTCCGTAATTAATTTTTATACTTGGTTCAGTTGAATTATGTCTAAGGACCAAAGGGTTACTATGTACTGCTGGATTGGCAAAAGCGATTCTTCTTGAGGTATGAATGCTTATTCTTCGCAAAATATCAATGCAGATCTTAGGCAGAGCCATTACTTATCAAAGATGAGTAAAATAAAAATATTAATTTTTCAAAACATTGTAAAGAGCATGCCAAAGTTAAATGCTTCCACCTACTAGTAAATATGTCAATGTCACAGTAAAGAAAGAAGAAAGTGTTCTTTACTGTGTCAATGTCATGTGTCTATGAGCAATGTGAAGTTGGTTTGGTTGGCTTGGTTAATACTGGCCGATAGACCAGTTTAGTGTGACGTCACGGGCCATTATCCAAACAAACCGTATTTACCATTGAAAGAATGTGTATGTGGTATATTTTTTGATTGTTTGTCCAAATTAGTGCAGATAAATGAGTGAAATAATCAAAAACATTGCATTATCTACCATTTTCAACCTACAAATGAAAGTTATATATAGATATATTATGTTTAAATTTTACCATAGTTACTTTGTTACAGTATCATTTACAAATAAGATACTTACTGTTATTCGCTTTGAAACCCTTTAATAAATCAAATATCCACAAAAATCCAACAGCTCATATAGGAATCAATCTCAAGACAAGTTTGTTTGGTCAGCACTAAAATGGTGTATTGCCACAAGGAGTAACTCCCACAGAACTATGTAGCTCCTTAAATAATTTCACAGACCATGCAAAATCATGTTCCAATTAAACCTCGTTTATAAAGTCAGGTGCAGTGTGCAGTTAAGTTCAAGCGGCTAATATTTCTGATGATGTCCCACCAGTGACGGACGCGATAATTTCTTTGGGGCACTCCGATATTGATCTAGGTTAATAGATTTTGAGATGAGTGAAAAGTAAAATTCATGCGAATGCTGTCATTCTTCCTGGGATTCTATCATCCTTTGGAAGTCGTTTGTCGCCAAAATATCATCTAGGTTACTGTACTGCACAGACCAATTATGCACTCTTTCAGTATTAATAATCAATGGCAGGCATGGACGATATCGCTCCCGCCAGAGAGCGCTAGTGTGAGTGGAGGTCATGAGTGACAGTAATAACAAGTAATAATATACAATAACACTTTAATTAGTTGCTGTTATGGAGAAATACGGCCCTTTAAGTGTAAAAAGCCTCATTTATGAATTGAAAAAAAGAAAAGCAAAAACTTCATCCAGCCGTAAAGAACAGTTGATACAAAAATGAGTGGATGGAATCGGTACATAAACGTCAGTGTGTCTATATTTGGTGAAATTTATTTACTGGCTATAAATCTTATTCTTTCAGATTACTCGATTATGATAGGAATAAACTTTTCATGTCCGTTATGCACTTATCAACTACTCCAATCTAACCTCCACTAACAATTGCGCCATCTACGTTAAGCTTGCCAGAATACATGCCATTTATGGAGAAAAAATTTACTTGAAATAGAGGCAGAAATCGCAAGTTTCATTAATGATAAGGCGTATTTCGTGTCCCAATGCTGATAATGTATCATCAATCGAACCAAAAAATGTATTAAGATTATTTTCGAATCGAAAACAAAGAATCTTGCAAAAAGTGATTATGCCTGCCCCTGGACTCCGATGATTAGAATGGAAATGTGACGTCATATTCGAAATATCGGTACTATGCTTCCCATTTCTAACGTTCGAATATGACGTCACATTGTCGACACATTTCGATGCTATGAAACATTTCTAATCATCGGAGTCCCAGTGCTGCGTGGATGAAAAAGTCTTATAAACTTATTTTAACTCTTGACATCTTCAAATAAGAGTAACATTTTTGGCAACTGATTCGGAGCACTATCCAAAAAACTTACTTATGAGTGAGTTCTGTTACGCCATCTAGCGGAAATGCATTTCGCGAATAATGCAAAGATGTTTATTTGTGTGTTTAGGAAGAAGTGGAAGAAAGAAGAAGATGAATTATTAAACATAATATTTTTATTTTTTTAATTAGTGGTGTCGATTTTTCGAACATGCCAAGATAAATGATGTATTTTGCGGAAGTAAACCTGCTCAAGCATGGATTCTCACGTTGTTCAGGCTAAAACAAAACCAGAACTCGGTATGGATGTGGAAACAGCCGATGAGGCGAATATCTTATTGGGGAATGGAATTCTCGTAGAAACAACCACAGGGTAAATGTTTAATCTTTGTGACGTATCCGTTTTCAAATGTTTATTTTTAGTTTAATTTGCATGTCCTTAAATGATGCACTTTCATTAGATTCGAATTTATCTGTTGATGACTTGAGAAATGTTGCTGCACACTTGATTTCTCAGCAAAATGTAACACATCCCGCAAAATTAACCCAAACAAGTCTAAGTTGCGACAGTGATGGATTCTCTAGTGAATGTAGTGATATAAGCACTACTACATCTGGATCTACTGTGCAATCAACATACAAAACTTTCCCACCTTTACTGAGTGACATTCAATCAAATGTATTCCGATACGGAAGACAGATTCAGAGTATTATTAGGTCTAATCTTATTTCTGCAAGTACTAATGAGAGAACTTCTTTGAATCCTACTACAGTTGGAAGAGTGGAAGTGAAGACTGAGCAGGAAGAGAGAACAATAAATATTGTCTGTAATAAGCCTGTGATAACCATCGAACCGTCAGCTCAAATTCCCATAATGGCAAAGGCTTTGACTGATCCGTCAAAGCCAAAGAAAGGAAGGGGAGGCTGGCCTAAAGGTAGAAAACGCAAACCTGAGTTACTGAATCTTCCGCCAAAAGCTCCTGCAACAGGATACACTTTGTATCTCAACGAACAAAGGAAACTATTTAAAGAAAGCAAATTGGCATTTCATGAAATTACCAAAATAATTGGTAATAAATGGTCCAGTTTGACATTGGAAGAGAAGAAACCGTATTTAGAGAAAGCTGAAGAAGACAAAAAAAGGTACAGAGAGGAGCTGAAACAGTATAGGCAGTCGGATGCCTATAGAGCCTACCTCACCAAGAAGAGGAAAAAAAGGTTGCAAAATAACGTGCTGTCAGAGAGTGATATGGATGCCACCGACGATTTTGATGTGAGTCCCAAATTAACAATTATTTCATTATTTGTGTTTGTTCTATCACATTGAATCTTTAGGAAGAAGACAATGAAGAGCTATATTGCCGCACTTGTGATCAGTGGTTTCACAATCTGCACAATAAACGGGAACATCTTCTAGGTAAGCAGCATCTACAGTCGGTAGCGGGAGATATTACCAGAGAATTGGGTTCAGATGATGTTGGCACTACCAGCACAGTTTCATTCAGTACTTCCTTAGACGAGTCCAGTCTTGATGGCATGCCAAATTTGAGAAATACTGGGGATGATAAGACCAGCATGACTCTTTTGAATTCTTCAGTTTTTGACGTTATGGCAAACTTGGCATCAATTGTTTCAAGTAAGTGAATTGAAACTGTTCAGTGTTGAATATGTATTGAAAATTACCACCTCTTTTCTTTGCTGACTGCTCAAATGTCTACAATATTAGTCAAATATAGGGGAAATTTTGGTAAAATTCTGTTGGCTAATAGCCACAAGCTATCAACAAATTTTTTTTGGAACTTACATAGTTTGGACTCTCTGATCAAGTAACACAACCTAGATGAGTAATACTCAAATAGAACTGAAGGTAACATCTTTTCATAATGTTATCCCTCAAATCATGACATTATTGCCATGTCGCAATTTTTTAGGGATACAATAAGCACGTCAGCTAGATTTTGATATCTGTTGGTATATTCATGGCACCAAAAAAACCCAAAAATACTGTCTTGGATGAAATATATGACAATAGGAAGGCAATTGAAACGTTCATTGCAGCTTGTTGGATGCATGTAAAAACAATAGTATTTTTCTGAAATCGTTCAAGAATGCCCACTTTCTCGTAGCAACTTCAGGCAACGAACTTTTCCGGACCGTTTTCGGCACTAAACTGTACGGGAATAGTTATTATCCTAACAAGTACGGAAAGAGTACTATTTCCGCATGAGACTGCCGTTACCCGAACGACGCAAAGCGGAGTTCGGGTAAGCAGTCGAGTGCGGGATAGTACCTTTCCGTATGAGTAAGGATCAAGATTTTTTCTACAAGAGCATTGAAACATCTTATGTGATGCTCTTGAACAAACTTTCACGTGCGGGAAAAATTATTACCGCACTAGTGCGGGAAAAACTCACTTGAAGTGACATTAGCGTGCGGGAATATGACACCTCTCAAACTAAATTGCGTGCGGGAATAGGGCGGAACACGCACGCCTGTAGAAAAAGTATTTTCCCGTATCGTAAACGACATTTTAGACAGTAAATGATTGCGATTTCAGAAAAAATAGTATGTGTATAGTTTATCCAATCTCAGTTGACTGAATATATTTAATATAAGTATATTTAACAGTGGATAGCAATCAGTAATGCGCTGACCGCCTGTAGCATAAATTACCGTAATCACCTCTTAATATTTTTATTGCTGTCTGAAGCCTGGCGAAATCATATGAGGTGTTAATCCGGTTTTACAGCTCATTCAACTGAGATTGGATAAACTATACCTCGTAGTAAAAGCACATTCCCAGACTTCAATGCTTGTTGGCCTCGGCTTATCGCCTCTGCCAACAATTTACATTGTCGTCCGGGAATGTATTGCTTTTACTACTAGATACACATACCATTTTTTCTGAAATCGCAATCAGCATTATCATAAATTAAGGAATTATACTTATCGTTTGCGTGCATTCATTTACTGTCTAAAATGTATACAAGCCGTCAAAAATTTTCCCGGATCGTTTACGATACGGGAAAGTACTTTCCCGTACAGTTTAGTGCCGAAAACGGTCCGGGAAAGTTCGTTGCTTAGCAACGGACGAAAATACTAGATTAGCGTATTTTGAGGCCTGAAGTTGCTCCGAGAAAGTGGGCATTCTTGAACGATTTCATAAAATATACTATTTCATCGCCGAACGGATATTCTTCGTTGTCGATAAGTATAGTCTTGTCAGTACGACAACGCTGCATTTGATATTTCACAGAACAATCATTTGAAGCTACCAGTGTCGTAACTATCGAGAAAGGGAAACCAAATTGGAAAAGAGAAAAATGAATGAATTATGAAAAAAACATGTCAATTAGAGCATCGGCTGTTCTCAAAATCCTGTGGAGATTATTTCATCATAATTTCAGGTTTCCATTATTTCTATTTTATTGAACCTCAATTGGTATTTCTGTTAACGAGTTTGGACTCCTGAACAAAAAATCCAAATGAAATTTTTGGCGGTCTCAAATAATTTTGAAGATATGGGCTTATTTTTGAGTGATGACTGGCTTTTTTATGACACATTTCTACCGCGGAAAAACACTCAAAATTCTTCCTTCTTTGAACTAACACAATGTACACACCCTAATTAGTAGTATAGTAGTACTTTATTATTATCCCAAGAGACAATTTTGTTTATAATAGGGATATAAAAAAATAATTACAAAATAACTATCCAAACTTATTTGACAGTAATACATACAATTAATTAATTGATCTGTTTCACACTCTTTCTTTATTGAAATCGCTACTTTGTAGGAAAAAAAACTCATCCTTCTTTTATGATCACATAACCAACAAATCTAGGCAAAATGGTTAGTGAATTTTATTCATGTCAAGTTGGTTTCTGGAAAAAAAGTGAGTGAATGATTTCCTATTCATGTTGAAATCAAATGCCTGGAAAACTTGGCTGTGCAAATATGCAAAGTTCAAAGTTAACAACGACATAAATAAATTCACTAAACAATTTACGTAAATATGTTGTTTTGATGTTTTTAAAAAAAGGTTGAATTTTTAGATAAACAATGCCATTTTTAATAAAAAAATAGTGTAAAACGGGTGAATTAAGGTGTGTACATTGTGTTAATTAAAAGAAAGAAGAATTTTGAATGTTTTTCTGCGGTAGAAATGTGTCCTAAAAAATGCCAGTCATCACTCAAAAATAGACCCATATCTCCGAAATTAAGACCACCAAAAATTTCATTTGGATTTTTTGTTCAGGAGGCCAAACTACGTAAGTTTTGTTGATAGCTTGTGGCTATTAGTTAACGGAATTTTACCGAAATTTTTTGCATAAATTATAATAATAATAATACTTCCTCATAGAGTGTACCCAAAGGCATAGCCTATGCGGGTAGAGTACGGCTATTATTATTATTTGCCGTGGCGCTTCGGGGCGACTTACTGATGTTTATGGTGGTGTATTCACTTTTCAGTTGAAGGAAAACCTACATCACCAATTAACATTATCTAATCGATTATACCTGTTTATGTATTAATTTAATAATAAATTAACTTTATTGAACTAAAATTATTCCATTCAATGGGCTATTGACGAGGTCCTTTGGCCTTATACATATTATATTTTTCAATAATTGTTATTGTTTTACTAATTTCTAATTTGTGTGTTGAAAAGGTCTTATTTCATCCAGATTTTACTAGACTTTGATATCAAAATTATATAATATCATCTTTTCTATCAGATCGTAAGCAAACAGTGTTTCACAATGATGAATTTAGTTGGCAACTGTTGATAAATGATGGAGATCCTCAAGGCAGTGTTTTGGATCCCTTGCTGTTCTTAATTTATGAATATTAATACCCTTCTCTTTGCGGATGACACAAATGTCTTGATGAGGATAAATGGACGTTGAAAATGAAGCTGATGTAACTCTTGAAAATATTATTAAAACAGCTTCAGATTGGTTCAGTGCTGATAAATTAAGTCTCGGAATAAATAAAACGGCGTCGATGATATTTACCACTCAAAAACGTAATTCACAATCCATTAAATTCCTAGGCATCCATTTAGATAATACTCTTTCTTGGAGAACACATTCAAAACATAGGGTTGGATACTGTTCACCTCTGCTGAAAATCTTCCATTCTCTTCTATTTCCAATTGTTACAGAAAGGGAGACAGAAATCAAAATCCTCCAGAACAGGCAGCAAGAATCGTTGTCACAGCAACAAGCTTTGTGTAATCAGCTCTTCCAACTGAACGAAAGGCACAAAAAATTACAGAAAGACCTTTTGCAATTAAAGGAAAAGGATAAAGACATGGAACAAATAATAATCCAATTGTGGCAGGTACCGAGTTGGTTCATGAAATCAGAGAATACCGGATAAGCGGCATCTGCTGTGGTTGTGATATTACTTTGTTATATAAAGTAGGTAAGGTAAGTACTTTCGCTTCATGCTCGCTAGTTTTGATGCATACAAGGATATCTGAACAGTACGAAAGAGTTATTAGTTATTGAATATTTTAAATCACAAAGGGATGTTCCACACATTATTATAAACTACTTTTCGAAATAATGATGTGAATTCCACACTACAAAAACTCTACATTTCTCCATTTCTAAATTTTCAACAACTTTGAAAAAATTGGTAACAGATTTTTGCCGTTTCTTAGAAAAAATGCACTCTTTTTTTTAATTAATGATTTAATGAAGAAACGAATATTTTGTTTCTACAACTAATTATGAGAAAAACGCAGCAATTTGTAGATAAGGTAAGCTCGGGTAAGTGTGACCGTCATTTTCATTAGTTTGCATTGAATTTAGTCCATCTGATTAACCTGAACTAATATAACAATGAACTTTTGCAGGTATTTACTTTGTAATACGCCACAGAAAACTGTTGAAAAACGTATTCTATGAATTTTATTTATATATTCAGATATACATCTCCATAGGTCACACTTCCCCGGAAATTTGGGGCAAGTGTGATTCTGGCCAAATTTAAAGATATTAATTCACGTAAATCTCTCTTTGGGGCAGGTGTTAGTGAACAGTAAAGGAACTTTCACCACAATTTATTTGTTTCGACATATCTTTATTCAAAACATAGGAACTTTTTAATACTGAATTTGAAATGCCCCATTGGGAAAAAAAAATAATCGTGAAAGTGAACATTTCTTGAAAAGAAACATTTACAGGTAGAAATCTGAAAAATCGAATGAGAATTTCATTGATCCCCATTTTCTGACGAGTGGTGATGGAAGCACAGTTGATATTTCATCCTCAGAAAGTGTATCAATGTCTTCCACATCTGGCCAGGTATATTGTTTGGCTCTCTGAGATTTCCGTATATAATTTCGTACTATAGCTGAAAAAATATTACTGTTTAGATTGGCCAAATGAACCAGGTTCACACTTACCCCGAGAGATAGGTCACACTATCCCCAATAACATTTAATTTCGGGGTAAGTGTGACATGCAATGGAAAAATGTAAAAAAAACAACTTCATGAAAAAACGGCAATCTATAGTCAGATTCATTGTTTAGGCAGAAGAAAAGTGTATAAAATGGATTCTTACCTTAGATTTTAACAATACACTCAAAGCTTGAAATAAACTCGTTATACTCGTTCGGGTTGATGAATTGTAGGTTAGAAAATTGGGGAAAATATTTGTATTTTACAAGATCTCTTTTGTATTTAATATGATGGTTATGAATTCATTATGAGTGTAGGCTATTCGTCAATAGATGGCATTGGGCTGTCGCCCGGTTTAGCGAAGATAGCGAGCAAACTCACACTTGCCCCAAATTCACACTTACCCGAGCTTACTATAATGATTTTTTCAAAGAAACGAATATTTTGTTTCTACAACTAATTATGAGAAAAACGCAGCAATTTGTAGATACTTGAAAAATAAAAGAAGATTAAAATTGAGAAAGTTACCGACTCAAAGCATATTTTTTTCTCTCTTCACAACTAATAATCGGCAAATTCTGGATAGTTCATAACTGAGAAAAGATATAATTTACGGAGCAAACTCCATAGTTCGCAATTCATCACATTAAAAAAATACATGTTTTTTCTCCGCCACTAATTAGAGACTAAAGGTCGGCAAATTATGGATGCTACTTCAAAACTGATGACAGAGTTAGCAAAACATCGTTTACTTAAAGAAAACGATAATTTTTTCTCTTCTACCAATTAGCGACAAAAACGGCAGATGTGTCGCTAGCTTCATATGAAGTTACCAAAACATTATTTATTAAAAAAAGAAACAATTTTTAACAATTTTTTTTCCCGCAACTATCAGCGGTAAATTATGGATACTGCTTCAAAACAGAAAAATTAAATCGGCGAATGTTTTGCCGCTAACTTCATATGAAGTTAACGAAACATCGTTTATTTAAAAAGAAGCGACAGTTTTTCTCCTTTGCAACTAATTAGCGGAAAATTATAGTTACTGGATAAATATTCTTCTTTTACCTCAAGGCTGATAAAAGATGGAAATTGGAATATCGTTCTTTTAAAAATTATAGGGCCATTTTTTCTATGCAACTAATTGGCAACAAAAAAGCGGCAAATTATGAAGATACTACTTCAGAATGATGGAAGATAGAAATGGGGAATTCTCCTCAATTGGTTTATTGGAGCAAATGCAAGTTTGAACGAAATAAAGTTGAGATTCATTCATGAGTTTCATGAGTATTCAAATAAATTTTTCAAATGTTGGGTTTTAAATTTTAAAGGTTTTTGTTTCTAATTAACATACAAAATCTAACCAAACTGGACATTGATATCCAAGTTGATCCTCAACGTAACCTAAAATTACATTGCACACCACGCAGGCGCAACTAAAATAGAGTTTTGATTGGTCCATGCGGATTGCCTATTGGGAAGTGTTGTGGATAGAAATTCTTGCGAAAATTGTAGCCGATGTTGCCAGATGGTGAAATAGAAACAAATCCCTTTAAATTTTTTATGCCCAATTTTATTTAAAATTTTTATGTACTTGAATAAGTTTTTTAAAGAAAATTGTTGAAATGGTGTGTTTTATAGATCTTCAATAGAAAATACTTGATGATCATCAGGTGGAGAATTCCCCATTGCGGAAGTTGTTTTGCTAACTTAGGAATTGAATTGGTTGTGTGGTGAGGGATGAAATACTTTTCGATCCCAACATTTATTCAAAAAAATAGTAATTTTTTCGCACCCAACTGTAGTCTAGTTCCTAAATTGTAGATAGTGATTCATCGTACATTTTCTGGATTTTACGAGATCTGAAAGTGCGGAGGGGATGTACGAAAGTGGCAGCTTATTTCTGTTCTATTTTTTGATCTGCTTTTTATGAATTATGAACCGTACAACCGATGAGTCACTATCTACAATTTAGGAACAAGGCTATAATTAGCGACAAAAAAGCGGCAAATTCTGGAACCATCCAGTATTAATATTTTTCAAGTTGTCTTGTTAACCTTTTATAGTTTAACTTTTCTTCTGGCTATATATTTTTCCCGTCTGGATGTTATTTATTTTGTTTCTTTCACTGAGTCATCCTGTGAAAGTAATCTCTGCACCATTTTTTAATTCTGCTTGCTTGTGATGCAATATACCAGCTCTCCCCCCACTATGCAGAAAATACACCCCTGTCCCTGCTTATGTACCAAGAAAGTAAGGGAAGTTTTGTTCTGGGTGTCTTGCTCTGGGCAATCTTACGCCCTGAGTAATTGGAACTTTATAATACTTCAAAAAAATTATCAAATTTCACAACGCAGAAGATACAAACAAAACTGAATTATGTCTTCATTAATGACAACGCACGCTCTCAACTTTCGTCCTCTACCACCCCGTAAACCGTACGGAATAAGTAATCTTTTGTTTTCCATAATAATTGATATGTATAGAAGAAAATGTACATTGACTATACCAAAAAAATATCGCTCTACCAATTTGCTTCCTGAACATTTACGACTTATTGAACCAAATTTTGTTACTCCACAGATGGTAGTGCAGAATTGTGAACGAACTCAGCCATGTGGTATGTAAAAAAGTTACGGCAGAGGCATAAATAACTGAAACAAATAGTAAATTACCCTGTGATTGATGATTATGATTTGAAAACTTTCAGTTAGAAGCAGCAAAAATTGTCTGTTTAAAGAGAAATACTGACTTTTGAGCATTTTTATGTGGGTGTATGTACATTTTTGTTGGGAATTAATTGTTCAAGTCTATTTTATATCGGGCATTGGAAAGTCTATCGAGATTAAGGTACTTATACGTTAATGTTAATTCTATATAGCATGTTATCATTTGAGATCAATTTATTGTATATTTGAATTTTAATATTTTAGTTATATTATGTTAGGCTAGATTGAAAGTAATGTACGAATGATTCTCTATTTATTTTTGTAACAATATTCGATTTTATATACATACATAATAAAAACAATTCTCGGAAGAGAGTTCATGTGTAGTTTTTGTTTTCATATGGTAACAGAAGGTATTTTAGAAAGAAAATTGTAAACAATATTGGACAGTATGTAGAGTTGACCATTTGAAAACGAGGCACACCTTTGAGATTGTTATTTATCATCCGATTCAAAAGTAATTTTTTTAAAAGGATAGTGAATTGTTCAGTTCAGCGCCATAAATTCGAAATGAAATTTAAAATATCAAGGACTACTTCTAACTACTTGTTTATCAATTATCGCGGTGTTGGCTGCCAAAATAGATAGTTTCACGTGTTTGTCAACAACTTATTGAATTTCTAAGCACTAACAATGAGTCGATTTAGTGAGTCTACGAACGCCGAAATTGGTCAAATTGTTAATACCTGTGTGCCTACTAATACAGTTGCGACGCAATCATCAATCTGGCAACAATTTTAAGTTTTGCGATGCAGAAACATATAAATTTGGGCCAGACACTTCTATCGAGAAATTGAAAGTAATATTGCAAGATTATGCATTTAATAGAAGCGCTATTAAAAACATTTGGAACACCTCCGCTAAAATGCTACAAAGGAAATATTAATTAACCCTTTCACCGACGTTCAGTTTAATTCATCATGAGTTGTAGGTAAGCACAACTCGAAAAGAGAAAATCGAGTGCATCAGCTCTTGACGAATTTGCAGTATTTGCAATGGCTAGATTATATGAGGAAAATGAATCGGAAGGACTTCAAAAGAAATTATATCACATTTTGTCGATTGAATTAGCTTGGCGCGGAGGAGAAGCAGCTTACTGCAAAACCACTTATTTCATACCGAAATTGAAAATAATGGAAATGCATTGATATATTTCAAAATTTCTCATCCATTAAATTGTCCTGCCGAATTACACTCGATGTTTGTATTGATATCATGTAAATTTGCCTCCATACTAAACTGCAACTCCACCATGGTCAACCACATCTCTGGGTGGGACGGGTTGAATTCAGACAGTGAACTTGCGATAGTGGCCGCTCTAGCTGGTGGACTTTGCGCGGTGTGTCTCATCAGGCCACTTAAAACAAAAATCAATCATATTTCTAGTGAATATGGTGTCTTTATTATTGAATAACAATAACAAATAAATATAAGGCACGTTTTCCAGCATGAACACGAGAAGGAGGAAATTTCAAAATTGACGCCGAGTTAATAAATTATTCTCTTGAAACAGCGAACTGCACGATACTCGCCGTCCTACTTTTTGGGTACATAAACCCAGAAAGACAATTCATATCAAATAGGCGTGGGCTTCAATCAGTGCATGATAAACCGCCTAATGCAGACCCCAAGAAAATTTGAATTATTATGTTAATCATCATTTTGTTCGACTGATGATTTATTCAATTTGAGAAAATTTGTGTTGAATAATTGAACTGATAAAATTACAACTTTTGTCTTATTCCCACTGAATCTTGGTTTACTTGTTGACTGGTATTATCATGTAACTAGCCAAATGGTGCAATTTGAAAATCAAGACTCACTGAAAATTAGACAAAAGCTGTAGTTCTCTTCATTCAATGATAGTTATAATTAAAGCTTGTTCCAAGAGCATCAGGCTGTAAACAGTCTTCATCTTTCACATGGTAGTCCATATCCAGCTCGGCTATTCGCTCCTTGTTTGGTATATCAGTGAAATCACAGAAAACATCTTCTTTTACAACTGTCTCTTCTTTGACAATGCATGACATTTCTTCAGTTATGGGCACAAAATGTGAGTCACCACCATAACCGCCATAATCCCCAGTATCTTCAGTTTCGCGTTTGATCGAGCTACATAGTTCCAAACTTGTGTCTGTAGCAAAGTTTTCTCGGCTAGCACTACCAGTAGTGCTCACAGTTTCACAACGTTCAGCTTGACTAATATCACTAGCTGACCCACTATTTCCTTTTTGTTTAGGCCGACTACCAATCACAGACTCAGTAGTATCATGGTTTTTGGATGTTTTCGATTTTATTCCTGGAGAAATTTCTTCCATCAACAAAGACTTGTTCTGAGCAACGTCTTCACAGGAAACCAATTCTACATTAGGGCAATACTTGGATTTGTACAGTTGGATAATAAGTCCATTTTCTCGACAGCCTTCAATGAACTCGCAGGCCGACACTAGTCTTGCGACACATTTGTGGCAGGCTATTGGATTAGAAACAGCATTAAATTCCTGCAAACAAAAATATCCCATTAGAAAAGTTGCAGAGAAGGGTTTCCTAGAACAAAAGTATATTCAGATTGAAAACCATACTTTAAAAAAATCAAGTCCTGATCTAGAGTTACATTACAAAATAGGAAATAAAAGCACTTCGAATTAATCGAATCGAAAATTATACTTTTCCGCACGAAAAAGTTAATGGCGGGAAAACACATTACTCATGAATTGGGAAATTTATTTTTTCTACGACCACATAAAGATTCAATCAACACATTGAAAATATTTATTTTATTTCAACATACAAAACTTTCAGTGAAAATACACTTATTATTTTTAAGAGTAAACTCGTAGATTGCAAAGTGCATGAAGATGACGGAGACGGCATCGGTTGCAAGTTGTCAGTACATGAGTTTCATTCAAGATGGTTGAACACCGATGAACACCGGCTAGAACAAAAATTGTACCTACTTTTCATAGGATATATCTCATCAGGGTCTTTATGTGGTCGAAAACCAACATTTTGCTTTCTTAGGAACATTTTCAACTTATGAAACATGTCCAGGTTTTGTTTTATTTTAACTGAACATTTCACCATCCAGACTTATAATACAGTACCTTACTCATCTCGGAAAAATACGCCAAAAAACATCGTCTTTAAAAATATTCACTCCCTCTTCCTTAAACAGTTTAAAAATTTGTTGTATTGCTGTTCGTATCTTGCTCTTGATTTAGTAGGTAACAGGTCTGAATTTACCTCATCTGCAGCCTTCAAAATTGCTTCTGGGAGTTCTTCGCCGAACGAATCCATCAAAATATTGGTTTTATTGAAAATAACTTTGATAACTTTGACAACGCTTCGACTTGAAACTTTGACGTCTTGATGACAACTTGGTTATCATAGCAAATCTTTGGTCACCACACAAAACCACTTGACTCAGCTTAGTTGGATTGTTATGCAGAATAATTTTGAGAAATGAATAGGGTAACATATATAAAAGTATCCCAATTTATATTTAATTCCAATGAATGAAAAAAATGCGATTACAAGAAAAATAGTCTGGGTTAGAATAAATATTAATACCTACATTAGTTTGAATAGTGCTGGAAAGTGAGTAAAAACGCACGATGGTAAAAAATCGTTATTATCCTAACAAATACGGAAAGAGTAACTGCCGTTACCCGTACGACGCAAAGCGTTTCTACAAGCGTGCATGTTCCGCCCTATTCCCGCACGCAATTTAGTTTGAGAACTGTCATATTCCCGCACTAGTGCGGGAAAAATTTTCCCGCACGCTAATGTCACTTCAAGTGAGTTTTTCCCGCACTAGTGCGGTAATAATTTTTCCCGCACGTGAAAGTTTGTTCAAGAGCGTCACATAAGATGTTTCAATGCTCTTGTAGAAAAAATCTTGATCCTTACTCATACGGAAAGGTACTATCCCGCACTCGACTGCTTACCCGAACTCCGCTTTGTGTCGTTCGGGTAACGGCAGTCTCATACGGGAATAGTACTCTTTCCGTACGTGTTAGGATAATAACTATACCCTCACTAGTGCGGGAATAACTCACTTGAAGTGACTTAAGCGTGCGGGAAAATGACACCTCTCAATCTAAATTGCGTGCGGGTATAGGGTGAATCATGCACGCTTGTAGGAAAAAGAATATTCTCAAGATAGAATAATATAAAATAAGGTAATCCCACCAGGACAGCTTAGAAGATTGCGTCTGAATTAACCAATAGACGGAAAAATACTAGAAAAATATCGATAAAAATCGATGATTTTGACTGAAGCGTTAGGTTGATGCGAATGTATTCAATAATCATTTCAGGGATGTCCCAAAAATGTTATGAGTCAGATTGGAGAAGAAAACCTGGATTCTCAGTGTTTTATCAGGAACGTCAAATCACCAAAGACCTCATTATTCCTGGATCCTTTCAGTTGAAAAATAAACGCCCCTCTGGATTTCATAAACTTCCCATGTTTATTTTGAAAAATAGCACCTTTACTCTACCTAGCAAATTTGTCTTTTACTGTAGGTACATTTTTGAACTCGAAATAATATTATGATTACTCACAAAGTCTGGCATGACAATCTGGATCATGCTGGTAATCTTAAAGGTTTCCATGTTTTTTTTTTGCTTGGACTTCACGCTCTCGCTAGAAAAGTTTATATTCGTTAAGGTAAGAGGGACCATTTTATTCTTTTCAGCAATTGGTTCAAGGCACATCCTGCAAACTACTTTACTACCATTACTTTTTTTTACAGTTGGGACTTTTGTGACATCTTCCATTTGACTGAAAAAAAAAATATAACAAATGGAAAAGCAATTAGAAGAAATGAGGCTTATTAATTAAAATGCAAATTCTAGCTTCTCGAAGATCGATGATGCAGAATATTCTAGATTGCTTATTAGGGTATATAAATCAAAATTACGGAATGAGTTAAATTGCGATTTTATAGCTCAACTGTTGGAGTGTCATTGTTTTGGAGGATGATTTATAGAAATGAGTACATGAAATTATACCCAAAATAACTAACTTGGTACTTGGTTTGTTTCCTGATCCATCAGGTTGCGGACAAGAAGTTTCAGGAACAAGTTCAGTGGCTTGGAATTCTGGTTTGCTTGTTACGCTCACACCATCAGATTGGCTGAAAAAAATAAGTAGTTTCAGCAACCAGCATTAAGCTTTCTTATTTACAAGTGTTACATTTTATTTTGATGTTCATTTCTAATAGCATTTTATTACTGTGCCTTTTATCAAATGCTTTATCTTCAATCAATGCACTAAAATTGTTTCAACTATAATGTTCGATACTACTTCTCAAAATTCTATGTGAATTGGGGCAGTTACCCTCAAATAGATAATGAACTTGGATGGAAAATTGATAAAAATCTTTATGTGTAATGGTCTAATGGATAACAATATGAATATATTATTCCAAGATGTATTCCAAAAGAAATCGATGAATACAAAATGTGTATATAAATATTTTTTCTACTCTATGAACGAAATTTTAACTGTTCCTCTTTATGAACTAACCTTAAACTCCTATTGATTGTTTGGAATGTTGGTAAACAGGGTTTTCGTAAACTCAGTCGAGGAATAGCATCAGGTCTCAATCTGATTTTATTGTTTACCACGTACTTATCTTCCTCCCTAAAGTGCACATGGCAGACACAATTTTTGTCAGTTAAATGCTCTTTAGTGGGATCTCTCCCTAGAGCTCTCATCCAAGGGTCGTGTCTCCGAGAAGTAAGCCTGAAAAAAATATGAAGTGTTTCAGACATCGTGTCATTTACAAATTTAAATTCTACTGTTCTGATTATTATTGATTGTACAATTTTAATTGTATGGAAACATTGGCTTTAGTATTGAATGTTCTGGATTTAAATTTTTCCCTCCAGGAGATGGTCACTTGTTGACACGAAATAGCGGATTGGTGTCGGGTTAAAAACTCCAGTATTATATAAATAAAAAAAATAAATATTTCAATTTAAATTATAACGTCCAGTTTATTAGATAGATATAGTTAGTATATTTTATGAGTACTTACATAAAATAGGTCATTCCTGGAATGTTTCCCTTATTTTTACAAAATATAACCATGCACCTCATTATGTCTATTAAAAAATATATTTCCAAGCACTTATAACAAGTTCACCGCTGGAATTCTGTGCGGACACTGACAAAATTCGACAAAATTTCAATACAAATAAACACCATGCAGGATAATATTCCACCAATGACACCGTTGACAGATCGACAACCCCTCCCTACAGCAAGTGAACACCTAATAACTGTGTATGCGCAGAACGTCCCGAGATTGCCACAGTTTATTTCTAATAGAAATAAAGCTTGATTAAAAGTCCTGTGTTTCAGAATTCCTAAACTGTGATTCGACCCGAAAATGTTTGACAAAAGTTGCGTTTTGTTTGTTCTATTCCGGTACCAATGATTTTTGTAGTTTTGTTTGTCATACGTAAGTCTATTCAGGTATCGGAATGGAACAAATAAAACGCAACTAATACTGCCGTCAAAGCGTTTCCTGACACAGAACACCGTAGAAAGAAGCAGAGTCGGCGTCGCCCTAAAAATTGATACCTGAAGTGAACAGCACCTGACTTTATAAATGGGGTTTAATTGAAACGTGATTTGTCAAATTACTTCTGAAGCTACGCCCTATGCAAATAAAAATATTTCAGAACGGGGATACTGCTTCCTACACACACATAATATAAAATGCTTCCTAGCAGATGATATGGAGCGTTCGTGTAATGTTTTTTCTACAAGCGTGTCTGATCGACCCTAAACCAGAAAGCAAATTTAGTTAAGTGTCGTTATTTCGCACGGTAAAGTTATTCCAACTGAGTTTTTTCGGCACTGGTGTGGGGTTAGACGATAGATCAATATTAAATGAATACTGTTTCTATTTAAACAATGTTTATGGTGATTAAAAAAAAAACTGACCAAATTATAGTATTTCGCCATCTAACATGATATTGAGGTATAAGAATAAACAACAGGAACCAGTATTATAATATGGAAGTAACGACGATGACGAGAGTTGTTTTGGTAATTGGACATCAAATGGCAGAGCAATAAAGCATCGTGATTAGTAATGACAGGCATGGACGATATCGTTCCCGCCAGAGAGCGATAGTGTGAGTGGAGGTCTTTTCTCTATAAACAATGGTGGAGGTCATGAGTGACAGTAATAACAAGTAATAATATGCAATAACACTTTAATTAGTTGCTGTTATGGAAAAATACGGCCCTATAAGTGTAAGAAGCCTCATTTATGAATTGAAAAAAGGAAAAGCAAAAACTTCCGGTCGTAAAGAACAGTTGATACGAAAATGAGTGGATGGAATCGGTGCATAAACGTCAGTTTGTAGGTTAACTTATCTATATTTGGTGAAATTTATTTACTGGCTATAAATCTTATTCTTTCAGATTACTCGATTATGACATGACTTTTCATGTCCGTTATGCACTTATCAACTACTCCAATCTGACCTCCACTATCAATTGCGCCATCTACGTTAAGCTTGCCAGAATACATACCTACCATTGTTTGAAGAGCATCCACTCCTTGGACAATGAATTCCTATCGTGTAAAAATGATGTGTATTTTTGGATTTAGAATATTTTTTTAGAACTGTAATCAAAAATAAAAAAAAATCTGTCGAACTGTTATTGCACCATCTAGCGGTATATTAAAAAAGTAATCAAATTCTAATTCAATTCAATTTTAATAATTTACTCGGCTATTAGACGATAGATGGCAGATCAGTATGAAAATCTCAAAACCATTTTCATATCGAACGACAGAAAATTTGCCTACTTGAAAATTTTCCACTCAAATCCTGTCCTCGAATCCCCAAACCATTCGGAGGGCGCAATCAAGTTGTTATTGGGTTCTAGAATTATGTGCTCTGACCAGAAAAAGTAATGAACTAAGAACAGCGGCCTCCTGTATCCAGCCGAGAAGAACTTCTACCATTTAATGGAAGCTGATGTAACCTTAACGTTAGAAAATAACGATGGCATTATATCTACAAAGACCTTTTAGACCACGTTTGTTATTGCGTATTTTGTGTACATTGTAAATATACAACTCCACTCAATATATTCCTCTAGTTACTACAGCAAAGGTTTCAAACAATGCAGTGCAAGTAAATACTACATTGCGCACACGCTCGTACTTGGAAAAAAATTACGAAGTACGAGGATATATTGAAAAATTCTTAGCCTACTATAGAACCAAACAAAATTTCAATGTCAAAATATTTTACTACTCAACCTATTCTCCTCTTAATTGGATACATTTATTACAGCGAACCTGCAACGTCTCTAGACCTTTCAAAAAAAATGTTTCTTCTTGCTCTGGAGACCAGACCTCCACAGCTCTTTATTACCTCCTCGTTGGAAGAAAATTTACGACCTTTAAAACTTTTTTTCAGTTGAGGAAAGAGATGATAGTCGGACGGAGCCAAATCTGGTGAATAAGGGGAATGTTCTAGTAATTCAAACCCTAAATCACGAATTTTTTGCATGGCAACATGAGATTTGTGTGCAGGGGCGTTGTCCTGCAAAATCAAAACACCTTTGGATAGCTTTGTCTTTTCTCTTTAATTTTTTTCCGTAGAGTGGTCAGTAATGTCGAATAGTAATCTCCAGTTATTGTTCTACCCTTATCCAAAAAATCAATCATGATTACTCCATGGCAATCCCAAAGTACTGAAGCAAGAACTTTTCCAGCAGATTTTTGGACACGAAACTTCTTAGGTCTTTGAGAACTGGAGTGTCGCCATTCCATCGATTGCTGCTTTGTTTCTGGATCGTAGAAATGTACCCAAGTCTCATCCATAGTAACAATTCGGTTTAAGAAGTCTACATCGTTTTCAAATCGAGCACAGATCGAACGCGATGCTACTACCCTTGCACGCTTTTGGTCAACATTCAATCATTTGGGGATCCATTTTGCAGCAATTTTTCTCATGTCCAAATTGACGTGAACTATATGATGAACGCGTTCGTATGAAATATTCAGTGCTTCAGATATCCGTTTTAGCCCAATTCGACGGTCTTTTAAAATCATGTCATGAACTGCATCGATATTTTCGGGGACTGACCCGATCGAGCATCATCTTCAATGGAAAATTTACCTCTTTTGAAGCTTGCAGTCCAATTTTTCACAGTCGCATACGAAGGGCATTTGATCGCCAAGGGTTTAAGCATACCTTCGTAAATCTGCTTACCCCTTTTAAATACAGGTACTTGATGATGGCTCGATACTCCAATTTTTCGATTTTCACAATTTCGGTGGACATATTTTTTCTTTTAATTTATTGCGTAACTCTGGTTTACTTTTCTGACGTCAAACTTTACACTGACATTACTAACAAGTTATTGTTCGTTCGTTGCTATGGTAATGCAATATTTTGTTTATGCAGGGAACTGGTCTAGGCTAACTAGATATCAATACATCCTCGTATTGCAATTTCGATCAGTCTGGCGTAAACACTTCATCGAGTTTGATGCGCAGATTCATCAACTGCTTTTGATAGGAATAACTATTAGGGAATAATAAGGTGTTCGGAAAAACGACGGAAAATATACGTGTAGTGAAATTGGTCTCAAAAAGAGAGGGGCGAAATGACGCAAGAAATCGATTTGCTTTTCCATTCAACTCATGTACGGAATATCGGTACTCGACATTTCCAAAGTAAATGTGTACGATTCACAACAATCGATCAGTGAAAATTGATGTCAAGATTCGCGTAAATATTCAGGAATATTTTTCCATAACTTCGCGTTGTGTATGTAACTCAAGATGAAAAAAAAAAAACAGTCCAGTGATGTAAGAACATTTATTTTCCATTCATTCACTCAAATACTCTCGCGCAGCATTTGTCAACATCAACTACAAGCCCGATGAAGTTACTTTACGTTTTCGGCCTACTGAATGTCTGTGAATTCTGATTAGTGGTAGAGTATTGTGTGGAATTTGTGTGATAATCCCCAGTATCGCTTATACTAAGAGCATCAGGCTGTGAACAGACTTCGTCTTTCACGTGATAGTCCATGCTCATTTGAGCTATCCGCTCGTTATTCGTAGTATCAGTGAAATCACAGGAAACATCTTCTTTTACGACAATCTCTTCTTTAACTATGCAGGACACTTCTTCAGGCTGGACGAGAAAATGTGAGTCGCCATCAAGCTTATAATCCTCATAATCGTCAGTTTCACATTTGATTGCGGTACGTAGCTCTGAACTCGTTTCCGGGATCAAGTTTTCTTGGCCAACGCTACTAGTGTACACGATTTCGTAATGTTCAGCAGTAGTATTTCCCCTTTGTTCAATTTGACTACCACTTTGCGCAGGTAAACTACCACTACTGATGTGTCCCTTGGACGTTTTCCGTTTTTTTCGAGGAGAACTTTGTTCCATCAGCAGAGACTTGTTCAGCGCAACGTCTTCACAGGAAACCAATTCTTCGTCAGGACAATACTCCGATTTGTATAGTTGGATCATGTTTTCGTTTTCTTGACACCCTTTGATGAAGTTGTAGGCCGATTCGAGTCTTACGATGCATTTGTGGCAGACTATTGGATTGTAAGCTGCGTCAAAATCCTGCAAACGATAATATTCAATCAGAAAATTGGAAAAGAAGATTTTCCTTAATTACTAGTGTATTATAGTTCGAATTAATAACAAAGTACATTTCCACGTGAGTTAATTGAGAAATGTATCCCACATGTATTCACATTATCATTACCGTGAAAGAATTCTGTCATGATATGCAGTAACATAATCCTGAGAATAAATGAAGAACCTTATTACATGTTTCAATGAGCTATTGACATAACCCTTATCATTCATAAAAGAACTTAAGAGTCGGACCCCAGAAAATTACTAGCGTTCTCCGGAAAAAAGAATACAGAGGAACTAACTCCACTAAAACTCCAAAATAAAGAACTTACGATGGAGGCCTATAGGCTTGCTGCAAAATCGAGAATAATATCTCCAAAATAGTTATTTATTTATCAAGGGAATTATAAGGACCTTAATTACCGATGGCAAAGTTTACGTCCCGAAGGCCTCTGGCCTTGGTCAATTGCCTGAGGTTATTATGTCCTATACTGTTTTCCATTAGAAAAATATTCCGCAAAAGAGGGGAAACCCTTGGTTGTCTCCAGAAATAATCAATGAAGGACGCTTATTGAGAAGTAAATTTAGAGAATATAAGATCTCCCAAAATGAAAATATTCATCGAGAGTATAAAAATCAGAAACGAGAGCATGTTAAGAGAATTGCTGATTCGAAAAGAGCCTATAACAACAGTTTGTTTATGACATCAAATAATAAATCAAAAACGTCGTGGCAAATAATATAAAATGAAATAAGTACCAACAAGGTCGCCAAACTACCAGAGTTTTTTACTGACGATACGAATAAACAACTTTGCAATCCAAATGAGATTGCGGAAAGTTTTAATAATTTTTCAATCAACTCGATAAAAAAGCTAACGGAAAATATGCCTTTACCTAAAATTTCCAATTCTAGAACAAATTTACAATCACTTTTTTAGCAGCATCCACCGAGGTGGAGGTATATCACATTATAATATCAGTAACAATAGTAGCTACAATAAATAATTAGAATACATAAAAAGACAAATCATAACATTTAACAGTGACACCACATTAGTATGTGGTGTTTTATTTTACCTATTGTGCAGTTGAAAAAATCAAACCTAGCATACTTTTCAGTTATGTCGTTGATTTATTTAAGACAACGATTGAGTGGAGATTCTGAAGCACGGTTTCGATTCCTGAGTTTGGCATCTGGAACATGTATATTTAAAAGTTAAAAATATTGAAGATTAATAGCCGATCGTTCATTCTTAGGCGATCTGCCGATGTTTTAATATAATTACCTATATCATTAATGAATATGACAAATAGTAGTGGCCCTAGGATTGAGCCTTGGGGTACGCCTGATGTAGGTCTAATTATTCTTGATTTTTTTTCATTAAATAGGACAAATTGATCTCTGTCAGATATGATTTCATCAGCCCTACCAATTAGTCCTTCAAGGAATAATTTTTCAATTTAGATATCAGCTTACTTTATCAAAAGCCTTCGCTAGGTCCGTGTATACCACATCTACTTGTTGTCCTGTGTCCATTGCGAGAGCTACGTCTTTGCTAAATACCTTAAGATTTGTCACTGTAGATTTAAGGCTTATGAATCCATGTTGTTCTATGCAAACTATATTTTGAATGTGCCCATAAAATCTATTGTACAGAACTCTTTCTAGAATCTTTGATGGTGACGGGAGTACTGTCACAGGTCTATAGTTTATTATCATAGTGTGATTACCTGATTTATGAATTGGAATAATGCGACCTATTTTAAATCGCTTTGGAAATATACCGCTTTGAACTACCTTATTAAAGATTATGGCCAAAGGTCCTTTTAGAATATCCATGTAACATTTGAAAAAGTATGGTGGAATACCATCTATGCCTGCCGACGCTTTTGGTTTTAATGACTTTATTGCATTAATTATTTCCTGTTCATTAATAGAAGATATAACCAGTTCCTGAAGGTTTATATTGATTTCATTAGTTTTTGGATCGTTATCGTTGTAAACTGACTGAAAAAAATCCGCGTATGCATTTGATATACCCTGATCATCCGTAATACTGGAGTTTTGTTGTTGCTAGGTTGTTCCTATGTTACTTGTTTATGAACAGAATTTTGTAATCAAGCTGTTTTGCGTTAAAAACGTGTTTTCTGCCACAAATATAATGGAGGATATTTTAAAAAAGCTGAAAAAGCAAGAGATTCATCAATTCCAACAAGATTACAAGATATATCTGGAGTGGCTGACACGGAAAAATGTTATGCCAACAGATGGCTCTGAAACTGTATTTGTGGCATATTTTCAAGAACTGGTTAGGTATTTTCTATGTTTTTTGGTAGATTTGGTGGTAATTGTTGTTACAGTCAGAAACGTATAGTCCGAATTCCTTATGGACTAAATGGTCACTGCTAAAATCGAGATTTCACCAAGTTCAATGAACTAGAGGCTTTTTTGAAACGGAAGAGTAAGAGGTATAAGCCGAAAAAGTCTGCCGTTTTACCTCCTAAAGATATCATCAGATTTCTAAAGAACGCTCCTAATAATGAAATTCAATATTGCATAAGGTAATTTTTTTCTTATTTTCCTTTTTGTGTGTATTTATTTCCTTTTTTTATAATAGGTTGTTTCGATTATGGGATATTTTGGAGGATGCAGGAGTTAGGAACTTTTGAATATGAAGCTATCGGATGTAGAGGACCGGGATTCCGTTATGGTAGTGAACGTACCGGAAAGTAAAACTGGTGTTTCGAAGAAATTTACAGTTGTGGAGGAAAGAATTGTCCGCTTTGCCTTTATTAAGACTTTATATGCCTTTGCGTCCCGACGGTATCTCAGCCAATTGGAAAAATATGCATGGGAAAATCCTCAGCAAAATCGCAATGTATTTGAGATTGCCAAACCAATCTTCCTATAAGGGACATTGCCTGCGGTAGCACTTCTGCTACAACTCTAGCTAATGCAGGAGCAACTATAACTAACTTAAAAAACACGGAGGTTGGAAAAGTTCCAGATAATCATCGATGAGCAGTTTTTGTAAAGTAGGCAGTCTTCCTGTGGTTGTCACTTGTCTACCTTTGGCCACCACAGCAGGGCTCTACATGTTATCGAGAGCATCACTATCGCTGTGTATAGCCGAAATTATTGTGCGGACCCATGTTTGCAAAAGAATGACTGGCCATCATTAGTGATGTCCTTCCTTGTCAGTTTTTTTTCCAGTTGTTCGTTAAGGTCTATGAGAAGGCTAAATGAATTCAGGGAGTTCACAAGAGACACTCATCCGGCTTTCCTTAAATAAAAGACTTTCTCAAAACGAAATCTAGACAAACCAAGGACCAAACCTTTCCAGATATGTTGGTAATAAATGATCGTGGAACACACAATAGTTCGAAGCACATAGTGGTATTTAAAAAAATTAAACTCTATCTAGCACTAACTCAATCAATACTCACAAAGTCTGGCATGACAACCTGGATCATGTCGGTGATCCTATAAGTTTCCATCTCCTTACTCTTCTTGAACGCCGCACTTTTGGTAGGAAAGTTGATGTCCATTAGGGTAAGAGGAACCATTTGATTTCTTGCACCAATGGGTTCGAGGCACATCCTGCAATACACTTTACCGGAATAATTTCTTTTTTCTGTTGGTCGGTTCTTGGGATTTTCTGTTGGTCTGTTTTTGGGATTTTCTTTTGGGCGGTCTTTGGGAATTTCTGTTGGGCGGTTTTTGATATCTTCCGTTTGGCTGAAAAAAAAAAAGGATATTTAAAAAAGGGATCTAGGAATTTTCTTCAAAAGCAATTCTTCGAAAACAATTCTTTGAAAACAATTCTTCGAATACCATATTCTTCGAATAAAAAATTCTTCGACTAATAATTCTTCGACAGCTTTATTATTTGGATTTACTAAAATCTGGGATAAGTTTTCATTAGACAATAATCAATATTTCTCGCATGATATATAAACGTATTATGCGGATCATACTAATAATAACACGGAAAGAAAAACCCCGGAAAAAAAAAACGAAAAAAATACCCCTATATGTGATAACAAAAAGTAATGAAATTTGAACTTTGAGTCATGTTAAAGAAACTAGACCATAGTTGATTCATTTTACAATAGCAATAAAAGTTTTATTGGATTGTTTTGTGGAATGTTCACCGTCGACGATCAAAAAAGACGATTTTTTATATTTTTATGATTCGATTGTTCCTGAACGAACTAACCCGGTGACAGATTCGCCAGAATCTGTTGTTCCACCGCTCTGTATTGTAAAATGAATCAAATATAGTCTAGTTTCTTTAACATGACAGTTTAAATTTCATTACTTTTTGTGTATTGGCCATTGTTATCGCATATAGGGGTATTTTTTCCGGAACATGTAGTCGAAGCAATTGATATAATTCTGTGCGGAGGATCATTACTTATTTTCGAGTTGATTCGAATTTTTTCGTACACTTTGGTCGCTTCCACCTCTGAGGCGTCAGCAATATGATTATGTTCTTTTGTTATTTTACTGATTTTATCGTCGACAGTAATTATTCTCGCTGGACAGTTTGTTTTTCTTTTTTCAAAAAATGCGCACTTCCAATACACTTTTTCACCTTTTTCAACATCTTTAAAATAAAAATGTCCCTCGAACAACAATTTACGTTTTCCTTTTTCTGAACAAACAAATTCTGCATCCATATTTACTTGCACAGGGTTAAATTAAAACTAATTTTATTTTATGGAACACAATCCCTTTTATACCCACTCAGGTCAGTTGCAAACTTGGGATTAGATAAATTAAAACTAATTTTATTTTATGGAACACAATCCAAGGGATTATCGTCAGTTGCAAACTTGGGATTAGATAAATTATACCTGATTTATATCTCTGAACAGTCATTCCTTTTGGAAGAATTGTTTTTCGAAGAATTGTTTTCGAAGAATTGTTTTCGAAGAATTGCTTTCGAAGAATTTTCCGGTTCCCTTAAAAAAGCAATCAGAAGAATCGGGTTTTTAAAATTCGAACGGAGTATATTGTTTGGTAATGGGTTGGTAACTCATTCCCAGTGGAGCAAAAAAACATGACAAGTTGAAATATTGGAACTACACAGGAGCGAATGTAAAATCGACACCTTTGATGTTGAGGGGGCAAATTTTAGTAACCTTGAAATCCTATGTTGAGTAAATCATGCATGGCATACTAAGAAAAGTGGCATCATTCAAGAATACTGCCGTCCTAAGTAAAAGTACCGTATCTGCTATCTGCTATTTTGCTTAGAATTCTGTAGATCCGACCTTTTTACATAGGAAATTCTTGAACTTTCGTATAAACGAAATAATAACAATATGATTCGTTAATTTTGGCAGTTTAAACCAAGTAAACTTCATCTTTGTTTGGTAAAAAGCAAAATTTATAGGTTTTTAAACCTACAGAATCTTATATCACAATATTCATATCTTTTGTAGATACGGTACTTTTGCTTAGGACGGCAGAATAAAACTTGCTACACACAGAAAAGTAATTCGAAACATGTTTACTCATTTATTTCGAATTTATTTATTTAGTTCCTCAATAGGAACACAAATAATACAAGATATACATGTATGAGGTAAAGGCTTATAAAGACTAGCATTAATAAAAATCTTTTATGCTATTAGAATTTTCAGAGAGTCCTGGTAGTTATCATAAATATAAGTTTTATTAGTCGTAGTGAATTTCTTGAGGTTACCACATTTCCCGATATCAAGAGGTAACAGATTATGAGCTAAGGGTATTATTAATGTCAGGCAGTTAATGTGAGTTTCTCATTTGAGATTTTTATCGATTATAATCCCTAAATCAGTACTTCATGAAGGTATGAGTAACAGTTGGATGTTTGATGAATAAACTGAAGAGGCATCCCATAATTTTCTACAAGTTATCCAATCATCATTAATAAAATAAAATACCCTTTACCTTCTACAAATACAGTACATATCAGATAGAAAATAAGTACTTCCATGACTAATACCATGACGGGCACTGAATCAATAAATCTGCTATTTGATACAGGATGTCACTGACGACAAAAAAATGACCCCAAATGTAATCAGTAATTTTTCAGACTTTGCATCATTTCACTCATATTCAAAAGATATTCATATGGGCAAATTGAATATGAAATAAGTATTTCTAATATTCTGTGCTAGAAATGGATGGGTAGTGGATGGGTAGTGAAAGGGAAAGAGTTCGAAATGCATTCCTAACTCTCTTCTGACAGCCTCTTTTTCATGTTAGCGGCGCAGCATAGACAATCTTTTTTATACGACCCCAAACTCAAAAAGTCTAATGGAGTGATATCGGGCGAACGAGGAGGCCATCGATCACTATCAAATTTTCATCATAAAAATGCACCACAAGCACACTGTAATTTTATAATACAGCAAAAACATTGAAACTCTATAGCAACCTTGAAAATGTCCTCGAAATACGTGTGAATTAATATCGCAAAAATCATTCCTCCTTTGATCGCCTCCTTCTTTTACGATAAGTAATTAGGACCATGGCTATGGTGATTTACGATTTTGTTTTATTGTAAGGCCGAGCCCGATAAACTTACTTTTACCTTGCTTGCCGACTAGACCCGACGAAACCCGAACAATCCCAATCTCGTTACCAACATTGCATAAATAAAAAATACCAGATATTCAGTGTTCAACAAGGAAATTCGAATTATTTGTTTACGTTTCGAAGACGGGTGACATTTTTGAAAAAATAATAGTTTTTGTCAGTAAAAAGTACTGAAACCAAGTAAATAAGAGCGTGTGTGGTTTCTGATTGAAAGAAAAACAAAATTTTGTGTATTTTCAATAACAGAAATGTCAAATACTGAGGTTTCACAACAAAACGGGCTAATAACTTTGAAAATAGTCGTGACAGCCAGAAATTTCATTTGAATTTTTTGTTCAGGGGACCAAACTAAGTTAGTTAGTTTTTGAATTAGGATGCTCACTCTAACTGAAGATTTACCCTAGAGATGAAAAATGCAATACACAGTTATTTCGAACAGTAGGTATATCATTTATAATACTCACCCTTCATGAAGTAGAAATTGTTTTTTTACTTTGAAATCTTTGTAGCAAGAAGAATGATAACCCAAAATATCGCCATCCCAACTCTTTGGAAGTTCAGCATTTTGATATTTATGCTCATGAAGTTTTCGAGCTGCTAAATAACTCATACAGGCAAGAAAAATTTGTTCATTGAATTTTTTAATTTCCTCTTTTTTCGGTCTAAAACCGGATTCATCATCCCGTGATTTACACACAAAACACTCCATAATATTATTTGACGGTTCAAAGAAAAACTTTTATTTCAGAGAAAAAATACAGTTTTCAGAGAAAAGAACACCGAATGACGTTTTGAATATTTAAAAGCCGAGTAGAGTGTGCATGCTGTGTAATAAAAATACTACACTGGGCTGCTGGGGAATGGGGTGTATCCGATTACAATGAGATGGGTACAGCGTCATGCGCGATGAATTGGAGGGAGAAGCATGCAACGGCGGAGCTTAAAACATTTTATAAGGATTTAATTAGTTCAATAATAAATGTCGAATTGAATATTGAACGTAAGGTTAAGTTTTGTCATAGAGACTAATCAAGTTATTCAGCAAAACTGAAAGAAACTAAAAAGTTGCTAGGAATCGCACGTTAAAAGGCAAGACCTCGTTAATCTTAACGGCAATGTGAATGCTATCGATAAAATTATGCTTTAACGTCGAATCATTAGCAAATATTGTTTGTTGACACGTTAAAAAAGTCTACTGATATTCAGATATCTCTAATAACCACACGGAAATTTTAGTTTTCCAAGTTTCTACAAAAACCGTTATAGATATAAGGTTGTAAGCTCAAACTCCGCGTGTATTTTAGCGTAGAATCCACTGGCGTTGAAAAAAATGAGTTACGCAATTTTTGAGATAGCAGAATTTGGCGCCAATTTCTGAGCACCCTGTATAATTTTTTTGAAAAATATTCCTGATTTATTAGGGTATATAAAGCAGGATAACTGAATTTGTTGGTTCGTTTATATTGAATAGTTCAACTGTTGTATAGAGGTTTTGGAGGACTTAGGAGTGATCTGTAATAATAATTATATTTCAAAATAACTAACCTAGAACTTGGTGTAGGTTCTGCGAAATATCCGATATCCAGTTGCTGAGAAGAATTTCCGGGAATAGATTCAACAGATTGGACTTCTGGTTTGCTTGTTGCATTCAGTTCAGCCTTCCTGAAAGGAAAAATATTTTACTATACTTGTATTCGAATAGAGTATTCAATTACAAAAGTTGAAAAAGCTAATTATACGATGTATAAAACCCGCGACAAAATCTGTATAAACCCATGACACAGAATAGATAGGGTTACAGAAGCGACACTCCCCTATTTCACTGTTCCAAATTTGAATGCGCATGCGCGCAACTGTGGTAGTTTTTCAGACAACCTCAACCCACAGAACACACTGATATGTATGTGTTTTGTGCGTTAACCTTTCTATTTGTAGTATTTGGTATTAATAGACCAGGAGCTGGTGACAGGTGACGTTGTCCCATTTTACACTGCATGCCTTTTTGATAATTGAAGTTATAGTAACGAAAACACTCTGAAAAAATTGGCATGCGCTCCTCGTCTGACCAATGGTGGAAAATTGCGGAAAATCTCTGTAAAAATTTAATACAGGCTATACGCGAATTCAAACTGCATGCCATTAGAAAAATGCGTCGTTTGTATAATTAATTAGTAGTAGGCAACTTGGCATGCACACCAGGACTTCGCAAAATAGAGGCATGCATGAAAATTGTAAAAAAACACTGAAAATGTATGTGACTTTGTTTTGCGAAACCCTGGTGTGCATGCCAAATTACCTACTATTCATTAATTATACAAATGACGTATGTTTCTAATGGCATGCAGTTTGGAATCACGTAAAACCTGTATTAAATTTTTACAGAGTTTTCGCACGATTTTCCACCGTTGGTCAGACGAGGGGCGCATGCCAATTTTTCCAGAGTGTTTTTGTTAGTGAAACTTCAATTCTTTACATCGGTATGCAATTTGAAAACACGTAAATCCCTTTAATTTTTTTCAGTATTTCGTAACTTTTTGAGCCCTTTCGGCTGCTACGGATTGCATGCCATTAATTAGTAGCGTTTCAATATGTCTGAACTTCCGTTTATTAAAACGGCACGCAGTATAATATCGCGAAAAAAACACGTTCTTATGGACCAACGTTTGTCAAGTAACAACTTGGAATACCAAATTGAATCAGTAAAAGTTGTAGCCTCGGAAACAAAAGCCATATACTGATGACAGATAAACTATCCAAGGTCACTGAGTTTGGTAACAACAAGATCAAAGGTGTCGCTTCTGTAATCATACATATTCTATGCCCGTGAGAAAATAAACCGCAAATTCCATACATATCTCGTACAATTTTCTATAAATATGAAAAAAAAAACCGGGAACACTCGTTTTGAAATAACTGAAAATTGAGAAGAATAGACAATACGCGGAAGAGGTGAATTACCGCAAGATGAGCTTATTATCAAAATTCAGAAAGCAAATGAGTTGTTAAGAGGAGATTCTACGACGTGACCTTTTCCGTATCTGTCTAATTTTATCTATCGCACACCCCCTAGCGTTTTCTTGATATCTATGTTGTAAAATGTAATCTAAGACACACCAAAAATCTGCCACTTTTTTCAAATGCGTTAGGGAATTCAACTGTAAAGAATTTTCTCAGCTGTCAGAGGTGGATGACGAAATACTTCTATCAGTGGATTGATTGAGGGGAAAAACGAATTGAAAATGCAACGTTATATGAGTATAAGCGAATTGGGGTACCCGGAAAGCGAGTTTACGAAATATATGTACTCAACGCCAGCACAAACCACGCCTTCAGTAGCACATCATAAAATCTGAAAATATACGCGGTGCCAGCACGCCGTTACTAACTATACTTTACACCAGCACTACCAAATAATAGAAAAGCAAAATCATATGTATTTCTTTTATTTAACGGAAAATCGCATAGATACCTACATAAAAACAAATATATTCGTAGTTTTGGACCTCCTTCAAAGGGTAATTATTGTGTGGTATCATAAAAAATTAAGCTTCCTTCAAAGTAAATCTTCATTACAAATTATCAACATCACAACACATAATTTTTTTATTTACGAAATATAATACGTTAGTTACATTGCAACACCTTAGATACCCAATTTTATTTTAAAATCTAATTATGAAAATTGACATGAATGAAAATTAATAGATACTCCTGCACCATTCTTGTCCAAAATATAGATATTCTAATACTATGACCAGTATAAATACATATTGGGATATTCGAGTTTGATTTATGTAGCAATTTTTTCAGGTATGTTAGAAAAGAAATGAATACCGCAAGGGTAAACGGTGAATTTTCCGTTTCTGTATGGTACGAACAATCTTCTATGTGGAGTATGAGCTGGACGTAAGACGTAATGCTACATTTTTAAATAATGTCACAGGATTAACGTCTCCGTCAGATATCACTGCAAAAAATCTTTCCTTGCTCTCTAGAATGTCAACTTTTCCATGCTAGCTCCGCCAATTTCAATCAAAACAGCTAAATTCATCATCAAAAAGTCTCGTCTAGGACAGTACGAACAAATGCACTAACTTGCTCTTTCGTGAAATCATACTGATTCATATACAACTCACCTTTTCAGTAATGCTTCCTTCAGAGCTTTCCTAAGGCTACGTCTTCTTTCACTTGGATACAAATATTTTCTCTGCTCAGCACCCTTCATTTGTTTTAATTTTCCCATGGTTTAAAATCACACAATAGCACTCAATTCGATCTAGACCGAACTAACAATATGCAAGCATCCATACCGAAAGTGAATTTACGAGAACAGGTAACTATTTCAGGTCATAAGAAGTTCCTGATTATCATTAAATACCTAAATATACACCAGTAGGTAGAGCCGAACCATAATCACTCATTCATACTTCATAAATGAGCTCTGCTACAAATACCTGAAAACGCATTAAAATAAAATATTTTCTAATAATAAGCCGCACCCCCTTGGATTATTTGCCGTGGCGATTGCAAACCGCAATGCATCCATCTTCTATGGGAAAGGGTCTGTTAGAGGGCGACACTAATCGAGTGTCTTATAATGCATTTTTAACTTTCGCTTTCCTTCTTTCAATTTTGAATATTTCGAAATAAAAACGATATCAGTGTCCTTTATTCAAATGTACAGTTACGGGAAAATCAATAATCATTATTCTGGAACATATGAATATGAAACGGTCAGTGAAAATTGCATCTGAATTGGTTAACAAATGTGGATACTAGAACGAAAGTCGTTTCAAGTGGGTATGGATCCCTCTTAAAAGTATTTTCATTCCTGTATCCCCCAGATTTTTGAACATCTCAGTTGTTAATTTATCTGTTCCCGGTAACTTTCCATTCTTCAATTCCCTTATTTTTTCTTGCAGTTCGTTTATGATTATATTTTCTTAAATTCCTATAATTACATCCTTTTGTCTGTTTTAATTTTGTGCATTTTTATCTGCTCCTAGTAAGAACTGGAAATATTTTTTCTATTAATTTTATTTCGTTTTCATTTGTTATTTTTTATCCAACTGAATTCTTGAGCTTTCTCTTTTCTTAGCGACTTCCATCTCTTGTACTATTTTTCTTATCTCCTTGTATATTTCATAATTTTGAATTGTTCTGTTGTTTGGATAAGTTTTTCATGACATATTTTTCACTTTGACTTGCCGTTATATTTCATCTGTCCAAACTTATAAAAGAGCACACTTCATATCAAATAAACAAGTCTATAGAACGCAAAAGAAATTTTCAATATCAGCGTTTTAGTGTTAACAATAGTAGATACATATTATCCGTCAGTAGTATCAATCTACTTAACTTTTTATTTGGAAAATTTGTCCTAAATTCACGTTCAAAAAATACTTTTGCGTTCCGTTCAAGTACGTGCATACATACCTCCATTCGTCGAATAAGTATATAATTTCACGATCACGTGGGTTGACCTGCGCATCAGCAAGATGGAAATCGATGTCTTCTGCGGCATATGCGTCCATAATCTTCAATTCGTGCACATTTTTTGCAGTACTTGGTGTCATTCCATCTTTGAAGTAATCAAGGAAGATAGATCTGGTGCTTTCGGACATGTTCAAAAAGCTAAACGCCTCCCCGCACTGAATTAGATGACTGTGTTCAAAATTAATCTGAAACGTAACAGATCTGTTGAATGAGAGCACAAGATGTGGGTAGATGTGACGAGACATACCATGATAATTGCAGACAGTCCATCCTTCAAGTGGCTATCATTTCGTACGGTAAATCGATTGACTTTCTTTATTTTAATATCGATCGTCGCCTCACAACTCTTTCCTTTAATTCGGTTATTACCGCGAATCCTGTCACCATCCCTAACCTTATTGAAGTTGGAATGGTGGCACACGAACAATTTACGGTACGGTATGGTTTTCAGGTTGGGCCAAGAGTTTCTCACTATCCACTGCGTTTTCGTAGATTCACCGAATGTTTTTACCCAATTATTACACTGAGTGCTATAGTCCGAGTGTTCGCCATTTCTATTTAAGTTTGTTCTAACGCGCACTTTGAAATTACTCGATGCATCTTTCAATGAGAGTATTTCGAGTATGTCTTTCTCGTGTAAGCCCATGTAACGTTTCAACTGCGACTCAGACATTTTCCGGCACACGGTCGGCACGCAGTTTCGATAACCACTAATCGGCCTAATCGCAGAACCTTTCTGAAAGTTACCAACAGCTGGCGTCAAGTATATTCAATAACGGCGCGTGCTGGGACCGCGTATATTTTCGGATTTTATGATGACGTGCGACTGTGGGCGGGGTTTGTGCTGGCCACTGGCGTATCTAAGGGGGTTTCTCACAGGGGCATGGAGTTAATGGAATTTTCTAACCAAAGTAATAAAATCCACAGGAATACGAACTGAATTTTACTGGTGTGTTTGAAGAACTAAGTAATGTGAAATGACTCTTTTCCGTCAAAACCAAGTGGAATATAATCATTCTTTGTTTGTGCGGTTTCCGATAAAAAACAACTACTTGTTTCCTTTGTTTTTGATTCTTAAGTACTGCTCACCGCTCACGGCTTACCGCTAATAGTAATATGCATTTTACTGAAGCCCAGTCTGCGATAATAATAATTTTTCCTCTATCGTAATCTGTTTTGCCGTCAGTTGATTTGGCCGCCTGTGTTTTTTTTTCACATAGTAGACTACAAAGGAGAATATTTCTGTTTCATAGTTGCATTGGATGATGAATGACTCCTATGAAATTCAAAAACGTGTTGATTTGGTCTGTTTCAGTGTTTGAGGAAACATTCAATACGAAAGATACGAATAATACAAATTATTTTGGTTTGTATAACGTTTGCATATCCAGACTAGTTTTTGAACCATTATCAACTACTTATTCAGAACTCTAGTTTTGGTGGCAAGGTGGTCGGTGGATCAGCGGTCTAATGTACAGGCCGTTCGAAACTCCAGCATAGCGATAGTCGGTTCGAATCCGATGTAGGTACGAGAATTTTTCTCAACTACTTTATATCGGATTCGATAGGCGGCCGCATGCCTTGTTGAAAAGCAAGTGTATTGTGAGTTGTCTAGATGCCAATCTCGTCTAGTGCTAGCTTGGAGTGCACACCGACCACCCGAGGTGGTGCTGTAGGTTTTCCGGGTTTTCCTACAGCTGAAAAGTGAATACACCACCTGAAACATCAGTAAGTCACCCCGGAGCGCCACGGCAAATAATAATAATAGCCGTCCTCTACCCGCACAGGCTATGCCTTTGGGTACACTCAACGAGTGTTTATGAGGGATTATTATTATTATTATAATAAGTAATTAATCAGATCCACCAGTGGTGCAGGGGTTAAGTATATTTTTTGCACTTCCGGGACTAAAGTACCAACTTTAGTCCCGTATAACAGGGACTAAAATGTATCTTTCAGTCCCTAGGGAGATAAAGTTGCATTTCAAATTTTGTTGACACTGTTGCTATAACTTTATCTACTGAGTAATTCCAGTACCGTGTTTATATAACTCATCAAAATTATTAATTGTATCAATATTGAAAGTTATAATACTGGTAAGTGTAAAAAATAGCGTACCTATATGCCTCAGGACTAAAGAGATATTTTATCCCTTACGTGATTAAAACATTCACTTTAGTCCTTTGTTATATAATATACTATTGTAAAATCGCACCCGGGAAAATATAAAGTGATGAAGAAATGAAATTATACCAAACCAAATGGAAGGAAACATTTCGGAATGTATAAATAACTATAAAATTCTACTTGCTGAATTCAAAACATTTATTTGAATATAATCACAAGTGTGTATATTTCTGAGGGCCATAGGGAAGTATTGCGATTGTGAAAAATTCAAATTGGAGTTTTGATGCAAATCGATACTAAATCAACAAATCAGCACAGAGGCCTATTTTGTAATATCGTTTATAAAGCAATATGGCTTACTATGAAACAATTGGATTTGATTCTGGTGTGAAAAATAATAAATTAAATCGGTTCAGGGTGGAAGAGAAAGGAAAAATTGTTTGTGTTATACAAATCTTAACCGTAGATTCTTTTTTTTCAGCGGTTACATTGAAACTTGGTGGATATTTCACCATTCAGTTTGATTTTTGTAGAATTATCGTCCGCGGACGGTGTATTTTCCATTGATTTTTTTCTGATGCGTATTGATAAACTATTTTGCTAACCTTCCATCCAAACTAGTTCTCCTCATCTTCCATGCTCTTTTAGCACTCATGGCTCTTCTACTGCGTTTGAGTGTATGAAAACGTCCCATGGTAAAATTTCACGAAATCCAATCTTATAACGACTCATAAAATCGCAATCACAAATAACTCGACCACATTAGGAATCAAAAATAAAGCAATGACATGTCCGATACACAGTATAACACTAGATTACTAGAAACGACTGAATTAATGAAATAATTGTTTGATATCTATTTTTTTTTTCACTTTTCCGCATTTTTTTCTGCACGGGTGCAGAATTAAAGACGACATAGCTTATTTTAAAAAGTAACAATAACTATTATTAGGAACAAGAACTTTTTCTACTTCAAAAATATTAGGCTAAAAATTATAATAATACTAATCAAGATACACTCTAATACAATATATAAACTTGTCATAATATGTGTCCAATAGTTCAGTTGGTGTGACTTCTGACGAAGAGTACGCGGGTTCGATCCTCGCCCGCGGAAACTTTCTTTTTTAGGAAGATAAAAAAAATTACACTTCTCAAATAGATTGCTTCAAGACTAAATATCAACAATTGTATAATTATTATTTAATGTGATTTATAATGACCCTAATATACCTATATATCCACACTCAAGGTTCCAAATACACATTAATTTGAATGGTGGAGGTGATCTTTTTGTTATTAATGAATAATAAATGTGTTCTTTATTTGTGTGTTTGAATTTGACCATACGATACAATTTATTATTCGCCATTAACGTCGCCCTACTTCCTTTAAGGGACGTATTTTCGACGTCATCCTGAAATCACCATTTTGACGTCAATCGTCTGTGACATATAGTCATATTAACGTTATTATGACGTCATTTTGAAGGTCACTTTGACGTGAGATATAACCAAATAACGACGTAAAGATGACGTCAGCTTGTTACCTGGGAAATCGATCAAACTGTATAACTAGATTTATGTAGGTCTCAATTTTGAACTCATAGTATTGGAAATTAATCATAATCTGTTTACTAACCCATTGTATTTTTCACATATGTTGGGTCAGTTATTATGATAATAATAATATATAATAATACTCCCTCATAAACATTTGAGTGTACCCAAAGGCATACTTAGCCTGTGCGGGTAGAGGACGGCTATTATTATTATTTGCCGTGGCGCTCCGGGGCGACTTACTGATTTTTGGTGGCGTATTCAAAAACCTAATACAGCACCACCCTTTATAATGAGATAAAACCGGAAGTGTTTTATATTCATTTCATAAAAGTTAATCGAATTCAATAAGAAATTAATAACTACCATTAACAAGTTATTTTAATTTACTTACCACAATTCATGAGATGGTGTCTTAGATAGAACACTCGACCGATGTTTACTTGATAATGCCGTAAATTTTCTATAACACTTCGAATGATATTTTTGAAAATCGTTCATTTCCACTGGCACTTTGGCGTCTTTCATGGATAAATTATTGTTTCTGCGTATTTCTAAAATATTTTTACATCTGTCGAGATACATTGGAATGAATAAATGCAGCGGTTCGTTTTTTTTAGAACAAAATACACATATCGGTTTTGTCGTCGCAGACATTTCCAACACTACACGCAATAGAAACTAAACCAACTTGTCGGAATCTATGCAGCAGACGGTACCATTTCTCTTTTGTTCGTATACTTTTGTCTTGCTCGACACGAACTTGATTAGTATGAAATGTCATCATTCACAGCATAAAGTGGCATATTTCACGTTGAATTATTATAAAACTTATTGAAATTGAAATATAGAGTAATTTTATTGTCGACAACAATGAAAATCACCGTCAGCTGCATGTATGTGGGTGTAAATATCGTCAGTTCGTTTGACAAAGAGACTATGCAATGCCGAATGTCCGAGATACACTGAGCGCGCAGCATGTTTATGACGCGGACTGCAGGGACGGATACAGGACTACTTTCTAGAGGGGGCAAAAGTTGTACGAGTCATATGGTTATTTATGTAACAAGGAAATTATTAGGACTTTACCGAATTACCGATGGCAAAGCAATTGCCTGAGGTTATTAAGGCTCATTAATTCCCGAGGTACTAACGAATATAATAAAATTTTGTTCATTTTTAAAACGGAATAATTGTACCAATTCATTACCTTCCCGCTATATTTGAATCAGGTACCGTTGATAATAGGAGTTTTGTTGTTGTTACTTGTTCATACCAAAACTTTGTTATCAAGCTGATTTGCGTTAAAAACGTGTTTTCTACTCCAAATATACTGGAGGATATTTGAAAATAAAGCAAGAGAATCATTAATTCCATCGAAAACTGAAGTATTTTATAAGATTTTCGGTCAGAAACGTATAGCCTGAATTCCTTATGAACTAAATGGTTCAATGAACGAGAAACTTTTTTGAAATGGAAGAGTAAGATTTATAAGCCGAAAAAATCTACAGTTTTATCTCCCAAAGACGTCATCAGATTTCTAAAGAACGCTCCCAATGAAATTCATTTATTGCATAAGGTAATTTTTTTCTTATTTTTCTTTTTGTGTATTTTTGTTCCCTTTTTTTTGTTATACGTTGTTTTGATTATGGGTTATTTTGAAGGATGCAGAAGTCAGAAACTTTTCATAGAGGATTTATTATTTGTAATGACGTGAATAAATAAAATATGGTTGTTTTCATTTCATAATATATACACTATATTAATTAGCATTTCTTATTTTAATTTCACATGTGAAAAGTTATGTCCCAAGGGAGTTATGACCCTCTACATTGATAGCATTACTATGATGGGCAGACACGAATTGAGGACCAGAAGAAAGGACTACGCAAAATTTATTTTGCTACCTATAAATTCTAACACGAATTGAGGACCGAGTTAACTAAATAAAAACCTAGAAGAAATACACAAGGGATGTCATATTATTATATACAATTTTAAGAAGTGAATAAATATTTAGTACACTTTATGATAATATGCCGCACTGTAGCATTTTTGAACTTAATGTATCTAGCTTACGACGTAGGTACATATTTTCTATTAATTTTAACGGGCTCTTGAATACTTTGAATTCTAATATACTGGTCTGTTTGAAAATTATTTAATGAAATATTTACAAACCAAAAACATACCTCATCCATTTTCCACTGTCATGATTGTGCGCTGTTTCTTTTCGGGAAATTAGTTTTTCCGGACCGAATGTAAAAACCTTGGCATTACACTTATTACCGGTACAGGTCCAAAACGTTTCACCACTCTTAAGAATTTTTTTTTCACGAAACTTGTAATCATCTAACACCAGTAATGGTTTCCCCTTTTCACTTAGAATCATTTTAATTTCAGTCATTGCTGCGACTTTTCTACAAGACTGTTAATTAGAAACTGAACTTCCATTTTGTATGTTGAGATTACTACCTGGTATTGTTTCACTGAAAAACTGCCTCACCCCGTTTTACCTGGTATTAATCCGACCCTCTACTTGTAATCCCTTCGGTGGTCCGCAATTCGATGCTGGTTTTAAGGGGCCCCAACTGTTGGTCCTCATTTCGGGTATACCGACTATGACGATATAATAGACCGGGAGATGGTGACACAAAATATTAGGTCATTTGTACCAGTATGGCGGTTCTTCAGGGGTATAACTACGGAATGAGGAATGACAAAAAAGAAAATGATGGTCATAGCGCTGGTGGTAGCGTAATGCCATACTTCTCCGGTGTGACTTTTGCGCAGCTGATCATCATCGAGTAGCCATTCACGGAAATCACCTTGCCATACGTTTCCGACGGTTCCCAATGGCCGCCATACCACCGCTAGGGAGTAAATATTTTTTTTGCTAAACGATTTGTACCAGTATTGCATTTGGATTTTTATCGAAACAGGCCTACCTGTAATATCGTGACGGGTACATGTGAATAAAATCGTATGCAATATCAATATTAAGGCAGTTTATTCAGAAAGTTTTAAAAAACTTACTGGACTTTAAACGTCTTCTGAACCGGAATCCCCGGCATATTCGAATTCGTTTTCTTCGTCCTCGTCACTGCTTACTGCATCAGTATCTATAAATTATTTAATTTATTCACACAAGCGTAATACACAATGCAAATCGTCAACATAATATTGTCAAATATATGAAATCATTATCAAATCATTCAAATCCATTTAAGTAAATGCAAAGCATGAAGACTTCTACTTTCATATTCCAAATTACAAACACTCAGTATTTATAATTCAATAGTTTAATTTTGAAGTTCAAAGACATCAAAATTTATACAATTATAGGATATAGAAACATAAAACAGCTTAAAAAAATGCAAACTTGCATTGAATTCATAAGCAATCATCTTTTCGCCGAGCAGCGACCTTAAGAAATGCAAGCCTCGCAAAATGCGTCTTTGTAAATATTGCGTGCGGCCATACTGGTACAAATGACCTAATATTTTGTGTCACCATCTCTCGGTCTATAAGCTTATAATATCCCGGTCAGAAATAAAAGTATTTTCGTAAACAAACATATGGGTTGCAAGTTTTGCTTGATCCACATAGTTTTAAGAAATGATTTTATAAATCGTTTCTTCAATTTCTTTCCCATTTTCTTTGTATTTTGAACGATTGAAAGTAGTAAGATACAGATCACACTATACAATCTATTATAATTTGATGAATAATAGTTATTATTATACGAGTGTTTTTATAAGTGAAAACAAATACAAAAATGTTTCCACAGGATATGTTTGTTATGAAACGAGGTTATGGTTTTTATTATATATTTATATAACTATTCAACATATTCTATTTACGTTCAACGTTAGTTCACATAGACTTTAAATTTATTCATTATACATAGGAATTTGTATTGATGAATCCAAAATACTTAGGCAATTTATCAACAAATAAAACTTTGGCACTATATCGCAATGACCGACGATATAAGCCGCTTTCCATTAAAGAATTTCAAGCACCGGGGCATCTGTTTCCATACTTGCAATTGGTGGATTTTGACAGATGTCATTTTCTAGCCAATGATTGAGCTAGAATAAGAAGCTCTGGTGCTTGAAACTCCCAAATGGAAAACGGCTGCAGATGCATGCATTTATGTGAATAAATATTTCATTGATTTCTACCGATGCCTGAGATATGTCTACTTATTTACTTCGTTAAAATTGTATCATCCTGTAGAATATATGAAAAACTAATTCGATAATTTCATTATTCATGAATTGGATACCTATAACTCGCTGTAAAAAAGACAGGGCCTAAGCTATTTTATTTATTGTTTCTTTAAATAAAGAACTGAACAATCTTTGAAGATGTTATTGGTAATTGACAAAAAAATTACATACGGGGTTGAGTTCCAATGAATTTCTTCTAACCATTTGTTTACATCCACTTCAAGAAACATAACTTTCTCACAACTCCATCCTGAAAAATGTTAAACAATTTTGTTATAATGTTAATGAGATTGGAAAAACTAAATAACTACCTGAACCACGTGCATGGAACTCTTCAATTTTGGCAATGATGACTTCACGAAAACTATCAAATATGGAATTCAAATCAGTAGATTGATCCATAATTTCATTTTGCGAACCGAATGATTTGATGTCACTTATGTCTTGTGTTCGACTAACATAACTGCCACATACTTCCATATTCACTTTGATGATAGTATGAATTATTAAGGCAGCTTCAAGTAATGCAATGACCTTCCGCCTAACATCATTGAAAAACGGCATATATTCGGTGTAAACATTGGAATTGTCCATCCTGTAGATGACGACTCGACACTTGAAAGAACTTTTTGTAATTTGAACACCGCCACTCAATTGAATACAAGCACTATCTTTATGTTGCAGGCTTCTTTCGTGAACTTCTACCTGTGTCGCCGGAATCGCTACATTAGAACAATTGCATATGAACATGGGAGTCGATGCATCCGTATCTAATTGTACTCGTTTCACAGATGGGCCCCCCTGGCAACTTTGAAGCTGGTGTCGACGGAGATTATCGCTACGTGTGAAATATTTACCACAAACACAGAAATGCATTTTCTTGATGCGCTTTCAACAACTAACGAGGCGATGAGGCACTAACGTTATAAACGATTCAGTCACCGTACAGCGTACAGAAATAAATTCATTTGGCGCCATATTTGTGTCGACATCCCCACTTCGAATTTTACGCTTAGCAAAGCTACGCTGCAACCACGTGAATCTGACCCACAGACCTCATAATGAGGTCTGTGATCTGACCAAACTGCAAACAGCGAACACGGTACCACAGCATAAAGAGGGTTACAGAAGCGTCACTCCCAATATTTTACTGTTCAAAATTTGAACTCGCAAGCGCGCATTGTGGTAGTTTCTCAATCAACTGTAATCCACAGAACACTTGCATATGGCCTGTTTATAACACTATCAAACACATACCGTTTGAGAATCAAATTCAAAATACTAGCACTGAAATAAAGACGAAACCTGAAGTAATGAATAACAAAGTAGACACAATACAAAAATTATACTTACATTCAATACACCCGTACGTCCACTCGTAATACACTGTAGTCTGATCCTCATTAAGAAGTTAGTAATGCAAGATAGGGTAACACTATTGCCGGAGTTCATACATCAGAAAGAGGCATTAATGACATATAAATGGCAGGGTCGTACGCAGGTATATTTTCTTATAGTACGATTATCAAAATATAACAAAAAAATTAAGATGCAATTGTACGTCGAAGATTGGATTGGTTGGAATAACTGCTTCAACAACATTGCGTAAGATGAATGAAATATTTATTTATTTCACTAGTAAAGAAATTACCAATCTTTTTCAACGAATGGATTTTTTTTCAATCACATAAGTGAAAAAAATATTTCATTGGAATTCGAACCCGTGATCAATGAATGAGAACAATTCCTAATTCTTAAAAAACGAAAGTTATTTTTTAAAGCGTTGAACCAAATACTTCAGGGACATGCTCGGTCGGACCTGTAAGCGACGTAGGCAACATTGGCGTGAAATGTCCCATTTGAAATGCATTGACGACTGACGTATGTCACGTTAACTGACTTTTCAATGTGGATCTGACTATAGATGAGTAACTCGCCGTTCAAGCTTTGAATTTTGTTTGCAAGGGACATTTTCCCTCAACGGCAGTATCGTGCGTTGTTTACAGAAATAGTGAGGTTCACTAAAATAGAAATAATGGAACCCCCAGTATGGAATGGAAACCTAAAATTATGATGGAAGAATCTCCACAGGATTTTGAAAACAGCCATTTCGTATTATTTCCCGAGCAAAAGACTCAAAAGTCCAATTCCATCTATGGATTATTAAAATATGTTTTCAAACTTCCATACCATTCTATTTGAGACACTCGCATATGGTCTGAGCTCTTCGAACTTTTTTAGAACTCAAACAAGAAAAATTTCGCAACTTAACAAAATATAATTTATGTACAACTCACTTTTTCAGTAATGCCCTTTTCATGGTCCTCCTACGGCTACGTCTTTTTTCACTTAGTGACAAACTTTTTCTGTCTTTAGCACCCTTCGATTGTTTTAGATTCCCCATCGTTTAAAATCACAGTGGCACTCAATTCGAACTAGACCGAAACCGAAGTAACAATAAACAAACTTCTCTACCCAAAGTAAATTCTTCTGCGTCTTCCGCACACAAATCGGGATTTCGAGCGCGAATACCTTCATACACAGTTTTTACCATTGCATGTTCGCCCACACAAATGTCTTTTTACTTCTTTAGCAGGAGGACCTAGACTTGTCGAAGCTTCTCCCTGTTCTATTATATAATACAAAAACAAAGTAATACCCCGATAATCCCACAAGCAGGACTATGCAACAGGTATCGACAACATAAATGCTGGGATCGACCAGTAGCATTTCTAACCTCGACCAGAAACTTTCGTTGAAAGAGAGGTGGTTCAAATTTTTCGTAAGGCTCTAAATAAATTTGGTCCGATGCACGTATTGGTATACTTATGCTGTGTCTGATTTTACAACAAGCGACATTTCGGTTCGGGAGTGTCGATTCAGTATACTTACCATAGACAGCCTTCTTGATTCTCCGAGCCGTGGTGAGAAAAACGGCAACACCGCACGGTGATCAATTTGACGACCGACTCCTTTATTCGTTAATCAATTTCTCGGCTTATTTGGGAAGTTAGGAAAAAAACACTGGAAAATTAGGACCCTGCATGAAAATATATGTCAAATTGGCTGAAATTTTATTACGTTATAGAGAAATGGATATTTAGGAAAATGTGCGAGTTTAAAAAAAAATTGTATTTTATCGTATTGTATTTTATTTATATATATCAGTGTTATAATATTTTTTATATTTTAATAATTATTGACGTACCATATGTACAGTTTGTATCACAGTGGCATTATTATTATTATTTTATTTTTTTCCATGAGGAATGTATCTGTCAGGCCCTGTCTCCGGAGCTCCGAGGGCGCGCTGGTGTGTAATTAACCCCAGTAAACAAAAATCGTCCTACTTTGATGGTCGAGGAGGACTACATCAGACTTACTGGCTTGTATTTGCCTGAGGGTGGGGAATGAGCAGTTCCAATAGATTCGGCACTTCTCATTCTCCACAACGGACTCAATATCCCCCGGAGCATAAGGCAACACCGGTGTCTCGTCTACACCGTACGAGTGTCGTAGATAGTAGTACAACAGTCGTAGGGCCGCATTATGCCTTTGGATATAGGCTGAGACCGCATAAGCTGGACAAGCTGACAGCAAATGCATTATGGTCTCAGCTGCCCCACGACCTCTATACCCATCACGCGACTATGGTAGATGATGGTGTTGAAGACACCATCCTGGCAGGCTATTGTGAATCCCTCCGACTTCAGCCCACTTGACCTGAGAAAAGCGAAGGTCAGGTTTCTGGATAAGCCAAGGTTTTCAATGTTCTTGAAGAAGACCCCATGCATTGGCTTATCCTTATGTAGCTGTAGGAGCCTGTCACACTCCGCAGCTTTAACGTGGGCTTTTTGCTGAACGGGTTCCAACTCGGTGTCAGAGTTTGGCAGGGTTGCCAGCGCTTCAGAGGGTCAAAAATAGTACATTAGTGACTTATTTTTCACAGAAATAAATAAATAGTGTCATTTTCCCAACCAAGTGATACAAATACTACAATAAATGGATAAGAATTTTTATGAAGATTAAAGTAATTCAAGTAATTTGTACTTTGAAGATTGTACTTGAAAAATAAAATCGCACTGAAATCTAGCATTCAAAGTTAAGTTTTGGAAAGAAAAACTATTGTTTTAATGGGCTAACATTTCGAACTATATGTAATTCATCATCATGGTTCTGTAACAACGATTTTTTTGAAAATTTTTATTACTTGCCATGATCTACTACTTACACCTCGACGAGAATAAAATTTGGATTTGGATAAGACTTACCAAAATTTAGTTTTTCTCTACTTAAAATGCTTGAAATAATTTCAAAAATAGACAATTTAAAATTCTTTGAACAATTTAAACAGCAACACACATACACACCTGTCGAATAAAAGACGAATACTGAGAGACAAGTACAAATGTATTTTTTTCTGAATATTTTATAAAACGGGACAAAAAATAAGAGGAAATGAGAACATCAGAGACATGAATATATGATTAACTTCAAACAAAAAAATACTGTGTTTAACCCTTCAATATTCCTTCTGGTATTGACACTGTTATGTTTGAATATGTGAATAATTTCACAGAGTAGTCTTTTGGGATAAAAATAGTTGCGTATCAAGAACGATGGATGTCATAAAGTTAAAAACTGTGACCTTTTTCTGTAATGTGTTCAACCAAAGCGGTAGGGTTGTCAACATTTAGTTTTTTGGATCTCTTTCGTGATCCGCTATCCTTGTTTACGGGTAAAATACAGTTTGTTCTTTATAGCTCTGAGGGCAATTCTCACAATTGATTTGGTAAACCACATTTGATGTAATATCTAGGGGGGTTTTTGTTTGTAGGTGTGAAGAGAAATATCTTCCAATGGTGTTTTTATTTTCAAACGCTATTTTTGAATGTTCATCTTTAATAACCTGCAAATCTTTCTGAAAGATTTTTTACATATTCTGATTTTCGCTTAGTATTTTTTTTTACTAATGATGTTTGGTAATTGTTTTGTACAAGGGATTTCTTTATCATTTTTCAATTTTCTGATAGTATTCTGGATTGGAAATTGCAAGTGTTCTTGGTTTTAGATATTCAATTCTAACGAGCACCTCTATTATAACCACTTCTGAGCTCTGAAATAGTGACAATAGTGACCAAATTTCTAAATAGTGAGAAAGGTGACACGATTTTAAAATAGTGACCAATAGTGACTCACTGGCAACCCTGGAGTTTGGGTTCGTCCGTTCAATGTCGAATACGAGACCGAGTTCATCGGCTGCACAGGTTGCCATCTTGAAAAGAAATGCTCCAATCCCTGCTTTTTCATGATCGCATACTATGCATAGAAGGAGATCTGAACTCCTGATGAATTTACAGGCTCCATCCAGTACCATTCTATTATGTAGACACTCCAAACTCAAAAGTCCACGGCCTGGAGAAGTATTATTATTATTATTATTATTATTGAATTATTTTGTATCGTTTCTGAGATATAAGCAGCCAGAGTTCGAAAAAACGTCGGAGTTGGGCAGGGTTGACACAGGAAAAATTTGTTTTGGTCGATAACAAATTCAAGATGAAAATGTTGGCGTAGCCCATTTCGGCCCGAGATGGCAGGTACCGTGCATAAAAAGAGCCCATTTCGGCCCCAAACACAAAACGTACCTATTTTAAATGTACCCATTTCGGCCCGGAGGGTTTAACGGTGGACTAGTAATTAGGTACCTAATTAGAATTTTAAATCTAATGCGTTCAAAAGATCTGTAACTTTACACAGAGAAATAACAACATATATCATTCAATTTAAATAAATAACATTTAGATGAAATAACATTATTAATGAATAACATTTGACAATACAGAGGGGTGGAACAATTTGCAAAAAGGCGAATCTGTCACCAAGTTAGTTCGTTCAGGAACAATCGAGTCATAAAAATATAAAAAATCGTCTTTTTGGTCGTCGACGAACATATGGTCTAGTTTCTTTAACATGACATTATTGTACTATGATATATTTGTTTTTTAATGTTATTTTTGTATGTGATATTATGACGTGATATTTTGTATCTAGTTTACCTATCGTTGTGGGCCGAAATGGGCATTTACCCAAGCTCATTAAAATTCATCTTACCTGGTATTTCACATTTTCGGGCCGAAATGGGCTACGCCCGAAAATGTATTATTCGTAACTCGTTAACATGTCCAATTATAACGTTATTAATGAAAGTACATTAGGATGTATACAGGGCATAGTAAAAAAAATCGTTGTTTCGGTTTTTTTTCTCCAATACTAGTCCTGAACCAACAAATTATATTTTGATAGAATATCATAGTTTCAGTCTAATTCTAGGCGATTAAAACATGTTTTGTTTTTTGATGACTCTGTCTGTTCGAAATATGAATTTTAAAAATTTTGGGAAATACACTCATACTGAAAACAATTGACAGATCGTTTTTGAATACAAAAAAATTATTTATTGCCACTGTTGATTGAACAAAAGGTAAGGGAATTCTCTTGGGAATTATGTCACCTTTCATTTAGATACAGGGAGCGCTTATTTTTTTTAGGTCACTAAAATGTTTTTATTCAATATCTCAAAAATTCCGTCAATTTGGACCTAATTTTAGTCTCACTATTATGAAAGTGTTGACTATTAAATATGAAACTTTGGTCAACTTTGTATGTTGCGTTTTTAAGATAGGCATATGGTCTGAGCTCTTTAAACATTTTTAGAACTCAAACAAGAAAAAATTCGTAAGTCAATAAAATATAATTCATACACAACTCACTTTTTCACAAAGGCCTCCTTCAGAGCTTTCCTACGGCTACGTCTTCTTTCACTTGGATACAAATATTTTCTCTCCTCAGCACCCTTCGTTTGTTTTAATTTTCCCATGGTTTAAAATCACACAATAGCACTAAATTCGAAATAGACCGAACTAACAATAAACAAACATCCATACCGAAAGTGAATTTACGAGAAAAGGTAACTATTTCAAGTCATAAGAAGTTCCTCATTATCATTAAATACCTAAATATAAACCAGTAGGTAGAACCGAACCATAATCACTCATTCATACTTCATATAATGAGCCATTGCTACAAATACCTGAAAACGCATTAAAAAAAAATATTTCCTTATAAACCGCACGCCCTTGGATTATTTGCCGTGGCGATTGCAAACCGCATCCATCTCTATGGGAAAGGGTCTGTTAGAGGGCGACACTAATCGAGTGCCTTAAAGTGCATTTTCAACTTTCGTTTTCCTTGGTTCAATTTTCAATATTTCGAAATAAAAACGATATCAGTGTCCTTTATTCAAATGTACAGTTACGGGAAAATCAATAATCATTATTCTGGAATATATGAATATTGTTACTCCAAAATTCAAATCTAAAAAAATACCATTTTCCCGGAAAATAATTTTTTTTCTGAAACGGTCATTGAAAATTGCAACAAAATTGGTTAACTGACGTGGATACTAGAACGAAAGTTGTTTCAAGTGGGTATGGATCCCTCTTAAAGCCGCTCTTAGTGTGTTGTTTCTGAACTAAGTGACTGATGCCACTGTGCTATTATTTCTGTCCTATAGTATTTTCATGAATCTGGGAAAAAAAACTGGAAAAAAACCCCAAAAAAAAAAAAGGAAAAAACCCCCCGGAAAAAATACCCCTATATGCGATAACAATGGCCAGTACACAAAAATAATGAAATTTCAACTGTGGGTCATGTTAAAGAAACTAGACCATATTTGATTAATTTTACAATACCATAATAAATGTTTTAACCTATCCTGTGGAATGTTCATCGTCGACAACCAAAAAAGACGATTTTTTATATTTTTATGACTCGTTTGTTCCTGAACGAACTAACCTGGTGACAGATTCGCATTTTTGCAAGGCTGGAAAATCTGTTGTTCCACCCCTCTGTATTGAAAATTAATCAAAAATGGTCTAGTTTCTTTAACATGACACACAGTTGAAATTTCATTACTTTTTGTGAACTGGCCATTGTTATCGCATATAGGGATGTTTTTTCCGTTTTTTTTTGTTTTTTTATCCGTTTACCAATTTTCATTACAGTATTATTCATAAACTCGAAATATGTTTGATATATTTATCTGTAACGTTATTTAAAGAAATAATAATAAAAAAATCGATTATTATTCGTTAATCTCTCGGTTAGCGTAAGTTGATTTTTATCGCAATTATTGCCAATTTGTTCTTTAACGTTTACGTCCTTAATAGACGAGGTCAGTCATGACGTCACAAATGTTATTCTTGTCAAAAACAGATTCCTAACAAACCTCTGTCAAAATTGAATCAGCTTGTGTTATCTTTGATATGAACAACCAGACGAATAAGCCAAGCATCAACAATTCAACAGAAAACGTAACCTCAAATTCTTCGTTAGAATCAGTTTTTGACAAGAATGACCTTTGTGCGACACACTTTCCTCGTCTATTACACATCAACTTCCCAAAATCAATATGACTGACTGAAAACTATGTGAAGGCTTCGCGTCTCAAACTTAATGAACCAGCATATACAGTATTATCTACGCAACCATGATAAAATAATTGCAATTGAAGAGACAGAAGTATTTTCAGGAATTTTTCAAGTTGGCAACTTGCGCGTAACTCTCCTAATGTCGTAAAATTGGAGGCTGGGTAGTTCATCAAACCACTTTACTCTCGACAAAAATCAATCTTTATTGAACAGTAATTTCAAGCAAGTCAAGTTACATTCACCATCATATTACAGTGGCACAATATTACACCCTAAGACCCCTCTTCCTCTCCAAGCTCTCGGGACCAGCTGCACAGTCAAAAACCTGTCTCCTCTCTTCAGCTTAACATTAACCTGCACCCCGATAGCGTGTTGCACGACAGTGGCAATATCAGTGACGTTCTTAAAGTTACTAACATTCACCGATCCAAATTCAACGATTTCATCGTTCGCATTCATCCCGGCGTAATCAGCTGGCGAACCTTCGCTAACAACGGTGACTTTGGCGAAAGGGGTCTTGTGAACAACATTCGGAACGTCTACGGTCATCGGTACCGCCTGGCAAGTACCATCCGTCGAAGCGTTGGAATGGAATTCGTGTAAGCCATTTTCTATCTGTTTCATGAGATTCTTATGGTCGTTTTGGAGGCGTATGATGTTGTGTCTTGCATACCGCACTTGGTGTATGTCGATGGTGGCGATAGGAAATCCTTCGCTGTCTACCAGAGGGTCGTTCATACCGACGTGATTCTGGGTGAGTATGGACGTCAGGTTTTTTATGTCATTTTCGATATTTTCCTTTTTACTTATGAGATCTAGGACTTGATCTCTAATATTCTCGCGGCTCATCCTGTCAACCTGAAAAGATATCTGGTGATAATTTTTACTAACCAAGTACACCGAAGTCAACGTGAGCAATCTGTGGTATTCAAGTACTGAGGATCATCGATACAAGAATATACAGTACCATCGTAAACCCCCCTGATAACTTTGATAATTGATGGCCTTATCGTTGACGTTACGGTGTCATTGTGGCTGACAACTTTAAATGGGAGGATCCTATGGTGAATACGAGGAGTACAAATGGAGGAACTGGAAGATGAATTAAAGGAAGACGTCAAGAAAATCGCCGCTGAGCTCTAAGAAAATGGATACAGTGCGAGAGGACATGAAAGGACTCGAAAACCAGATAGCTCTCCCCAAAAACCAAGATCGTCGAGAAGGGGTTGCCAAATCAGGGATTTTCGTAAAACCACCGACTTTTGATGGACATTTTTCTTGGTCCATGTATCGCCGGCAATCTGAAGCTGCGGCAGTGGCTAATGGATGGGGCGAAGAAGAAAAAGCTGCGGCACTCATAGCAGCTTCAAGAGGGCCAGCTTTGGGTATGCTACAGACGAGACCCCTCAGACAGCAAACTAAATATGAAGACCTGATTACTGCGTTAGAGTTACGGTATGGTGATCAACATCAAGAACAGCTGTATCGGGCTCAAATGAAAACGCGGTGCAGTTATTCGTAGATGGACTAAGGGACACCAAAATCCGAAGGACACACTTCAAGAGGAGTAGCGATGCCTTGATACGTTTTCTAGAAGTAAAGGCGGCCTTTAACACCTCGAGGCCAAAAGTACGAGCGGTATCATCAGAAGATCCTGAACAACGATTTGACGCTGTTACTAGTTCATTCTAGAAGATTCTGAATGATATTAAATCTTTGTTGAATGGAATAAGCAGTCAGAAGAACAGGGAGTGCCATAGATGTGGGAAATTGGGACATCTTATTAAAGACTGCAGGGTAAGAATGCCACCACGCTCGCAATCACCTGTGAGGACAAGGTCTTTCATCAAGTCCTCAAATGGGCGGCAGGAACAACTAGCGGAGCGAAAAGACCCACCTGGAAGGAAATATATGTTCAATCACCATCTTTCAAGGCATTGTGGGCACAATGAGAGTCCCTGATTGTTGAGTATGGTCTAATGAAGAGGGCTTGGAAGCCAACGGCAGAAAAGTGATGTCTCAATTGGTTATGCCTAGGTCGTCGAGAATAAGTGATGTCTTGGAAGAGATTCATGGCGGCAAATCAGGTGGACATTTCGGAGGGAATAAGACCTTGGATAAAATACCAATGTAACCATCAATTTCGTCAAAAAATTGGATTTACTGGAGATATTGAGAAATATAAACATTAAACCAAAGTCTAATCCAACTACTTTTTCTGCAATTATACAAATTGTATACATTCAATGTTCTACAAAATGGATCTAGTAGAGTACGTACAATTTTCTCGTTTATTTGAACGAACTAAAAATTCAATAATTAAATCCTACAACAACGCAACAAAGATAAGGTGGGGAATTATAGAAATATTAACTTTGAATTGAGACATGTCACTTGTCATGGAATCCCATTTGAAACTATTTGTCAAAAAGTTACTGTGATGTCATCCATGATGATTACGGCATCAGTTAAAAATAGAAAAGGAATTTATTCTTATTTAGTCATTTTTACATTCCAAATTTCATTAGATTCAGTTGTAAGTGAAGGTTAAAAAACATAAGGTATGGAAGTTCTGGCTAGCACTAAATGATTTGATTGATGTCTTGATTAAAAATAGAAAAATCATATTGAATTGCAAAAATTTTCAGCTAACCAGAAGGTGACTTCGTCTTGATCGAACAGTAATTCGAATCAACGTCTAAATTATTATACCCTCAGATTGCTGTGGACCCAGGAGTGAGTGGTTTGTGAAGAACCATCTATTTTTGAATCTACATCAGGTTTTCAACGTCTCCAATTCAAATAATATAACTTTTCATCGGATCTTGTCATTTACTAGTTCAATAATATAAATCTAGATACTTCAAAATGTCCCAATCCTATAATTAATGAGGATGCTCCTAACCACGCAAGCGCTTTTTCTTAGAAACCGACTTTTTGTCAATAAATAAATAATTAGAAAATAAGAACAGGTTGTGAATTCAAAACCATTGCATTGTTGAGATTTCTGTAAACAAGTGTAAAGTACTGTTACGAAATACCCTACGCCACTGCTTATCAATTACGGTGACCAACAAAACCGATGCGATGCGACGACACGATTCCTAGAATTCAGTAAATGTAAACAATACCAGCGGCCGGCAAGTCCAATATCCGCCGAGGAAGCAGAATCTGGACATTTCTAGGCGTTCTAGACGCTATAGCAGTACTCAATGGTTCGAAGGAAGTATTTTTAGCATTTTATTCAGGTTGTGTAACAGAATTATGGGAATGTATTGTTGATCGTCAATATTTCTATAGTATCTTTTTTCGTAACAATATTACACCAACATGGGTTTAATAGTAGAAGGACTATAATAACACACTTCAATTATTTGAAGACGGTTCCTCTACCTGTGCTCTGAACAAAGATTTTTCGAACGCTGTTAATTTATTATCTGCTCGATCGTAAACAATACTTAATTGTAAATAAGTTAAAATATGAACCTCTCCCTATTTCGTATGGGGTACCTCAAGAGTCACACCTAGAACTACTTCTATTATACATTCTTTTGAACGATATGAAAGTATTTCAGATTCATTAAATCTTAATAATTATAGGTAGATCTAAACATTTAATAAAAAATAATGAATCAAGACTGTATCTTGTTGCAATATAATATACTTTAGATTCTATCCCAATCTACAGAAATGTTCCTAAATATTGTTCTCCAGTGCTAAATTTACTGGTATTCATCCTTTGAAATCCCCTAGGCAAATTTATAGACACGGTGTAACAGTGGGCACTGTTGAGTATTACCTCAGGGACCTCAGACTAAAAGTCTAAGCCTAAGTGGAGGGGGAATGCCTCAGGGAAGCTGTCTCTCTCTCCCCATCTATGGCCACAGAACACCCAAACTACACAGAAGCGTCAAGGTAGTAATTTTTTGGTAAACTTTTCGTAACCTTAATTTAAAATTTAGCTTGTATAATGCATTGCTGGACGGTCAATTCAAACTGTCAGTTGAAATACATTTCAATTGATCAACCTTTGATAATATCCTATAAGAGGGCTTGGGCAATTTTATAGTTATTTTTTTTTTAAATTGAGCCTAAAGCTCAGAGTTCTCTTGGGGGTCGTTCAGCAATGAAAAATGCCTAAACCCTTATAGAACCTACAGCTTGGGCTTATTGTGGCGAATACATGTCGGAAAACAACTAACCCCTGGCTAATGCCACGACGGGTATTGAATTATATCCAACAGATACTTGTGCAACGATCCTCACCATATCAGAAGATACGATTGCAAGTATTCCAAGTTACCAACTAGCAGAATTCTGTTTTTATTCGGACAGGGGTACCACTTATGGTTTTGCCTCTCATCAGTGCAAGGGTAGGTCAATAGAGACAGCTCTGAAGCCATCTGTTCCCCGTCCGAATTAATACGTCAAGGAATGGCAGATGAACTTGCTAGAACCGATACTAAACAATCAGAAATATAAAGCACGCTTTGTATTGATGCATATTGCATAGTATGATTTTATACCATGACGTGAATTATGCTGTGTAAGGTCGATAGGGTGAGTGTGGTTGAGTTTTCGCAGTAGAAAATTGTAAGATTGAATTAAAAATTGACAGAGTCATATTAACAAAATAAAGACAAATTTTGAATAATGCGTCAGTTTCACATGAACGATGAAATCATGTACATCTAATAATCGTATGGTGAACATACCTAGGTGAAAAAAAGTCGAATGAAATATCCGCAGTCGAAAAAAATAAACAGAATAATTCTCAATGATCAAATGATGAGCAGAGGCGGGTTTTAGCGTATTTATTTGCATACTGAAGGGGATTGAAAAAACGTCAGACATAACATTTCTATAACAGTTTCATAGACTGGAAATAATAATACTTAGAGCATGACGTGAAAAGCAAAATAAAGTTGGGAGTGAATCTGGAGTTGAACGTGTGTATCCAGTAGTGCGGTCGGTCATAATACTATTTTTCTTGAAGATTCAGTTCTGGCTTCTTATGACTATTTTATTTGTATTTAATCATCTACTGTAGTTACACTGAAATAATAGTTAGGTATTCTAGATATTAGAGAATTGATGTATCATCCTCATTTCGCTCGAATATTGTATTTGCTATTTGAAATTGGGAGAAAAGGGATGATTGAATTTTAAAAAATTCACAACAAAGGAGAGTACTTACTGTAATTTGGCGTTTCTTCTGGCTCTAGCCATTTTGGCTCTTCTGGATCGACTGGGTGTATGGGAAGCAAAATGTCTGGTCTGTTTGGCTGGAATAAATTAACACAGTTATGAACAAAAGTACAATATAAAAAGCAATGATTTATCACATATCATAACTTTTTACATATCCAATCAAATCTGATCCTCATCTGGAACCGGCTATAAACATTTTGTGTGTTACATTTTTTTATGCTTGAAATTGCCGACAAAAACATGATTTTACAACTTAAAACACTTAACTGAAATTTGTAATTTTTATGTTTTAGTATTAATCATTTTTTCATCAAACAGGTACTTCCGTAATGAAAATTAATGTAAGTATAAAAATAAACGCAAAAAAGCTAAAAGGAAGGAAATAAACTTTAAAGTGAATCAAACCCATTGTTTGATGATAAAGTATGTAATATTTCGTCTTAATATTCCACGTCCGAAAAAGTCTGAAATTGTTTGAAATTGAATAATTCGACTGCCTAATGTTTATCACAATTTTTACGGATGTTATCGATTTTATTTACGCGAGTTTTATGAACTGTTTTAGTCTCAAACACTTAAACATTTTTCAGAATTCCTACGCGTCCTCTATCTAGCCTTACTTTTTTAGGAGTGAATCTTTTGAATCTAAATCATTCTGTCAGATATTCTTCACTATTTTTGCAGACTATTCCAATTGTACCTTCCCGAGTTTTCGCAATTTCTTCGAAAAGGAGGAGGATCCGCGCCCCTCGACTAACATTTTTCATGATTATAATTTTCTGCGTCCGAAACAGCCGAACGCATTCTCCATCCAGCTTTCTGGAGTCGACAGTCAGATATTTTGTCAAATTTTTACGGATTTTTCTAATTTTAATTTTGCGAGTTTTCGCAACTTTCTCGTGGAGGGGTGTCCGAGCACTCGATTATAATTCATTATCTCTATCTAGCCTTCGGGGGGGGGGAGCAGGAGAGTAAACATTTTCGAAACTAAATTATTCGACTGTAAGTTATTTCAATTTTACAATTTTTACAATTTAAATTTTTTTTTCAACTTTTTTCGAAAGGAGTCGGAGGTATCCGACCAGAATTTTTTCGATTTTAATTTTGTGAGATACCCCAACTTTTCTCGAGAAGGAGGGGTCTAAATTTTCTGACCAATTTTTTTGAACGATCGAAACCGTCGGACATTTTTCCGAATTCCTACGCCTTCTTTTTCTAGCCTTCGGAGAGAAGGTAACATTTTTTCACATTAATGAGTTACCATCGAAACTAAACTAACGAGTGGAATTTCAATTTTTTGGGATAAACGGAAGTTTGTCTAATTCATCTTGCAAGATTAGACCTAAACAAACTATTATTGTTAAAAGCTTATAATTCAATAATAATAATAAAAAAGTGGTTTGTCAGGTGTTGATAATGACAATTCATAAATATTTATTTCAATGCGTAATGTAAATTTTAATTAGGTGTTTTGAGTTGGGAACTGGTTTTTCTCCCGCAATTCAGAACATGAAAAATATGAATTACCAACATTTTCATAGTTTTATGAAGAATTTTGACTGTGGATAACATTTCTTTGAAAACAGTTGTTATCACATTATCTCTGGGAGATATTCTTAGTGAAGTTTTTATTTCCTAGTGAAAAGATATGAAAAGTTCATAATAGCTTACGATTTCAATATATATTTAAAAAAATAGGCCATACTAATTGACATTATATGCTTTATATCTTAGTATCTATCAACTATATTTCATAATTTCCTATTTGACTAGACTAACTATCTGTATTATTTCAACCCTGTACTTTATAAAAATTATATCACTCAAACCAAATAAGGCATTCAGAACCTGCGAAAATCTCTAATAGATATCGATTGGTAATTCATATTTGAGAATTCGGCAGCAGACCTCATATTTCCTTCTGTTATACTTTCTTAGGAATCCCTTTCTGAATTTTCCATTTAAAGCGCCTTAATATAACCCCACTGCAACTTTATGACAATCATTGCAGAAAATGAGAAATAAACTAGCGGCCATTGAAACAAATATTCGAAATATCTTAAAAACTGCATTCGACCCATGTACTGCATATTCTTCAAACAAAACTAGAGGTTCAGGCACAAACATAAGAATACAAATGCAATCGTAACCAGTGCAAGTACTCAGCGAGAAAAAATATTCCAAGGAGGAGAGATTTCTCAATTAATCGCCAAATAATTCATCAAACGTGAAGATTTTAGTTGAGTTGGCAAAATCTTTTATTCAACAAAAATTTAAATTTAAAAACTACCATTGAAAAACTACTTATTATTCCGCGGATTAATTTTTACTACCAACATAGTTAGATATTCAAGATATTCACAAATAAGTGTTTTTTTTTAATTCATGTTTTACTTATAATTTACGAACAAATTTTTATTTGTACTTTATTTATAATTGACTGTAGTTTTCTTGTGATAAGACTGTGATATTTTACTCTGCTCTGCTAGGAGGGAATTTATTTGCATTACATTTACCTGTCTATAACGTATATTGTTCTATTTGAAAAATAAATATCAATAATATTATTACCTATCTATCTACAACGATCACATTGATCGCACATTCCACTTACCTGTTTTCAAAATAATCTTTTTGTCACAAAACATTGCGAAATCTGTTAAATGTCCAACGATAATTTTAACACTTTCGTTTACACAAACGTCTAATAATTATTAAAACACTGAAAACGCACATGTGAACAAATATACAAATGTTATTAAATGCATCATGAAAATACCTAGACGTCTCATACTGAAATTTATGTACCTAACACCAAAGAAAAATACGACCAAAATGACTATGAAAATGACTATGAAAAATTTCCTGTAAGTATTATATTTGAAGTCATGCTGCAGGCATAATAAAAAATAGGGCATATATAGATATACCGGGTGTTTTATAAATGAATGCTGATCCTAAAGGACGGTAAACTTTGGATAATGTTAAGAAACATTCTTCATATGAACATACTTTATAAAAGGGGTTGAATCTCTAAAACCGCTTTATAAATATACCTATACATTTTTTTAAATATTGGTACATACGAATAACGCATAAAAATGTATTGTTTCCAGTAAAAAGTTTTTGCATTTAATTAATTCAAGAATCGTCCGTCGAACAGATCGAAAAAAGGCAGGAGAATATTTTTAGGGAAAGAACGAGAACCATTATAGAAATTATCTAAATTGGAAAAAAAACGCGGCATATCCTTATTTGGATTAAAAACTTCCAACAACCTGTATTTCAGAAATGATGCAGTTGCAGATCTATATTCCTTTTCCTATTTTGGATGAATTTTAATGAATGCAAAGCGCTCTCGACTTTCGTCATTGCTTCATGTCAGATAACAGGAGGTTTCACATTAGGGGTCATAGACAGAAGAATCTAGGGAAAAAAACTGGAAAAGAAAACTCGGAAAAAATACCCCCGAAACAAAAAACCAAAAAAAATCCTGGGAAAAAAACCGGAAAGAAACCCCCCGGAAAAAACCCCTATAAGCGATAACAATGGCCAGTACACAAAAAGTAATGAAATTTCAACTGTCTGTCATGATAAAGAAACTAGACCATATTTGATTCATTTTACAATACCAATAAAAGTTTTAACCTATCCTGTGGAATGTTCATCGTCGACGACCAAAAAAGACGATTTTTTATATTTTTATAACGTTCCTGAACGAACTAACCTAGTGACAGATTCGCCTTTTTGCAAGGCTGGAAAATCTGTTGTTCCACCCCTCTGTATTGTAAAATGAATTAAATATGGTCTACAGTCTAGTTCCTAAATTGTAGATAGTGACTCATCGGTTGTACGGTTCATGATTCATATAAAGCAGGTCAAAAAATAGAACAGAAATAAGCTACTTTGGCTTCAAATTAATTTTTACTTTGCCACTTTCGTACATCCACTCCGCACTTTCAAATCCCGTAAAAACCAGAAAATGTACGATGAGTCACTATCTACAATTTAAGAACTAGACTATAGTTTCTTTAACATGACAGTTGAAATTTCATTACTTTTTGTGTCCTGGCCGTTCTTATCGCATATAGGGGTACTTTTTCCGTTTTTTTTTCGTTTGCCTAGACAGAAACATTGTAATGTAAATAATTGAAATTCTAACGAGAAGACATGTTGGAAATTCAGAAGGCCATGTGGGCTGTTAAGAATAAAAAGGCCCTTTATAGAATGTTAGACGTTAGAATTCCAGTTATTTACATTTTAACAATGTTTCAGTCTATGCTATTGTAAAACACTGGCGATGACGAAAGTCGAAAGCCCTTTGCATTAATTAAAATTACTTTATACAATTCACACAAGTGTATTCAGCTTCCCACATTTTATGTAACGAGTTTTAAATTTGTGATTCAGGCTATCAGTGTTGGAAATAAAACAGGATGCAAAACATAATCGAAAAATAAAACTTGAATTTTACCAACAATATTGTTTCTGTGGCGTGATGAGAATGATATCAACGAAAGTTTCGTGTAAAAATCAAAAATTATTAAAACTGAAACTAAAAGCTAAGAACTTCCATTGTTTTTCAGCCTTAGGTGTCAACGATTCCCGCGAGAATGCATGCTGTGAAAGGGCAATCCTAATGAACGAGTTTCTATAGGAAATTATAAAGTACAAACAATACTTTTTCTACGAACTCATTGAAACAACAAAATTGTATTAAATTCAATTGAAATCTGTTAGGTTATCATGAAAGTTCCGATCGGCAGACCAAGACCTACTCTGTCAGGCAGTGAAGTATTAAAAGAATGGAGTTGCCACGGGAATGTATCAAAAATTTTTCTTAGATATTAACGTGTTGCATATCCGTATGCCAAACGATGTCATTTTAGGTATGATTGAAAAAATATAATAAATTAGTAACGCACTAATAAATTTATTGGGTAAAATCCCGCTATCAAGAATATGGGTGCTACACCACTGTCCGGTCTGCCAACAGTTCAGAAGGCTTTGTCCGGTAGAGAAAAAATGCACGGCAAGATTTTTCTTGGTTGTAGTCGTTGACACAAGATTCATCTGAACGATATTGGGAGATGTCAAATTTCAAAGTCCCAACTTGAAAACTCATCAACCACCAGATTGTGAGAAGTCGACAAATTATCCATATTTCTGTGATATCTTCAACTCTTGATCAATATAATTCTCTCTTTAGTTGATTAATCTCCAATATCTCATTTGCACACTTAAATATAACCCAACTTCCTATCATTACATACTGCAATGCGCATGCGGGTTAATTTCTATCAATGCGTCGACTGGGGTATATGGTTGGACGAATGGTAAAATTTACCGCTAGCATCTGAACGACCCAACTTATTACCAGACGTTTGCATCTGAACGCATTCCTGAAAATTAGTAGGATGGTGAGGAACTAACAATATTACACAGGGTGTTCCTAAACATCGGGTACATCTGAAAGAGGAAAATTCCTTGGCGTAGATCTGTAATAAACCGTTTGCGGACCTACGTATATGAACTTTAAGTCGTAAAATAAGACAAGGAATTTCCCCCTTTCAAATGAACATGATGTTTAGGAACACTCTGTATATAGTGTCCTTCAAAAAGTAGGTATATATCATATGGAACACATTTTAATAGTAATTTATTATGAAAGTTGATTAAGGCATCAAGATTTGTTTGAACAAAGATGAACAATAGATTTTCTTTCAAATAATCGCTTAATAGGGGTTTGTTGGTTTGGATTTCAAAACAATTTCAAGGAGAAAGCTGTTTTCACTACGGTTTCACTAGTGCCATACATTTTAACGCTCTACTGCAACTTTTATCGTTGCCATTTGTGCATATAATACGGAACTTCTGGTTAAAAACATATTTTCAATGGGACACACCCTGTATTTCACATAATTTTTGAATTATGGTCAAGTTTTTTATTAGAATCCATGAATCATTTCATGTTCTTTAGACAGATGCAGCTGCTTGAAAACACGTAATTTTTATGTAAATAACCATTTTCAACATTAAATATTGAAGGTTCAACAAATTACACACCATTCATCCACCGTATAATTGACAGAGTGTAACAAATGTAGGTCCGGTAAGTGGATGAAAATGAGACGTAGTCCAAATGCACTTCCCTATTAATTATCCCATAATTATAATTTCACGGGAGGATTTACACGAACTAATATTATTATTGACTCATATTTATAATTTTTAGAAAAACAATGTCACTTACCCCTCAAGTACCTGTCTGGGTTGTTGATTAACTTCGGGTAGGACATTCTTATTAATATTTCTGAAAAAATAATCGTTATACCTACACGAAAAAAAACTTCAGTACAATACCTACGATTTTCCTCGATTATGTCTTAGATTTTTAACCGCTACCGATCGTAAAGTTCGTTTACGACGTCTGGACATCGCTACTGTCGATTTGGGCATTGTAATTTGAGAACACACTGTTTCAAATCACAATAATTTTACAGGAAGATGAACCAAGTAAACATCACTCAACTAAATGAAAATATCACCTATAAACTATATCGAAAATTTAAAGTACCGCGGAGATAATGTAACGAGCCTGGAGCCGGACCTGTCGCACGGCGTTAGGTTACTGCTGCATTCCGATGAACCGGTAACTTCATTCGTTCAAGAATCGCGCAATCTCGAAGCGAATAAACAATGTCGAATAGTTAGACCGTTCTGACTGGCGATTTAATTCAACAAATAAAAAGTCAGGGTATCATTGGAAGAAGAACTGACCGCCAATCAAAATGATGTGCCACTTGACCCCCTTCCCATTAAAGATTCTAAGGGTAACATATACCCCTCCTAGGAGGTTGAACCACGAGGGCTGCTACATACCGGGTGGCTACGGAAGTATTGCCTACGGAATATCTCAGATATTGTATGAAGTAGGTTTGTGAAATTTGGAGCGTCGATATAATGACATAAGAGTTTGAATTTGAGCATATTGACATGTCGAAGTTAACTTCCGGTCTGACCGGAAGTAACATCAACTTTCTTATTTTGAATGGAAACCCTATTTTTTGTCTTTTCGCTTTATTCAGCATTCAATTCCCTTTCTAATGACATATCACAAGTTGGTATCTAACCAGAAACTAGATCAGAAAAAAATTATTATTGAAATTCACCGAGTAGGCCGTGGAAGCAAAATGAAAGCCAAAAATTGAAAAGTTGGCTATGGAAACCATACGTCACTTGATAACAGTTGCTACAACTGTGATATTTTATTTTCATTCGTCGGCGTTATAAAAAGCCGCCAAAAAATATATTGGAAAAATCGGGAAAAAAACAATACTCTGTAGGACCATAACTTAAATAGGAACATACAACTTTTTCTTGCCTGTACTATTCAGCATAACCATTCCTTTCTAATGATATAATAGAAAGTAATGTTTTGAAATGAAATACCAAAAAATCCAATTATTATTCTTCAAATAACAAAACAGATTATCGCCATACGCAAAAATAACATTAAAAATAATGTGGAATGATAAATTATATTCTGTAGGTTCTAGGTTAAATAGGAACATAAACGTACTTACTTACTTATTTTCGAGTTGATTCGAATTTTTTCGTACACTTTGGTCGCTTCCACCTCTGAGGCGTCAGCAATATGATTATGTTCTTTTGTTATTTTACTGATTTTATCGTCGACAGTAATTATTCTCGCTGGACAGTTTGTTTTTCTTTTTTCAAAAAATGCGCACTTCCAATACACTTTTTCACCTTTTTCAACATCTTTAAAATAAAAATGTCCCTCGAACAACAATTTACGTTTTCCTTTTTCTGAACAAACAAATTCTGCATCCATATTTACTTGCACAGGGTTAAATTAAAACTAATTTTATTTTATGGAACACAATCCCTTTTATACCCACTCAGGTCAGTTGCAAACTTGGGATTAGATAAATTAAAACTAATTTTATTTTATGGAACACAATCCAAGGGATTATCGACAGTTGCAAACTTGGGATTAGATAAATTATACCTGATTTATATCTCTGAACAAAGTCATTCCTTTTGGATACTTCGAAGAATTGTTATTCGAAGAATTATTAGTCGAAGAATTGTTTATTCGAAGAATATGGTATTCGAAGAATTGCATTTTCGAAGAATTGTTTTTCGAAGAATTGTTTTTCGAAGAATTGTTTTCGAAGAATTGTTTTCGAAGAATTGCTTTCGAAGAATTTTCCGGTTCCCTAAACGTACTTGGTCTGTGCCATCGTCCATAGATATTCTAATATCTACCTATGGACGATGTTTGTGCTATTCAGAATAATCATTCCATTGCAATAATCATTCGAACCAAAATATTAACAAGTAGGCTGATTAAGATGTATTTTGGAATGAAACAAAAAAGAAACGAGAGCTCTCACGAACGCTGCTATCCATATTATTTTGACGTTCGAAGTAGTGTTTTTGATTCTGCCATTTTAAAAGGGTTTGGAAATCGAAATCAGTTAGTAGAATATTCAAAAAATGCCCCGTTATTCACGAACCGAACAAATTGACATGCTTCTCATATATGGTGAATGTTTAAAAAATTCTTATGCCGCTGAACGATTGTATTTAGAGCGATATCCAGGGAGGCAGCAACCGTCAAGAAGGTATTTCCAGTGGCTTGAAGAAAAATTAAGAACTGAGCCTGATGTTCACGAAGACCAAGAAGCATTTGTTATTAATGAGGAAACTGAAATTAATGTATTAGCTTTAGTACAATATGATAGCACAATTTCCTCAAGGCAGATTGGCGTCGAATTAGCTATAAGTAAGGACTCTGCTAGGAAAATTTTGAAAAAACATCGATTTAAATCCTTCAAGTATCAGTTGCATCAACATTTGTATGAAAATGACGGTGAAAGGCGCCTGGAATATTGTAATTGGTTTCTTCGTCAAAATGCTGAGAATCATCTATTTAACTATTATATCTTGTTTACGGACGAGTCAAGATTTACCAACAATGGATTATTTAACAGGAATAATACAAGGTAGGTACTGTACTTTATTTGGATTATTGTCGATAGTCGAAGTGTAAAGTGCTAAAAGTGTGAACGGTCTTTTGTTTCAGGTACTGGGCGATAGAAAACGAGCACCGGTTTCGACAAGGTGGCTTCCAGAGGAGAGATTTGGTGTGAATGTTTGGTCAGGAATAGTTGGAACTCATATTGTTGGCCCCATTCTTTTTCAAGGCCAACTAACCAGAGAGAGATACTTTAATTTTTTAACGAATGAAATTTCGGAATTCATTAACAACCTACCAGCGGAAATAACTGAGAGAATGTACTTCCAGCAAGATGGCGCCCCTCCGCATAATTCAAGAATAGCGAGAAATTATCTTCAAAATCGCTTTCAAGAGAGACTTATAACAACCCATGGTCCAGTCAGGTGGCCACCAAGGTCACCTGATCTTACTCCGTGCTAATTTTGTCTATGGGGGCATTTTAAAAATAGGATGTATTCCACACAGCCTACAACTCTACATGAGCTAGAAGTAAAAATTCTTAGAGCTTTCCAAGATATCACGCCCCAAATGTTGAGAAACGTTTTACATGAAAATATCACCAGAGTCAATAAATGTATTGACGCTGAGGGAATGCATTTCGAACATTTGTTTTGAATTTATTTTATCTTTAATCCTATCAATTTCAATTTTTTTTTTTTTCGATAAATCTGTTTTTTGTTATTTGAATAATAATAATTGGATTTTTTGGTATTTCATTTCAAAAAATTACTGTCTATTATATCATTAGAAAGGAATGGTTATGCTGAATAGTACAGGCAAGAAAAAGTTGTATGTTCCTATTTAAGTTATGGACCTACAGAGTATTGTTTTTTTCCCAATTTTTCCAATATTTTTTTTGGCGTCTTTTTATAACGCCGACGAATGAAAATAAAATATCACAGTAGTAGAAACTGTTATCAAGTGACGTATGGTTTCCATAGCCAACTTTTCAATTTTTGGCTTTCATTTTGCTTCCACGGCCTACTCGGTGAATTTCAATAATAATTTTTTTCTGATCTAGTTTCTGGTTAGATACCAACTTGTGATATGTCATTAGAAAGGGAATTGAATGCTGAATAAAGCGAAAAGAAAAAAAAATAGGGTTTCCATTTAAAATAAGAAAGTTGATGTTACTTCCGGTCAGACCGGAAGTTAACTTCGACATGTCAATATGCTCAAATTCTAGCTCTTATGTCATTAGATCGACGCTCCAAATTTCACAAACCTACTTCATACAATAACTGAGATATTCCGTAGGCAATACTTCCGTAGCCACCCGGTATATTCCTTGAAAGTGTTCCCCTTGAAAATAAAATTGACCTGTTTTTTTGATTCCTCGTATTATTTACTGGAAGGAAGATATTAGGGGTAGAAAGTTTTCAAATTGACACCCTGTATACGTATCCTATTTGAAAAATAAACGTTAGTGTCCCTTGCGCTGAGTTCAATATTTAGAGAAGACTGTACCACAGATAGTTTTTACAAAAAATAAAAACTGATCTATTCGAGTCTTTTTTTTCTTGTACTTCGTCACACTGGAAAAAACTTGGGATAAAGTTTCGATGTGACACCTGGTATAGCTGTAATAAAACACGTACCTTTTGAAATTCCAACCCCTTCGCGACTTTTTCACAATTATACGAGGCATGGTTTATATTGTCCTTATAGATTTGAAATGTTCACAAATACCACAATGGATTTTCACTGGAACACTGTAAGTATACGTGATATGCAAAACTTCTAGGTCTTTGTCATCTTTTTATTACACTTACTATTCTGAATCACTTTTAGAATTTCAAAAACTATACAAAATGATCAATAACTATTATTTTGATTAAAAAATATTATATTGATTAACATATATCCATACATACAGTGCACGTCAAAAGTCCGTTCCTCTCCTACTAATTTTTGAACCACCTGGTATATCGCAACGAAATTTGGAGGGCTTGAATGGGAGATGAAAACCTACTTTTTCATGAATCGAAATCGAAGCTAAAAGTTTTAAAATGACGGCGGAGCGCCATCTTCAATATTCTTTTTACACCCCGTATACTATTCCATTTTTAAAATCTACTCATAATTCTCAACAGTTTTGCCTGATTTCAAAAGTTTTCGAAATATCAACGTTTGACATGTGACAGTTTGATCATTTGAAACCCAATCAAAAACACTACTTTTCATTTCAATCAAGCTTATATTGAAAAAAAAGACGTAAACGCGGTACTTAATATCTTGTTTACTGTCAAACTGAACTGCTAACTGTAAAAGAGTCCGTTGGGCGCCTAATCATTTTATGAAAAATGTAACCATGACTCGTAGTGTAGACGATAAATTTGAAGAATTTTTGATTTTTGGAGAAGCTAGAAGAAATTTTCATCCAGCAGTCCATATGTATATTTTCATCAGAGGCACTCTTACATGAGTTCTTTACAAAAATCTTTCAGAAACTGAAATTGAAACTTGAATAGGACAAATTGTATTCAGCAACCAGGAAGAATTTGAAACTCGTGAAATCATATTCCAGCAGGATGGGGCACCTCCCTATTTCGATCGCATGGCTAGAAAGTTTCTCGATACAAACTTTCTGGGGCTATGAATAGGTCGCAAGGGAAGTACATAATGGCCACCAAGATCTTCGGATCTTACATCTCTAGATTTTTTTCTTTAGGGGGTATCTGGAGTCAGAAATCTATGCCACTGAATGGCAAAGAATAGAAGAGTTGGTTCGCAGAATAAAAGATACATGTGAAGAAATAGATGATTAGACTATCATCAACGTGGAGAGAAGCTATTTATAATAGGGCACTTAATTGTCGTCAACATTTAGAAGGGACCACTTTGAAAACTTAATGAACTAATTTGTTTTGATAGTGAATTTACAGGACACAGTCGTCATTTGTCGAATTCATTAAGAGATTTACTTACAAATTAAATACAATACGGAAGTGACCAAAATCCATACTTTATTTCAAACCGGAATGTCACTTATCAAAAGTTAATATTTCGAAAACAATTGAATTTAGGAGTAAAGTGTATTAGAAGAAAAAGAAGAAGATTCTTCGAAAGTTTGAAGACGTGGTTCAAGTCAAGAATTAGCCAAGAAATATTGGTAGGTTAGGCTTTGCTACATACATTGAAATTAATGAAGAGTATATTTTAGACCGACAGACTTGCAAGTATTACACATTTCTTGATAATTCAAGGTACATTGGTATTTTTTTGCGGAAGATGCGAGTTTGTTTCCCCAATAAACGAAACAAAACTGTGGTAATTCATTCTTATTCATAAAGTATTATTGATTACTTAATCCACACATGCCTGCACATGTGTGTTATGAGCGGCTATTTAGGTAAACAAGCGGCTATTTAGGTAAGCAAGCGGCCATGTAGTTAGACAAGCGGCTATTTAGGTGAACAAGTGGCCAGTTAGGTAAACATGGCTATTCATGTAAACAAAGAAATATTAGCGTATATAAATGATTTTATGCTGTTCATGAAAAATATAATCTATCATTTTCTTCAATTCATCTCGATTAGCTTGTAAGTATGAGACAATTTAAATAAACATTAATAATGATCAAAGAATAACTCCCTCGGGCTAAAGCTCTCGGGATATTCAGTTTATGTTCATATGGTCTCATCAAATTGTCAAAATACAAGGTACTCTCGAAGGAATTGCGGAGAAAATATCAGTCGGGTATTTGTCATGATCTTGGGATATAACTTACGATTATTGTAATAGGGTTGAATATTTTTTATATTCCTATCCAAAAACAAATTCAAAACCGCTCTCAGAAGATGTCATTGAACAGTGTAATATCAACTACTTATTTACTTTGTCAATCATTAATTCCACAGCTTGTATTCTTTATCTCATAGGTATGTATCATTTTAATGTGTTTAATTTATATAAATTATAATAGTTTATTTCAATTAATGAAACTATTGTAAAAATGAGGAACTAGCATATAATAAATAAATAAAGAAATTCCGTCGAAATCATCTGTTAGTGCATGGGTTCCATAATAACCAAACGACGTCTATTTTTCAATGTAAGTGAACGACATAAGTTTGTGCGTATTAGTCAGGTCTTCACCATCCTTTATAGACATTGTTTCGTTCAATGAAAATTAAAAATATACCGACATTTTCAGTAGATATTAGTTGTCAAAATGTAATAAGAAATGAGAATTAACAAAAGAAATTAAATTAAATTAATTAATTAATTAAATATTATCAGCCACCGATTGCCCAGATACAACAATTTTATTATTAATCATGAAGCATTATAGATAATTAACTACATGGAACAACTAACATGTCTGCCAGTTGACACTGTAATAGAATTTTATAAACATAATCAATATATTCAGCAGGCAGACATTCATCATGTTTTTATATTATGTTCTGGTTGGAAAAACCATCAACCACTTGTGAGGTGATTTGTCTGAGAGAAAGCTAGACACAACTGGGGGATCAAGTCATAAGAAGTAAGCTTGGGGGAGTGACTGGTGTCAAAAACAATTAATCTTATGTCAGGGCCAGAGTTTCACCTTCACCATATTTTTCATTAGTGACACTGCGATTGGAGGTGGTTATTATACCTATTTTCAGTCACAACAAAGCTTCCTTCCCACTTATTTTACGAATCTGTATATTAATACATGTTTATTATAATGAATAACAAAGAAAACAGGTTAAAAAATGTACTTACACAAAAGATGACGTTGGTGGTTGGAATTTTGAATTTAATGCCGTGAAGTTTTTGTAACACGGTTTGCTGTGGTAACCTATTGCAGACGAAACATCATACGGCAGTTCCACATCTTTGTAACGAAATTTATATTCGATTCTCATTTTCAAAATGTCTTTACACTTTTGGAGAGTTCTCAGGTTGAACAATTTAACGTAATTTTCCTTCAAGCACACGAAACACCTCGCTTCAGACATTTTCACCTCACAAGTTAGCTAAAACTGCTAAAAGCACTGATCAGCAGTGTTGCCAGAAAGTTTTCAACGTGTGTACCACTCTAAGAGAGCGAAATGTACCACATTGTACTTTCAGTTTGCGCACAAAGTTTTGTTTTCTTCATAATCCTACTAATCTCATAGAACATGAACATTCGTGACGCTTGAACGCATGCGCAGCATCTGCTAATAGAATGTAATTTCTCTGATAAGCTCCGGAAATGAAATTTGAAATTGCCCTGGGATTGATTACTTGTGATCCAGTTTGACATTTGACGTTGACGAATAAAACATATTTCTATTTTGATATCATGTTCCATAAATCATTATATCTGGGGAAGCTAACCTTCTGTTTTGTGTCTCAATGCAAACCACGGAGTACTCTGTATCATAAAATTGAAGTTTTCTGTTCTGAGCTCTGTACCAATACTCCACTGAGCATGAATTGATTAACTTTGATATTCGACATGATTTTAAATATCACGACTTTAAAATCATACAAATGTACCACTTTTTGGTCTCTTTCGACAATGTAGTACCACTGTACTTCAACCGCCTCCAAAGTACCACATGTGGTACAATCTACCACTTCTGGCAACGCTGCTGATCAGTTGATCACGGTACACGGTAGTGTAAAGTCAAGCAGGAAGGGGTGTGATGTACGTCAACTGAACGTTGTGGGGTGAGAATTGGAGAAATATGCTTCTTAATTCTTTTCAATACAAACAAGGATTGCTGCTTATGTAATTACTTTATACCAGTGACTTCTGTATATGTCTGCCCTTATCGATATGTTCATGTTAACGGTATATAAGTTCATTGTAAATGATGGCAGACATATGACGATTGTTAATTGTCATACAAAAATATCTTACAATTCTATTAATTAGTAATTTTTACTTCAAACTCATGATAACGTCTGCCGTTAAAGAATTTGAGTGGCAGACGTTAGTTTGTTGTACAAACTTGATGTAAGTATATAAAGTTAGCAAGGCCACTTGCCGGAAAATCGATGAAACCTATTCCAGTATTTGTCGAATAATTGTCGAGAATTTGTCGCGCTTATAGTTTTTTTTATATGGGGTGGCTGTGCCAACTTTATATTAAGTTAGCACTGCCACTAATATAACTTATAATCATCAAACTTTATCACTGTGGTAACCAACAATTGTCGAGTAACTCTCGATGTCTATTTGAAGTAAAAAAAAATGCGAAAAATCTTTTCTTTACAGCTTATGTATTTTTTATTGGAATTCTTGATATTCGGGGATATTTTGAGTAAGTGGCAACACCGCATGCCTGTAAGGATAATTTGAGGTTTTTTCATTAAACTATTGTCAAATATGAATTGATTAGGCATTCTTCTTAAAACAAATGAAAAATTTTTTTTGTGAAAAATAGGAAAACTCAGTGTTCAATGAAAAAACTCATCAAACTTGGTGCTTAGATAATATCGAGGCCGGAAATAATTGAATTTTACCGATTACAGGTAGTTTTTCTGCTTCCAGAAATTTCAACGTTCCACGACCAATTTGATTTTTTCATTCGACAATTGATTAGTTCATTTTCAGTCACAGAAAAAATAATCCAACCAAATTATGTGTGTATATTACTAGGAAAAGGGAATTTCTTCATTAATTAGCGTTTTAAAGAAGTAATTTCCGGGCTCTTCAAGAATGAAAATTTCCACGAAAAATATGTTTTCGTCGTTCGATAATTGTTCCTTAAATTTCCGCCATAAAAAATTATATTTAATCATCATACAGTGCGTTGGTAATACCGAGAGACTGGAAATAATTGAATTTTACCAATTGCAGGTAGTTTTTCTGCTTCCGGAAATTTCAACGTTTCACGACAAATTTGATTTAGTTATTCGACAATTGATTAGTTCATTTTCAGTCGCAGAAAAAATAATCCAACCAAATTATGTGTGTATATTACTAAGCAAAGTGAATTTCTTCATTAATTAGCGTTTCAAAATAATTGTTCGGCTTTTCAAGAATGAACATTTCCACGACGAATATGTTTTTGTCGTTCGACAATTGTTCCATAAATTTCCGCCCAAAAAAAATATATTTAATCATCATTCAGTGCGTTGGTAATACCGAAAGACTGGAAATAATCGAATTTTACCAATTATAGGTAGTTTTTCCGCTTCAGGAAATTTCAACTTTCCACGAAAAATTAGATATTATCATTCGAGAATTCATGAGTTGATTTTAAGTCACAGAAAAAATAATCCAACCAAATTATATGTGTGTGTATATTACTAAGAAAAGGGAATTTCTCCATTACCTAGCGTTTGAAAGTAATTTTCCGGCTTTTAATATCTCCTTTTTCCACCTTTTGTATTTACTTTTTCAGTTATAAAAAAGTAGGTGTTTTCTCGGACAATGTGTTCGCCAATCCTTCAGTGAATTTGTGAGCCTACAAAAAAATAATCAAGTCTGATGAATTTTTCACAATAAAAGAATGCATAATCCATACATATTTGACAATAGTTTAATGAAAAAAGCTCAAATTATTCTTATAGGTATGCGGTGTTGCCAATTACCCAAAATTTCCCCGTATCAAGAGTTCCAATAAAAATTACATATATAAGCTGTAAAGAAAATATTTTTCGAATTTTTTTTACTTCATTTATTTAAAATTATTTACTTTTGCCACTGTCTCTACAATCAAAATTTGTTTAAAAAAAAGTTCTCTCCGTAAAACTGCTGCCCCTCACAACCTTACACCCCTCAGAAGCCTTCAAGAAACTTGTACGAGCTAGGGAAGACGAGGCCCTTTCCTTTTAACGTGGGATGTCATGCACGTCTATAATATACCGGGTACACCCCCCGTAACCCCGTTAATTTTAAAGGTACTTGATTGAAATTTGGGATATCCCATATAAATAATAAGCGGCACTTTTTGTTCTAATTTAATGCTAAGAAGTTAAATGAAAAAAATGAACACAAAACATTACAACAATTGTTCGAAATGCTGTCCATTAACGTCAATGCACTTCTAAACTCGCATAGCTGTTTCTTGAAGAACGTTCGCTAATTGCTGGGCCGTTATAGGTCTTCCCGGGTTGTAACGGCGGTTGTTGCATAGACAATGTTTTTTAAATGGCTCCAAACAAAGAAATCAAGAGGTGTAAAATCAGGTGACCTTGGAGGCCATCGTACAGGACCATTCGTCGAAATTACGTTTTCTTCGAATGTCTGTTGTCAATTACTATTCTTGAATTATGGGGAGGAGCTCCATCTTGTTGGAAATACATTCCCTATCGTAAATGGGCAGGTTATTCAGTTAACCTGTCCTCAATTTAATTTTGCAGAAATTCTAATTATCTAGCTCCAGTCAAGGGTCCTTCAAATATTAATGGACCAATGATTCTACGACCGAATAAGTATTCCAAGCCAAACATTGAAACCGCACTTGAAAGTTACCATGATCCTGTTACAACCGTTATAGAAAACTTTTTTTGTGGATTTTCAGAAAATGTTATTTCTTATAAAAGTTTGTCTATGATTTGAAACCCAATATAACTGCATAAAAATACATGAAAAGTATTTCATTATTATAAAAAAGGTTTCAATGAAAAACTTACAAAAACAAAACGACAATACAATAGAGAGTTTAATATACCTGCCCATCAAGGGATTATTAAAGGAATACGTTAAACTTCTGATTTGTGAGTGGCATTCTTATTATTTTCACTTTTCCGATAAAGTCTAGCAACTGTTCAGAAAAGTACCATGAAGTATTTTGTCAATTTGTTATCAATATTCTCACTTACTTGCATTTGAATATCCTAGCGATTCTTGTTTTTGTACTCATGCGCCTTATACTCAAACGCATTCTCTTTTTAGGGCCAATGTTTCTCCAAGAACCTTTGCTTTCGTTATTCATATTGTTCAATAAGGAAAAGCCTTAGCTATGACTTTTAAAAATATACACTACACACAACTTTTACTTAACGAACTAAACTTTACCAAAATGGAACTTGAAATGAATATGAAAACACTTCGGTTTTTATCCCATTATTAAGTATAATAACTGAGTAACATATGTAAAAAATACCATTTCCAGGGGTACTTACATTATTAGTTCGAAACTGTGACCTACATAATTCTAGCTTTTAATATTTCAAGTTTTCAATTGATTTATTTCCATGACCTCCAACAAATTAATTTTCCTTCCTTCAATAAATTTATTTTTCATCTATGTTACTCAGTTATTAGGTATACATTATCGAGATAAATAACACCCGAAACCGGTCGCAATAATAAAATACCAACTGGAAATTACACATACTTAAGCGTTTTTCATTTCATTTCATAAACTTGATCAGGAAATTTCACAAAATAATTGAATCATCAATTACACAAACCAAAGTAGAACAAAAATAATCCAACCGCAAACCTAGAATTCAAAATAAGACGTATTCACGCGCCACCACTGTCGAGTTGAATAGACCGCATTAGTTTGACGTCAAAATGTATGCAACTAACAGTGCACACTGAGTCCTAACAAGTATTATATCTGAACGAAAATGCGCTAACATGAACCTTCAGTGACCATTACAAAAGGTTTAGAATCTGTGGTCACAATTATACTGCTATAAATTTAATTATTTCGCTATTATCAGCAATATTTAAGAAATGTATGCATTGGAATTCGATACAAAAAAGAATAACTACGACTTATGGTTGACGTAAAAAAAGTCTTCTAAATAACTTCTGAATAAATTCCAGAAAATCCATTATGCGTCAACCAATAGCGCATAACAGAATCGTGCTACTAACTTCATATTGTTTGCTCTTGTAGTCGTGTTCACAGAACACACATACTTATGTCATATGTCAAATGTAACTGAGATTTTCATAAGCACTCACCTCAATTTTGATCGTTTCTTTTGGTGCGGTACAGGAAAATTGAAACGTTTTCCCAAATTCCGCTTGAAAATAGTTGGCATTTTCGATTTATCCCCATTTTCAAAATGGCAAGAACATACAACAGAAAATTTGTTTGATGTTCGATCACCTCTCCTATAAATAATCCATCATCAAAACAGTAGGACACACGTGTATTTTGTTTACCTGATCAAAGTTTCCCATTTCTTTCTCAATTTAGGATCATTCGGAAACCGAAACATCTTACACTCTAACTTACTAGTGTGGTCGCAGTCCGGAGCAAAACACGAACCCATTATTCAGCAATCAACTTCCGAACACTGAATAATTCACGTTAAAAACTTGACCAAATCCTATGAGTTAATATAAAATGTAGACTTCGTTAATTTGTTCTATACCTAACTTTGGTCTTATTGGGAAAATTTCAAAATTACGCAAGTAGTGCTGGTGAACTAGACACGACGTTTTTCCATGGTATGCCATCCATAAATATTTGGTTGAACAGATATCAAGTATTATCAGGCCTTTCTTGTCATAAGCGGTGGTGTCTATATTTCAACTGTTTTCGCATTATTCATTGTTTTTTTATTATTTTGGTCAAATTGAGTTTTGTGATATTCTCTAGAGCAAAAAGTTCCGATATCAGGCTTAATTATTTGCAATACCCCAATCCATTACATTATTTTCCAATCGAAAACAAAGAGTTATGCAAAAAGTATCAATGTCTGCGTAAATGAAAATGTCTGATAAACTGTTTTCACCTTTCGACATCTTCAGCAATGTTTTCAAATTTGTTTCGCGACTAAATTATGAGCGCCATCTAGCAGGGACGCACTTCCTTGCAGCATGAAGTTACCTATAGATGCATATTCAAATTTATTTCGTCTATAAATTATGTATAATCCTTTTAGAAATTTGTTTTACGTAAATATCGTTTCTTCCATCCTTCATATCCTTTAATATTTACTTATTTCTTGTGAGAGCATAAAACAAAAAGAGCTGTTATGATACTTCATTTTCGTTCTTATGTAATCCGTACTTAAGGTCGAGAATGACGCATATAATTTCGCGCCAAATGATTTAGGACCCAATGTAATGTTGGTTGCATATTTGTGAGGTCATTACTAATGCAGTCCATTGTGCCAATGGTGTTTTTGTCCCCTGAGCAACTATTCGTAAACGATCTGATGGTTTTAAGGCGGCGCCGCCATCACATAATTCAAATGGGGCATTCATTTTCACAAAAATTAATTTTAATAAAAGTTACAACCCGACAGATCAGCTTTTATTATTTCAAAATAGATGGCCTAACAATGTACCAATCATTTGCCACTCTTTTAGCGATCTGAAAAAAGTTCACTCAACTTTTAGATCGGTAATATCTGTTTTCCATTCGACAAGTGAACTTACGCCATCTGCCCATCAATGTATAACTATAAACATATTGTGACAATACCAGCACAATGCTAGAAGACATGGATAGGCGTTTTTCGCGGTAAAATTTCTTTCGGAAATGATTAGCATGGATTTATGCGTTTTTCAAGTAATGTTTATAACATCACTCGATGAGGAATTCAATCTTGAAGACAATAAGCCTAATGTTTCATTAGGAAATGTATGTTCTAGCTCAATAAAACATACGACATGTCAAATGTTCAGTCAAAAATAAATCTCTGAAGGGAAATTGAACTACCGAATACAATAACTTATGAAAATTGAACGCCTTTGTAGAATTCAACCGCACTTGCGATTCCTATTGACTGCAGTAGTTTTTACACCTAGCATTTCCAAAGAAAACGCTTGCCCCGCCATCTATTGCATATTTGGCGGAGGCGCCCCCTTAACGAAGCTACTTCAGAGCTTCCCAGACCAGTGATTCATTGGAGAACTTTCCGGACTGATCATGAGTGTATGAGTGTATGAGAAGGAAGACAAGACAAGAACTACAGTCAAGTCAGTCTGTCAGTTATGCGGTCACTGATTCAGTTTTGTCGCGATAGTAATAATTAAAGTAGCCGAGTTTTTGTATGTTTATGAGGCCTATAGAATATTCGTAACAATACTCATTTATGGAAGTCTTTCAGGCATTTACGGAAGCGTAGAAGGGTCATGTGCATTTTTTATTTTTACCAATAATTACGACTAAGACGTAATAACGAGATAAAAGTCGTAATTGTCAAATTACGACCTAAAAACTCGTTCTTCCGACTTACTAAGTCGTAATTCAAACTTACTACAACGTAATTACAAGATCAAAATCGTAATTGTGAAATTACGACTCATTAACTCATAATTCTGACTTAATAAGACGTAATTACGACATAATATTCGTAATTACGACATAATATTCGTAATTGTGAAATTACGACTTACCAACTCATTCTACCGACTTACCAACTCGTAATTAAAACTTAATAACACGTAATTTTACAATTACGACACCAACTAATAATTCTGACTTATTAAGACGTTATTTCGATATAATATTCGTGATTGTGAAAATACGACTCACTCGTAATTACGACTAATTGAAGAAAGGACCAAAGGAATAAATTTTCTTAGTAAATCAGAATAGAGATTTTTAATGGAATGTTCTTAATTTTTCCGTCCTTGTTGCCAGGGAATGTACTCTGTGATTGGTTACTATAAGGTCAGGGAGTATAAATGTCATTTTCAACTGTAGCTGTCATGTCATTCAAACTCCCGCCATTATGGTAACCAATCACAGAGCGCGCCCCTGGCAACAAGGATGGAAAAATTAAGAACTTTCGTCTCTTTTTATTTGGGTTTCCAAATCCATTAGAAATCTCTATTAAGAGTAAGTAAATTGTAATTTTACATTAACGACTTTGATCTCGAAATTACGTCTTAGTAAGTCGGAATTACAAGTTAGAAAGTTGTAATTTTACAATTACGACTTTGATCTCGAAATTACGTTTTGAAAAGTCGAAATTACGACAAAGCAAGTCGGAATTAAAAGTAAGTCGTAATTTGACAATTACGACTTTTATCTCTTAATTACGTCTTAGTAAGTTGGAATTATGAAATTATGAGTTTTTAAATCGTAATTTTACATAAACGATTTGGATCTCGTAATTACATTTTAGAAAGTAAAAATTACGACATAACAAGTCGGAACTACAAGTTAGTAAGTCGTAATTTGACAATTACGACTTTTATCTCTTAATTACGTCTTAGTAAGTTGGAATAACGAGTTAGTAAGTTGTGATTTTACATTAATGACTTTGATCTTGTAATTATGATTTAGAAAGTCGAAATTACATCTTAGTAAGTCGTAATTGTTGGTCAAATCAAATATAAAAATCACGTGGCACTTGTACACTTCCTTAGACATTCACTTGATTCATTACAAGATTTAACAGGCGTTAACTGAACTTGAATAGTGTCTAAATTTTTAAAGCATCATCATTTGGCTTGGTGGGACTACTTCGAAGTATCTAAAATTCTAAATAGGATGGCTCATCTTACATTTCTGATTAAAATTTCTAGCTTGTCTTTGAATATTAATCAACAATTATATTATCTATAGGGTGTTTCATAATTGAAACCTTGAATGATTTCATTTCTGCGATACAGTGTATCTGTATTTTTTTTCCAAATTTGGTACTTGCAAACTAGTGGCGTTCCTGTTGACATGCCCCGTCATATTTGTAATCAAAATATTGATAAACTATTGTGTTTTTTTGTCAAATAAAAGTTATTTTATCTTCTTCTATATACACGGTCTCTTGACTTTGTTTCGTACGACGGATAGTTGTTGGATATTGGCTCAAACATTCTATACTGGCTATATGCACCACACCTCCAAATTAGAGCCCTACAGTCATTTCCTCATCAAATTAGTGGAGCTTTTCCAGGGGACAAGATTTTGCATGAGAAAGCTCTTGCAAAGCTGGGAATAATGGAAAATGCAAACATTGTTGCTATTCTGCTATGTTTAACAATTTAAGAGATCATTTCCTTCACGATCATCACCGAATTTGTTAATTCTGAAATCAAATTTGATAACAAAATACTAACATTCTCTCTCTTGAGATTCACATTCACAGTCAAATGGGCAAAAAATGAAAATTCGTTGCCTACATAAAAAATTACTACCTAGGTTGTAGAAAGAAAATGAAGATGAGCCATCCAGTAATCTAGAAACAGTTCATTTATGAACACAAGACATGGATATCGTATTATAAACGTAAACTATTGTTTATTTTGCTCAATGCAAATGGTTAGGTAGTTGAAAATTTATGATAAGTCAAATTTGTAATCTTCTTACAAAACAGATTAGAATCGTAAAAAAACTACAAATGAAGCCTACAAAAATATCTTACGGATTTTCAAATGATAAATATTATTAGGCACACTTCACTGACTATGCATTTTCCAAAACACAAATTATAAATTACTATTATTACGCGAATCGCGAACCGACGCCGACCGAACTCCTCTGTTTTCCGTTATAATTATGTCACTTGTCACTCTTTATGACATATTAGTCGCTTTCCAAGTGCAACAGAGACAGAGAGTAGCTCAGATTAACTCCGGGTATCTCCTGATCTGACCGACCACGAAAATCACGTTCCAGTTAAACCAGGTGAAGGAAAGTCAGGTGAAGTTCAGTCTTCCCTTAGTGGTACTCTCGGAAAGCCGTTATTACTCACGTTGTTTAATTCACCGCGTCCACCAACTGCGTACTCATCGTACTTGTTTGTTCGATTTCAGCCCCCGGACCATAGAAATATATTATATAACTTACCTTTCGTGGGTTGAAACTTCATTTTTTCGTAGAAAAAGGCTTGGGACTGCATTTGGTTTCAACAACATTCGACTACCCTTAATATATACATCGTTTGGAGAAAAATGTTTGCAGCAAATAACATTTTTATCGCTCAGGTGCTCCACGGTAGGATCTCTTCCCAACGCTCTCATCCAAATGTCATGCCTTGCTCTCGTCAAACTTAAAATAATTTGTATAAATCAGACATGAAATAATAATAGTGGATTTATGCAGCACAAATTGACACTAAACTACAATCAACATTTACACTTCAACTTCAACTGAGAAGATTAACCACTCATTTAAAATGGTTCATTTTATGCAGGAAAATTAAAATCAAACTGAAATTAATAGTTGGCCAACTTTCATCTTTCTAGTGTTAAATTTAAGATGTTAAATTTAATTATTGACACTACTGCGCGACTGTTGGTGCATATTTTGATTTCCGCGGGCTGAACGGCAGAATGACAGGGAAAATGGTACCTACATGATGTTTCGATTTTGTAACCTAACCAAATTGAATATACTCAACAATCGATAAATCAATTTGGTGTGTGTTTAACTGTATGGAATTTCGGAAGAATTGTCACAGAAAACAACAAACCAAGGAATAAAAAGCTAAAATATTCTCTTGTGTAATTTTTTTCGCATAAATGCCATACAATCCAAAGTTCAATTTTTCTTTTAGTTGAAGTTTAGTACAAGTTTGAGTCTAGTGTAAATTTGTGCTGCATAAATCCACTCGTATACTTAATTTTACCAATAATGAGTGATTTTAGTTATTGCAATCAACGATTCATATTCAATTCACTTACTAAAAATAATGGATTCCAGGAATATTTCCTTTGTTTTCACACCATAGCACCAAGCACGTCAACATTGTCAAAATTACTACAGAAAACCAAAACTAATAACACCAAAATACGCACTACTAATAAACAACAATAAGAAAAGCACATGTGACAATAAACACAAAACCAGCAAAACCGCCTCTGGTAAACTCACAGCCTATCTCTGGCGTCGACGTAAACTATTCACGCTGTTGCACGATCCTAAGAATTCAACGAAACCTTGAATACGTTTCTCGGTAATGTTAAGTAATCTTTGCCGTGATCTCGACTACGAAAATAAGAGTTTCTGAAATTTGCCAACGCTGCGGAGCTAGGAGACTGGTTATGGGCATGCGCATAGACGATTCCATTTGGAATTTTACACTTTTCAGAGAAAACGTAAAGGGGAATAGCAATCTAGAGAAAGTATATATAGTATATATCTATGCCCCGGACTCCGATGATTAGAAATGTTTTATAGAATCGAAATGTGACGTCATATTCGAAATATCGGTACTATGCTTCCCATTTCTAACGTTCGAATATGACGTTACATTCTCGACGCTATGAAACATTTCTAATCATCAGAGTCCCAGTGCACTACGACGTAACCACACGACCACAGGACCAAATACTTTCAACTTTCTTGAAACAAACTAATAAAAATTACGCCACTTCAAGGTAATTTGTTAAAACTATTCGTCCGGGACCAACGGGCTTCACAGTTGTTTCAGTAACCAAAATTGCAAACCATTCTATCAGTATAGAGACTCTTGTCAATAGGCCGATTCAAATACATGCGTGCCCATGCAGGGTTTTTGAAGCACATACGGTAAACGGCTTTTACTTACGTTTCTATGACAATGGTAAATTTTATTCAATTCTGTGATAATTTTGTCAATGCTGGAGTAAACTATTAGAGTTTTTCAAATAATTCCGATGTATTTTTCACTCTATCTCATGCATGCCTGCCCATGCAGGGTTTTTGAAGCACGAGCGGTTTAAACGCCTTTTACAAACGTTTCTATCACAAAAACATTCGGTTCCAGTTTTGTCAATGCTGGAGTAATGCTATTTGAGTTTTTCAAATAATCCCGACGTATTTTTCACTGCCTTTAAGGCCGATTCAGATACATATGTGTGCCCATTCTGCAAGAGATGAAAGATATAGTGAAAAAATACATCGGGATTATTTGAAAAACTCAAATAGCATTACTCCAGCATTGACAGAATAAAGTATTACAGAACCTAATAAAATATGTTCTTGTAATAGAAACGTGAGTAAAAGGCGTTCAAACTTCCCGTGTTTCAAAAACCCTGCATGGGCACGCATGTATATAATCGACGTTTAAGGATCATCCAATTTAAATATGCTTTCTTCTTTTTTGATATCATGTAAGTGCAAATCGCATGATTCACATCTTCTACAAGATCCAAAAATACTACAAATGGCTACTGCCTTCATAAATAAATTCGCGATGTCCGGTGCATCTATAAAAAAATTCCGCAAATAATTTTCTTGGCCATGCCATACTTATTAAATTGCCTTCATGAATGCCTGCACTTTTACAAAGATTTCATAACGACTCCTTTGTTTATCCTCAATAAACATTGTTATTTCGAACGGATAGCTTGATATGCAAAATTTATTGTAGGAATGGAGACTTTTTGAATTTTCACGATTTTTCATGGCTATCAGTAGTGTATAACAACGCATTCAGGTGATTAATCGATTTGAATAAAAGTTTGTCTAGTCTATAGTTCTAGTATTGTCTACAAGAGGATGACGAGTTTTGAAATGAAATGTCAGTTTCAAATTGGTTTCAAAACAACCAATTTTAAGTGCTACTCACTTTCGGTAATGCATATAAATTAATTATTATGTTAATTTCTCTGGATTATCCACACAAAAACGCAATATGGTCAAATTATAAAAAAAAATATTTATTAAATACAGGAAAATTAAGAAACACACATCAATTATTATAGTCAACCAAATAAGAAACTGCACTAAGAAATTTTTGAGTACGCGACAATTTTTGACTTTTAAACGGTATTTAGATTATTTTTTAAAAATAACACAATTTGATCTTCCACCTTGAGAATTTATCAATATTTTCGTATGATTATCAAAAAGTTTATTGAGTAAATTCATATTCGTATAGAATATCGACACGAAGACGAGGGCGCTATCTCTGGAAGAAATTAGCGAAGCAGGACGCGAATTCATTTTTGGCTCCAAAAAAGCCTTAACAGCGAATCTTATCAGCCGACATGCCAGGGTTTTCAAAATCGAAATAAAAATCTCTTATCTTATACTTTTTATTCATCAAAACAAGAGAAAAATACATTATCAATAAATTTCAACATAACATTAGTACTTTTGTTAGGGTAAAAAACCATCAGCTCAATCAGGGTAGACGACTGCCACACATTCAAATTAGAAGAAAATGTCCCAATTCATTCCAAAATAATACTCGATACAAAAATAGCTACAAAAATTCATCATGATTTCAAAAGGGCTCAAACTGCGACCACCAAAATATTCGTCGGTCCAATCAATGTCAGGGGTAAATAGCAAGTAAGTACTGGATTTTTATGATTTTGCTCAACTGTCCCATTGAAATTTTCTATCACAGATTTTGGTAACTTAATTTTTCTACCAGGTGCTTCAATTCAAATGACTTCATGCTTTTGATGATTTTCATTTATATTTTTGGACACTTTGGCATACGGTATAATAAATAATTTTATATATTTTCAGTGAAATTTAAAAAAAATATGGTAAAATAAAATGCCATTTTTTCCAATGTGACCGCAAAAACAAATATGCAAAACTGGAATGTCATTCCAAGATTATAACGTGGAAGAAATGCTAATTTAAATAAAAATAAATCGTTTTTATTTAAAATGAAGTTTTTATCAAGGCGGAGTATACGTCCTTACGGTTTCACTGAAAATATGCAAAATAATTATTGTAATTAGTTACCGTACCAAACAGGTCTGAAACTGTTCAAATTGTCTGTTTATTCGAAATATCTTATCATTTTTTCCAATAATCCCTTACAATATTTCTAATGAACTCGCAGAAAGCCTTACTTTGAGGATTAACGATGGATGAAATGAACATTTATAGGTTTCATGATATGGATTACATTGGCACATCTATGTTCAGTAACTGGCAAATACGTAATTAAAGCCTACAATATATTTGTCACATGATTATCAGTAATCTAAACTGTGCTTTTATATTTGTTCGACATCTACCAGTTGAATACCTTAACGCTAATTTTACACGGTTCTATGAAGCTAAACATTGTTCATGCACTAAGTGATGTACAGTCTAGAATCATGAAAAACAGAAAAACCCTAACTCAGTTAGAATTCAGGAAGTCACTGCAATGGACAATTGGAGTAAACAGCATTACCAAATCTGCGGTTTCTCAAAGAGAAGTTGGGCAAAAAGCATAGTTTTGATACAGTGCAATGATGCAACATCCGAATTATTTTGTTCCTTGAAAATCAGTCAGTAATTCTGGACTTTTCAAGCAGTCGAATCTCAGCTGTATGAGTCCAATCGTCCACTTCAGTAACCAATAGGTTTTTAGTTTAAATTAAAACTACTACAGAGCATATTTCCGCTGAAACTTTCAGAGGAATAGTGAAAATAAAGGCAGTGAGAACAAGACAAATAACTTAAATTCTAATTATTAATATCAGTCAAATTTTAATGTCATGGTTAGATCTTACTAAAAAAAAAACACAAAACTTTCCTTTTCAGTACCTCGAGATTCGTGATTGGAGAAAACCAACATAAATATTCGAGAAAATTATTTTTCGGAGAGCTTTAGAAGTACGAATATCAAGTGTGAAACGTAAACATGAGAAAGGACCCCACACTTTTCTTATGTAAAAAGGCGACCGGTCAAATTTTCTAAAACTTTGGTATGTTGTTGTACTCGACCTAGTAACCAAAAGTGTCCTTGAGACCGACTCAATCCTATCACTAGTTTTTCAGATACGGGGTGTTGAAACAGAAAAAATTTCCTAAATTTTCGTTTTTTTTTTTTGTTAACTTATGAGCTAGGTTGAATTTCAGTTGCATACAAACGTTTACTACATTTTTCAGTAATACAATGACGAATACGTATGACTAAAAATATTCACATTTACTCACAAATAAGTGACAAGTAGTTTTTTGTCAAATCTCATTTTTTTAATTCTGACCTTAGCAAAGTATATTTTCGAAAACTACCCCTCCTTAGTGAAATATTTTGAGGAGAAAATATCGCCTAGTACACATTTTGTATACAGGGTGTTTCATAGAGAGAGCCACAATATCATATAATTTGTTTAAAGAATTAATTAACATCCCTGTGCTTATGGATTGATTTGTCGAAAGGTATTCCATATTGAAATTAGAACAAAAACCATGAACAGTCTGTATTTTTGAATTTTCCCGTTCAAACATAACCGTTTTCTCAGTATATATTTATTTTAATAACGTCTTAAGAGGTATGACTTCTACATCCGATCCAATCACCAGTTTTCTAGATACAGGGCGTTCTTATTCCAAAAAAACTTAGGATCGGATGTAGAAATCATACCTCTTAAGACGTTATTAAAATTACTATATATTAAGAAAATGATCACATTTAACCAAGAAAATTGTAAAATACAGAGTGTTCATAGTTTTTGTACTTATTGAAAAAGAGAATACCGTTCGACAAATGAGCCACCTTGTATATTTCGCAGCTTAGAGACATCTATATATTATTGGTATACATTTTAAAAGTACAGGGGTTTGAATTATTCCATAAAAAAATTATTTGATATTGTTGTTCTCTCTATGGAACACCGTGTATAAAAAATGTGTGCTATGCGAAATTTTCTCCTCAAAAGAACGTATTGAGGGGTACTTTTCAAAAATATGCTTCCTTAAGGTCACAGTAGAAAAAGTGAGCTTTGACAAAAAACTAGCCACTCATTTTTGAGTTACCCCGTAAATATGAATATTTTTACTTATATGTATTCACCATTTGTATTACTGAAACATGTAGTAAACGTATGTATGCAACAGAAATTCAATTTAGCTCATAAGTTGTTAAAGAAAAAAAATAAAAAATCTGTTAAAACTAGAAAACTTATCTGTTTTGACAAAAAAAAAAAACGAAACTTTGGACAATTTTCAGTTTCAAAACCTGAGCTGGGCCCATGGACGCTTTTGGTTTGGTTACTAGATCGAGTACAACTTACCAAAGTTTCAGTAAAATTGACCGGTCGCCACTTTAAATAAGAAAAGTGTAGGGTTTTTTATCGGAAATGGCGAATGTAAGATATTGACAATTTCAACACTGCCAAAATACCCTTCTCTTCGATAACCCTACGAAAATAACTACTTCCCGGGCTAATACCGTGAAGGGCACTGAACTGCATCTGACAAACTTGGGCAATGGTGATGATAGAAACATTTATTCCTTTTGTATGGTCAGATTTTCAGAATCTCTTCAAAACTTTCACTGGTGAACGACACAACCTAACCTGGTAACTGGACAATGTAAGACAGATATTTCCATCTTCACGTCCCGGGAAATACGTTAATTTTTCTTTTCTGTTCCAAAATGTGACTTTTTAATCAACAACTTCCCGGAAATGTATTTGGATGTTACAATTCCTAAAAACTCCAAATCTGTTGGGTAAAACTGGACTCCTTACTGACTGAAGATGATTTGCGTTGCGGGCGTTTGCAAATCAACATGATAAATTGCCACAAAACTAGCATCATAACAGTCCTCCTTTTCATCTTCAGGAACGTTATTTTGGCTTATTTTCATTGTTGCTAGGAAAAACTGTTTATGTACACTTTTCAATGTTGCCTTTGAGTAGTTTCAGAGGTTTAATCTTTTTCGGTTTCATCTACACAGGCTGACAGGCTTTGTTTTGAATGTACCATCACTCGGATTTGAAAGAAGCGTCATATTCAAAACCAAAGTTTTTAAAGATCGATTTTTCATTTTTCTCTTCGCTTAGAACTTTTCAATGGTTGTACAAATCTCATCACTAAGCAGTGATATCACCACTGAAGGTGAAGTTCTCCAACAGTATTTGTACTGCCCAAAAAAGTATTATCTTAAAAATATCACGGCAGATTTGTTGCCAAGAGATGTTAGTTTTGAAAATGCTAACAGCTTTTCAACACCATCATACTCATTAATGGTGCATTCAAACAAATCAGGCCTCTCATATTTCATGTCTTTAGAATTTTTCTAAAAATATCTGTCAATATACCATCCTGTTCTATGATATTTTGTGATCCTTCAGACAGGACCATTGGCGCGTTCGGGGGGGGGGGGGGAGCCATGGGGTCACAGCCCCCTTCTGAGATTTTATAATTTGTATTTGTATATCAGTACATTTCTATACAAACAACAAAAACAATTTCTACAAAGGCGTAGAAGGGCCAACAACAAAATATTTTTCAAAATAGTTGGAATTGCCACTTTGAAGTGACAATTGCCACTTTGATCTGACAATTGTCACTTTGATCTGGCAATTGTCACTTTGATCTGGCAATTGTCACTTTGATCTGGCAATTGTCACTTTGAAGTGGCAATTGTCACTTTGAAGTGGAAATTTTTACAATATATATATATATAATATATCCATTGTTGATAAAAAAAAAAAAAAATTCTATATTCCACCAGGCTCAGCGGCGTTGGCCTCTAGCTCAGCTGCTGCCGCTTCGGCTGTAGTAGCAGGTGGCACTGCGATTTTCGCTCCTTCTGCCTCTTTTTGAAACTGGACCGTATCTATATCTAGCTCGACAGCTTCATTGAAGGATTCCAAGCTCCCATCGATCATCTTGATGTGGTTCAAGATACCTCGATCTGGAGGTATTCCGAGTCCACGAAGAATTTTGCTTTGTTGATATTGCTGCTCACTATCCAAAAATCCAATAATAGCTATAATTTGATACTGTCTAGCTTCCATTGCGGACTCGGTTTTTCTGAGGACTCCCAATGCTGCATCAACACTGCTGGTGTCTCCAAATTGTGCCATCTGTTGAGGAGAATGACTTGGATCGAGAACTAACAGGATTAAGTTGCCATCTCGGTGTACTTCTATACCCAATTGTTACTTTGAATTTGACTGAAAAACAATATTTTTGCATGGAGTTGGCAAAAAAAGTGCCAGTTGAAAGTGACAATTGCCAGATCAAAGTGACAATTTCCAGTTCAAAGTGACAATTGCCAGTTCAAAGTGACAATTGCCAGTTCAAAGTGACAATTGCCAGTTCAAAGTGACAATTGCCAGTTCAAAGTGACAATTGCCAGTTCAAAGTGACAATTGCCATTTCAAAGTGACAATTGCCAGATCAAAGTGACAATTGTCAGATCCAAGTAGCAATTGTCACTTCAAAGTGGCAATTGTCACTTTAAAGTGGTAATTCCAACTATTTTGAAAAATATTTTGTTGTTGGCCCTTCTACGCCTTCGTACATTTCCTATTCAATAAAGCTTCTTCTTCTAGTTTAATGCTTAAGCCTCATGCTTAATGTTGTACACCCCCGAAACTTTATCCTGGGTGCGCCCTTGGACGGGACCACAACCTTTTTGGGACACGGAGGGCTAATTATATCTAGTCAATTCGTATAGTGTTTTTCAAATGGTTTATTTATACTGCAGTTTCAAGTTTCATTTGCAATATCTTGTCAATGTGAATACAACAGTTCCACTACCAATGTTCTTCCAGGTACAATCATGGAATTGGTACTCATATGCTTCAAGGTACAAAAAACCTACTAGCACAAATTGACACTTGCAGACTATCACCTGAATTATAGTCCCTTATCCGGTCTGGGATAAATCACGACAAAAGACATTTAAATCATCTGTGTCAGCTCTAAAGCAAAGCCCTGCGCAGTATTAGCTCGGGAAGTGGTTGTTTTTTTTGAAGATATTTGCTTCATATCCTACTCTGTAGAATCATAGGAGAGAACCTTTGTCGAAATTATTCAATATCTCAAATGAATCGAATGATAATTCAATTGCAACACACTCGTTACCAAGGAACTTTTTCAATCGGCTATCACAGCAGTTTAGATTATTAATTATTTGTTCTGCCGTCATTCATTCTCTGATAACTACATTTTTATGCCGCACAAATGATATAATTCGCAATATGAATGTTAATGACAATAAATTGCTTGGAAATATGTCAGGAAACCATTTAAATTGACAACTTGTTCAATCTTTCGCAGCACTTACAAATTATCTTCAAATTCCTAGGGATAACGAATGCGTTAATGCTAAAAAATCATTCTTACTTACATGGTGGTGAGATATTTCCGAATAGATTGAGTTATGACTAAGTATCAAGAATATACAAGGTCCCGAAAAAAATTCAAATATGAATTATGCGGCCGACTCGTATCTAAATATAAATATGGCACATACACATCAAAGAGATATCTAGACTTTCGTGTACACCTTTAAAGTATAGTAAAATGTTTCATAGAATATATAATGATTTTTGGCTTAAACTTCATCAGAAAATAAAGCATCTGTATAATTAAAAACACAACTATCATTTGTTTAGTTATTTGTACGTATATTTGTTAAGTCAAAGAATGATAAATGAAATTATAATTATTACCTTGTTGTTCCTAGGCGGATTTTCAAAATTTTTGACTTCGTGCTTCAGATTGTCCTCTTTTCAAATCTCGGCTCTAGTGTATGAAATAGCTTCAAAAAATATTTGACAAAGGTATGCGCTACAAATATAACTTTGTATTTAATGCGGTTGAATAAATAAAAAGAATATATTCTATGAATAATTCAAATAAAAATTATTTCTTATTTTTATCAGTTTCAGCCTTCCATAATGGTTTTTGCAGTGAAACAAAAAAATATACATAATAAATACCAAAAATGGTACGTTCTGGCCGCTGTTTTGCAAAACACAGTGTTTTCCTTTGGTTTCCAGTCAGCCTTATCGACAATCACAACAAAAACATTGAAAACTCCACCAAACAACTAGGCAACTTTTTTGAACAAGCTAGACTTTTTCTATGCTTTGTACCGGTGCGACCTGCTCATTGAACATGCCAAAATCAAGCCCAACAACAAGCCCAGGACCTGAACCGCCAGAACGGTACCACCCACAATGAGAATTATACAAACGCTATCCTTCAGCTTGTTGAGGATCAAAGTGTAGCAGCCTTGGTCGTAAATGACGTCTTTATCTAATTCGGCGCCAATTTCAACACCCTGAGTAGCCTTGGTACACTTCTGAGGCTCGAACCCGGCTCTGCAGCAACTCTCTGGGATATTGTATCTGTTGGGGTTGCCAGATATCACCATATTGAATTCTTTGCCACGGCTCCAGTCTGTAGGTTGTTCCGCCCCACAGCAATGCATCTGGAATATGTTTCAAGTAGAACCTCCAAAAGACTAACACCCATACAAGATATATTGAAACGATTAGAATGGTTACCGGTAAAATCTTTTGTACTTTACCAAACACTGATTCTAAGTTTTTTTTAAATAAATTAAATTGCCGCAAAATATTTACAAGAAAAAATGTGTTACAATGAACAAATTCATGGATACAGCATCAGAAACATAGCTGATTTCCATATACGTCAAGTCGGATTAACACAAAAGGGCTCGACAGCATTAACAATCTGCCTCATGACATTATAGCTATTTATGTACCAAGTGTCCGATGGGCGTTAGGATCTAGTAACGCTCGTGGTGCATACAAGGTTTTATTTTTCACGAAAAAATTATCTTAAACGACGTTGGTTGCTTCATAAATTTCTTCTCATAGTATTTACTGCGTTCTGGTCGGCAACTGAGCACAATAAAATTGAGCTTCTATGCAACTGCCACGGAAACATTGAAGAGGTTTCTAAGGGTTGTTTATTTAATAAAATGACGCTGCATTATTTGTAAGGATTGACAAGCTTGTTAGAGGAGGAAATTAAAAACGGTTGTGTTCATAATAACTATGGAGATCCCACATAATGTGACGCTCAAAGCTGAAAAAGCGTTAGGAAATTTACTGCCTGTGAAATCCAAATACTTTTACGAGAAGGAGTATGACCACAGATGAAAACAGAATGAATACCGTAAATGAAACTGTCTTAATGGCATATTTTCAGGAACTGGTGAGTTTATCTCATGAAAAATATTAATATTTTTTATTTATTTTACATTATTTCATTCTGAAAAATACGAAGCCCTGGAAGGGACACCTAGAATAAAAAAATTATTTTTCTTCAAAATTCTGAGTTATAACTCGGAATTTTGATCTAAAATTCCGAGTTCTAACTCGGAATTTTTAAATTTCGAGATATAAGTCGGAATTCTATCTCAGAATTTTAAAATTTCGAGTTACAGCTCGGAAGTTTAACATTCCGAGTTATAACTCAGAATTTTAAAATTCCGAGTTATTACTTAGAATTTGAAGGAAAAATATTTTTTTATTTCAGGTGTCCCTTCTAGGGCTTCGTTCTACGAAGACCTACACCTCAAAAAGTTTCACCATTGTTAAAAAGTTAAAAAGTATATTGCACTACTACCAAAAGGATGTAAACAATGTAGTTTTTTTAACCTTTTTAATAAATGCATTGAGTTACCTGAAGGGAAAAATACTATAGGAAGTGTTCCTTCTATCATAGCGAAATACCTTGATTTGAAAACCCGGAAGGTTACACCGGACATTGTCTACGCCGAATGTCGTCAACGCTTCTTGTTCAATGAGATGCTACCTTTGAAACACTAAAATTACATGGAAAATGGAAGAGTAGTACGGTAGCCAGGGTTGCCAGCGTTTCAGAGGGTCAAAAATAGTAGAATAGTGACATAATATTAAATTTTTTATCTAAATAGTGAGATTTTCCCAACCAATTTAGGAACTTTTATGAACGCTGGTCATATTTCCTTCATCAATCCAGAGCCCATTTGCAGTATTTTAATGAGAACTTCTTAGGACAAGACAAATACTACAATAAAAGGATAAGAATATTCATCAAGATTAAAGTGATTGAAGTAATCTGTACTTTGAACATCGTACTTAAAAACTCACTAAAACTATTACCTAACATTCAAAGTTAAGCTTTGGAAAGAAAAACTTTTTATTGGGCCAACGTTTCGAACTATATTTAATTCATCATCAGGGTTTTGTAACAACGGATTTTTTTTTTGAAAATTTGTTTTACTTGCTACGATGTACTAAACTTCGACGAGGATATTCAGGAGGACTGATTACGAAAATTTTGTTTACCTCTACTTAAAATGTTTGAAATAATTTCAAAAACGGAGAAAGATTCTTTGAACAATTAAAACATTAACACATACACGAATTCTGAGAGCCAAGTACAATTTTTTTTCTGAAAATTTTATAAAATGGACCAAAAAATAAGAGAAAATTAAACATCAAAGACGTGAATATATGATTAACTTCAAACTAAAAAAATTTGTGTTTGAACCTTCAATATTCCTTCTGGTATTGACACTGTTATGTTTGAATATGTGAATAATTTCACATAGTAGTCTTTTAGATAAAAAGGGTTGCGTTACAGGTAACATTTAGTATGTCCTATATAGCCCTGAGGGCAATTTTCACACTTAATTTGGTTAACCACATTTGATCTAGGGGGATTTTCGTTTTTTGGTATGAAGATAAATGTCTTTCAATAGTGTTTTTATAATAAAACGCTATTTTTTTAATGTTCATCTTTAATAACCCCTGCAAGTTTATCTGAAAGATTTTTTACATATGGTATTTTGTTATAACATTTCGATTTTGTTGTTCTATTCGTTTTTTCAAGGTTCTGTTTTTCTTTAGTATTTTTTTTTACTAGTGATGTATGGTAATTGTTTTCTACGAAGTTTGTAATTTTTTTGATGGTATACTGGATTGGAAATTGCAAGTGCTCTTGGTTTTATATTTTTAATGATGCAAAGTATTCTAACGAGCACCTCTATTCTAACCACTTATGACCTCTGAAATAGTGACAATAGTGACCAAATTTCGAAAATAGTGAGAAAAGTGACACGATTTTAAAATAGTGACCAATAGTGACTCACTGGCAACCCTGACGGTAGCGGAAAGCTATATTGAAGAAAGTATCTCCTCGAAAAACACAATTGCTACAATGATAGCCCATTCCGTTTCCGAAAAAGAAAACGTTAACGTTCCGAACGAAACCGAATGCACATTGAGGAGTTCATCATCGGTCAACTCAAAGAACGTCAAATGTGGTACTAATTTTCCAGGAACATTTGAAAATTATAATTTCTATTTGAGAGAAAATAATTAGTCCCTTTTTTATGTACAGTTATAAATAACAATTTTCTGAGTAATTAATTTATTGTACTACAGAAAAAAACATTTAGCGGGCGTTATGATTCATAATGCCCTCCATAACGCCCCGGGCGTTATGGGTCTGTTGATAGCAACCGTTGCCAAGGTATTATAAAGCAGTAATGGACAAGTGAAAAATAGAAAACATAACATCTCTGTCTTCCTTTAATAGAAAATTAAAATACTATCTATTCAACCAACGAAAAACTCCCAGTGGCCACTACCTTATTTTGATTTTAATCTCATTTTAACATTACTGGTGTAACGTGTATTTATTGAATATAAAGTTTATGGTTAGTCTGTGTATTCATTTCAAGAGCACGATTATTTTGTGTATTTTAAGCTCCTGAGTTGATGTAAACTTATAATTAGTCAATTAGTATAATAAAGGATTTATATAAATACATACACTTGGGTTCAGCTAGATCATTCTCATCCATAAACCCAACACGACAAGAAATAGAGTTTTGTTAAACAGAGGAAATAACAAAAATTTTAGGAAGCTACTTTAAAAAATTGAATCTAGTAGTGATATTAGCCTATAACAGACCAGAAGCTAACGTGAAGCTATTCATTGATTGCTGACTCTAAACTACTCAACACCTCCGATCAAATAACACAACCTAGATGAGTAACTCGCCGCACACGCCTTTAAATCTTTAAATTTGATTGTAAGGGACATCTTTCCTCACCGGCAGTGTCGTGCGTTGTCCACAGAAATATTGAGGTTTAAAAAAATATAAATAATGGAAACCTGAAATTATGATGGAAGAATCTACATGATTTTGAGAACGGCCGATGCTCTAACTGACATGATTTTTAATAATTCATTAATTTTACTCTTTTCCAATTCGGTTTCCCTTTCTCGATAGTTACGACACTGATAGCTCACCTATGAAATTACATATTTTGATTTCCAGCTCAAATGGTCTTTTACACATTTAACATTGCTTAATAAGAAAAACTAACGATAGTTTAACACAAATCAACTCAGAATTTGCTCTTTATTCACGAAAAAACACTCCAATTAGCCAAATACGAAAACAAACAGTAATGTTTTGTTGTTGCTCTGTCAAATATAAAATGCAGCGTTGCCGTACTGACCAGACTATATCGCCAACGTAGAATCTCCGTTCGGCGATGGAAATACTATCGTTTTTACATGCTCCCAACATGCCGCAATGAACGTTTCAATTGCCTTTTTATTGATAAATATTTCATTCAAGACAGTATTTTTGGGTTTTCGTTGCCATGAATATACCCGACAGAAATCAAAATCTAGCTGAAATGCTTATTGTATCCTTAAAAAATTGTGACAAGGCAACAATGTCATGATTTGAGGGATTATATTATGAAAAGATCGGAGCTCAACACTAATTTCGTCGCACCCCATAATTTTGCCAGTGTTAAAATATGAATAACTTTTTTCTGCTATGAACAATTTGAATTCTGTCCACACTGTTCGCTAGGCCAGTCCTTCGGCTATAATCTCGTACTTCTTCAAATCTTAAGGTTCTTCACATGAAATCGCTACAGGGTGTTACCTGAAACTGTGCAAAATTTCGGGAGTCAAATTGCCTTCTTATCTCTTTTATTTATAGGATGATCTCAAAAAATCTTCATTTCGGTTTGGTTTTTTCCTCGTTAATCGAATTTCGAAATCTCATTCTTATTTTGAACCTAAAACTTTAGATGAAGAGATATGAAGATCGGAATTGACTCAAGATAAAGATTAAAGATCAAGGGTTTCCTCAAAGGTGACCCAAATCTGAAACACCCTCGAAATCCCAGTTGGGAGAAGAAGAAAATAGTAATAACTTTTGTCTTATTTCCACTACGATTTTTTATTTTTGCGACTGGTTTTGGTTTGTTAAATCATTATCAAGTAAAATATATTCTTACATAATGTTTTCATTTAAATATAGATAAAATACAGTAATTATGTATGCTAGATAGGAACAATGAAACCTTGCCTACCTGAAGTAACAAAACATTTTTTCACCTGCAATATCATAAACAATTTATATCAAAACATTTCCAAGTAGAATCCAAAATAAACAGTGAAGTAAGTGTCTGTGGGACAGCTAGTTTGTGAATTTTGATAACTAACCACATTGAAAAACCAAAAAGTTCATTTTTTGAGATCACCCTGTAAAAAAAAAGTTTTTCTTCAATTGGGATCTTTTTGAAAATTGTAGCGATTTCATGTGAAGATCCTAATATTTTGAAGAAGTACGAGATTATAGCTGAAGGACGCGGCTAGCGAACAGTGTGAACAGAATTAAAATTGTTCAAAGCAGAAAAAAGTTATTCTGATTTTAACAGGGACAAAATAAGTGTTTAGTAGTTCAAATCGAGTAATGTCATTCTATGTGATGACTCCAATATCAACGGTTTGGTTCAAGATAAAAATATAAAACTGTCGGCTGATCAAAATATTACAGTTGAAAAAAGTAAAAAAAAAAATCCCAGTGAAATAGTTGGAATATTCGTCAAACATTTTGGACATAATATAGCAACATCATGGTCCACAAGTAGTAGAGGTAGTGGATTTTCTTAAGAGCTATGACGTTGAATATAACTCTCACTCTCACTCATTGCCGATACGTAAATTTGTCCTCTGATACGGTATGAGTCATAGCTCTTGAGAAAATCCACTACCCTTTCAAATAATCCTATCGCCCAAAAAGAAGTTTATGACACCTTGATTTCAATGAAAAATAAAAAATCAACTGGAATAGATGAATATTTCATCATCTACAATCATTCTAAAAAATATATATCAATGAATATCTAACATTAAACAGAATACCTGAATTCTCCAAGTACGTAATAGTCTCATAAAATGTTTTGTCTTGATATCTATTAATAGTATCGAAAATGTTATTGTTTGTGCATATATTTTTGTAATTATTGTTATTTTGTAAATTATCTTTAGCTTACCAGATGTACTACTGTACTAAAAAAAGTGTCAATAAAAATATTCTATTGTATTCACTGGACAACACTCCAAACATGTATTCCATTTTCATCTGTTAATCTTGGAACAAAATTTTTGTTAAATTGATCGATTTAATACTTGAATGAGTTACAGATCAATGATGATTACAAATTAAAATAGAATTCTCAATTTCAATTATTGATGATAAAAAATTTGATACATTAATGACTTGGACTTATGAACAAAAAAAACTCCTATTTCACCAAAGATATTCAAAGAAGTCATTGTAACTGATTCTCTGATGTGAATTTTGTCCCAATCAGGTGTAAAAAAAGTCATGATAAAACCTCATTGTTAGAAATTAATAAAGTAATAGGGATATCCAAGTACCTGTGTGCTAGTTTCACATTCTGAGGGCTCACTCATTGAACTATTCAATGGTACCTGATGGACTATTGTTTTCAAGACACTGATAATAAATATATACAACCTTTGAGAAATTATTGAATGTGTCTGGTGACAAAGCAGTTTTTGATGCTGTAAAAAGGCAAACAAGTCAAGGAGTACATTAATATATTTTGTTTGGATATTTATTGTTAAATAATAGTGAAACAACAATACATTTATTGCCCCAAAAAACTTCGTTTCATAGTAAGTGTTCGACGATACAAAAATTAAAGGATAGAAAAAAAACAAACAAATAAAGATAAAATTTTAAATCTCACATCTCATGGAAATAGTATATGTATTTCTCGTTGAAGTAATGTTAGTGGAAGTATAAAAATCTTCAAAATATCTCAACTCACCTTCATCTGAATTGTATCAAACAGATTCCTGATGTTCTGATCCTTATCGTAATCTTCTCTGACAGTTGATTTAACTGAAGCACGAATATGGGACTCCAAGCTTTCTCTGTTAATGTATCCCCATGCTCCTGCTGCTATTTCGGCAACAACGATGATCAGAAGAAGACAGAAAGACTAAAAAAAAATCATCCAAAAAAATTTCTAAACGACTTCTCAGAGAATCGACCTTCAATTAACAGACAAGACTAGAAAAATGTATAAACTCAGTGTTGTTACTAACAGTACTTACGGCAACTAGAGGTTTGCGGACTCCCCTACTGACACTGTATATTCCTAAGATTGATAGGAATAGAAAAGTGATGGATGCCAGGAGTAGAATTATTGTTGAAATCAAATAGTCTTTTGATTCCTGTGTGAAATGTAATGGAATAGTTGGGTCAACAAACATCCATATTGAGATCGAAATTCCGGCAACAGCAAATAGCTAAACAAAAATTTAAATTGAAAGGTAAGCTAAAAATTAACTGAATCAAGGACAATAAATCACCATACTTGACGAAAATAACATTCAAGATTATAATAATAATATCAGTAGCCAGCATCCAAGAAAATTAACTGACACGTTTTTGATCATATCTAGAAATTCCTATCCATTTCAATAAACACCTGCAGAGGTTTTGCTGAAGTAAATTTTTGCATAGAGTTATAAGAGATGTGATGTGAGATGTTCATTGAAGTACAAGAAATTGTCACATACAGACAAAACTTCAAAATCCTTAAATGGTATTCTTAAATAGATATTCTTAAATGTTGACAATTGTATAGTTATGTATGATATTATAAATTAATTAGGAGTGAATTTAATCATTCATTACAGCAAACAGTAATAAACAATAAATCTACATAAGAAATGTAGGTTGGTACATCATAGTTATTTATAAATATTAAATAATGTATCATTCATCATGTATAAATAGTTTGTCATTTCCTTATTTGACAAACCCTCATTTGTTGCAAAACAGAACTACAATTAATTGAAAGAAACATCAAAATATGAGGAAAAATAGTAAAAAGCAGATACAAAAATAATGGCTGATGATAAAAATAGATGGCCATTCCAATTTAATAAGTTATATGATTCATTTGCAAGTGGTATGCTCAGATAACAATAGTAACCAATATTTTCTTGTGAAAATTTGTTTTTCTAGGTACTTTACTAGTGGTACCTACAGAAGACAAGAATACCTGAAATAATTGTATTCAACATTAGATAATAATTCTGGTATATCAAAATATTGAGATATGTAAATTGGTGTTAAAAACAACAATAATAGTGGGAAGTGCAAATTTAAGTTCGATATTTGAGTGTGGAGTAGAGTAGTTTAAATCCCACACTTATTTAAATTATAATAATAGGTAAAGAGAAAACAAATAGGAATATTGTGAAAATATCTTTGGAACAAATATGAATATTGTGAAAATTTGAGACGCATTGCCATACATGACGTACGAAATTTCAAATTTATCGATTAATGCAGTTTGGCCTTTATTACCACACGAAAATGGCTCCTGAAAACGCAATTACTTACCAAAAATATTATATTGAGCAGAATGAAGAGATACTTCACGCTAGTACATCCAGCTCCCATCTTTCAAAGTTTTGGGTAATTAATGCAGTTTAATTGTCCTGTTATGAATCACATTAAAAATTCAAAGAACACAATTCAATCCCAACACTAGAACAGTAGATCACAAACTGCAAACTAAACACTAAAAACGTAAACACCAATCACCTTCAAATCATCAAGATGTTAACACAGAACATTCAAATTGTCAGTGTCACCTGTCACCAAATAGTTGAGGCATGATTTTTTATTCACGAAATTTCCCCTTTAGGCCGATTCAGATACATGCGTGCCCACCTTTCATTTTCAACCCTGCATGAGAAATGCATCGACATTCACACCTGTGCCTATCGGCACAGTTGAAAAACGCAGGGCGAGTAAGCATGGAACAACGACATGCTCTAGTTTAAATAATGAAAGGTAAAGTGAAAAATACGTCGAGATATTCAAAAAAATCAATAAACATTACTTCAGCATTGACAAAATTATCACAGAACCAAATAAAACATGACTTTGTCATAAAAACGCAAGTGAAAGGTAAATATATGGTCATGCAGTTTTCTGGCACAGGGGTCAAAAATGCATATGTGTGCAATTCGCAAGTGATACAAAAACCCTGCATGGATATGCATGTATCTGAATCGGCCTTAAAATCTAGTAATTATCCCTTCTACTTCAACCTTGGAAACGCCAATGAATCCAAAGACGAAAAGACTAGAGTACTAGACTAGCCATAGACAAGAGTTCTATACTGATAGTACTAGCGACCACTTAAGCTATGCAACTCTGCGCCACTTATACTAATCACAAGCAAAGAGTAGAGGTTCTATTGTTCTATCTACTTCACAGAGTAGAGAACTATAAGTTCATGTTCAAGTTCTCTACTCTGTGTCTACTTGTCAGATTGTCACCCAGTCCCCTCTCACCAGTGCCAGTGCCCACACTCACACTGCCTCTGCTTGCGGCAAAGCGCTTGAACTAACGAACTGATGGAAAATCCCGGGCCCGGGAATTCTCAAAACAGATTTTCGAACAATTTGAAAGATCTATTCTGAATAATCTGAATGGTGAAAGCTTCATTTAGTTATTAAAATTACTCCAGAGATGAAATAATTTCACATTACGAATTAAGATTATAGTATTCATGTAGTTGTAAAACGTACTAGCGTCTAGCGTCCTCCAAAAATCTCCAAACAATTTGTGTCGTCTACGACCTACGACTACTACGATGGGGAAGGAGGTTATGATTGAACTGGTTCTAATCACATTCTTTCGATCAGATAGTATACTTATTTCACTTTAACTTATAGTGATAGTAAAAGAGGGTAGAGATTAGTTTAAGTCGAAAGAACGTAGCGTGACGTGAGTGGAACAATCCAACAAAATGGCAAAAGCTTGTGTTTGTAAAAAATATTTGAATATATTGAAAACTTTCTATATTTACGTAGGACTATTAGTTTTTGGAAATAATTGATTTCTTGTAGGGTAGGTCGCTATTATTTCCAATAAAATGTTGTTTCACGTATGTCCATTTTAGGAAATAGTGTTTGTTTGACTACAATATTTATATTAATGAATATTTATAAAACATGGATGAGGACTGTGATTATAATTCACCAATTGGACAAATAATAAAGCAAATTAACGACCTTTGCAAGAAGCCAAAGCTAGATGAACAACTAGGATCGGTAAGCAATTTCCACATATAGAACAAACATTGTTTTAACATTCTATTTCTAGGCATTGGAATTATTCAACGCTAAAATCAGTCAACAAGAAAAGTTTATGAATAATGGCATATTCAGAATTAACTTTGCAGAAGCTGCCCTGTTCCTCCAAAGTTGTGCAGATCTGTATGGTAAAAAAGTTGATTTATTGTGGGACCAGCTTCTTGAGTTTCATACCAGACTCATAGAGTACGATTTTGCCCACGAAAAAGAGAAGTTAGTTGTACCTCCAATCATTTTTCAACTATGTTATTATTCTGTTCTTTTTTAGAGGAAAGAAACTTAATGAAGATGTTATAAAGCAACTGGAGGAGAGACGAAATAGGTATAAGCGGAAGAAAAAATTCAAGCTTGTGTTGGCTCAAGATGATAACTTGGAAGAATTTTTATTTGATAAGCCAACAGTCGAAGATAAACATTCTAAAGAAAAGCAAAATGCTTTTGACTCTGATGAAAATTTACAGAGAGCATGGAAAAATTTGGAATTGAAGAGCACTAAATTGAAAAGCATTCCTAATGCCATTTACAAGCAGCAGCTTACAATGTACAGAATGAAAAACTATTACATTATGAAGAGTGAAGATTTTGATATTTTGGATGAAGAAGATGGTGAATTTAATACAAAATATAGCAGAATACCTGGATGGCATCATATTGAACACTTGTTTGAATACAATTCCAAGGGTCTTTTACCAGATAAAAATAATTTGATAGCTACACTCCGCTTAGGAGCTTATCTAAGAGTGCAGTTTATGAGAGACAAAAAAATACCTTTCGGTGCTCCTTACAGTGAATACAAGGAAGAATATCTTGCTTTCAAAGAAAAGTTTTTCGAGATGGAAGGTAAAAAGTGGCAAAACATGCCTTTAGACTCCCTAGAAGATCTCCATAAGCAACTGGCGTACCTTTCAGAGAAAGATCGTGAAGTCAGTATTGAGACAACTCCAGAGAATGATAAAACTGATTCAGAGGTACCGTCTAATCCTAGTCATGTGTCTGATTGCAGTGAAAATAATGAGAGTGCTACAACTGTTTGTGATTCCCTGGAAAGAATGATAGATGAATGCGATGATGACAGTTTGTTTGAATTAAGTATAGGTGGTCCAACAGACACTTCAAATTCGGACTTGTTTGTCAGACTTGAGAAGTTATCAACAGATATCATCAACACTAAGTATCGGCAAGATTCTGGATTTTTTGATAGCGAATCTGAATGTGATGAGCAAAATGAAGAGAGTAGGTTGAAAGTTCCAGGACAGGGTCTTGAGATGGTTGAAGAGGAAAGAAACCTGAGTCATGAGAGTAACCTCGATCCTGCGGGTGTAAATATAGAAAAACCAGTCCAAAATCAGACAGAATTGCCAGATGTAAATGGCGTGTCAGCATCAGGAAGTACTTTGGATACTGAGACTTCCTCAAAAACCATTGAAAATCTTGCAGAAACGGTTCAGAATAGGGAGTTGATTGGGACAAATGAAAATATACTGGAAACATCGGACACAAATCAAGTGCCCCCACAAACAACTGTAGTAGAACCAGCAGAAAATAGCTTATCCCATGATACTACCACGAATCAAGTCTGCCCGGTTGACCTTGACAATGAACATGATAAAGAGAATGTAAATCCAAATGTGCCGAATATATATGAAGATATCGAAGATTTTGAGAATTCGGACGATTTTGAGACGAGGAGTGTGATGAGTGATCACAGTTACTGCAGAACTATTGTCCCTAGAAAAACATTGGAGGAAAATAACAATATTCCCCATAACAAAAACTTGAATACTGCATCCAAAGACGTAATGGTGCCGTTTGTCTGTGGAGGTGTCAGAATCATTCCTAGAATAGTTAACATTAAACTTCCCAAAGAAAAGAAGGTCGTTAAGGTAAGCTCACATTGAATGATATTGATAAATGTTGTTTATTGAGTCCAAATTACTTTCAATTCAAAAGGCTATTGACCCAAGTCATTCTGCCCGGCTTACATGAAATCTCTTCAAAATTATCAGTTTGTTCAATATAATACAGCTTGTCAAAAAAAGGGAATGTACTGAGATTTGACATAATTCAGCTTGAAAACATAAAATCATTACTGAATTTTCCAATACTACTTTTGGTAAATCAGTTATACATGTTTATCATGTTCTCGTTCCATCTCAAAATTTTTCGTGTCACTGAAACGCCCAAAAATATGAAAAAAAAAAATTGGCGGGAAAATATTTTCACAATTTTTTTTCAAACAATCAAAAAAAAAATAAAAAATTTGGCGGGAAAAATATTTTCATAACTTTTTTTCAAACAATTGAAAAAATACCAAAAAAAATTGGCGGGAATATTTGTCAAGGTTAATTTTCAAAAATCTCGTTCCATCTTGAAATTTTTGTGTCACTGAAAGGTCCAAACATGAAAAAAAAAAATTTTTTTTCAAACAATTGGAAAAATGAAAAAATCAATTTTTTTTCGAACAATTGAAAAAATTCAAAATACAATTTTGGCGGGAAAAATACTTTCATAACTTTTTTTCAAACAATTGAAAAAAAAATAAAAATTGGCGGGAATAATATATGACACCATCATGTCAAGTCAATTTTCAAAAATCTCATTTCCTCTCAAAATTTTTCGTGTCACTAAAGGTCCAAAAATATGAAAAAAAAAATTGGTGGAAAAAATATTTTCACAATTTTTTTCAAACAATTGAAAAAATGAAAAAAACAATTTTGGCGGAAAAAATATTTTCACATTATTTCAAACAATTGAAAAAATAAAAAAAAATTGGCGGGTATAATATTTGTCAAGGTCAATTTTCAAAAATCTCGTTCCATCTTAATATTTTTTTGGCACTGAAAGGTGAAAAAAAAAATTGGTGGAAAAAATATTTTCACAATTTTTTTCAAACAATTGAAAAAATGAAAAAAACAATTTTGGCGGAAAAAATATTTTCACAATTTTTTTTTCAAACAATTGAAAAAATAAAAAAAATTTGACGAGAATAATATTTGATCAAGGTCAATTTTCAAAAATTTCATTTTGTCTTAAGAATTTTTGTCACTAAAAAAGTCTAGAAATATGAAAAAAAAATTGCGGGAAAATTATTTTCACAATTTTTTTTCAAACAATTGGAAAAATAAAAAAAAAAATTGGCGGGAATAATATTTGTCAAGGTCAATTTTCAAAAATCTCGTTCCATCTTAAAAAAATTTTGTCACTGAAAGGTCCAAACATGAAACAAAAAATTGGTGGGAAAAATATTTTCACAATTATTTTCAAACAATTGAAAAATTGAAAAAAACAATTTTGGCGGAAAAACTATTTTCACATTTTTTCAAACAATTGAAAAAATAAAAAAAATTGGTAGGAATAATATTTGTCAAGGTCAATTTTCAAAAATGTCGTTCCACCTTAAAAAAAATTTGTCACTGAAAGGTCCAAACATGAAATAAAAATTTGGCGGGAAAAATATTTACACAATTTTTTTCAAACAATTAAAAAATGAAAAAAATAAAAATAAAATTGGCGGGAATAATATTTGACAAGATTATGTCAAGGTCAATTTTTAAAAATCTCGTTCCATCTCATCTGAGAGGTCCAAAAATATGAAAAAAAAAATTGGCAGGAAAAATATTTTCACAATTTTTTTTTCAAACAATTGAAAGAAACAATTTTGGCGGAAAAAATATTTTCACAACTTTTTTTCAAACAAATAAAAAAAATTGTCGGAAAAAATATTTTCAATATTTCATTTCAAACAATTAAAAAAATTGACAAAAAAATTTACTGGAAAAATATTTGTCAAGAAGGAATATGGCTTCAAAACAATTTAGTGTTTTTCAAAATAATTATAAAGTTCATCGATATCTATTGAATTAATGAATACATTCTTGTTCATGTTTGAAGATCTGTACTTGGTAGATTGAAAGGACTACAGACTTTATCCTCAAACTTAAAAATATTTCTAAACGTTGGTTTGGCAAAAAAAAATGTGATTTTGATGCTCCATTTAAGAAAATTATAATTTTCTTATATTTTCGATATCACCATCAAAAGTTTTATTCCAGATTAAAGCACCACCTGTTGGCTTATTAGCCCCAAAAAGAAGGAAGCTATCTTCAAAACAAATAGAAAAACTGGTTAGCAGTTTGGTCCTGACACCAGCAGTGAAGGAAACGAAATTCGAGAAGTTTTTCTCAATGAACTACCAACCACAGTTGGGCGAAGGTAAGAAAGTATGCATTTCTAATAAAAATTTCAATTTGGTGTCTGTATTTATAGATGGATTATTATAAGTCACTAAAACTTTCTCGTTTGACTTATGAGCCCTTTTTTTTCGTTAAGGTGAAATTGAGGAGTTGAATTATGAATCTGAAGTATCAGATACAGAAGAAAACATAGCAGAACCGCTTCCTATCGAAAATCCGGCGACTGAAACTCGTTCGGTACGCGATAGGGAGGATAGTCATTCAGTATTCTCGGATCACAGTTATTGCCAGCGTTCTGACAGGGAAATGCACGATGATTCGGGTTACATCAGTGTGAGTCAAGGTCAGCCTTCGACAGTTGGAGGTGATCCTGGAGAACATATCGAAAGTCTTTTTGACAGAGAAGCAACCCCTATGGAATGCCGAGAAATTCCTTCAGAAATGGCGGGAGCTCTTCCGGAAAGTCAAGAAGCAACTCCTGCGAGAGAAGTGACTCCTCGAGATAGCATGGAACCTTCGCTTGAAGGAGAGTATCAGAGACTTCTGGAATCGTTGAGGGAATCTAGGAAAGAAAAGAGCGATGAGGTCGTTCAAGCGGTTTCAGCAGGTAACGTTATGGATATGTTTACTCATCAAGATTTCTATGAATTTTTACCAAATATCGTATCATACCGTGTGACACAGATTCATGGTACACGCACTATTCTCCTTTGTTTCTGTAGCTATATTTCTGAAATATTGACATATTTGGAAACAATCCAACTTTTGGTTTTTCCGGAAATTACATCAACTTTCGGTTTTCAAATCGGACACCCTGTATATTATTACATTTTTGAAATCTGCATAATTTTCTGAATCCAATGATACCTCATAGTTGATATTTCATTCGTCAGAACACCCATTTTATTTTTCGATCTAGAGAGCCATGAACTCCCTAAAATTATTCCAAATAATCAAAATAATGCTACACTATGGTAATTTCGATTTAAAAAGTATCGTGGCAAAAAAGTAAACCGAAACCTTTTTTTTACTCGAAATTCCGTATTTAGACAATATTTTAAGTAGCTTCTCGGTTCAATAACAATAATTTATGAAGGTGGCTGTGGGACACAAACAACAATTTGACATTTCGACTTTCACGGAGATCTAGTCAATAATTCATCCCACCGATAGAGCTCCTAAATCTCGAAGGCTCAAAGCCTTGGTTCAAATGTAAGAAATAACAGTTAGGTTTTCTCTCATAGTTTCATTAACAACGAAACAAAATAAAAAAGAGAAATCTTATAATAGCTGTTCGAAATGTTCACCACCAACATCGAAACATTTTTGAGGTCGTTTGTCGGTATTTCGAATCGCCTTATTCAATTGTTGAGGGGTATACTTTGAATGGCTTGTCTAACTCGTAATAGACCGCATTAGTGTGACGTCAAAATGTATGCAACTTAGGCCCCTCGTCCACGGAGCAAGTGGTTTCTGACTGTTTTAATACTTTCGTCACTTGCCAGTTTCTTGTGCGTCTCTGCGTGTTGATTCAAATTGAATCTCGTGCACGGACGTACCAGTCACGGATCGGTAGCGTACTTGCAAGTGATTAGTCGCCAAGAGACTAGCACTGTCGGTCGCCGAGGGATATTTTGTTTGGATATTTCACACAAAACTATGAATGAACAAAGTTTACACGTAAAATATGTCCAGGAAGTGGAAAAATTTCCTTGTTTGTATAATTATAAATTATCGCATTACTCCAGAAAAGACAACAGAAGCGGCATGGAATAAAATAAGATTGTAATAATTGTCCGATTGTAATAGTACAAAATAGTCATCTCATCCAAATCATCCATAATTCATCACAACACACAGCCAACAAGTAAAGTACTTCGCCTTTCAATAAACTATAGGATACTGACATTTTTTTAATAACGTTTGCTTCCCTACATGTACGATAAATGAGTACGCAACTGGTTTCTTACTGCGGTATTGAAACAGTTTCATCAGAAACCAGTTGTAGACGAGGGGCCTAACAGTAAACTGAGTCCTAACGAAATATATCTGAACGAAGCTGCGCTAACATGAACCTTCAGTAACCATTGCATAAGGATTAGAAACTGCGGTCAAAATTATAATGTTACTAATTTAATTATTTCGCTATTATCAGCAATATTTGAGAAATGTATGTATTTGAATTCGATGGAAGAAGAATTAATACGTCTTATAGAATGGTTATAGTAAAGAAAGTCTTCTCATTAACTTCTGAATAAATTCCAGAAAATCCATTATGCGTCGACGAATAGCAAAATAGAATCATGCTTCTAACTTCATGTTGTTTGCTCGTGTGCACATAACACACATGTCATATGTAATATGTATTTGAGATTTTCATGAAAAATTATCAATGTCTGCGTAGATGAAAATGTCTGATAAACTTATTTAATCTTTCGACATCTTCAGAAATGTTTTCAAATTCGAATGGGAATTAAATGAAACACTTGGCTGATCACCACTTTACTGTTTCGTGCCTAAATTATGAGCGCCATCTAGCTTGCAGCATGAAGTTAGATGTAGATAAATATTCAAATTTATTTCGTCTATAAATTATGTATACATTTTTTTTACGGAAATATCGTTTCTTCCATCCTTCATATCCAAGGCCTGCTGTAGGCAATTCCTTAAATAATTACTTATTTCGTGTGAGAGCATAAAACAAAAAGAGCTGTTACGATACTTCCATTATCGTTCTTATGTCATATGTACTTAAGGTCGAGAATGACGCATATCATTTCGCGCCAAATGATTTGGGACTCGGTGTAATGTTGGTTGCATATTCGTGACGTCATCACTAATGCCGTCCATTCTAAGTCATCGCGGGTCGTTGGGTAGGTAAAAAAAATCTAAAGGAGTTAAGTCAGGTGATACTTATGTTTTTTCAAAATTCTTGTGACACTTTCACGACTGGTATCCAACTCGGAAGCGATCTCCCTAAGAGATACTGTTTTGTCGATTTCCACTCTCATGAGAACATTTATCTCTGTCTTCAGAAACAATATTATGCTCAGTACCAACATCAGGCTCTCTTCTGAACTGCTCTTCAAGACGCTTTAAATAATTTCGAGCCGGACATTGTCTTTCAGGATATCTTTCCGAATATAGCTGTTGAGTAACAACTGGATTTTGCCGACTCCCCATGCACTAATAGCATATCCACTCTTTCGTTTCTGTTATAAACTGGTGGCATTCTTAACTTATTTCTATTATTGATCCGATCAATTCAATGATGTATTCAGTGACTAAATAGCGCCCCATACACGAGCGAAATATCTGTCATATTTGATACGTGGTGAGCCAAACTCGTAAGGATATCAGTGCGTTAATGGCTAACCACGAGCCAGATACGGCGCGAATAGAATTTCGTACAGATTAAATCTGCAGGTTTCAACTTGCAGGCCAAATCTCGCCGTCAGTAGGTTTGTTTTGGTTCTGAAAATTATTAGTCCTGGGACGTCAGGATCATGCGCAGTTGACGAGAAGTGTGCTCTTTAGGTTCATATTCGCTCACTTTTCCTCAACTGCGCATGATCCTGACGTTCCAGGACTAATAATTTTTAGAACCAGAACAAAGCTATTGGGTACGAGCGAATAATAAGCTTTGTTCTGGTTCTGAAAATTATCAGTCCTGGGACGTCAGGATCATGCGCATTTGAGAAAAAGTGAGCGAATATGAACCTAAAGAGCACACTTCTCGTCAACTGCGCATGATCCTGACGTCCCAGGACTGATAATTTTCAGAACCAAAACAAACCTATTTATTGTGTTATTATAAATCATGGCTGAGTGGACACGAGAAATTTTAACCGACTTTATAGAAATGTATACGTGTTTATGGCAAATAAAAGCAAAAGAATATACCAATAAAAATCTGAAAAATCGAGTTATGATGAGCTGGTATTTTTCAAACGTAGATCGTGGTTTTGTGACAAAAAAAATACAAAAATTACTTGGCAGGTTTCTGGTGTGAGTTGCCCTAATGTTTGACAAGAACATTTCAAGTCTTCGTAAGATCTGCCAGAAATCGAAGAGTGGCAATCAGTCGTTCTTATGGAGGAATCGCTTGTCGCATTACTGTATTCTATTTCTGTAATTGTGTTCTGACAAGGTTTAATAATATACTTAAACCTTGTCTAAACTCCATTATCGTGTTCGTATTGGTTATACAAAAAAAAGTTAATATGGATTGATACCCCATCGATGGTACTTTCGAATGACGTCAAAGTACCATTATGGTACCATTTGAAAAAACGGAGTTTGAGTAAAAAAAGGTTTTGGTTTACTTTTTTGGCACGTTTTTCGAACCAAGATATTTTTAAAATCGAAATTACGATAATGTAGCATTATTTTGATTACTTGGAATAATTTCAGGGAGTTAAATATCAACTATGAGGTATCATTGGATTCAGAAAATTATGCAGATTTCAAAAATGTAATAATATACAGGGTGTATTATTTGAAAATCGAAATTTGATGTCATTTCCGGGAAAACCAGAAGTTGTATTTTTTTAATTGTTTTTTTTATGTAATAAATGAATATCTGAATTGAAGGTATATTGAAATAATAGAATGTTTCTTTATTGGGATCGAATCTCATCTTTGAAATGAAATGAATCTGTTTTCGATCCAGGCTCCAAGAGCGACCAACAGTCGAAAGACCAAGAGAAACGCGAATCCCGCGCCAGAGTCACCGAATGGAGGGATACCATAAACCCAATCCTCCGAAACTTGAAAGAACGGGACTTCAACATCCACGATTACGGCTCTCGCATAATGGACGGCATGGACATCGAGGAAACGAAACCGTTCAGTTCCATAGTCGACGGCAAATCGTCGGCAGAAGTTGTCAGGTATTTCATAGCTTCTCTTCAGCTGGCCAATACTTACAACATCGAAATCTGCGGGGCGAAGAAAGGGGAACTGTCCAACGATTCGTACAAAGTCAAGCTACTGAAAAAGGACAGGTACCACGAGCACCTGACGGATTATCAAGCGCCGTCGGAGGAGACTTTCAGGGAGAGGTTGAAGAGAGTTAGGGCGATGAGAGACCCAGAGGTGAGTGAATTAAAAAAGCTTCAAAAATGCTATGCTTTCAGAGGTGTATGCTATGACTGGTTCGCCTCTTATTCGAATGATAGAAAACAAATCAGTAAACAACTACTTAACTTGCAGTAAAGAGATCTTATCGGGAGTCCCTCAGGGATCTGTTCTGGGTCCACTCCATTTTCTTCTGTAATTGCATGATCTGATTAGAGGAAATTTCTGATTTCGGCATATGATACTGCCGTTTGATTGGCTGTTACCACTTTTAGCCCATTTAAACAAAATTGTTTCACGGCGGATACCTTTATCTTGTACTCACTGTATAGTACCAGGCTGCAATACAAGGGAAAAAGGATAGTAGGTAAGTAACTGGGGTACGAACGCAGTAGTACAAAAATCACCGCTAGATGGCGCCGGTGGCGTTACAAGATAGGGTCACTAAATCAAGCAGGCCGTTCCGTCCTTACGGGTATGGCCAATGGGCGTGGTCTAATTAGTTAGAATGTACGAAATCTGTGGGTTATTTTGAACACTCGAACTACTTCAAGTATTAGCACGCTCATTGGCCATACCCGTAAGGACGGAACGGCCTGCTTGATTAGTGACCCTATTACAAGTTGCGGTTGAGAGGCGCCAGTGAGTGGGAAAGAGACGTGAGTTACGTACCGGTCACCGCCCGCTCCGTACATTCAACCATCCAGGAAGCACCGACTCGGCAGAATCATATACCTTGCATTTTATTGATTGTTAACGTTATACTTTTTACATTGAGAATGAAAATGAGAATTTATTCAGTCTTGATGGAACTGCTGAACTATAAACTTGTCTAATAAATTATTTTTCGTGTTTTTAAAAACGTTATTCGTTATTTGAAATACATATTTCGTGTGACGTAATCGATGTGGAGAAAGATAGACTGAGCATTGAAGCGATTCAGTTCAACGATGGTATTTTGAAAATATTCGATCTGTTTCGTTTTCGGTGCCCCACCCTGCATAATGATAATAACTTTTATTATCCCCAAAAAACAGCGCTAGGTATGTTCCAGAGTGTCATGAAGTCAATGTTTGAAGGTGGGCAGATTGAGATGGGGTGTTAATTTAATTCAATTCAATATTATTTAATATTTATTTATTTTTAAACGACAATGAGGTATATTTTGACTTTGACTAAATATCAGCTTCAGTTCATACTTGAATGGCATATTATTTGGAACTGCGCCAATAAATGCTGCTAATTGCCCCTCATTGACTGATGTCAACCGCATTTTTTTTTCATTTCTGTTCTATTGTATCCATGGTTAAAATCATTCGTCTTCACGCATATTGCCATGTATTTCACTCCATTTGGTACGTTAACATAATATAAAACGTCATTCATTTTTGCAGTCATAAGTATCAGCTTTCAATTACGGAGACATTCTACAGTAAATTTCGATTTGTCTTCAATGGTAGAATTACCCAGCTGCTTTAAAGCAGTCTCTTTTTCTTCATAAAATTTAATATCTCTACTTAATTCTTGAATACGTCACTCAAATTCCTCTAATTTTCCTGAGTATTCTCTTGATGCCAAAACTAAAACGAATACGAACTCAAAAACGAAAGTGGAACCGAGAAATGAATAAACGTACGCAAAACAGCCGAAACGTTAATAAAACTAACGAAAAAACGGAATAATCGATCCGGCAAAACATTATGTACGCTGACGTATTATGAGACGCCCTAAATACCTTTCCTCATTGGATTCGCACGTTAAAATGTAGGGTTACGTCTCTTCTTTACCTCTTACGTAATTTAGTCTGGAAAAAATTTTACTATTTTTTTTTGACAAGCAACCGCCATGTTTATTTCAAACATTCTAAATACGTTTTTCTGTCGTTTCCCTGCGTCTCCAAAACTTTTGCTTAATCTGACAACCGACAACGCTCCGTCTCAATCTGTCACCTCCAAACATCGACTTCATGACACGTACGGACGGATTACCATCGTTGAACTGAATTGCTTCGATGCTCAGTCTATCGTTCTTGGCACCGATTACGTCACACGTCTCTTTCCTACTCGCAAGAATTCCTATTCACAACACTTCCCAATAGGCAATCCGCATGGATAGTGTGCAATGTAATTTTAGGTTACGTTGAGGATCAACTTGGATATCAAGGTCCAGTTTGGTTAGATTAGATCATGTTCCCTTTTATGGCTTAAAAATGAAAAAAAAAAGGAACATGATCTAAACTAACCAAACCAACCTTGCTATCCAAGTTGAACACTTGGGACTACTATATACCGCCTTAGCATCGATGTACCGCCTTGGCCGGGATAGTTCTGATTGGTTCATGCGGATTGCCTATTGGGAAGTGTTGTGGAAAGGAATTCTTGCTTCCTACTCACTGGCGCCTCTCAACTGCAACTTATAACGCCTCCATGTCTCCAGCGCCATCTAGCGGTGATTTTTTGTATTGCCGCGCTCGTAGCCCTGTTACTCACCTACTAAGGATTGGTCTAAGTGCTAATCCCCGAGATACTCCTTGTTTCATGCTAATTTTATTACAGTGATACACAGTTCTTGAACCATTGAAACAGGTATCACTTGTGTGAGATGTTATACATAAATTTCCATAAATTGACAGCTAGACCCTAAAGAATCAGATACAAACAAACCTTTTTGAATTTCTTTCCTACACATTATAGCTGCAGTTGTCCAAAACTGAATTCTTGAGGTGTTAGTATATTATTTTGTTAGATAAATAATATTATTATAATTTTCATTGTTATTTACTATGGAAAACTACATCTGACGAGTTATCTTTTTCTAGCCTGAAGATTCAGCGGAGCCCACATCCAAACACCACCGGTTCAAAGAACCTCTGACTAAAAAAAGAAGACATTCTCGAATATACTCACCGTCCGAAGTCTCTAAAGTTTCCAGCACACATGAAAATGACCACATATCATGCAGAACCACGCGACAGAACAACGAAAATCCCGAGCTGCAACACATTGAAGACTCGACGATTTGCCAAAGAGAGCTCCAAGTAAACATTGTCGATAGCATGAAATCGGTCGCTTCAAAGAGCATTCTGAAACCTTCCCGACCGAATTCCTTGAAAGGCAAAAACATCATCAGAAGTCCGGGAACTTACGGACCTCAGTCTTCCCCCGTTTCCTCTTTGCCGTCGACGTCCCGTCACGTGCATTTCTCCGAAAACTTGAGTTGTTCGCCGAAATCCTCGACGTTAGACAGACATTCGCCGAGTGATAAATCCCTTTCATCGACTTCTTTCCTTTCCCCTTCGTCCCGGAGGGAGTCGACGGAGGAAGTTTTCCGCGATCACTTGGTGCGGTTACAAGATGAAAATCCCGCTCTCCGGATGTTTTCCACGCCCGAGGAAGAGAGGCAGTGCAGGAGCGTGGAGCGAGTGTCGAAAGGCAGGTCTTTGCTCTTCGAGTGATTTACGTCGTGCAGGGTTTTAGTTGTAGGATGGTTTCTTGTTTTATAGCGTTTATTGGTGTTTTTGTATGATAACGATATTGTTCCATTAGTTTGTTGTATCGAAGCGGTATGTCTTTACCTCGAGGTGCCTACCAACCGAAAGAATTGGCGCCCGGAGAGGGGTTTCATGTCGATGAGACGATTTTGAACGCTCTGAATAGGAATTGCAAGACATACAAACATGTAGGATGAAATACAGGTAGTTATTCATACATTTCAAGGCCAGTTTTCGGGTTTGCTAGTCGTCGTCTCGAAGTAATTTTTTCTGACGTTTCGTTTATATCTGCAGTACACATTTTCAAAGGCGGTGCGGTAACGGACGAAGCGTTCGTTTATACCTAACTGATTTATTGTTCTGTGCTCATTTCTTCTTTAATTATGGTCACCCTAATAGGGGGTGTGACTTCGTTAATTCGCTGAGTTTCGATACCTGTTTTTGTTTTTGATCTTATTGTTGGTACCTGTAAAGGGTTTTGTTTTGAACTTTCCAATTATCTTTGGTTGAAATTATTAGGGTGTTTTTGAATTTCAGCGGTTTCTCGGAAAATTCGCGTTAATACCCCGAGGTCCTATCCAGTATTTGCGTTTTGCTGTACTTAATTGTGTGGTTGTTCTCTTTTAGTAGAGCAAGCTTTGCAACCGCAGATTTCTTGGAGTACCCATATCTGCATTTTCTCTTGTGTTTGGTTAAGTGGATGTTTATGCTCATTTTTGTCGTAACGATATACACATTCGGCACAAATTTACCGGCATATTCCATTTTCAATGCATTTCGTTCAAAATTCATGTAGCCAGTCGACCGGTCTTTTTCGGATCTCAGACTTTGTCCAATGGTCTTCGTTGGTTTGAATATCGTTTTGACTTCATGTTTTTCCAGAAGCTTGCCAATCCAATTTATGACTTTCTTACTGCATGGCAGAAATGCTCTTCTTTGTGCGCCGTTCTGTGAGTGTTTCTTTTTCGTATGGCCCGCATTATTTCTTGAGGCCATACCCATTATCACCCAAAGCACTTTTCAACTGACTCAGTTCTTCATTGAGATGTTCAGTGTTTTTACGAATACGAATATGTGAACCAGAACATCTCAATGAAGAACTGAGTGCTTTGGGTAATGATTGTTGTACCTCCTAAGAAATAAAGCGTACGAGAAAGAAACACAAACAGAACAGCGCAACCATAAGAAAGAGAATTTCTGCCATACATTAAGAATTTCACAGATTCGATTGGCAAGCTTTTGGAAAAACATGAAGTCGAAACGATATTCAAACCCACGAAGACCATGGGACAAAGTATGAGATCCGCAAAAGACCCGAGAGACCTCCTCTCTTCTCCAGGTGTTTACCGCATCCCTTGCAGCTGTGGTGACGTATATATCGGTATGACTAAAAGGATCATAAATACCCGCTTGCCCGAACTCAAGAAAAACTGCAAGTATGCAAGGAATCTGCGGTTGCAGAGCATGCTCTACTAATTGAGGACAATCACACAATTATGTTTAGCGAAACTCTGCTACTGGATAGGTCCTCGGGGTATTACCGGCAAAATCTAAGTAAAACGTGGAGGCAGGTACCTACCCAGAGAAATCAAAATAAAACTATTTACTAGTACAAGTAATTGGCATCAAAACCAAAAACAAAAACAGGTATGTATTTAACGGAATCAAGACTTAATGAAATCAGACAGACACCGAATGAGTTTGGCTCAAAAGAACGCTGTGTCGATTACCGCACTTTGAAAACGTCTTCCGCAGATGTAGACGAAACGTAAAAAAAAATTGCTGCGAGACCATTTGATTTGAAATCAGTAATATTTCTAAATTTCTTTATGTCTTCGGGCATTTCATTGGATCTTGAAAATGCTTCATGATTGAATCTTTTCTGGCCAAATACTGAGTTTGCAGAATCAAGATGGAACAAGTTATGTTGTCTTGTACGGTAATTGTGAATTCCTGAATTTCTGGTTAATATAAAATTTGATTTATCATTTTATTTATAATAAGGTACGATCTTTTGAGAGAGTTCATTGCATAATGCTCCCCCAAAGGAAATGTGTCATTTAATGCAGTTGATTTGTTGGAGTGTCAAATGGTAGTAAACCCGAAAACCACCGAAAGTTCAGAGATTATCGGTCGTGAAAGTGACGAAAAATTTCAATGACAAAACAAAAACGAACAGGGGATTCAAGTATATGGACTAATTTTTTTTTAATGAAAATTTCAGTATGTTATGAGCAACTTCTAAACTTACTGCAGCTTCATGAGAGTACAGGGTGTTTTCAGAATAGACGACCGAAGTGCTAATTCCTGATATTGTTTTCTGTTTCAACCAGTTGACAATAGGGAGTTTGATAACACTCTGTATATTCCATATAGCCGGGGAATTTAGTTGAATTAATTATTTTGATTCAGGGGGTGACGTGGAAAAATATTTGATAATTCACGATTAATATAGATTTTTTTTGAATCAAATTTGGAAAGTTCTGTTATACATCCCCCATTTCAAAAACACCCTGTGCTCTTGCAGAGGAAAACATATTGCAATTTGAATTAATTTTTTTTTACATTTCACCTCATAGGTCTGTCAGCAACAAAAATGAAACCAGTGGGAAACAGCTTTCCTTAAAGGCATTAAATGCCAGGATCACACAAACGATTAGCTACCTGGCTTTCATCTCTCAACATTGGAGTTTTCCGACAATAAATATTTTGACTTTGACTTGGATATTTTGAAACATTCTCAAATATAAATGAGTTTTTGATTTATATTTGAGTCGAAACCAAAATAAAATCTTTGATTATTTTTTCTTAAAAACCTTGATGTGGTATCAGATTTTCATCACTCACTTTAAATTGTTTGACATACTCTCGAGTGTTTTCGATAATAATGATAAAAATCAACTTTATCACCCGTTCAGTTATTAGTTTCAGCATTCACTCTGCATACTGGCTATGTAGAGTAAATGAGATCTTTATTATTCATTCAAGAGATTTCTTTGAAATAAAAATTAATACCACTGAGGAAATTGAATAATTTCAACTATGGTCAAAAAATCTCTTTCTGCAAGATGAGTCAAATATCTGACAGAAAAAACTATTTATGGCTAATACCTTTTTTTAACTTCACATTTTTGATACTGATCTTTTGGTTATTTTTAAAAGCCTGTTCAGCTTTATCTTTGAAATCTCGAATCGTTGACAAGTATCAAATGGAAAACAACTACTGTCCGCTACGACCGTCGTATTATATCTATTAGATTCTTGGCAAAGTTTTTCTAAAAAAATACTTTACAAAATGCTCTTTCAATTAGGAAGGGTTATCTCGACACCTACATGATCATACTTGAGAAAAAATAGCAATTTTTTCCAAATCTTCATGCCTCAAAGTGAAATCTGATACCACCAAGTTGCTTCTGAAATATACATCAGAATATTTGTATTTAAAAATGTGACGAACCATTTTTTTAACAGATTGGAATATTCAAATGTTAAGCATCAAAAACCTCCTTGCAATTCCGAGATTTCTTTGTAATTTTGGTTTATAGGCATCTTACACTAAATTCGTGCTCAGTTTATTGAAATTCGGTTGTTTTTTCTTCTCGAATCGTTGAAAACAGGTTCCGGTTGTAAAAAAACAAGTTTCAAACACTTTTGATGTATTCTCGTATGAATGCTGTAATTTCAACAGATAAAAACTCCCATTTACCTGTAGAACAGTTTTCGTTTGTTTTCCATCAGTTTCAGAAAATATAGCTTTGTATCTCAGAACAATGATAAATATAAAATTCTTTGAGGCTTGTCTGTAATTGTCAGATCCCTTACACTTGTCTGTCAATCCCAGATACGCCATAAGAAAAAAGAAACACCGCGAATATATTCAATATGATATTTTCTTCAGAGTAACTATGTTACAGGATTTATCAAGACAATTCCTCAAATATTTCTTGAACTAACATTAATTCATCTCAAAGGGTGACTTTCAACAGAAAATTGGAATATATTGAAAAATTATTTGACTGTATATTTACCGAAAAATTCTGAAAAAGATTTTCGTGGCAATATTTATTCAATCGTATTTCATAATGAAGTTTCACTTAAATACCAGTTTTGTATATGATCAAACAATTTGAAAGAGTTTTATAAATAAAAAACGTACTATTTAGAATGTTATGTTTTCATGATTTTATCTGCAAATTTCGCCCAAATTCCTTCTGTAAATTTGATATTTTTTTAAGGTAGTTGGTAGTTAGACTCTAAGGCTGGAAAATGTACAAATGAACCATTTCCTTATTCATTTTCAGATGCTGGTTATTTACAAAATAACAACTGTTCATGCTATCTAGGAATAGTTTGTTTATATGCTAGGAGTCCAAATTCGTTTTCGAAGATTTTGACAAGGGTCTAAGCTAGTCTGATGAAGGAAACTACAGAGGACAAGCTAGTAAACGCAACTGTAGTATCCTTTATCAATCTTTTTTATTAGCTGTGATGAAGTTTTGTGTAAAATTTTATAAAATAAGTGTGATGGTCGCGTCTGTTTATTTTTAGATTTTTCACTGCCCCACCTCCAATATTTTCATACATCAGCTTTTATTTATATCATTCGGTTAGTTCAACGTGTTGAATTTTTCTTTTATTTTTGTAATTAACTCGATTCAATATATTGAACTGCTTTCATATTAGTTATTAGCATAAAAATGTGGAAAAATATTTGGGTTAATAAATACATTTTTTAAAGAATTTTCGAATTTTTTTTCCTAAAAAAATCAATCAACTTGCTAGAAAAAATATTTTTATTGAGAATGTAAAATACGTCACTACAAATAAATGGTAGATATAAAACTATTTGATAGCATTGCTGTAAGTTGAAAATTAATAAATAGCAGTCTAAAAATTCATGTTCCCATTCTTTGTTTGAATCTTTTCATAAAATCTTTGGCTAGTTTATCACCTTGCCTGTGTTCCAAAGCTTTTACTCCTTCGGAAGCCATTGCTGAAAAGAACAAGATCGTATCGTTAAATAAAAAAAAATCATTGAATTTTTGTTGTCTGAATGCAAAAATTGTAAAGGACCCCGCACTTTCTGATTGAACGTGCAGAATCGCAAAGTTCGTTGATTTTGAAATGCAGGGCGTTCAAGTTGAAAATCAGTAATTTTTATTTATTTATTTTCTCGGGATTTGAAAGTGCCAACTGCATTTTTTTCCGCTCCTATCATCAACGTACCTTCATATTACTGAATATCATTCAGATGGTGCACATTATATCATTATGTACAGAGTGAAAAATGAAAACATTTTAGTGATGTCTGAAAATTCGATATAATAATGAAATATTGATAAAATTATTATGACTTGCAATATACTATTCTTAATCCATCATTAATCACAATTCATACATTTCGTACAGGGTGATTTGAAAAATTGGTGAAATATATGGCCGGTTCGTACACATCATGTAAGGTAAGCTCGGGTAAGTGTGAATTTGGGGCAAGTGTGAGTTTGCTCGCTATCTTCGCTAAACCGGGCGACAGCCCAATGCCATCTATTGACGAATAGCCTACACTCATAATGAATCCATAACCATCATATAAAATACAAAAGAGATCTTGTAAAATCCAAATATTTTCCCCAATTTTCTAACCTACAATTCATCAACCCGAACGAGTATAACGAGTTTATTTCAAGCTTTGAGTGTATTGTTAAAATATAAGGTAAGAATCCATTTTATACACTTTTCTTCTGCCTAAACAATGAATCTGACTATAGATTGCCGTTTTTTCATGAAGTTGTTTTTTTTTTACATTTTTCGATTGCATGTCACACATACCCCGAAATTAAATGTTATTGGGGATAGTGTGACCTATCTGTCGGGGTAAGTGGGAACCTGGTCCATTTGGCCAATCTAAACAGTAATATTTTTTCAGCTATAGTACGAAATTAAATACGGAAATCTCAGAGAGCCAAACAATATACCTGGCCAGATGTGGAAGACATTGATACACTTTCAGAGGATGAAATAACAACTGTGCTTCCATCACCACTCGTCAGAAGATGGGGATCAATGAAATTCTCATTCGATTTTTCGGATTTCTACCTGTAAATTTTTCTTTTCAACAAATGTTCACTTTCACAATTATTTTTTGTTTTTTTCCAATGGGGCATTTCAAATTCAATATTGAAAAGTTCCTAACTATGTTTTGAATAAAGATATCTCGAAACAAATAAATTGTGGTGAAAGTTCCTTTATTGTTTACTCACACCTGCCCCAAAGAGAGATTTACGTGCATTAATATCTTTAAATTTGGCCAGAATCACAGTTGCCCCAAATTTCCGGGGAACTGTGACAATGGAGATGTATATCTGAATATATAAATAAAGTTCATAGAATACGTTTTTCAACAGTTTTCTGTGGCGTATTACAAAGACTGACCTTCGAAGTAAATACCTGCAAAAGTTCATTGTTATATTAGTTCAGGTTCATCAGATGAACTAAACTCAATGCGAACTAATGAAAATCACGGTCACACTTACCCGAGCTTACTATATATGTAATATGTGTAAGTAAATTATTATCCTCCGAAGTTAGCTGATCCGTATAAACATGATTTCGTTGGAATATATAGGGTGATCATGAAAATTTTCGAAGATAAAAATTACAAAATATCAACGTTTCAGAAATCACCCTGTAATTCACGATTAACTCGGTGAAATTCCTTCATTTCTAGTATATTCATCATTCTCTCCTCAACACTGTACCAAAAATTCAGTTTCCTACTATGACCCAGTTTCATCATAGTTAATAATTGAGGAACTTATTACCATTTGCATGACTAGTTGAAGGAACTTGTTCACGCGTACATTCTACTAGTGGTCAAGATTTTTCACAAACAGTGAAACGTAAGAATGTGGAGATTTTAAATAAATATAAAAGAGGGTTCTATCAATCATTTTCACTTTTCCCAGATAGTTCGTTTTTTATTCCGACAAAGCTTAAACCAACAAAATCTACTCAACTATCTGAACCTTATATTATTGAATTCATATATCTGATGTGATTGTTATCTCTAATCTTCACCCTCTTTTACATTTATTTTAATCTCCACATACTCACGTTTCACTATTTGTGAAAAATCTTGGCAACTAGTGGAATGTACGCGTGAACAAGTTCCTTCAACTCGTCATGCAAGCGGTAATAAGTTTCTCAATTAATAATTATGAAACTAGTCATAGCAAAAAACCGAATTTTTTGGAAAGTATTCAGGAGAGAATGATGAATATATTAAATAATAATGAAGGAATTTCACCGAGTTAATCGTGAATTACAGGGTGATTTCTGAAACGTTGATATTTTGTAATTTTTATCTTCGAAAATTTTCATGATTACCCTATATATTCCAACGAAATCATGTTTACACGGTATATGATATCTTCGGAAGATGATAATTTACTTGAATATACAGGATGTGTACGAGAGAACCGGCCATATATTTCACCAATTTTTATGATGGAATAAGAATAGTATTGTAGGAGTTTACAAATTAAATTGTGGGACGTGCCCTAAAGTATATGTAGGCCAGACCGGGAGATCATTTAAAAACCGCCTACGTGAACATCACACTTCGAAATTCTACATGTGGAAAATAAAGGTGTCAAACTTAATTATTTAGAATGTCTAGAAATAAATAAATTGAAGAATTCTAATTGTATACTCAATGACCAATTGGAATTGAACAATTCTCCTTTGTTGAACCTCTTGTCTTAGTAACTTCGATTGTTTCCTAGGTTATCTTGTTTTCGTTGTTTGTGGACAACATTAATGATGAAGATAGGAATTGGAATAGGTCAGATTACTTAACATAACAAGTCCAGGTAATGTGGGTATAGTTATGTTATTAGTCTTCTTTATTTAGATATTTAAGTAAAGCCTAACGAAGAGGATTTCAGTGAACCATTATCGCTTGATAAAACTACAGTGTAGTGAAACATGTCGCGAATTTAATAAAGTTTTGTGGAAATTTAATCGTTTACCTTAGTGCTTTATAATAGTATATTGCATGCCAAAATAATTTTATCAATATTTCAGTATTACATCGAATTTTCAGCCATTACTAAAATGTTTTTATTTTTCACTCTGTAACTATAATTATATAATATGCACCATCTGAATGATATTTAGTAATATAAAGGTACGTTGATGTTAAGAGCGAAAAAATGCAGTTAGGACTTTCAAATCCCAAGAAAACCGATTTTCAACTTGAACGCCCTGTATTTCAAAATCTATCCATCAACGAACTTTGCTATTCTGCACGTTCAATCAGTACATCGAATACTACAATATGCCAATTTCAAACAAAAATTTCATCAGCTTCATCGACACGAATTAAAACCACAGGAAAAAATCGAACTAGTTCCCTCAAAATAAGTTCCCCTTTTTGAACAGCGGCATAAATTACAACGGATGTGACATTACAACATGGACAAATTTTGATGAAATCAACAAAAACAACGTTAATGAGAAGATATAATTCCGATAAAGGTCGAAAATACCCTTCTCTCCACACATTCCACAAAACGGAGAAATGTGGCAAATTTCTGACAGAAAACGATTACTCCCCCCTACGGATATAGAATTACATCTGTCATTCATTTGTGCAATGTTCCTCAAGGAGGACACTATTTGCAAGTGCTGTTTGTAATGAAGTCATTGAATAGCATCCTTAATTTTGTTCGAAATGACCACCTGCATGCATGCATGTTTCGAGGTTATTTCCTCTCATCAGTGCAAGGATAGGTCAAACATTAGAGCCGCCTTGTTCCACAAGACCAACGATAACATTCAAAAGCCTTATAGTAATCCCCAATTTAGTAAATTTGATGGGGAATGTACCGATGTCGCACCTCATCACGATCAGTTAAAAAGGGTTTTGAACAGATGGCGTCGAAATAAATGGATTGGAAGAAATGGACCCATTCGGTGGCCAGCAAGGTCCCCAGACCATACGCCCTTAAAGTTCTGTCTCTGGGGATATGTTAAAAGCGAGGTCTATCAAAAGAAACGACACTATAGGTAACGTGAAGAATAGAAATAGAGAAGTTTTTTGCTCTATTACATGATCAGCTTAAACAAAATTTTGAAGGGCCATTGTAGACAGACTCAATTTAGGCATATGTCAAAATGGTAGATTGCTTGAACATCTCTTGCCAATTAACGCTTTTTAACATTTTTTGAAATTATTTTGTTGCCTATGGTTTGTCCATCATTCAATACAATAGCTATTTGTGTATTGAGAGCGTAAAAGTGATATATTGTCGCTTGACAAAGAGAGTTACCGGGCGACGCGAAGCGGAGCGCGGTAATCTTTGCAGAGCGACAATGACACTTTGTGCTCGAAATACACACAAGATTTTTTCTACAAACGCAGTTTTCAAAAAAAAAAACACCAGATGCTTTATTCAACAAAAGTACATCACATTATAACAAACTTTCATTTTAACTCGAATATCGAACACAGTTAATACATTCCTGATTAATATTAATTTAATTCATCATTGACTATACATGAATTTACCGTATTGTAATTCATATTTCTTCCTTGATTTCTCTGGTAGGAGATTCAAAGTAACAATTTTTGCACGTTCTGCTACATCAGGAGAAGTGTTTGACAATTCACTGTCACTATCATCAATCATCACGCAGAAATACGTTGGAGAACCGAGCGTTTTCGAATTATTTTCGCTCTAGAGCGCAAATGCTGTCACAAAAAGACATTTCACGGAAAACGTCAACTTTGCGTTGAAATCTGAAAGCGTCAAAGCCTACTTTTTTTGTAGAAAAATATCATTGTTGCTTTTAAGACATTTTTCATACTTTCCTTAAGAATTGGATGCAGTTCTGATACAAATCAAGAAATCAATTAGTAGGCAAGCCCTACATTTTCTGGAAGCTCAAAGTGTGGACTTTTCTGGTACGGGCAACGTTATTTGCGCTGCTTTATTCAGGGCAGATATTGAATAATCATCAAATTCATCTCGACAAATTTGGGTAATATTCTACCACAGACGTCTTGATTCTCCAAACCGCGATAAGAAAATCGGCAACATCGCACGGTAATCAATTTGACTTCCGACTCATTTATTCGGTAATGTCAATTTCTCGGCTTATTTGGAAAACTTGGAAAAAATATAAAAGAGTGAATTTGTAGAGAAAATAACGCCAATTAATATGGTTGTATCAATTTCTTCATTACAAACTGGAATCGCTATATATTCTCTATTTATTAGAAGCGGAAAAATTGTCAAGTTAGGTTTTTCATGTGCTAATATTTAAAGTCTGGCTGATGAAAATAATATTTTATTAGAAGAGACATAATGAATGTGCCAAACTCAGGTAAATTATCTCAGATGAATATATGGTAGGTTTCCACAACACCCATGAGTTACTATACTGTGTTGCGTTACTTTTTATTTTTTTGGGTGGTTCGACAGTAGCCCTATTTTGCCAGAATAAAATACATGTTTAAAACAAAATAAAATAGAATTCTGTCTATCACAGAGAGATAAAACAACAGAAAAAGAAAAAAACATACTGAATAAACAATAAAAAATAATAAGTATCAGCGGAAAAACTTCGATTGGTAACATTTTAATCTGTAATAAAAATATGATCTTTTGTACCATCAAGAAAATCGAAAAGCAATATTTTTTTTCATTCTTATTCAAATCAGTTTTCGAATGTCCCCGTTTGAGAATAAGTCACACTGGTATGTGAACGTTACAAGTCCTTTGAAATTTGTTTTAACTAGGTACTAAATAGGATTTGTATGCAGTACTTATACCAAATGTTCTTCTGTTCTGTAATCAATACTTTTGTCTGAATCTGTATACTTACTCGTCTGGGTAGGCCGTCCCAGTTGTAAATGAACTTGAGATGAATATTCGATTGGATTTGTAGATTCCTCAATATCACAAAAAGGTAGAAATGCTTCTCCAATATACTGATTATTGTAACCTAGCAAATCTTTATCTTTAACACTAAATAAAATAAGTCCGTTTTCCAAACGCTTTTGTTCCTGAGAAAATTTGCTGAAAAGTTTAAATTCAGTAAAAAATCGAATCAATAAAAACTTAAAAAGTCCACGTATATGATACTCACATACTAAACTTTTCGTCATATAAAGGGAACTGTGTCTTGTTGTGACATTTTGTCTTTGGTTTTTCGATTCCGCTAAACTTGTGCTCTGGCAGAAAATGAATCCTAACAAATGAGTCGCAGGATCCTAGTAAAAAAAAAAAATAATAAAAATATTCAGAAATGATGGAAAAACAGTTATTCACCATTGGAATCCATCGCCAACAAGTTTCTTGCATTCATAATTTCGATAGTTAAGGTGTTTTCTTCGAATTTGGCTTTCACAGATATTTCTCCAAACTTTGAATCTTTCAACTCCTTAAACTCGTCTGCCAAGTCTAGATGGACCTATAATAGGGATAATTAAGCAATTTAAGGCATTTCAATTTTATGATTGATTATGATGGTTTTAGCACTAGCACCCTTGTGTGCAATTGTTCGCATTCTGTTTAGGAACTAATGGATTATTAGATGTTCACTGCATGCAGGTATTACATATTATTTGCGTAAACCTTTTCTTGAATAATTAAACGATTTATTATTAATGAATGTCGTCGAAACATATTTTGACTAAGGTGAAAGCACAGATAGCAGAAATGCTGATAAATATACTTGTGTTAACAAAGCATTTATATTCAGAGTTAGGCAAATGTATGGACCCGTCCATTTTTCTCAGTTAAAATGTGATTTATTGAAAAAAAAGTGCGTAAGAAAGTTAAACGGTATTTCATTTTGCAGCTTTTTGTGAATTTAGGTATTAGTTTGGTGTGCCATTGGTGGAGGAGTGACGTCATCTCTATTTTTTTTTAAATAGAACCATATTCATAAATTTGGTATCGTTAGAAAGCCTGTTTTTTATAATTTCAGTATTACTAATATAATTTTGTCGGTAGATAGTGTGCACCTCTGGAATTTACCTAACTAGGTAATGCTTGATTTGTTCGAAATTTTGCTCAATCAGGAAATGTAGCCAATCGAATAATCTAAGCAGTTTGAACCAGTCAGTGGCGTACGTAGGTATAACTTTCCCAGATGCTTATTTTTGAAGAACAATACTAGTTATTTTTCCATTGAAAAACTTTACTTGAAAAATTTGTTCGAGAATAATTCAGTGCCCTAATGCTGTATTTTTCCTGAATAGGTCAGGAAAAAAAGGAATAGTTACCATCTTTATTATTATTATTTTCGATAGTTCAGAAAATTGCAATTTTTTATTGGAAAAGAAGATTGCCCTACGACGTGTTTAGAACGGCGATCTCATTTATTTATGAGTTCTAAAAACAAATTTTTGAAAACGGCAATGTCTACAGAAAAATATAATGCCAACAAGACGGAGCTCCTCCTCATTATGCTGTGCAAGTAAGAAATTATATAGATGAGATATTTTAGAACAGATGGATAGGACGATGTGGTGCCAGCACGAAGTCCAGATCTAACACCACTCGACTTTTTTTCTATGAGGTCATCAAAAGTAAGGTATATGTCGACAGACCTCCAATGATCGAGTCCTAAAGAGCTAGGAATCGCACATTAAAAGGTAAGACCTCGTTAATCCTTAGCTCGCACAAGTTTCGACTTTTGAGGGCTGTCGTTCGTAGGGGGATGACAGCTGGTTAACGGAAAAAACAATTTTAAATAATTTTAAACAACAATTTGTTTAATAGTGTTCAGGTCATTGTTCATAGATAATCTTGTTGTCAAAAGACAAATGGAATAAAGTTCAAGCATTCAATAAACTTATTTTGTTTAAAAACGAAATAAAATGTTTAAAAATTATCCTAATTATCGTAAGTACAATTCTTTAATGAAACAACTGTTAATGTAACATATAAAAAATATTTTTTTAATAAAACTTACGTACCTACGCCACTGCCTGATTCAAATTCAGATCAGAGGTGGACACAAAAATACGAAACACACTGTATTTATCGAGAGAAATGCAAGAAAATTATTACTACTGAAATAAGAAAAAACAAGCTTAAGTAAATTATCAAATCAAATTGTATGGGAAATATAACATGTGGTGTACCACAAGGTTCAATTCTTAGACCTGTATTGTTCCTCATATACAAAAATTCAATATCAAATCTCGATCTGTCTGGTGATCTCAAATTATTTGCAGATGACACATTAATTTATTTTCGGAATAATGACAATGAAATAATCGAGATGATTTAAAAATAATTTCGCCTTGGTTAAACAATTGACAATATTCCACGAGCTATCGGTGATCGTTTTTTTTATTATTTGAAACACTGTATTTTGATACACTGACATCTGCCATGTGTCAGCAATGACAAATATCAAATTATTATAACCAATCCCCAGCCAATAATAATTTGATATTTGTCATTGCTGACACATGGCAGATGTCAGTGTATCAAAATACAGTGTTTCGAATATTAAAAACCAAAATGCATTACCAACCTGACAGCAAAAAACGATCACCCATAGCCTGTGGAATATTGTCAATTATAAGTTGACTATGAATATTGATAAATCTTCCTTTATGTTTTTGTCAAAAAGAAAATCAAGGCTTATTGGAGAATATTTAGTTTTCAATAGAAAAAAATATTCCGAAACAACAAAATTTTTGGATTGACGAACAACTTTCTTCTTTGAAGCCATATTGAAATATCAAATAATGATATACGTATTTCAGCTTAATCTATTCAAAATTACAATATTTAATTTGAGTATGGGGAACTGCCAATTCTCCTATTTTACGTTTACTTAAATCTTCACAAAACAAAAGTATTGAATGTAGTTTTAAATAAATTACCATTCCAGATTCCTGCTTGAAGTAACATCCCATTTATATGTTTCGAACAACCTTTACAACATTGTCATTTATTTAAATGTTGTCAGTTATTGTATTAATTAGAGAAATCTTGGGTCAATAAAGATTATTATTATATTTATCGATAATAAATATATGATATATGGTTCCATTAAAAAATGCCGATGACGTCACCCTCTTCCACCAATGGCACATTAAAAAAATATTTGAATTCACAAAAAGATGCAGAGTGAAATACCATTTAACTTTCAGGCAAACTTTTTTTTAATAACTCTCAAATTAATTGAGAAAAATAGGTGGGTCCATACATTTGACTAAGGCATTATTCTGTACTCAAGTAGGTATATGATTTATATCACCATCACTACCATCATGGTAAGAAACATTTTTTAGGATAAACAAATAATATCAATCGCGATCTTGTTATAGTTTTTCGAAATGTCCATAAGTTGTGAAGTTAACAAAATTCAAGTATACATTGAGATCTATGATGAAAAAAAGTCATACCTGGTGTATCAAATCTGCGGTTTCCAAACCATTTATCCTCAAAACTTTGTCAGTTCTCTTCAAAGAATTACAATTATCACAGTCATCAGGATTCTTGAATGATCCTATCATCAGTTTGAGTGTTTTACGAAGATTTTCGAAAAATGAAGGCGGTCTTCTATTCTGAATAACAAAGAATTATCAAAGTTTCCAGTCTTAGATGAAACTTATAGAGATTAAAATTTTCTATAACAAATGAACGCACTGGGTGGACCTCTTACTTGAAAAATAAAGATATTGTGACGATATACCCAAAAAAACTCAAATATTTGGTTTATCTGGAAGTGAAATTCCATTTCTGCAGACTTATTCAACTGGACGAACTCAAACTATCAATGTGAATGGTAACCAAACTTGTTGCTTGAGAAGACATCACGGCGTTCCACAAGGTTCTGTCTTGGGACCACTTCTCTTTGCCATCTACATCATGAGTGCGTCAGAACAATCAGAATACCAACCATTACGCGGTGAAGTCATTATTGCAATAAGTGATGCAGTTTTGTGCGGAAGGGAAGAGAAACCGTGTTTTCTATAGGAATTGATAGCACTTGAATTCTATTCATAAATAAAAGCAAGAACATGAGTCTATGGATAGATACTGATCTGATATTCATAAAAATGAATTTTAAATTAACCTGCTTCATGCTTATTAGTCTATAGTGTGTAATTCAATGTTTGCCGAGTACTGTAGCATAAAAAGTAGTTGCTATACCATCCATTAGGCAGAACTGGAAGACGTTATCGATTATTTACACTAGAAGTCTACAAAAAGTGTGACTTTGTGAAGAAAATTTGTATCAACGTATTTATTTTGGGATTGCAACCCCCCGCAGTCTGGAATATAACAAAGAAAACACTTTTCTACTCACAAGTAACAATAAGATCAACTTTCCGAAGTTCTAGTGGTTAAACACCCTTTTTTTTAACTTACGTCTAAATTGGATTGAATTATCTCTCCTAAAGTCACAGCTAACATGTCCCAAACTATTTCCAAGGTTCTATCGAAATTTTCTTCATTCAGCTCCCTGTGTAAAGTACTTAAATTATTGTCGACGTACATCATAAGTCTATCGATGCTGTTGCTATCTTGATTACACAACTCTGCGCCTTCTATCAAGAGCCTTTTCATTGAAGGAGCCATCTGAAATGAAAACAATCAATCACCGAAATGCGTACAAAATCAGATTTGTCGATTCCCCACCTTGGACACTACAGTCTCCAGTAACTCGATAATTTTGTTCCGTACAGTATCAATTGAATTGGCGATAACTGTCTCTAGCGTCTGCTGACATCTCTGGGCCTCCACAGGACTCTTCAAGTCGGATATCTTTTTGATGATATCTTCCATCCCCAAGTCTCTCGTGAACGGTTCGAGAGTTTCCCGGATATAGTCTATGTTGTTTATTGCCAGACACCATTCATTTGTCACTTCGAATTTTTTTTCGTATATGTTCTGGGTGTCTCCCAGACCATCGACCCTGGCTGACATTTTGTCGGCGTAGAATACGCTGCACCGGCAAATATCCTTAAAAAAACATCACGAGTCAAATGTTATCATCATCGATTTAGTAAATAGTATTAGAACAAAAAATGAAAAAGCAAAAAAATAGAAATAGATTCATGTAAAAAAAAATTGCCCTATGAATAAGAACATATTTTTTGTATAAGATTAGAAAAAAATCAACTCCAGTTACTCACGTCAATAATTTTTGCGATAAAAGAGTAGCAGCTTTCAATATCGGGCCAGTTCAGTTGTTGCCAAAATACTTTCACCTGAAAAAAAATTCTCTACACTTCAATATTACTTTATTTTCAATTCTTGAAAATAAACCAACGTAAGCTAGGATTTAATCGTTCATTTTCAATAAGGCCTTGAACAAATTCAAGAGAGACTCCTGAAGGAGACACTGTGAGGGGATAGAAGGCTCTCGAGATTGTGTTAGACTACAGAAAGTACTCTCGAAGGATACACAACAAGTAATATACTCCCTGAAAAATGAACAAGGGGGACACACCTGTACAGGAGAAAAAACAATACAAGAACTACTGAGAGTTGACTTCCCCGAAACACAGATAGATCAGATACGAGCTATGGGAAACCCGGAAGTATTGGAGACTTTGAGAAGAGGCTCGGACATAGCAAAGAAGGTCGTGACCTATGACAAAGTTCAATGGGCAATAGGCACATTTGAACCCTTCAAATCACCGGGACCAGACGGGATCTACCGTGCAATGCTGCAGAATGGACCCGAAGAACTGCAAATCAGACTCTGGCCCTCGGGTATATACCAAAACCCATGGCGGCAAGTTAGGGCTAACTTTATACCGAAACTTGGAAAAGCTGGACAGGATTCGGCAAAGTCCCTAAGAGCAATAAGTCTTATGTCATTTGTACTCAAGACTTTGGAGAAGCTAGTGGATAGACATAGTAGGAACGATGTGCTGGTGAAAAGTTCGATGCACCGCGAAAAATATGACTACGGGACTGGCTGTTCAACGGAGACAGCACTCCACCAGCTAGTAACGAGGGTGGAAAACACGCTGGAAAATAAAGAGGTACTGCTAGCTGCCTTTCTAGACATAGAAGGAGCTTTCGACAATACCTCTATAAATTCAATCACTAGAGCTCTCAGACACAGAGAAATCGAGGAACCATGTATGGCCTGCATAGACTCAATGCTGAGAAACCGACTGATACACATCACTGTATTAGAGGAGACCGTAGCAGCCAGGGCGACCAGAGAATCCCCACAAGGTGGAGTTCCATCCCCGCTTCTGTGGAATCTGATCGTGGACTCGCTGCTGGAAACACTGAACGAAGCAGGGCATCAAGCCCTTGGCTGTGCTGACGATACCGTGGTCTTAGCACAGGAAAAATTCAACACAACGGTTAGAGATCACATGCAGGAGGTTCTTAACCTCTTCACAGGATGGACGGACTTGCAAGGGGCTCAACGTCAATCCTAACAAGGCAACCATAGTAGCAAACAGAGGGCCTAGGACCCATACGACTTCGAGAGGAAGACATACAGGTAAAGGGGGAAGTCAAGTATCTTGGAGTGATACTAGACTCCAAGCTGACCAAAAAAGCGGTGACTTCACTAGTGATAGCCAGACGCACTTTTGGAAAAAAATGGGGACTTAAACCGCATATGTTGCACCGGTTGTATAGCACGGTGGTCATGCCCTCCATTACATATGCTTCTTTGGTGTAGTGACTCAAGACGCAACAAAGAGGAGCCGCAACCAGACTAAGCAAGGTTCAAAGACTTGCTTGTCTTGGAATCACAGGGGCCATCAAATCAACACCAACTACGGCGATGGAGACACTCCTGGGACTGCCACCTCTCCACTTTGTGGTTCAGGGCGAGGCGAGGCTTTGTGCCTCCAGACTGCAGATCGCATCCAAATTGAACGTTGGAACGGGACACGTGAGAATAGTTAGAACTGTGATCGGAGACGCGCTAGGAACGAGAACGGACCACATTCAAAAACCGAACTCCTTCAACAACCTATTACGAGTGCTGCTGCCAAACAGAACTGATTGGAACGGCTCACAACTCAAGGACATTCTACATTTCCTTTGAAAGAGCCAACAAAAAAAAAGCCAAGGCTGAACTTGAAGTACAAAGACAACCGCAGCAGTATTTTGCGACCTATCTTAGGCATTCGATTGTGTGAGTCACAAAATCTTGCTGGACAAACTTGAATAATATGGTTTTAGAGGAGTCAGCAAACAGTGGTTTGAATCGTACCTAGAAAATTGGACCCAACTGGTAAGTAAAAACTAGCCACCTCTCTCAGGAATCCCAATGTAGTGTACCACAAGGATCTGTACTCGGACCCACACTGTTCCTATTCTATATAATCGATATTACAAAAATTAATATATCTGGGAAGTATTCATTATTTGCCAATGATACCACCATATTTTAAAGACACATTATAATAATTATCATTATTGAAATTTGTTTTTCTGGGAAAACAACAAACTGAACTTGGGACAGTGTGCATCCCACGTTAACAAACTGGGTTGTATAGCTACTTTCATGATGATTATCTCATCCAAAGTCTCAATTTATTTTGTGCGAAAATATCTGTTACGAAATTCCTTCACAATTTTTATTTGTTTGGATGAATAATAAAAAAATCATCGATGCATGATAGCTTATCGACACATTTTGTTTCCCACATCTGGTCATAAAGATATCGATTATTTATGTAACTAACACTTGCAATTCGCCAACTGATTTCCTTTTATGTAATATTTATTTTTGGACTCATTATTTCACACTTAACCACAGAGATAACCCCAAGTTCTTTGTTTCTTTCAATTACATTCACAGCTGTGCCAACTTCGTCACCAATAAATCAATTTTTATCTACATATTTTGAAAACTCTTCGTCAGAATAAATAATAATAATATGAATTCTAGAACGAAGTTTCATTTTTCCTGTTCCCGTACACCATAAGGAAATGTTGATATTTGATTAAGACGAATGATAGTTATTTATTGTACAGTTTTAGTTTAATTTTCTTAAACGAATAATAAAATGTATCTAAAACAGGTATGCAATAAAACGTTTTTTTCCCAATCACATTTATTTATATTTATAACTTCCGACAATAAACTATATTCTGACTTTGACTTTTTAGATCAGAATCGCCGAAAATGTGTTGACATTATGCTCTGACAGCGACTGTCACCTCCTCAAAAATCATTTTTCGTCACTCTCAGATGTCCTCCGCTGACCCCATCATGAATTTCTCAGAGCACTTACTGCTCCTGGGTACCACTGTCTGTCTTCCCCACTTTCCTCAGACTCCAACACACGATTCAGGACTCCATCGTCGAGGGTAAAGGAGTTCCGTTGGGCCCAGGGCAGAAGTTTGGAGTCAAACCTGTTCCAGGAAATGTGTGAGATGCTGAACATCTGGAAGACGAGAACCACAGCTCTATATGCATCCGCAGTCAGATTGAATAGTGGAGCGGATGAATAAGACGATAAATCGTCACCTGTCCAAGGTAGCCTCTGACCACCAGAAACATTGAGACCAGTATCTTCATTTGTTTCTCATGGCCTATCGTTCCGCAGTACACGAGTCAACCAGTCAAACTCCTGCTAGTATTATAATGGACCGACAGCTGAGACTTCCCCCTTTGACCTGAAGTTTGGGACGTCATCAGGACAGACACTGCGGGAGAGGACTACGTCAGTAAATTACCGTAGAGAATGAACGACATCCATGAACGAGTCCGTTTGAACATCCAGAGTGCCAGCGACAGAATCAAGGCTCACAGTGAAGCAGAAGATCTCCAAATGTTCAGAGGCATCGCCGTGGTATTCTCCAAAAAGTTCGGTCGACTTCAGGAACTCTGTGAACAGAACCCAGAAGTTGGAGGGGTGCTACAGCTGAGAAAGGGCCAGAGAAACATCTACTATCTGGTTACCAAGAAGCATTATCGAGATAAACCGACCTATGAAGATGTCTGGAAGAGCCCCACCAGAATAAGAGATACGATGGTGGACCATAATCTTGTGGATCTGGCAATCCCAAAATTATCCTGTGGGAATGATGGGCTGTATTGGAGAGTTATAAGAAGCACGTTGGAGACAATATTCAGATCCAGCGGCATCAAGATTTTGGTGTGCTGCAACCATCTTCCTCGACCCAAAATGAAGACTGTGGAGTGTTACTTCCATCGAGCTTCAAGGTGCAGATATAGAGAATCCTGCGCAAGTACCTCCACACAGCAAGAATGACATTTCGGGACTAAACGTCTTTAACAAGGGGGCAATGTAATAAATCTAAGGCCGGACCTGACCGCGCCAGTTATTTACGCTCGCTAGCGTAAATAACTCATTACGTAGAAGGAACGAGAACTGGCTAAAGAATGTTCTACCTACGATCGAGAACGTACTGGAGACATCTGAATGAGTCACCGTATAGTCTCGGTAGTTCGAGAACCGTAAAAGGAATCTGCTTTTCGGTAGATGGCGGGCAGAGTCACAGAGTTGCGTTGCAGATATAGTTCGAGCAGATAAACAGCGAATTAAAGAAATTAGTGAAGTGTATTTACACTACAGTATATTTTTTATTGTGATACTCATAGCGCCTACTGTCCCAATTTTATCCAACTTGCTATCGCTTGCATTTGTTTTTAGACGATTGTGTACATGCCGAACATCACTACCCAAATTTAGAAACTGTCCAGATAAGTTCAAATTATAATAATATTGGCCGTAGCATCTCTAATATTTTTGAATCATGTAGTCATAGATTACCTGATAGAATATCGTCAGCGTATCGACAGCGGAGGAACTGTATTTGACACTGTTATCGACGTTCACCAAATTGTCCAACTCCACGGCCTTCTCGATTCGTTGAAGAGCCTTATAAACAGCGATGTCCAACCACTGCGCCACGCCACCATGGAACCACTGATGGAAATTCTTGATATGGAAACTATCACAGTCTGCGGGACACAATCCCGTTCCTAGAGTCGCGAATCTCTGCACCGCCAAATAGAGCTCGAACAAGGAGGTACCCTCTGATAGAGGATCGGTGCCGTTTTCAACGCTATTCGAGCCGGTGTAGTTCAGTCTTTTCAGGTTCTTGCAGATTTCCACGACTGCCGATTCGCACAATGTGGATATCTTCGATTGGTAGAATACGTAGAGGGCTTTGGCGTACTGGAAGTTTACAATCCTGAAAATGAGTTGACATGTTATTAAAACAGTTATTCTAATCATGCATCAAGTGTTATTATATTGCGTGTATGTGGACAAGAAAGATCTCCAATCAAAGACATTTTGAAGGACCATTCAGGTTTTTTTGAGGAACACAAGAGTGGAATCCGAACTATATCGTTTATAAATAATATAAATAGTAATGGACCTAATATGGAGCCTTGTGGTATACCTGGATTATTGACAAATGTGTTTGACAGAGAGCTGCTGAATTCTAGGTGAGCTAGGTAAGCTACTTTGATGGGATATTAAAATTTGCTAATGATTTTGTAGAAAACTGTTTCTGATGAGGATAAATAGATAGTAGATAGATTACCATAAAATATGTCATCTCAAATCTGGAGATCAAAACAGGAATAGGTGACTTTTTAATTTTTTGTAAGAATGAGAGACAAATACAGTAAGCTCGGGTTAGTGTGAATTTGGGGCAAGTGTGAGTTTGCTCGCTATCTTCGCTAAACCGGGCGACAGCCCAATGCCATCTATTGACGAATAGCCTACACTCATAATGAATCCATAACCATCATATAAAATACAAAAGAGATCTTGTGAAATCCAAATATTTTCCCCAATTTTCTAACCTACAATTCATCAACCCGAACGAGTATAACGAGTTTATTTCAAGCTTTGCGTGTATTGTTAAAATCTAAGGTAAGAATCCATTTTAAACACTTGCCTAAACAATGAATCTGTCTATAGATTGCCGTTTTTTCATGACGTTGTTTTTTTTACATTTTTCCATTCCATGTCACACTTACCCCGAAATTAAATGTTATTGGGGATAGTGTGACCTATCTTTCGGGGTAAGTGTGAACCTGGTTCATTTGGCCAATCTAAACAGTAATATTTTTTCAGCTATAGTACGAAATTTTATACGGAAATCTCAGAGAGCCAAACAATATACCTGGCCAGATGTAGAAGACATTGATACACTTTCTGAGGATGAAATAACAACTGTGCTTCCATCATCACTCGTCAGAAGATGGGGATCAATGATTTTTCAGATTTCTACCTGTAAATTTTTCTTTTCAACAAATGTTCACTTTCACGATTATTATTTGCCCCAAAGAGAGATTTAGAAAAAATTTATTTTTCATTTTTCTAACGAGCTAATTCCAAATAAAGCATTGAAAATTAAATTCGACTGAGGATTAACAAAATAACGACAACTTTTGCGATTTCGACAAAAAATTGTCATTTTTTTGGTAATTCTTCAGCTCGTCTAGATAGGTTTCTGCCGGAAGTAGAGCCTTTATTATTACAACTACTTTTTTTGAGTGTCCCGTTCGTTCTCTAGCTACTTTTCAAAACTACAGGAACGTAAGAATTCGACTGTTAACCTGGCCCTGTTCGGCTTCGCCGGTTGCCTGCCATTTTTGACAACTTTTTTATGTTCTATAAACCTAAATATGAACTGCTTTATATGAAATACTTTGTTTAAACATGAACATAACTGAGGGATTTGATAAATGTGCCAATAATTTATGATTTAGATAAGATCATCACGTTAGTAGTTAGATCATTTTGCAGTTATTTATTGTACGATGTTTTTGTTTAAATTTCTTCATAAAGCACACATAAAGTCAGTTCATTTGATAATAACATACGTAATCAACCAACAAATACTATAATATGTGATGATAATGTGTGATCATTTCTAATTTTGAATTTTATTGAAAAGAAACAAATGTGAGAACAAATAATATTTTTCCAAAAAAAAAATACAATTCACTCATTTCACATTCAGTGTAAAACATGATTTTTTCTACTCATATATATGAAAATGATAATTTTCAACCGGTTACTCTCTGATAGCGAAATTCCAGTATTTTATAAATGGGGGGCCTAGTTCCAAAGTGTACAATCTCCAATTTTTATTAAAAATGAGGAAGATGGCGTAACAAATGTCATTTTTAGCGCTGAACTCAAATAAACTATCATTTCATACCAAAACGATCAATTGCCAATTTATTATTGATGTAGAAAATCAAGCTTAGGTCCATAACGTACAATCTCCAATAATAATTTAGGCCCAAACCGTACAAACTCGTCAATTGAAACAAAACGTACAATATTCAATGAATATTAAGACATTTTCAAGAGTGATTTTTTCAAAATAAGCATTATTTCTTTCGCGCTAAAATCAACTGTTTAGAATATTGTCTTAACAGGTTATAACTAGCAATGAAACGCTTTTTTTGTCTGATTCCGATTCAACAGGTTAGTTTCATGTATTGCAGAGTGTGGTGTACATAATATCCAAATATTTTTATGAAAGTAATTAATTAATAAGTTGCCAGGACAGTGGCATTTTGCTTTTCCGAAAATGAAAAGGATGGTACTCGTTCAAAATTCCAATTGGGTAGTAATAGTCCGGGGAGAAAGTAATTATAGAACAGATCTAGGGAATGGAAAACCCATTACAAAAAAAGATAAAAGCATCCCTAATATGGATCCAACCATAATCACCAAGTAGAATGCAGTAACCGAAAACAAGAAAGTTTATGTCAACAATCTTCTCCTTTCACATTATGGAAGAGTGACCCTAGATTAACATTTTACAAATTTGTACTGGAAGGAGAAGACCAACCAGAAGATACTGGAGGACGGTGAGACCACGGTACTATTCGAAGCAAGGGAAGAAGAGTGTGGTTTGACTGTTGGAATTTTTGCATTTTACCCAGTAAATTCATTACAATTTTTGAGAAAGAATTCAAAAGCATTCTTGTTTACGTTAGTTATCTAAGTCTGAATTCCTGTTGTTAATTGGTTCAAAATAAAAATATTTTTTCGAATTCGAAACGGTATTTCATTTTCAAAGTGAACATTCTCCATTACAACATTTCGTAACGTTCAATCTCCATAACTTTTTTGTAAATCATTTTGGAAAAAAACACATTACTTTTCTGGGACTTCTTGAATTATCTATAGATAATGATAACTTTATAACACAATATTCAAATTTCAAAAAGAATGTACCACCTTCAATTGGGAGGTTTTTCCTGTTTTCTGGAAATTTGTATAAACTGGAGATTGTACACTTTGGAACTAGGCCCCTCAAATAACAACTATCGAAGAAAAAGTAGCATTTCATACTTGAAATTAAATACGTTTTTTGCAGCAATGGGCCTCGAACACGACCTAAGGCACGACCCATGGCCCTGATACGTCAATCTGACCATGGAAATAAGTACATCCTTTTGGCAATAATGGAATACTTCAGTAAGTGGGCCGAAGCTTATGCCCTGTCCAACCAAGATGCCATCACCGTTGCCGACGTCTTGGTAAAGGAGAGGATATACCGATTTGGTGTTTCATTGGAGAGGCATTCAGATCAAGGCAGACATTGTGAGTCAAACCTGTTCCAGGAAATGTGACAGATGTTCAACATCCGGAAGACGAGAACCACGGTTCCACATCCACAGTCCGATGGAATGGTAAAGAAGATGAGCAAGACTACCGGTCCAAGGTAGTCTCTGACCACCAGAAAGATTGGGACCAGTACCTCCACTCATTCCTGATGGCCTATCGTTCTGCAGTAAATAAATCAACCGGCAAAACCCCTGCTAGTATTATAATGGGACGAGAGCTGCGAATTCCCTGTGACCTGAAGATTGGGAAGCCACCAGGATAACACAGCGGAAGAGGACTATGTTGTTGTTCCCCAAATTCGTTAGTTTTATGAAAAACTTATCGATAATAAATTGACCATTCGTTATGTAAGACTGGTTTCGGTTCTAAGCTATAACCGTCCAAAAAAGTTGAGGTGTGACACGTTTTGGTTAAAAATTGACTTCATAGACTTTCTCAGAACTGGTTGAATGAAAACCGATAATGAAGGAAATCTATTGCTTTCGATAATTTTCAAACATCAACAATTTTACTCACTCTTGGAAAATCCTATCATAGAACTCAATCGCCTTTTGCAAATCACTCCTGACCAGCTGAATGATCTGTATGAAATTCTGCAATTTCGACACGTCAGACTCGTCTCTCCTCTGGTTATTTTCCAAAATATGATTCAGCCAATCCGAGGCGCCCCTCACCACGGCATCGTTCAGGGTGGCGGGAATATTACAGTTCGGCTCCTCCCCGCCATAACTCAGCCACGGATAGAGGGTGGTTTGGAAAAGACTAACATTCGACGGCGGCTCCAAGGAGTGGATGCTGTTGAGAATTTTCAGCACTTCCGTGACTTGTTTCATCGTGGTTTTCTCGTTGGTGTTTTTCCGTCGCATTTTCCTTATAACGCTAAAGCAGGACGGCAACAGTTTCTTCGTGGCGTCCCAAAACAACTTGATGTCTTCTTCGGATACCGCGTCGGTTTGCAACGGCTTCACCAGTTTGTCCAGCAAATTGGAAAATAGGGTTAAGCTCAGAGGGTGGTTTTGGTGGATGAAAGCGTAGACGCAGTACTGGCATAAAGCTACTTCAGTTGCACACAAGCCGGATTGAGCGATGTGCTGGGTAAGCAGTTGGTCACCCTGGGGGCTGAAGGTACCGCACCACCAGTGGGGGGCAACCTGAAATATATTTTTTTTCAAATAGGCTGTGTTTTAGAAAAATATGAATCTGTCAGTTTCAACACATGAAATTGCGATGCTAAATGTGGATTTACTCGAGCGTCATAGAGACCTATTGGGTTGCACAGCTTAAATGAAAAGAAGAAAAAATGTAATGTATATCTTTTCATCGGTGGGGGGAGCGGCTACAGATTTTGAAATTTGTATAAAAAAAAACTGTTGCATGGACATACTCGAACGCGTCAGATATTGATAGCATCAATGTCCTACGTATTTTAAATAATGTTCAAGCTCAAAAATATAATTTTTGTATCATTATGAGCTCAAGGGCGTCTCCAGGATCTGATCTAGGGGGGGCAGTTGTTACAGTGGGGGTAGTAGCAAGGTGACGACAAACTAAAACTTTAGAAGATTCTGGACAATTATTTTCATTCATTAAGTTTTACGCTAATAATAATTTTCTAGGATTTCCTGAAAATTTTTCTAAAACCTTTTTTCGACCATCTTACGGTTTTTTTTAACAAAATCCCGATGCACGCTCGTCAAACATAATCCCGTCAACCTTTTCTCTCCCATCGTGCTCCTAAGCCAGATCTCCACCCTTCTAAGCGTACTGAAGGACCATTCTACGGTAGCTGTAGTGGGTGGAATTGCAATCAGAATTGAAAGAGTTCGCCTCATGGCGGGGAAAAAAAATTGGCTTAATTCAAAAGGTCAGTTACTTCAATATCCTTCAATTTGCTGTCAGTTAAACTTTTTTTCTTCCATAAGTTAAACCATAAGTCCAGTTCTGCGGTGATCTCATCCAACTCATAAAACGGTATAAAGGATTCTGCGTTTTTTTGTAATTCTCTGTTACTCATTTTCAGCATGTATAATGGATGCAGTTTTGTCAAGGCAAAAGCTGGGGTATTTTCATGGGACAATTTCCCTCATATTATATAAACAAATCAAATTTCAGAGTGATTCCGAAAAAACACTATTTTCGCTTTTCTTTCAACAACGAACTCACGAACGAATCAACCGATTCTGACCGGACTGGCGGCGATCGACGAGGTTTTTTGATAGTAAGAGCTGATTAGTTTTTGAAATATATCGATGAAGCCGTTTGAAAGTTATTCAAAAAAACAAAATGACAAAAAAAAATGTAGTTTTTTTAGATTTCTCAAAATCTACCGGTACGAATCGGTTCAAATTATATTCAAAATCTGAGTTTGGCCAAGCCAAATAGATAGAGAAATAGTGAGAGAGAAATAGTAACGCGGAGAGGGGAATATAGTCATTACGCAGCTGCACGCATTAGACTTTATCGACGAATTTTTGGTGTTATTTCGGCTTGTGGAAATCGTCAGATTATATATTTTTCATTATCATTGAATTATTTCCTTCAAAATGAAAAATATATTAGCCACGCTGGAGAATGTCGAGATGACGTTTTTTTTCACAACTTTGTACCCCTCCCCTTTCTTTACGCCTCTCTCAAATTGTCAGATTCGTAGAATATACACTTTTTAGCACGTAATTAACTCACCCTACCTTAATCTGACGTGCTCGAAAATTTCTGATGATCAACTTTTTTTTACTCATCTGATCCTTTATCCTGGACGCGCGGCCTCATTTATGAGGTTAATAAATCAGATTATATCTCGTTTCTTGTTAAAAAATAAACATTCCACGTAATTATTATTTCGATAATTACAGCAGACGTGACAGATAATGGGGTAACAACAAATCGACTAGTTTGACAAGTGTTATTTGATGGAATCGAGACAAATAAAACTTTTTTTTAATGTTATGCAAAGTTGTGACATAACACAGTAGCACATATTAGGTATATATCGTTTGAATCGAGGTCCATAAGAAAAAATAAAGTTGATGATGGTGGCCAAGAGACGAAACGTCGGATGGTAAATCTGAAAATACCGTCGTATAGCGGGGACAAAATGGCAGAATAAAATATGTGCTGTTTATTTTAAAATCTATCATCAAATAGCGCAAAAAAAAGTTTTTTTTTTTAATTTCGGATACCTCTGGATATACTCGGAATTTTGAAACTTTTCTATCATCATATTGTTAGTCACTTCCATTTGACGACTTAAGTGATTCCGATTTTCAAACCTTAAACAGTGCCGTTATAAAAGATTATGTACCAGGAGAAAGAAAGCACGTGAAATTGTCTTTTTAATCCCAGAAAGACTCATCAGATTCTACCACTTTCGCTGATAGTTTCATTACTGATTGAAATTCAGCAAATTTTCTCATGATTGAACCCTTTTTTTGTCAAATACATGCGCCCCTGCTGGTTGAGGACAAATCCCATTCCATCACTACTTTATCTCTATCAAGCAGGTAATCTCACCTGTTCTTATTAAAATTCAATTAATTATTTGGTCGAATTGAGCACCCCCATCTCCATACAATAATAAAGTTTATCTACTTCCAAAATTATTGCGAACGTTTTCCAATGACTCATGGCGGAGTGGCAAAAACTTTGCTTTTGTGATGTCTCCGTAAAAAATAATCCAACGAGTTGATATCTGGCGATCTAGCTGGCCAATCAATTAGTCCTCGTCGCCCTATCCAATTATTGGTAAATCATTCACCCAGAAAGTTTCTAACCGCCACTGCATAATGGGGTGGTGCCCCTTCTTGTTGAAAATGGAAGTATTCTTTCGAATAATCTCCATCGTTCTCGATAATATCCGTTATCTTGCGGCCGATAATATTCTGAAGAAGATTAAATACTTTTGTCCATCCAAATTATCATCTATGAAAAATGGTCTGACAATATGTTTGCCAAAAATACCACACCAAACATTCAACTTCTGTGGAGTTTGTGTCTGGAACTCACGTATTAATCGCTCCAGTAGCGTCTGTTGTACGATTTACTTTTCCAATAACAAAATATGTACTTACTCTCGTCTGAAAAACAAATATTGAGGAGCAAATTAGGATTTGCCCTCAGACGTTCAGATATTTCCTCAAACCAAACTGTCGACGTCTGTCAAAGTATGTAATGCAAAGAGAATGATGAGAGATTTAAGATGATGTATCACTCGACCTATGTGTCAGGGGGGTAGATTTGCGTAACTGAATCTATCACTGACATGTGTCCCCCAAGGAATCAAAATCGACTTGTTTCAGCGCTTCCGTACATAATTTGACATTTCCCAGTAAATCCGGATGAAAAGAGTCCTTTGGGCCGCCCTACATATAGGCCAGACAGCCCGTAGTTCTAATCAGAGATTTGGGGAGCATTTGAGAAGTTGCATGTTGAATACACACGATTCAAACTATTATTTCAGAGTTCAATAATTGGGCAGGAAAGTATCAAGTCAATATACAAATAAACTCGACGATGTCAAAATACGCTCATTTCTATTATTATCTTTGTGTCTTCATAATACTGACTCAATGGATGTTGTTTAATATACTAGCAAATATATTTATAAAGATGACAACTCTTGAATTGTGTGTTGTGTATATATTGATGCAATTTAAAACATTTTTATTCAACAACGTGACAAAATTTGCTCTTATCTATAATAGTTTAAAACGAAATCAAATGATGTCAAGTTCAATTATAAATCATCTGCTACATCGATTTCATACGGAACTTTATTTTGGAAATGGGACGTCATTCGCTACTTGATGATGACAATTTAAAGAAAAACTTTACATAAACTTACTCTAGTCTCGTAAAATTCATTCAAAGGGAAAATCTAAATAAAAACCTCTCACCTGCGACATTTCAAGTTCGTGCAGAAGGATTATCCTCAACATATGACGATACTCTTGTTGCGCGACCTGAGAATTTTTTTCCGAACTAAAAGACACTCTCACTTTGAGTACACCTTGACGAGTCACTTTGTTTTTCTTATCTAAACTGTACCACATTGTCATTCCGGAAGCAGGAACAGTCTGAAACAAGTAGAAAAATCAAGTAGTCACTATATATCTCCAATACAAAAATACAAATGTCAGAGCAAATATAATAGTGTTACGAGATTGATAAAAATCCCCTAGCTACGCCGCTGAGACGACTCGCAAGCGTATCGTCGATAATTGTTTCCTAGAAAAAGACAGATGATTGTCGGTATTGAATATTCGGAACTGTCGCGAAGAATCTGGCCTACGCACTGCTCGAATATATAAGGAGACATTTCACTGCGATGATTAAGAAGTATATAAAGAAGTAATTAGCAGTTTTTGAAGAAGTATATAAGGGTTTGGAATATTTATCTAGTTGTATAGATCTAAGTATTTCATTAGTGAAGTAGTTGTATGTTTTTTATAGTGAAGTTGGAAATAAACAGTTTTAGCTGCGTGCTCGGCTTAATATTTAGCAAATCGTAACAATAGAAAACATTTATATGACTATTACTTTGCGATCTTTAGAAGACTCTGAACTGTGTGTCTCCCGGTATTTTCTCAATTGATCCTGAGTATTACAGCTTCAATTGGCTAGCTTGAAGCTCATAAAATCCTATTTCATAAGTAGAAACCAGTTTATTAGTTAGAACTATTCAACATGGAGTACCTCAAGGGTCCGAACTGGGACTAGTTCTATTCATGATTAATAATATTGTTTTATTGGCACTGAAATTTTTGTAGACGATACGGCAAGGACAGTGACAAAATCATTTCTGAACAAGTACTGAAATTGAATAACTTAATACAGGGCAAATTATTCCATGCTACTTTTCCTCGGGATTATTGAGCTGCAGATTTATATCTTGAAAACGATTGCTGAAGATGGTCAATAAATACTGCACAACTTCTTGTTACTGGTAGACAAGTTTCAGAATTATAAGTATTTTAATTGGTAAGGCCGTTAATATATTGTTACGAGATTGATAAAAATCCCCCTAGCTACGCCGCTGAATCGACTCGCACGCGTATCGTCGATATGGTTTCCTAGAAAAAGGCAGATAATTGCCGGTAATGAATATTCGGGATAACCGAACCGTCGCATCGCGAAGATTCTGGTTACACTTGAGTCCTTATATAAACCCGAGATTTCACTGGAAAGTGATGATGAAGAAGTTTTATGAAGAAGATTGAGGAGATTATGAAGAAGTGATAAGCAGTTTGTGAAGAAGTATAGAAGTGTTTGGAATATTTAGTTAGTTGTATTGTTGTATAGATCTAAAGTGTTTAATTAGTCAGTGATGTTATTGTATGTTTTCAGTGAAGTTAAAAAATAAACAGTTTAGTAGTGTGCTCGGCATTATTATTTAGCAAAAAAACGTAACAATATAAATGAATAAAGGACTATGAATAAATGAATTGATTAATTATTAACAATGATTATTATTTTCACTTACGCTGAGGGGAATTCTTGCCCTGCCGATGAGTTCATTCTCGTGCTGGCCAGTTGTCGCTGTCACCGCGATTTCTTTCATCAGTCTGCGCATTCCCTTGACACCTTTTACTTCGAATATCTTTCCCAATTTTTCCTTCACTGTTTCAGCTTGATCGAAATCCCACACTTCAAGGCATAACGTGTCTTCCGAAGCGTTTTCTGACACTGGCCTGAAATTATTACATAATTTCTGTCACATATGCGGAAAAAATATACAGACCGTATTTTTCAGGTGCCATTATCGGAGGTAATATAACAAGACCTCGTTTATCAGCGAATACATTTTTCAATTTCAACGAAAACGGTTTTGTTGAAAATTTAAATGTTTGAGTGGAAATTCCAAAATTTATTCGATTTGATAAACGACGGTCGAGTTATATTTGATCAAATTATTCCCAAATATGTTAATTAACCAATAACATTTATTCCATAACGTACATAATTATTTTCATTAAATTAATGAACATAATATGTCACACGACTTGTGAAATGTGTGTAATACCACGAGTGCTCGCAATACTATCGATAATTGAAATTATCTCAAAACATACAACTCGTGCTCACAATATTATCGTTAATTCTGACAGAAATCTTAATCTCGATCAAATTGCTTTGAGGTAACACCACTCGTCCTAGCAGACTCGTGGTGTTACCAAGCAGTTTGATGTTGTTGATATCTGACAGAATTACTATCGATAGTATTGCGAGCACTCATGGTATTACCACAGTTTATAGCTAAAAGAATCAGTTCGCTCACTTGGCGTCGGCACTTTGATCTTTTTGTGCACGTTTGGGCACTGCGCAACCTGCAACCTTATCCCTGGCGCATACAGGCGCTTACAATTCATACAATGCTCAACATAAAAATGGATACACTGCTGGAACTAAAAATAGGTTCCTAAACTGTGGATATTTTGACCGTGTTGAGGTCTGTTTTTTTATTGCAGATTATTGTTTTTTAACATCATTCCGTTGATAAAATGTATGCATTATGGGCTCCCTATTAAAAAATTGCTGAAAATCTAGAAGTTTTGAGGAAGATACCAAATTTTGTGACAAAAACTTTAAAGTGCAACAAAGTTTTGTGGATATTGTACTGACTTCTTTCAAAATTGGGTAGGAGTTTGTGATAGAAATATTACTTATTTTTTCGTTAATTTGAATATGTCGGAAAAGTTTTGCGATCAGTCTGTTGTAGCTGACGATGACGTATCGAAATTAAATATTCAGAAGCTAATTTTGAGAACATATATAAGTTAATGAATTTAAGCAAGATGAGAAATTTCTTATGACACGATTTATTCCAATATTAGTGATTACCACACTCTAGTAATTGTAATTTTATAGGAGAAAGTATTTCAATTTTCCATTCACAATTATTTCAACTTCTTCGAAACACTGAAGAACATATCTACATTTTTTCATTGTCAGGATCTTGATCTTGAATAAAAACTATAGAGTCCTATTGAATGTGATACATCGTCAGTTATTTCTTATAAATTGTTGAATGATGTTCATTCCTTGGTGTGAAATTTTCTTACCAAACCCCCCGCGTGCTTGAATTAATTGCCGAAAGTTTTCGGTAATGATTCAAGCACTTGGGAGATTATAAGTGATTATTTCACTCATCTGTCAGAATGTATGTACCCACGATAAATGTTGTTCACTTAATAGCACACAATAGCAAACCAAAATAATTCCAAATCGGGAATCAAACACACGAAATAAAGTTGAAGGATAAAAGAAGTTGGGATTCGTTAAAATAATTGAAACGATGTGTTTCCATCATCCTTATAAGAGGTGTCAGTAAAAATGAGCTACTAAAAATTGTCCGAGTGGATAACTCGAAAACGGCTAGGAATATCCCCAGGGATGTACATACAAAAAATATTCGCCTCTCAATTCTATATCACATGGTCGAAAAATATACGGAGTGTTCCATTTGAAGAACTCGAGAAAATTTAATACAAAAACTTCCGAATTGAAAAATCATTTTCAGTCATCCTGTATAAGTTTTGGGAATGACAATGATTCAGAAATATCACTCATAATATGTCTGACGAATAGGATTATAATCATGACCTCCTGCATTCCATAATCTTGAGAACGGTGGGTTTTTTCCGGTATGCATCTGCAGATAGCATTATTTTGACAAAAAAAATTATAACTCCCAAGTGGTTGGGAGATAGTAAAGGATATCGGAGGTGAGGATGGAGACCACTAAAATGCTTCAAAAAATGGATTGAAGTACATAGCATTTCATTTGAAAAAAATGCAATTGACCCTGTCGATTTTCCTTGGTTCACCCTGTATATCCGACAATAATTTCTAGATAGACACAGTTCTCTAGTTGTTTTTGGTTTTTGAATTATCGTCCTAACTATCTTAGAAAATCTGCATCCTTTGGATGTCCATGACGTATATGTTATGGATATCCCAGTTTTCGTCCACGGAACGTCTATAAGATATCCGCCATTGTATATTGGTGTGTTGTATGGGCAGTTGTCTTCTAGGCACTAGAAATGTACTTGTAGAGGAGAAACCAGAGATAAAAATAATTTGGAATGTTTCATTTAAAAACATTGAAGAGTGGTAGTGGAAGCTACATTCAATATGAATACGAATATGGAAGATTTTGGTTAACTACAATAGTCTACGTATTAGCACATTACTTACAGTGAGAAATGCTCCTCCCACACGGGATTCAGCGTCATCTTCTTCATAGCCGTGTTATACCTATGCGAAGTGCTCGAAGCCAAATACAATGTAACGAACGGATCGCTCAGACCATTCGAATCTTTTGGTTTCAAGTCCTTCGCTTCTATAACCTCCACGTTCACCATCAGGTCGGGTGCTTCTTTCTTCTCTGCCACTTCCATGAAATATTTGTGTTTGTCGTTGGGGATTTTGAAAGCATCTTGCACGTACGAAAACAGCGCCGTTTGGCCGATTTCGTAGCTGACATCACAGCCTACGTTGTGGAGTATTTCGTAGAGGATTTCGCAGTAGAGCTCATCGATCTGAAAGATAAATAAATATACGTAGCAGATATGTAAAAATATGGTGACCAGCAGATTTTTGGATAAGACGCGAAACAATTCATCCATATGGAAATTCTCAGAAAATATGAATCCCTATTAAAATGAACCTGCACTGTCGAAACTTTAACGTAGACGAGGAACAGTCTAAAAATACCAGAATATTTTGTCTTCAATGGAAATCGTCCTGTAATGCCGTGATTGTTGAATTTAGGAATTGGGTTTTTCTGTCAACTCATAGGCTTCATTTCAATCGACAAAATTTGTTCTGACTACTATCGGTTTTACCAGAGAAATGACACTTTTGATAGAAACCCTGTTTACCCTGAAGGCTAGACAGAGAACGTGTAGCAATTTGGAAAAAATTCCCACGGATTCGGACGTGAAACAAGATGGTCAAAAATAAATTCGCTTCGGTATCCCCGAAAAAAACTGCGAAACCTCACGAAAATAAAATCGGAAAATCTGTAAAAATAGTAGAAAACATCAAACCGCCAAACAATAATTGAATTCAAAAAAATAATACTCCCCCGTTCCCCTAAAGGCTAGATACAGATGCGGAGGAATTCGAAAAAAATTCGGACGGATTCGGACGTGAAAATTTATGGTGAAAAAAAATTCGCTTCGGTATCCCTTAAAAAAAATGCGAAACCTCTCGAAAATAAAATCGGAAAAATCCTTCAAAAAAGTAGAAAACATCAAACCTCCAAGTAATTGAATTCCAAAAAATAATCGAAAAACATCGAACCGTCCATAACTGTAATAAAAAAAATATACTCTCGTTTTCTGGAAGGATAGATAGAAATCAAGTAGAAAATAAATCAAATTTTTGACAGTTTTGAAAGTGAGAAACTACTGCAAATAACATGATTTCGATAGAGGCGGCTCGGACCCCCCTCCTCCTCGAAAAATTTTAAAAAATTCACACATAATATCGGAAAAATCCGTGAAAATCGTAAAAAACATTAAACCGTCGAATAAATTAATTACAATAAATGTAACTCCCCCGTTTCCATGAACGTTAAATAGAGGACGTGTAGGAACTCGATAAAATTCGTAAAAATAATGTCAGAAAACCCATAAAAATCGTAAAAATCAACGAACTATCAAACAATTTAATTCAAAAAAAATGTTACCTCCGTTCGTTGAAGGCTAGGTAGAGGACGCGTAGAAATTCGCAAAAATAATGTCAGTAGCGGGGGCATGGACCCAGCTCCTTCTCGGAAAAAGTTTATAAAATTTGAGAAATTATATCGAACCGTCGAATGAATTAATTTCGAAGAATTTCATCCCCTCGTTCCCTTGAAGGCTATGCAGTGAACACGTAGAACAGACAGTTTCGGAAGTGAAAAACTACAGCAAATATGAAAATGCCGATAGCGGAGGCTTCGACCCCATCCTTCTCGAAAAAAATTGAGAAAATTCGCGAAAATAATATCGAAAAAGTGATTGAAAAAAAATTGAGAAAATTCGGAAAAATAGATAAATAGAAAAAATGTTACTTCCCGTCCCCTTGAAGGCTGGATAGAAATCGCGTAGATACAACAAACTCCCGACACTTTCTGGAGCGAAAAACTACGGCGAATAAGGAAAGCGGTTGAGAAAATTCCCAAAAACAATATCGAAAAAATCTGTAAAAATGGTGAAAACACCAAACCGCCAAAAATGTAATTCCAAAAAATTTTACGCCTTCCTTAGCTTGCCCTGTTTGTATGTCTGTATCCATTCGGGTTTTTGTTACGTAAGATAATGGAAATCCACTTATATTCCTTAAAACTATAGACCAAACTCTACAGCGAGGTTCAGTAAACGTGAGAAAATGTGAAATATATCGATCATTCAAGCTCTTTACGAATTTTCCACTTGCAGTTGTTGTCTCGCTCCATTTCTGAAAAAACTCACTGAAGGATGCACCAGCTATGCTAATTAGTTCTAATTATGTATGAATTTAGAATTCAACAATTCGCAAATTACCTCTGGAAAAGTAAGTTTGAACAGTTCTGTCAAATCTTCTGCAGAAATAGCGTGTGCGTCTTCAGAAACATGGAGAAGCACGCTTCTGGGAACTCCTTTCACAGCACATCCCTTATTGTTTCCAACTAGCATCTTCTTTGTTATCGATTTTCCCCCAAAGAATAATTTTTTCCATCTATTTTTACCATTATCACTAACCATGGGTTTCCTTTTGAATAATATTGCACCTATTTTCTTCAAGTTTGTCGGTGGATTAGTCGACAAATTGATAGTTTTATAAGATTTTTCTGCCTCATTAACTGTGTGTGTTTCGACTTTCATTCCTTGTTCAGTCCAGTGGGGAATCAATTTTGGTTCGTTGTTGTTGATATGTTCTTGTCCGCCTGGCTCATTTTCTCTGGAACAGGCACTAGTCATTTCTAAATGATTTGTTGTTATTTTTTGTGAAAAATTTTCACTCGGCCTTTCGTTGTTGATATTGAGCAGGTCAATTTGAATATTCAGTAAACGAATTTTTTCCCGCAGTTCAACTATGATAAGGTCTTTTTGTTTCAATAAATAATTTACAATATGTGCATCTACCTTCTTATCTGAATCGTCCAGAGCATCGTAGAACCCTTTATCAGTTTCGTCAACACAGTTATCATAATTTCCGGTGTTTTCTTCACCTTTTCCACCACAGCAAAGTATATCCCCTCCACCTTTCGTGTGATGAATTTCATTATCATTGACACAACTGTTATAACAAACTGAATCACAATTGAAACATTCAACACCGCCAACAACTATCCCGGGTGTCATGCCACAGTCGAATACTAGGGAACGGAAAATCTGATGGACTTTACAAGTGGGAACCAGTAAATCCATTTCTGAACCAGTACTGACTGCACCAAAACGTATAGGGAGCTCAGAAGAAGCACCAGACATACCATCCGATGCAGAATTGCGAAAAAGAATCTCAACAATCCCTAGCTCTGAGCAAGAACCAGTAGAGGACCAGTACGAGGGTTCTCCTCTGAAGGATTGAATATCTTTACGAAATGAGTATGGCAATGGCAACTTGCACTGTAGACTTTGCGGGAGGTTATCAAAAACAGCGTACCACGTAAATTGCGAATGCAATCGTAGGAAAAAGATTTGGAAGCGAAATCTTGCAAACCAGTCCGCTAATCAAGTTGTACCGAAAGAGAGGTTAAATATGTATCAGAAGGAAACTTTGTGAGTTTTGACGGCTTATTCTTATTCGGGAAGAGATTACATATTTTCAAAATGGATTCAATGTTCTGAGAAATCCCAAATAAAATTGTCTTTCATTAGTATCAAAAAATCTACCGATAAGTATAATATATGACTGATGGAAAATGTGCAACGTATGGGATGGTTTTCGAAAACATTTAATGAAACAATTTTTTGTACAAAGTCACTTCAAATCAGAAAACGATGGTACGGTATATATAACAAATAAAAATTTGCTAATGTCAAAAACAACGCTCTTCAGATTGAAAAGTGCAGAATAAATCCGAAACATCGATAACCTGCCTCCATAAATTTCACAATTGTTTTATTTTTTCAATTCTTGAAGGATTCAAGGAAGGCAGTTAAATAAAGCTAGAATTATGACGGGGTGAAAAGCAAAAAATTAAGAGCAAACTTTTTTTCATGTCGTTATTCGAGTTCGAAAAATGTAATCATGTGACAAACAGTTGTGTAACTGGTTAAATTTAGGATATTTCTGTTATTTTTGATTATGGTAATTTTTAACAAATTTTTTTCTTTCCTTCCCAGCATTAGGTATGTTATAATTTTTGAGTTTGGATATGCAGACAAGAAATATTTCATTTCTTGAATTATATGAGGGAAACAAACTTGAAAAAAAAGGTACAACGAACTTTCCAAAATAGGCCAGTAGAACTTTGTGTTCTTGAACGAATTTGAATGATTTGGTCCTACCTGTATACCGTACCAAACCTTTTCGTCCAGATTTCCTGATTTGCACTAACTTTCTATAAAAATTATTTTGTTCGTTGATAAAACCAAAACTTGTTTGTTGCACAATTTCCACAAGACACTGCAGAGCATTTTCTTTTGTTAATTACTTGTGTGATTCGAAGTCCAGGTTTCATGATTCATTATGAAATCGAATTGCTAAGTTTCACTATGAAAATGAGTTTTAGGATAAAACGTTTTGAATTTGTTTTAACCTTGAACCGTCAGCTTCCATGAAGATAAGATCATTCACGTACTTATAGGAAGGAGGCATACGCATACTATTTAGCAGTGTTCATGTGGAAATAATTATAATGTTTGTACGTGATAGGATATATTCGTAGCAATCTGAAGTTTTGGTACTTTCGACAATTCTACTTTCGATATTTTCTGGTCTGTTTAAGGATATCGTAACACGTGTACAGAGTTTTTAAACTAGATAGATTGAAACTGATGGCAAATGTTTACTGGTAGCTGTCAAATTTTGATTTAAGCAGTAATTCTTAATTCATGGTTTCTGTTCAATTTTCAAAAACATTCGGAATGGAGTAAGAGAATTATGAAAAATGGAATATGATAGTCTGTTTAATACAAACTGGGGAAAATGCAGAAGCAGTAAGCAATTGTATCACAAGAGGTTTCCAGAAAGAAAACAACCTTTTACAGACATTTTCGCAAGATTGCGACACAACCTAATTGATGGTGGTTAATTTGAATAGAAAAGGCCAAAATTATAAGTATCAAATAGGGATAAGGAGTTGAAAGGAATAGTCGTTTTAGGAGCTGTTGAAAATAATCCCAAAACGTCAACGCGAAATTTGAAAATATCAACAGGCCTACCAAGAACTAACGCTAGGCGGATTTTGAGAAAACATAAAAACAAGCCATACAGGACCAGAAGAGTTCATAAACTCAGACCACGAGATTTTGAACGCCTCATGGATTTTTGCGTAGTGGTTCCTGGAAAATTGTAACCAAGAGCGTGATTTTTCGTTAAATTATATTCGGACAGACGAAGCTTATGTGAGCAGTCCGGCATTTTCAACTGCTACAATTCTTATACTTGGGCACAACAAAATCCTCATTCTGTTGTGGAGCGGACAAGTCAAGAAGGATTTGGATTTAGTGTGTGGATAGGTGTTTTCAGGGGTAAAATTATTGGCCCGTTCATTTATAATGGCACTCTCATATCTTAGAGGTATGTAGAAATTTTAAGGTAAAATATTGAAACCCTTGTTGATGAATTGCCACTAATGGAGCTCAAAAAAATTTATTTTCAACAAGAACCCAACTGTTGGCCGGCCAGATCACCGGACCTAATACCTATGGACTTTCACCTCTGGGGAAGGTTAAAATATCTTATTTTTGAATTTTCGACCTATTCTAGATACAAATTGGAAGCGACAGTGATGCTCTGACTCCTATTAAACTAATTAATTCGGCAAAAAACGTTCAGAAAAGGTATCGACTGTGTGTAGAAGCTGATAGATCAGTTTTATTGAAACTATGAGTTTTAAATACTGCTGCGAAAAGCTTTCTCAACATTTGATAGCTACTACTGAACAATTTCTTTCTGTTATATCGCCGCGTCGTCCAAAGCCTACTTGTTCAAAGTGTGCGTTTTATAATGTCTACATGAAGAAACCTAAATGCTCTGTATTTCAAAGATGAGAAATTTTTGACAGGAAAAAATTTACAACATTTTCGAAAAACATGCTGTAATTCAGAAACATGCCGTTTTCACCATTAAGTTTGCAATAAAATTTGAACCTCAGACTCGGCCATCAGATGTCATCTACCTAGTTTAAAAAAGGACTTTCCTTTCAAAAGTGTCCAATTTGGCCCACTCTGTACAAATCGTGGTTTCATGCCCCATTTTTTTTTCCTTCAGCTCGATTGGAGGCCACCAACGTCATATTGGTTTCACAGGCGGTGTTCTGTAGATATCTGTTCCAGGCTAGCTTTTATCTCAAAGATTCCAAATATTCATATTTGCTATACGATACAAAGTAGATCTTGTCGAAAACTTTGCCAAAGAATCAAACATATATCATTCAACGGTCTTATGGGGCAGTATTTGTTGTTTTTTAGGAGACTTCCTGACGAAAATACCTGTTCCATGGTTGAGTGGAAGAGCACTTGTTGTTAAACTCTGCTAATCGATAAGAAACATCAAAATATAAAAATTATGACGAATTTCTTGTCAATGAAAGCCTTTACAATTATTAAATTATTGTATATGATCATGTGGAAGCTATTTTATTCGATACTTAGGTTGCCACAGAAAATTATCCCGCACGCCTATGGCCTACGCATGTTCTCACGTCTGTTAAATTGAGCTATTAGTTGAGTTGAATAAATATTAAATTAGTCGATTAGTATTGGGCTCATTATAATTAATCATTCAAGATCTACAAGACATATTTGCAACATTTTTAGTGGCTAGTCATATCTAATTCTACAGCCAACAATGCCAAAAATAGTTTTTTCGTCGATGAAAATTTAATTCAGTCCTAAAAAACTGCAGACACGTTCAGAAACAACTTTAAATGGAGCATTTTCTTGAAAATGATTGAAATGTGTTTAAAAAATGAATGAAGTAACTAGTGAACTATACACAAACTCCAAATTGTACTCGAAGCTACATCCAATCAAGTGCTTGTATTGCCAGTATCAGAACTCGTAATACATAAAAAATCTATGTGTTGTATTTCCAGACTATTTTAGTTTCATCTATTTGAAGCATAACATACTATCATTTGTTTATTACCTTTTTAGGCAAGATCATTTCATAACTCGTACCTCAAAGAACTAACTCATTTATTCCAGAACATTTTGAACGATTGTGTAACCTCTACTGGTTACCCTTTCAGGAAAAATATTGACTAATACCAATCATACATAATTCGAAGTATCCGAATTTTCTAAGGCGACTGCGCTAAATTCAAACATCAAAAGCTATATTTTGCTAGGGTCGATAAAGTACCTACCCTTGTACAATAGCCCGGTCCTTAGGATTGTTCACCTTATGCATCTATTTTTGAATGTGTTCAAAGTTTAGACTATGATTCATTTTTGCATAGCAGGAACCCGAAAAAAAGCGTATAAGAATAAACAGGACTTTAAAAGTTTTGTTCCAGTTTTTCAGAATTTCTTAGATAATATCATCCACTCCTCTGCTTATGATTCACCGAAATATTACTTAATATCACGTTAATATTTTTCATCTCTTAGGGTCATTTTCTCATCATGAAAGTAAAGCATATTTTTTATTAACAATAATAATAAGCAAGGACGCCAATCAGATCCGATGGATGGCCATTTTGGATCCAAGATTGATCGAAACGTCCATTAACTCAATAAATGCAGGGGGCCTACCGGGAAATTTACGAATGGGGCCTCCCACATGGACTTTCACTACGAGTCGTTCCATAACTTTTTCTTGTCGAGCTGAAGAGTGACGAAAAATACTACAATCCATAGCGCCCTTATTTTCTGTCCGATTCAAGGATAATATTCCCCAAAGGCATGGCCTGTGCAGATAGAGGACGGTTATTATTATTATTATGTACTGTATGTGACCAGTGAATATATTTGCTGATAATCGGCATTGATTTTCAAATGAAAACATCAGCTTTCTTTTAAACTCTTTCTGAAAAATAGATTCTCGTGCAAAAGAAATAAAAATATATTTTTTCTTTTAGTTTTTTAAGTAATGAGAAACGGACAATATATAACAAAATAATTTGTTCGTTTCACATGTTTTATTGACATTTGTAACATGCATGAAACACAAAGTGAAAATAATATGTTGATTGACTCGAAATTCACAGAATCTTCAACCGTTTTCGAGTTGAAGAGTTCATCTGGATTGGAAAGGGTCATTGCCCCCCATATTTTTTTCCAGTCCCATTCGTGCCAATTTTGACGTTGTATTCCTTTTATATGCCAAACCTTGAATGGAAGCATAAAAAAATCTATTTTTTTCGGAATCTGCATACAATTTTGCATATATAGTGCGGATTGCAAGTGAATCTGCCAATTTTGTATTTTTCGTGATTTTTAGGGGTCTACCCCTTTGGACTTTTTTCGATTTTTCGAATAATTTTGTTTTATATCAATTGATTCGAAATTCACAGATTATACTATTTTGATCATTCTGAATCGATTGGCGTTCACAGAATTGCTCTATCTTCAACTGTTCCCGAAGTTGTAGAGTTCATCTGGAGTGGAAAGGAGTCATTTCCCTCTATTCTTTTTTCCAGTCCTACTCGTGACAATTTTGACGTTGTATTCCTTTTATATGCCAAACCTTGAATGGGAGCATAAAAAAATCATATTTTTTCGGAATCTACATGAAATTTTGCATATACAGTGTGGTAAAAGTTGCTTAGAATTAAAAGTTATGTTCAGATACGAAGTCATGGCCTGCTATTCGATTTTTTTTTTTCGTTTGGAAAATATTGAATTACCCCCGTATGATACATATTTTTACTATTTTGATTTAATATGTATGAGAAGTAGCCACAATCAAATCAGTTTGGAGTATTTTTTATCAAATTAAAGTGTATTTGTAAAATGTACTTGGATTTGTATTTTTTTAGGTGACCGTCAACTTCATGTTTGTTGCAACGATATTTAACAGAACTCTAGAATAAAACAAATAGTATTTTTACCTAGGCAAATGTTCATATTAATAAACTGTCAAAATCTATCGCGGATAGCCATGAACAAAAAAGAACCAATAAGCGATAGTACAGAAACTTACAGTAGGTAACTGGACAGGTGCTAACAATAAAAATTATCGAAGCGTCTCCGTATGTCCACCTTCTCTTTCGATGCATCTAAAATTCGTTTACTGTAGATCGCAACACATTAGCGGGAATATTTCTGCATGAACTCGTATTGAAGTTTCAAGCTCAGCAACATTATTAAAGGGGCGATCTCTGTAGACTTTTTGCTTCAAGTATCCCCATAAGAAATAATCCAGAGGTGTAAGGTCTGGAGAACGAGGAGGCCATCGAGGATCGGTATTTCGTCCCAACCACATAATACGAAATGTCCTATTCAGCCACTGAGAAATATTTCTAGTAGAATGGGCAGGACATCCGTCATGTTGGAACCGTACTTTTTGCCGTTCTTCTAATACCATATCATCCAAAAACTCTCCTATTTCAGTTTCCAAATAGTTCAAGTACCTGTCACCATTCAAATTCTCTCGAAAAAAAAACGGACCTAGTAATGTATCATTTAATATACCACACCAAACGTTTGTTTTCTGATAGTATTGTTGTCAATAATAAAATTTGGGTTGACATCTGACCACCATCTGCAATTTTGTGATGATAGAACCCCATTTGTTGTAAAAGTCGATTCATCTCCAAACAGAATCGATGAAAATCTCTTTGCTCTTCTATTTCACCCTGAATCCACATGGAAAAATCATATCTCAAATCCTGAACGGAGGTTGGCTTATTCTAATTGGCTGTTGAATAGAAACGATTTTCTGCAATTTCTCTCAAAGGTCATTGGGGCACATTAAAAAATCGGGTTTATGGCCAACGATAATTCAATAAGGTAAGCTCGGGTAAGTGTGAATTTGGGGCAAGTGTGAGTTTGCTCGCTATCTTCGCTAAACCGGGCGACAGCCCAATGCCGTCTATTGACGAATAGCCTACACTCATAATGAATCCATAACCATCATATAAAATACAAAAGAGATCTTGTGAAATCCAAATATTTTCCCCAATTTTCTAACCTACAATTTATCAACCCGAACGAGTATAACGAGTTTATTTCAAGATTTGAGTGTATTGTTAAAATCTAAGGTAAGAATCCATTTTATACACTTTTCTTCTGCCTAAACAATGAATCTGACTATAGATTGCCGTTTTTTCATGAAGTTGTTTTTTTTACATTTTTCCATTGCACTTACCCCGAAATTAAATGTTATTGGGGATAGTGTGACCTATCTTTCGTGGTAAGTGGGAACCTGGTTCATTTGGCCAATCTAAACAATAATATTTTTTCAGCTATAGTACGAAATTATATACGGAAATCTCAGAGAGCCAAACAATATACCTGGCCAGATGTGGAAGACATTGATACACTTTCTGAGGATGAAATAACAACTGTGCTTCCATCACCACTTGTCAGAAGATGGGGATCAATGAAATTCTCATTCGAATTTTCAGATTTCTACCTGCAAATTTTTCTTTTCAACAAATGTTCACTTTTACAAATAAATTGTGGTGAAAGTTCCTTTACTGTTTACTCACACCTGCCCCAAAGACAGATTTACGTGCATTAATATCTTTAAATTTGGCCAGAATCACACTTGCCCCAAATTTCCGGGGAAGTGTGACCTATGGAAATGTATATCCGAATATATAAATAAAATTCATAGAATACGTTTTTCAACAGTTTTCTGTGGCGTATTACAAAGACTGACCTTCGAAGTAAATACCTGCAAAAGTTCATTGTTATATTAGTTCAGGTTCATCAGATGGACTAAATTCAATGCGAACTAATGAAAATCACGGTCACACTTACCCGAGCTTACCTTAATGTTGAGGATCTCAATAAGAAAGGGCTGGAGAAAACTTGGGACGGCGAGCACGTTTATGTATTCAGGAAGAAGGCAGAAATTTTAAACAGTTGCTTTGATCATCATTTTGTAGTTAGAGATAGATATTTTCAATGAAGATCATTGAAAACTAGTTTAACCAGATTAAGTATATATTATTTCTTGTTTAAAAAAAACATTCTACGTAACATGTCGATCAGTTTGACATGTGTTATTTGATAAAATCGAAACCAACTAAAACTTTTTCAATGTTATGCAAAGTTGTGACTACAAAGTATCACATATTATACAGCGTTTGAATCAGAATGAAAAACTGTATTTCCATTTGTAACAATTTAATATGACGCCCATGAGAAAAAATAAAGTTGATGATGGTGGCCAAGACACGAAACGTCGGATAGTAAATCTGAAAATACCGTCGTATAGCGGGAACAAAATGGCAGCGTAATGTGCTGTTTATTTTGACATACATCATCAACTAACGCAAAAAAAATGGTTTTTAAAAATTTCGGTTTTTTCCGGATAGCTCAGGATATACTCGATATATTAAAACTTTCTCAATAGCATATTGTTCGTCACATAGATGCGCAATTTTGCCCCAGTTCAACCTTCTTTGTATCTCTTACAGTTTCCGAAATCCCAATGGTGGATCGAATTTGAATTACCCGGTATAATAAATAAATAAAAGGATGATTTCTGTCCGATTCTTGCCGACCAATTTTTTTTTTGTATGGGATATGGCAGAAGGTTGATTTTCAAATAAGAACCTACATGTTGGCCTTCCATCAAGCATCATCAAACATCATGTTAATAAAAAAATATTGTATGAATGCTAAAAATATTATTTATATCTGTAGCTGCAAATTCAGTGAATCAGAAGACAGTTACTTTATAACTGAAACTGAGATAATCAACTGACTTTGATGACATAACTGAATTTTTGAATTCCGTTCAAAAAAATAACGTAGCATTGATTTGTGATGCGAATAAATCCACCTGAAAAATTCAGATGAGTAAAGTTACTTCGTAGTAATTGTTATATTGTTAATATAGTTTTTTGCTCAAAAAAAAAAAAATAATTTGCAATTTGGCATTATTTTCACTGTCTCTTATATTATCGAATGTATGTAGTTGGTAAGTCAAATGAAGTAAACAGGTTTCAATTAATATTATTATTGTTATAATAACTTGGTTAACTCTTAACGTACTGTCATCGACGCCAGATACATATTGGTCCGTTTCTGCATTTCCTCCTTCTTCAGACCTCTGAAGTTGTTCCTCGGCAAAGACTTTCTCCTCATCTTCGGCAAATCCACCGTGACCCCGCCGTTCAAATTGAACTCGGACACGCACGACCTCATCATCTTCGCGCTAATTTTCGAACAAAAACATCCGAATCACGCAGACACCACCACTCGCGACGCAAACTTTCAAAAATATATATAAAAAAAATCATGAGCTCGCCCGCTGCTTGGAGACGGGGTAGAATAGCATCCGATCGACACGGAGTTTTTAGCCAATGTGCCAAAATCTATTCTTGTAGACTCAACGTACGAAAATTTCTCACCGTGGGTATTTATGCTCGAGTTGAGCATGAAGAAATATTTATAATGGATAGCTTTTGCTGTGTAACGACTTCCTTTCGATTGAAAAAATAAGCGTTATCAAGATGATGCTTTTTAAAAATAACCGTGCCGTGCAGGGCGACATTTTTCAATGCAATTTCGTGAATTGCAGGAAAATTCACATCAGTCTGAGAGCAGGTTATATAATTATAATATTAGATCTGGCACGTTTGCGGGAAACTGGAAGTCATTGTAAAATATCTGGTCAGAGATCGAAGGGTTACAACCCTTAACATAAATGTAATAATATTAATAATGATAACAGCACTGTCTTGATAGGATACGAATGCTGGTGGCTGCAAAAAAGTCACTAGTGAGAAGGGCGAGATGCATCGTGGAAATCATGAAGTTCCGCGATTAACCTTCTTGCCTATTCCAAGAGCCTCCACGTGTTGTGAATAACCCGCCAGCGGCTTATCGGGTGGAAACCTTCTGGAAGAACATATACGAGTTTCCGCAACCACTCAACGTAGATACTCCAGCCCTAGCGCAGTTTGAAGCTTTCTGCAGGAGGCTTCGTCAGCCTGAGTAACTCCGGAAAAAAATCGAAGGGCCCTCAAAGTCTCGAAGAACTTCGCTGCTTCAGCCCCTGATGGGCAAAACAACTATTGATGAAAAAAGTTTCCAAGCACCCACCACCATCTAGCACGAGTTTTTAACTCATGGCTAGATGGGGAACCGTGCCAATCCCCAAAAATGGAGATTGGTCTGATCCCAAGAACTACAGACCGATAACATGCTTGAATGCATGTTCACCCGCATTTTATACATGCGAATACTCTCTACAGTTTATACATGCGAATACTCTCCGCAGTTGATCCGGTGTATAAAAGGATGTATGAGCAAAGAGTGTCAAAGGCTACAAGGAGAACCTGCTAATCGACAGATGCATGACGCAGGACTCCGTGCAGTATAAGCGTAACCTTCAATGGCTTGGATCGATATCGCAAGGCATTTGATACAATATCGCATGACCAGATCATGCATTTGCCCAGATGCGTTACGGTACCCGATGAAATAGTGAGATGCATTGAACAGCTGATGCCGCTCTGGAGGACTCGCTTCACAACAATATCTGGTCAAGTAAGAGTCCAAACAGAGCAGGTTATCTTTCAGACAGACTCCTCTCAGCCCTCAGCGCTACGAGTATTGTACTATCATCCACGACACTCGTACGGTATAGACGAAACCGGTGATGCCTTATGCTCCTGGGGATATTGAATCCGGATGAGAAATGCTGTATCTATTGGAACTACTCATTCCCCACCCTCAGGCAGATACAAGCCAATACGCCTGATGTAGTTCTCCTCGACCGACAGACTTAGACGATGTTCGTCATTGCGTTTTCCTGGCGAAACGAACATCGTCCGAAAAGAGGAGGAAAAACGGACTAAATATCGAGATCTACACTTTGAACTCGGCAGGCTTTACCAAAACCATTCTGTTAAAATGGTGGTTCTGCTAATAAGGTTCCTTGCTGGAAAGATGGACACACTGCTCTCAAACTTGAAAATCATACCTACTGGCTTGCCGTAGCCAGGCAGTCATCCTTGGTCCCCCTGGCTCAGGGCACATGATTTTTGGTGGCGTATTCACTCTGCAGCAGTAGGAAAACCCGGAAAAACTACAGCACCACCCTGGGTGGGACGATATTGATGTTCCGTATGGTGTCGGACTAAGAAATGCCAAATATGTGGTACATCCTGCCTGTTGAAAGAGGCGACTATAAAGCTCGACAAACAAACTTTCTTTCATTTTCGGACAGGAAGGTTAAAATGCCCAATAAACCATGTCAAGAAACGATTCTTCCACAAAATCAAACTTTCGATCAATACTCGTCATTCTCTTCCTCTTCCATGAGCAAAGTGGCTACTGCCGAGTTTTTCCGTTATTTTATCATACTTGTTGTCTTGGTCGTGTATAACGAAGGACTAAAAATGTCGCGTTCCAACGCCACACCAATTTTATTTTTAGATTTCGACTTGGTATCTTGGAATTCTGAGTTATTAATTCGGAACTTTATAATTCCGACTTGGTATCTTGGAATTACGACTCGGTAACTCAGAATTTCGATTTGGTATTTCAGAATTTCATGATTTCGACTTTGTTTCTCGGAATTTTGAGTTATTAAAGCGGAATTTTATAATTCCGATTTAGAATTTCTATTTGGTAACTCAGAATTTCATGATTCCAACTTGATATCTCGGAATTCTGAGTTATTAACTCGGAATTTTGTAATTCCGACTTGGTATCTCGGAATTGCGACTTGGTAACTCAGAATTTCGATTTGGTATCTCAGAATTTCGACTTCGTTTCTCGGAATTCTGAGTTATTAACGCGGAATTTTATAATTCCGATTTAGAATTTCGATTTGGTAACTCAGAATTTCATGATTCCAACTTGATATCTCGGAATTCTGAGTTATTAACTCGGAATTTTGTAATTCCGACTTGCTATCTCGGAATTGCGACTTGGTAACTCAGAATTTCGATTTGGTATCTCAGAATTTCGACTTCGTTTCTCGGAATTCTGAGTTATTAACGCGGAATTTTATAATTCCGATTTAGAATTTCGATTTGGTAACTCAGAATTTCATAATTCCAACTTGATATCTCGGAATTCTGAGTTATTAACTCGGAATTTTGTAATTCCGACTTGCTATCTCGGAATTGCGACTTGGTAACTCAGAATTTCGATTTGGTATCTCAGAATTTCGACTTCGTTTCTCGGAATTCTGAGTTATTAACGCGGAATTTTATAATTCCGATTTAGAATTTCGATTTGGTAACTCAGAATTTCATAATTCCAACTTGATATCTCGGAATTCTGAGTTATTAACTCGGAATTTTATAATTCCGACTTGGTATTTCGGAATTTCGACTTGGTAACTCAGAAGTCCATAATTCCGACTTAGTATCTCGGAATTTTATAATTCCGACTTGGTAATTCCGAGATACAAAGTCGTTATTTCAAAATTCTGAGTTAACAAGTCAGAATTCCGAGATACCAAGTCGAAATTATGAACATCCGAGTCACTAAGTTGGAATTTATAAAATTGGTGTGGCATTTCTACGCCACCGTTCTAGTTAGACAACTTTGAGTTTAACTTAGTTTCTTCATACTGAAACTCCACTTTAAGTATGGTCTACTTCCTTCATATAACACTAGTTTGCAACATATTCAATCTCTCTATGATTCATGGGTAGTTTTGTCCAACAGTGCAGAAATATTGGCGATCTGTTTGTTTCAATATAAAGATGTGACAAGCACCTGTTTTTATAAGCCTTTCTCCCGAATAATACAACTTTATATGTCGTTATAGGTTAATTGATACGCAATATAAAACAGATAGTGTTCGAATCGATTCTAAATAATCAGGTTATTACAAGCACTGTTTATATAATTTTTGGAAAAGAATAATGAATTTAAAACGTAATAGACCTACAGTGGAGCCTTGAGGAACCCCTGCGACTGTATACTCAGTTTGTATCTCACATAGGCAGGTCCCAGTTGAGCTAAAAAGTTTTGCAATGGTTGAATCACCAGTTTTAAAGTTCTAGCAATAATATAATCAATTCAAGACACAATTTGAGTCATTTCTGTTTTAGATCATTTTCAAAATTATGGGAATTTATAGTCTTTAATTTCGTGTTCTGGTACAGAATAAGCTCTTTAAACGTCTGAATTATAAAAACTATAGCAGGTATCGTTCAAAAACTTTTTATTAGTTTCTATACAAATGTTTAATTCAGGTATAATGACAATTACTTGGAGATGTACCATCGTGGATTATCGATACACTCGGTACATGATTATGATTCGTTCCTTCCTACTTGCGGACGTAATTTATGAAGGATATTTCAAGACTTATTTATATTTGGCCAAATCAACGGTTCGTAGAAAATTTCGTAAACCTGTGCCCTAGTTAATGAGCAAAAGGATGATTGATTTCCATGAAAAAGGTGTAATATCTATCCACTTTCGAAGGTGTTAACGGAAAAGATAATTAACATATTCGAGATGTTTATACAAAGAGCTCAGCAATCGATAATTTTTTGTAAACTCTTTCAGAAACATCGGCATCTGTCATAACAGAATTGTTTTCAAATATGAATCTTTCGTTGTCTATCTGTTTCGATAATGCCACATTATAATGTATAAATTTTATACCAGGTATTATAATAACACAAAACTATTCCTCTGGTTAATACCAAGATGAACATTTCATTCTTCAGTGTGCTATTGTATTTACTGAATGCTGGTTTCTAGGATTTTTTTATTTGTCAGATAGTACTCTAATCTGTTGACTTTATTTATTCATACTTTAATTTTAGCAGAAAAAGTACACATTCCAGCAAGACGAATATACCAACATACTCAAGAAGATGAATTCTTTGGTCCACGTCCAAAACCTTCCGACCTAATTATTTTATTTTCGAATCTCATATCAGTGAAACTGTAAAAATGCACATCCACTTGAATGAATTGGGATGGGAGCTATTTTTGAATTCTGCCTGTGAAATACATATTTTGTTTACAAGGTCAGTTAACGATGTGTTTCTGAAAACCGTTCCTCATTGAGATTTAAGAAAATATAAATGAAAGTGAGTGGTATGAGCGGAGTTAGAAATTCCAAAATTATCTCCAAAACGTAAATTTCCATTTGAGACATTTTTCTAGTGGATCAGTTTCTCAACAACGACACAGGATTCTGTTGAATTAAGTGCAGAAAGTGGGAATCTCATTTGGGCTGAGTAAGATTCAGAGAAGTTTTAGTCAGTCATGTCACCAGACACAAATGTACGAGTTGTGTGGTTAATGTCATCAGTTCTCTATTTTTTTATGTAGTTGTTATTCAAGTCTTTTATTACGTTTCGAAATCATTTTTTCTGGGACTCATATGGAATCGTTTTTATAGACGATTTGGAAAAGAAAATTAACAATTAACTGAGAGTGATGAGTTGATTTCACGAAGAAAAGATGAAAAAACTATTGCAGTTTAAAATTCGCAAGGTATTAACGTATCAAGATAAAAATTAAAACTTTGAAATGTTTTTAGAGTTTCCTTATTTTTACAACACTCTCGTATAATTAGTATCCTTAAGGGGTGACTATATTTTTTAGGCTTTACACGATTTAAGATTTTTAGGTAGATGGTAAGTCGCTTAAAGCATTTGCCCAAACACAACACTTACCAACGCATACGAAATAGTTAATGATAACACAGTAGGCACATCTAAAAATAATTGATGTCTGATCAGTAATTGATGAAGAACTTGCTATGAAATATTTACGCGTTTGAAGTATATGAAAATCATTTATGAAATTGTAAAATAGCTCAACGTCTGGTTTTACGATGTAAAGTAATCAACTTTTAAAAATAGAATATTGAGGAAATGACGACGATATTTGAACTGGAAGATATAAAGTGCCACCCTCAAGTAATATGCATTGATATGACGAAATCGGATTTTTTTTTTGTGATTATTCGATTTTTTCTCGTTGTTAATAAGGCAAAACGTTTTGTCTCAAATCATAATAACACTTGAGAAACCGAATCGTATTTAAACAAAACTTTCAGCAGCGTCAAAACATTTACCGCAAGTTTTTTAACGATGTGTGTCTATATATGAGGCTAACAAATAAATCAAAAACGTAGTAAATTGAATCTAATTATATTTTTTTATTTTTAACCTTTAAAAATAAGAATAATTGACTCTGAAAATGAAGACTCAGTCATGAAATTTGGTGCCGTAATGGAAATTTTCAAAACATTTATGTTTTATAAGGGTGCGTCCATTTTTAATGGGTCTTAATGTATTGTTACGATTTTGGGGCCGGACCTGACCGCCTAATTATTCGACCTCTGCTTGTAAACACGCATGATTTCATCTCTGCTCGCTTACGGTACACTTATGACTCATCACGTCCAAGAAGGAATGAGAACTATCTATAAAGAAATGAAATAGTCGTTCTATGCACATTCGATAATGTACGAGAGCCATCTGAACGGGTCACCGTATACTCTCGATACTTCAAGAACCGTACAAGAAATCTACTTATCGGTATGTAAGACGCTCAACATCAAATGGCAGGCAGAGTCGCAGAGTTGCAGTTGCGGAAATATAGTTCGAGAGTTTCAAATAAATTAAGTTATTGTTTAGATTGTGTAAATGAATTAGCAAATTATAGTTTAGTGCATTTTTACTACATTTGGTGTCAGAAGCTGGATGTTTAAAATAAATAAGTGTTCACCTTGTTGAAAAAAATTTATCGCGCCTAATTGACTGATAAACAGATAAGTGTTCGCGCAGTGGACAGTTTTGCGCATCGCGGGACAATAAACTGAAAACTTTTTGTGTGAAATAAATAGGACTGATATCTCGGTCAAAGACAATGAAAGATAAAATGTTTCCGATGAGAGTTCGCCTGATCGACGTGAAGGTTAATGAATCAAAGCAAGAATTAAAGCGAGTTGGAAACAACTGGAAAGAACGCCGTACTCCAGAAAAGACTTCCAGAAGGACTGATTGAAGGTGGATAAGACCACGAAACGTTTCTATTCGAAGTTTCTGGAATTCTATGATGAACAAATTCGACAAAACCACAAAATCCTTGGAAGATAAATTTCTGGAAAATTCGAATAATTACTCTGAAAGAGAACTTCTGGAAAATTCGAATAGTCTGAAAGAGGAACGTCAAGAAAAGCTTCAAGAGAACTCGAAGAATGTAGAAGGAAAAGCTTCAAGACAATTCGTAAAATCTAGAGGTGAATCTTCTAGAAAACTCAGAAGGCTTGATAAGGGAACTTTTTAGTGTGTCAAATCCATTGAGACAGAGATGGAAAATTAACAAAACGCTCCAAAACGAAATTAAAGACGGAATTGAAAAAGAAATCGGCTGTATGAAGGAAACAATCAGAACACATTGAAAAATCAAATTAATACTGCACACACCAGACAGTCTACAAAAATTCAACGCGTCTCATAATTTTTCCCATCAATGTATTCCTTTTATTTGCACCATACTGTATATCGTCACCATAAAAAATAGGTACTTACATTCCAAGCAGTTGATATAAGTTCGGTTTGATCTTTTTCCGCCTCGACTTCGGAATCGGACGATATTGACGTTTCGTCACCGCTTTCCGTTATCGTCGGCAATGGTTGTTCCGTGTCGCTGTCCTCATCGCTTTTTTCTGGAGCGATTTCTGCAGCAGCGGCAGCTACTCGTTCTTTCTCTATCTGCTCTTGGGCCGCGGTGAATTCGGCCTGCTCTCTGAACAAAGATCCGAATTTTTCGAAAAAGCCTCCGTCTACTTGCTGAATTCTGCCCAGAAAAGAAACGTGAAATAAATCATGACGAAATATGCACAAATAAAATCAAATACTGGAATTAAACCACAAATTAAAGAAACAGGAGATAGAACCAAGCCAACTGTGAACCATGCCAATTTTTTCTGACATCCCTACTTCTCGGCCATTCAATCAAATCGTTTATCCCCCTGTCGTACCTATACCTGCTTTGAATTAGAATTACGTGACCTCATGTCAACAGAAAGGTAGTGGATTTTCTTAAGAGCTATGGCCTTGAATATATCTTATCTTTACTATATCTTTAATCGGTATGGACGCGTGCCACGTCGATCAGTACCACACGCTCGGTGGTCTCGAATGCGGATGTTTGTACAAAGTTCAGTAGACGACTGCCGAAACGTAAATTTGTTCTCTGCGACGGTATGAGACATAGCACTTAAGAAAATCCACTACCTCCACTCATGTGGTGCAGCTTATAAGAAGGATATGAAATCTGTTGAGAATATTCATTACGGACTTCCGTCGTCTTAATTTGTATAATCACAACGTTTCAACTGCTTCTATTCGCAGCCGTCTTCTGGTAATCACAACGTTTTCACTGTGGACTTTTGAGTTTGGAGTATCTACATAACAGAATGGTACTGGATGGAGCTAGTAAAGAGCATTTCTCTTCAAGACAGCAACCCGTGCAGTCCATGAACTCGGTCTCGTATTCGACTCTGAACGGACGAACCCAAACTCTGTCACCGAGTTGGAACCTGTTCAACAAAAAGCCCACGTAAAATCTGTGGAGAGTGAGAGGCTCCTACATCAGCTACATAAGGATATGCCAATTCATGGGGTCTTCTTCAAGAACATTGAAGACCTTGGCTTATACAGAGGGATCATAATGACCTGCCAAGATGGTGTCTCAAACACCCTCATATCTACCGTAGTCGCGTGATGGGAATAGAGGTCTCTGACACTACATGCAGAGCGTGTCATCGTGGGATAGCTGAGACCACAATGTATTTGCTGTCGCTTGTCCAGCTTATCCTGTCTCTGCCTATATTCACATTCTGTTAAAATGATGGTTCTGATAATAAGGGTTCTTGGTGGAATGGACACACTGCTATCAAGCTTAAAATCATACCGGCTTGCCATAGTATGGCAGAAATCTTAGCCGGACGAATGCAGAGAAGGCTCTAATTCTTGGATCACTCGGCCATGCAACTAGAACTAGATTATATTATACGGTAGCGTCTGCTACCACTGTATTAACCACGGACAGCCATTAGGCTTTGTGGTTTTTCAGTTTATTTGTAGACAGCTGAATAATTGTATGTAAAGTACTTTTGTAAATTTTTTAATTTTGTACAATTCTGTAGTTTCTGTGAATAAACATTATTATTATTAATTGAGAGTGAAATAAAAATCATAGTTGATTTATATAATAATAATATAAACTTTATTCAGTGACGTAAGACAAAGACATAAGACAAAAGAATATATAAAAATACATCCACTGTAAATAAAGTTGATTCTCGGACCCCGTAATCACTCACCCCACGGACGTGGGGAGTGGTTTTACTGGGTTTTACAGCGCGCCCTCCGGTTTTATCGGAGCACCGGAGACAGGGCCTGACTGGGATATTCCTGATGAGGGAATATTATTATTCTTATTATCTCCTGTTTCTGTAACCTAATAATATTAATGAAACAAAACACATCAACTTCTAGAAAACATGGGCTAGATTTTCACTTCATTTGGATATTTCGAAGAATTTAGAAAAAGGGCGGATAATTCAAAACAAACATACCGAGACAATAAGTATAGTATCAAGAGTTTTTCATAATTAACATAAAAATAACCAGATTCTGAGTTCAATTCTTGATCGACTGGCTATTATTAGATATGAACTTGTCTGATGATATAGGAATGTAGGCTTTCACGGCTGGCGTCAATGTTTTGGTTGGTTTCCGGGTTTTGCCGTGGTCTTCTTTGGTTTGAATCTCCAAACGTTTCAACTGCAACTGCGGCAGTCATCTTCAGTGGCGTGGTCGAAGTACTCTTCTAGACGTATCAACTGAAATGTCTGATAGTTTTCGTCAGATCCTGTCCATCTGTCATCTGCAGTAGTTCAAGACAAAAAATCCATCTAGCCAACCATTTGAAATTAAGTAACCAAATTTATGGAGCAGTAAGTTGAAAGTCCAGGCTATTTTTTATGAACTCACCAATGGTTGTCTAATTTCGTACCATATTGGGCAGAGGCGGTTTTCAAATAGGGATACGTACTTTATTGTAATATTTTTCTATGATATAGTGTGTTAACTAAGTATTTATGCACTGTTAACATTTTTCTTGGTCAATTGATAATACGACAAAACTTGATAAGATAAAAATTCAAATTGTTGGAACAATTTTACATTAGATATAACTTTGTGTGGTCCTCGCCTCATAAGCCAGAGAGCGTGAGTTCGAATCTCAGCATTGCCACCGGTCTCGTGCATGGCATCACACGTATTAAAAGGTAAGAGCTACGTCTTCCCCAAGCTCGCACGAATCTCTGACTTTTGAGGGTTGTACGTAGGGGTGCAACCGGTTGACGGATATAACAATTTTAACAACAATTTTTAACAATTTTCGTAGAGCTTTTTGTACTTGCGTGTTTGTTCAACAAATTTCACGCTCACACGAAAACGTTCTACTTCAAAAACTATTTTGAACGAATTTTTTAACTTTGAGCGGGTTGAGAAAAATAAAACAAGGTAATGGACCTTTCAAAAATAAATATTTATTTCTTTTCTGAAATATGGTAACTCATATGGCACACATAACATAACGACTAAATTGTTTTATCCGAAATACAAAGAATAATATATTTCAATTATATTATTGAGTATAGGTACATTAAAATAAATTATTATAATGAACTGAAATTAATATATTTTTAAAACAGTAAATAACATATTACCTATATAAGATAATTTTTAGAATTATTGTTATAATCAACAGATTGAATGCCACACAGACAACTGACGAAGAAATGTACCAAGAAAATGTATGAACAAATTCAGGAAAATATTATTTATAGAAATTACTGATGGAAGTGACAATGATCATTTCAATGACACATAATAGAGTCTAATTGAAATATTTATTCAAACGTATACGATTCAATACTTCATCTATAAATAAAAATTATTAATAGAATGCTGAATTATGAAATATCCACATGAAGAATAAGTCAATACTAGATTAGTTTTTCAGAAGACTCTACCTACTCTGTACAGTATGAAGTTAGTGTCTGCTATGTCATTCAACTTATTGACATGCTAGTATACAAGTTCACTTACTACCTACAGTCTACTTTATATTGCTAAAATTACATATTGGAAGACTTATTATGGAAGACAATTTTTATTACTTATTACTAGTATCAACATCATCAACTTGGTAAACTCTCTAAACAATATCAAACTCTTAAAACAACAAAAATAAAACTCAAATGAACATATTCTCTATTTCTGGGGTTTTAAATTTTTTGGAATGCTGCCCTGAAAGTTTAACATCAGTATCATGTATCTATTTTGAAGTGATTTGGTTCATTTATCAATAATCTGAAAAAAACATCTTTGGATTTATTACAATAAAAAATTCAAGTTTGGCCAATTAAAAAAATTGTTATGAGATAAAAATTATAAAGGTCTTATATCCTTGGCCTTCCTTGGATTCTTCAACATATGAAAATCCTCAAGAAATAATTATCTGATAACCAAACATGTCACTTCAAAATAGAAATATTTTCAAAACGGTAACGAATTTAGTTTTTTCACATTAGGAAACACCATACACTGTCACTCTCAAAATAGCACACATATTTTTTTGAGTATTCAACAATCAAATAAAAAGAACTCAAACAAATAGATAACAATAAATTATTTTCCTAATATACTGATTCATTAGTGGTGGTAGGCATTTCAAGCCAACTCTGCTCAGTAACAAACACAGAATTGATAGTTGAGCACTTCTTGGCGGCCTTATTCAGATTGAAAAAGCAGGCCCTTTGACTACTACATGAAGTGTACTTATTTCTTATTATAAAATTACCGGAATGCTTGTCCCATGTAGGTACTGAAATAAACCCATGAATCTTCTGCCAGAAATTGATAAAAAATTATTATTTCAATTACAGTAATAATATTTCAATTATAAAGTGTTCCTTAATATATTATGGGTCCTACAAAAGACAACTAAAACTGGTTGTCGAGTTTTCATCTTATTCACACATTATCAGTTGATGAAAAAATATCATGAAGAGGAAAATGATGATTTTTCAATCCATTTATGTTGACACAGAAGCTGCTAATATCCTCATTATAATTTTCAGTGAGTAATCGAATATTTTAATGCATTTTTGTGTGAGTATAATGCTCAAAGTGACGTGATATAATATACAATATCAGAGGTGAGTAATGGATATAAAATACTATTTTCTCAATTAATCTCTCATTGATTATTGCATTTTACCAATTAAATGTCAGTGAAAAAGTACAAGGAAAAATTTGTGATTTTTTTTTAATGGGTACCCAAGTGTAAATTAATGTTTCGATATTTTTGGCCTTCATCACCAACATTTAAATCGAATTTTGAACTTCACAATTAATAGCTACTCAACTGTTTCACTTGTACTGGATTGCCCTTTAAGATTGTGTTTTTATTGACATACTAAGACTTACTTTCAGTCAGTACAGACTAGATTAACCAATCAAGCAAAATAATAAGGAGGAGCACTGAGTTTGATAAAAAAAACAGAACGAAACTCTGGCTCAAATTAGCAATTTTTTTTTTGTTTCAATTCCTTAAAGACAAAGCCTACTCTAAATTACCCAGGCAAGTATACTTGATATACGTGAAATCTTCAACACCATGATGAGACCCTTCTCTCCCCAAACCAGACTCCTTGATGCCCCCAAACGGAGCCTCAACAGTGGAGATGATTCCCTCATTCACTCCAACCATTCCTGTTTCCATTTTCTTGGACACTCTGAAAATTTGCTTGATATCTTCGCTATAGAAATACCCAGCCAGACCTCTTTCTGTACTGTTGGCGATTTTCAAACTCTCCTCCTCTGTTTTGAACCTTATTATATTGATCACAGGGCCGAAAACTTCCTCGCTATATATTTTCATGTCTGCAGTGACATCCAAAAGCACAGTTGGTTCATAGAAGAGTTTTCCTATATGTCCTGCTTGCTTTCCTCCAGTAAGAACCTTGGCCCCCTTGGACACGGCATCATTCACTAGGTCTGAAACCTTGTTGAACTGGGCTTCATTGATTAGGGGGCCTAGCTTAACGTCTGGTTGCATGCCATCACCAATTTTCAGATGCTTTACACGCTGAGTGAGCTTTCCTACGAATTCATCGAAGACTTCATCTTGTACCAGGAATCTGTTAGCCGCCACGCAAGTTTGGCCACAATTCCTGAATTTGGAAGACAGCGCTCCTTCAACTGCCTCATCCAAATTTGCAGAGTTGTAAACTATAAATGGTGCATTACCGCCTAATTCGAGGGCCAACCTCTTTATCCCGGACGAACACTGCTTGTACAGGATTTTTCCGACTTGTGTAGACCCCGTGAAAGAGATTCCAGCCACGAGAGGGCTCTCGCAGAAGAGTTTGCCTATTGCAGGTGCATTTTTTCTGTCACTAGTTACAACGTTCAGTACCCCCTTAGGAATTCCAGCTATCTCAGCCAATTTCACTATAGCGAGAGCTGTTAATGGCGTATCCTCCGCTGGCTTGATTACACACGTACAACCTACAGCTAGGGCTGCACTTGCTTTTCTCGTGATCATAGCATGGGGGAAGTTCCAAGGGGTGATCAGGGCAGCAACACCTATGGGATGATGATCTACTAAGATTTTTTTGGAGGTGACAGGGCTCTCTATGATTTCCCCCCGGACGTTCCTTGCTTGTTCTGAAAACCACTCTACAAAACCGTTGCCGTAGTTGACTTCTCCAAGGGCTTCGGGCAAAGGCTTTCCAGTCTCAGCCGTCATGATTTCTGCGATGGAATCCTGATTCGCAACGAGTACATCGTACCACTTTCTGAGCAGTTGTGATCGCTCTTTGGCGGTGGTGAATTTCCAAGATTCGAAGGCCCTAGCAGCAGCTTGTATGGCGATTTCGGCGTCTTCAACATCCATATCAGGTACTGTACCGACGACTTCTCCATTTGCGGGATTCGTTACTTTGAAAACTTTTTCACTTGCGGCAGCCACCCACTGCCCATTAATGTAGGACTTCCGGCTGACATGCATTTTTCGGAGTATAAATTTAAATGACTCTCTATAACCTGTGACGCTCTTAAATAACATATTGTGACGAAATGAAAATACAATCTACTTCTGAATGAAAAGGTTATTTAAATTAAGATAAAAATTAGAGCAAAACACCTAACCAAAAATAAAGACTTGACATTACAACGTCTGAATGATTTTGCCTGCGATTCTGCGCAGAGATTTCATCAATACTAATTTAAATTTATTAATAGAACGAAACCTGTTGGATCTAGAGCTAAAATTAATGTTAAAATGACACTTCCACAGATTGCAGACACAAAATTGTTACTATAGTATCATTATAAACATATGGCTCACTTTTCAAATCGCAGCTCACGGATACGATACCATTCAATCACCAAAGTGTAAGCTGTGTTGCCTACATCGGAGGAACATGTATTCCCTTAATGAAACATATTCACCAGTGGCGTACGGTTTGTATGGTGACAATAATTTATCAGCAATGTAATTCTTCCATTCAGATGTGATTTGTGATTGTTGAAGGTGAACATAGTCCAAAACTACTAAAGTTAGTATGGAGTGTGCATTACTAGGAACACTTGTAGCATATCACCTACATTGGTGGTGTTTCAGATATTCAAACGAACTTGTTGAACAACATAATTTTTCAATGCACATATACAAAGCAAACTAATGGGCATAAAAAACTTACAACTAATTGTATAGTTTAATTTGTAAGGTAAGTAAAACAGATACCGATACCCATCTATAGGTTCTCAATTTATTCGTGGAATTAGAGAGGCTGATAAATATGTCAGAAACTTTTTCAAGAAGAGTCCAAAAATCTGTTGAAATAGCGTTATAAAAAAGGATGTTGCAATAGCATTATTTGTAGAGAAGCTAAATCCGAAATGGAATCTTCTGCAAATAATGCAGTTAGTTCATGTCGTAAAACGATAAAAAAACTGAGAATTATATATTTTCACCAGTGAAAACTGACAATTTTTATAATTACTCTTCAAATGATTTTAGATGACTTGTCAAATGCGTATCAAAATGTAACAGAACGAGATCTCATCTCCTGATCTTGATCTTTCGAGGTTTTTATCGGAAAACACTGATAACGACATAGGGAACACATTCAAATATCCAATACCTAGGGAAAATTAATTATATGTTCTGATGATTACGAATAAAATCAGATGCTACTGGGCCAGACGATATCAATACTCGTATTAGAATACTTTATTACATGCTGCCCACTCTAACACTGCTTCATATCGCGCACATTTTCAACCACTATATGCTAAATAATTATTACCCAACATTATGGAAGAAATCACGTGTCATTAAAAATTATGAATCCACAAAATTATAGTGACTTGCGCCCGATAAGTATTATATTACCTTTTTAAAAATTGTTGAGAAAGTTATCAATAAACAAATGAAGAAGTTTGCGAGTGTCAAAATATATTACCCACTTGACAATCTGGATTTCGTAGTGGCTTCAGTTACACCATGGCTCTCTTGAAAGTGGTCGACGACCTTCATAAAGTGTTGATTAATTAGCCTAATGCATTTGATAAACACTATTTTGGTTTTAGTACCACTTTCATAAACTCGTTGAAAAATTATCACTGTCAGTTCACAAGCGTCATTCTCAAAAATAACAATCCCGCTAATCGTCACTGTGTACATATCACACAATTTCGGGAATGCTTGAAACGTACCGAATATCATGCTTACGCAGATGATAATCAAGTATACATCAAATTTCCTAAACACGCGTTGAATCAGGCAGAATCTCTACTCAACTTTTCCAAGAAATACTATATATGAGCATTAATTTCTCAAAAATCTTACGCAAAGCTGTGCACTAGGCTCAAATCCTTGATGTGAAGCAGAAACGCTGTTGGTGCTAGAATGGATTCCTGCCGACAATCGGCATTTTTACGAATAGTGTCGGAAGAAACTCCATCAAAACCACCACATGGTGAGATCTTTCTCAGAGAATGCTAGATGAAAATACAACTAGGGAGCAAACCATGAGTTGAAAGCTTGGCGAAGAGTCTCTAGTGCCAAACGCGATCATTTGCCTTGGAGTTATCTAATGCCACGGCTAGAGTTTCGCCATATTATATGAAAGATTATGTCGATCATTCACAAATCTAAGCGTTCTACATATTGTATGAGGTGGATGTTGAATTGAACGAGGATTTCGAAAGACGCATCGATGTGTTTCGTGAAATCCACACGGAACTGCTCAACCTGCATCAGAATTTGTTGTAAAAAAATCGTGTGTTCCACGGATATACTTCCCTAGACAACGGGGAGGCCGTGGACTTTCGAGTTTGCAGTGTGTACATAACAGAATGGATTCTGTAAAGTCATCAGGAGTTCAGATCCCCCTCTCTACTTAGTATGCGATCATGAAAAAGCTCGGTCTCGTATTCGACTCTGAATGGACGAACCCAAACTCTGTCACCGAGTTAAAACCCGTTCAGCAAAAAGCCCACGTCAAACTGCGGAGAGTGAGAGGATCCTACAACTACATAAGAATAAGCCAATGCTTGGGATCTTCTTGAAGACCATTGAAGACCTTGGCTTATCAAGTAACCTGACATTTGCTTTTCTCAGGTTAACTGGGCTGAAGTCGGCAACCGCGGGATCCATAATGGCCTGCCAAGATGGTGTCTTAGACACCCTCGTCTACCGTAGTCGCGTGATGGATATAGAGGTCCCTGACACTAGATGCAGAGCGTGTCGTGGGGTAGCTGAGACCATAATGCATTTGCTGTCAGCTTGTCCAGCTTATGCGGTCTCAGCCTATATCCACAGGCATAACGCGGCCCTACGACTGTTGTTTTACCACTTACAACACTCGTACGGTATTGACGAGACACCTGTGTTGCCTTATGCTCCGGGGGATATTGAGTCCGTTGTGCAGAATCTATTGGAACTACTCATTCCTCACCGTAGGCAAATACAAGCCAATAAGCCTGATGTAGTCCTCCTCGACCATCACAGTAGAACGATTTTCGTCAAAGAGTATTCGGTTCCTGGCGAAACGAAAATCGTCCAGAAAGAGGAGAAAAAACGGACTAAATATCGAGATATACTCTTTGAACAACGCAGGCTTCACCCAAACCATTCTGTTGGAATGCGGTGGTTCTGATAATGGGGGTCCTTGGTGGAATGATGGACACACTGCTCTCAAACTTAAAAATCAAACCGGTTTGCCGTAATATGGCAGAAATTTTAGCCGGACAAATGCAGAAAGCTGTAATTCTTGGTTCACTCTGCCTGCTCAGGGCACATGATTCTCGGACCCAATAGTCACTATCCCACGGCGTGGGGAGTGGTTATTGATATAAAATTATCCAGCGCGCCCTCCGGGTGTCAGGGCTCCGCAGACAGGGCCTGACTGGAAAATTTCCAACGGATAAAAAAAATCCAAAAAGTTCTATCTTGCAAACTTTTTGTCATCAGGCATCAGGAGGGGTAGTGAACATTTCTTTCTTAGGTCTGTCTTTCAACGAACGGAAAAGTTTTAATTTTGTTATATTCATCGAAGCTTAAAATTTCCAAAAAGTTCAAAATATCTGTAACTTCCATTGTTTATATTGTTTACACGTTGTTACTTGAACATTAAAGGATTTTTATCTCATACGATATCGACATTACTTTCTAATGAGTAAGATTGCCGGCTGAAATTTCATTACCGGTTGCTGCTTATTCAGCTTTCAGCCCTTCAGTTGTTCCTAATATCAGTGGAAAGTATCGATAGGTACAACTACCCAGCGACCCTGGGTCGTATTGATTCCTATTCTCGCGAAATAGTTTCAAACAGGTCATACCTTATTTCATGATCGGTCTGAACATGGTCGACGGATTTCTGTGCCTGTAACTTGGTGTAAATTTGCTTCCACATCATATCTTCTGCTTCCATATCCATGATGACAATCTACAACCACACCGAATGAGAAAATGTTCGATATTTCACACACAAACTGTTAATTTTCACGCAGTTTGAACGAGATTTTCGACCATATAACTTTGTTTAAACAAACCGTTTTAAAACAGTCCCGCAGACTGATTCATCGTGTTTATAATAACTCTGACTGTGTGGACAGACGGTGATCCGAAAGAAACACCGAACATGACATTCGACCTTGTGTTTACGGCTAACATGGGGGCTTTTCGAATGCGTTATTTTTTCATACGGTATTGTATAATTCTAAGAGAGATTATCAACTTATTTGGTGTAGCGAATTGTACCGATTCATCGTTTCAATTCACGGAAATACGATAACACGAGCTAAACCGCAAGATTGCAACAATGCCAAGAAGCAATAATGTAGCGGGTGATTCGCCCAATTTCTTCTCAGATTCGCATCAAGTATTTAAAAGAAAAAAATAAACAAGAAGAAGAAATTTGTATGAGCCAATCAAATTAAGTCCAGTGTAAACAAAAAAACACCCTTTCCCAATCATCCTACAATATGAAGCAAATATACAAGGTGTTGCTAAATTCTTTCAAAAATATTCAAAATATTCGTTGAAAATTATGAAGGGTCTGTCCTTCAACAATTTTTCTCGACTGAACCCCATTAATTCTCTTCAAGGGGCAGACTCTTTCAAATAATATCAACCGAAGTGGACATAAAATCAAACAAACGTCTGTAATCGATTCTTGCTCACATATTTGTATTTGAAATAAGTTAATATGAATAAAAACATATATTTCGAAAACTCATTTACTCAAAGAAAAAACAGGAGGTTTATATAGTGTACCATAAACATAATAGGCAGTATGGAAAAGTTCGAAATAATTACTATTTGTCACTTTGACGCATATAACTTAATTTTGAACTGCAAAGTGTTTTCTAGTAGCTCTAATTGGTATATTTTCTACATTTTGTAGTCTTGTTGCTTTCAGCCGTGCCGTACTTGGGATCGCACGAAAAATAGTAGGGCCCTCGTCATTTCCAGCTCGTACAAGTCTTCTGAAAACTTCTGAGGGTTGCTCGTAGGAGTATCGACGGATGACGGTTAGAAGAAATTTTAGAACATAAACAAATCATATATTTGTGTGGTGCAAATTTCAAGTGGATCTGATGATTTCGTATTTTTCATGATTTTTGGGGGTCTACCGCTTTGGACTTTTTTCGAGTGGTTTATTTTCTCCGACGGTTGAATTGAAATTCCCAGAGTATACTAATTTGATATTTCTGAATCGATTGGCGTTGGCAAAATTGCTCTATCTTTTACCGTTCTTGAGTTGAAAGTTCACCAAAACATTTTTCAATATTTTTCTTTCATTTATATTCATGAAACTTAAATTTTCCTGAATATGCACATCTAATTTGATTGTATCGAGTAATTATTTTCCGACAATCGACCTAAAATTCACACATTGATCTGTCTACAACCATTCTCCAGTTGAACAGTTCTGTAATTGAGAGGGGTCATTTTCCCCCTCAAAAAAAAAAAATACTGAGCATTGTGATAATTTTCGTTTTTCTGTTAATGATGGTCTACTTTTGGTACCACCTTGCACATAGTCGAAATTCTCAGTAATACACTAGCTATGTCAAGTACTGCCTTTAAAAGAGTTAAACGATTTATTGACAACCACGATGTTGTCATCTCTACTCTTGCAATTATTTTGTATTCAATTTTAGTCGGAATAAGCTTCGTTTTCTTCTGGTTCAGAGTGATTCAGGTATCCCGCCGTGGAACTACTGCTCGCACCGGATGAAGGTTCGAGACCACAGTACGCGAGAATTTTTCCCAAGTGCATCGATTTCTTTAGGCGGTCACATGCCTTGTTGTGAAGCGAGTGTGATGTGAGTTGCCTAGATGTTAATTACGAGGGCCGGTGCATGCTTGGAGTACGCACCAACCACCCGGGGTGGTGCTGTAGGTTCACCGGGTTTTCTTATTGTATTGTTATTTTATAAATAACCACTCCATACGCCTCAAACTGGAATTCCATATTTCAGATGAGATTCTACCAGAAATAGTCTTAGCTGTTGATAAACCAAGCTAATTTGCGATTACTCTGCATAACAACCAAAAAATATTGTAGTAAAAATGCACTAACTAATTTTTCTAATTTATTTAAACACTACTTAAACAATTATTCACTGGAACATTGACTAACTTCAAATTTATTTCTACTGTCGCTGTCTGTCTGCGAACTCTGGAACTATATCTGTGACTATCTATCCAGCTTATATACTCGCATTTACAGTTCTCGATCAATCGAGTCTATCCGGCGACTTCTTGGGTTTCCCTAGAAACTTCGGTTAGAAAGTTCGCGTTTCTTCCACGCGTGACTCATGTGTTTGCGAGCTCAGGAATGTATACATACACTTGGGGTGCATACGTAATGAGTTGAATGCGTGATGAGATGATCAGGGCCAATCTCGAGGCTGGTCTCGAAATCGTTACAATATTTTGTTACACAGGGCATGAGCACTCTCTTCAAATTTCAATTTACGATCAATAGGCACTCCTATTATCAAGCTCACATCTGAAAGTTACTACATCAGTTTTCACCAACTTCTTACTTTCGTCATATCAGTGGAAATTAATCTATCCAAATTATTTGGTTATTAGAGTGTCAAACAATGGTAGTATCATATGCCAAGAGAGTAAATTTTCCTGCGACATTTATACTCGTCGAATCGTTTATGTATATAAGGAACAACGTTGTCCCTAGTTTTGAACCTTGAGGTACACCACTATATATTTTCATTATTTCTGAGCGACGGTGGGTTTTCACCATCTGACCACGACTTATATGACCTTAATATTATGGATAAACATATTTTCATGTATTGGAATGAATATTGGGAGATATTCGTTTTCAAATTGACGACGTATAAAATGTGCGAATGAGTAAATTACTTCTAGGAAGAAAAACTGAGTACAAGGAAAGGCGGGTGGAAATGAAATAATACTTACTGGAAACATAATAAGCTGTCTTGGCTGCAGTGCCTCGAAAGTCACGATGACGGGACACAGGAAAAACAAATATAGCAAACCAAATATTTTAAGGGGCATGAATTTAGTATAAATAGAATTGAAAAAATAAAACAACGTGAATCATCTTTTCGTATGATATATTGATCAATTAACTCCATAAATTGTGTACTGAAAATATTTGTGATTGTAGTTTTTCCTTACCACACATAGCGGAAATTGTTATTTAATTAAATTTCAAATTATTCCACATATTGCAATAAATATTGCGTTGATAATAATATACGTTATGCACTATTGTTATCGGCAGTTTCATGGCCAACCCGATGACCAGATTTCATCGAGGTGGGGAAAAGGAATATTATTACAACAAGAAATTATCAACCAGATTTTTATAAGTGTAACAAAATTGTAAAATGACGGCTCTGTGTATAGGTATATTTTTTTTGATTCATCAACTCAACTGGACGGAGAAGCAGATGTGGACTGGCCGAGGATCTAGGAAAAGTCCTCAAAATATTCTTTAGATGTGGTACAGAATATTGATAAGTTTCAGAACTTTATCGGTGGAATTTTCCAGGAATACAGTTCATTGAACCAGAAGACTCCAGATAGAACTGGGAAAACAAATTGAAAACGTCCTCAAAACGTCCCTTTTTCGAACTTCGAAACTGTTAGAAAAAGTGTGATTTAGTCATTGCCTAAAACATAGGAGGAAGAAGCATATTGCAACTAATACCATCATTGTTTCAGTTTAAATTTTCAATTTAATTATGAATATCTATTTGCCTGAAAACGTTCGAGGAATTCATTAGTGTGAGTATAAAGAACGTATTCAAAATTTGACCTTGCATTTAAAGTAACGAGAACAAAGAACTTGTCAGAGTAACATTTCAAATGTTTCAATATAATATTCATATCATATTTCATCACGAATAGATTCGAGGTACTTAGTCATACCTACTACTGAAAAAAAATACGATCCCGCAATGTTAAAACACTTGATCCCACATCACTCATTCTTATAATGGCAGGGAGAAAGCAATAATTTGCAAATAACAATTTTGACGACTGAATTCGTTAATTTCATATCTATCTGAGGTTGGAATTTCGTTTTTCGGATCACCCAACAACATTTATTGTAAGTGGGCTTTGTATAAATATCAATCCCCACGCGTTCTTCATTCCTCATGATGAAAGCACAAAAACAACAATTGATTAAATTGTATTTATATCAGATGTGTTTCAAACCTACTCATAAAAATTTTTACTAGAAAAAGTGACTGCAATGTCTTCCTGCTTTCCGCTTCATGTACAGAGAAGTTCAATTTAAAAATCCATTAGCGAATTTCAGAGAAATGAGGGAGTTCGTGAATGAACATTTGCAATTTGTTTCATCACCAAAGTCTACTTGTTTAACTCTTTGTGAACCACTGATAATTTTGGCTATGTGCACGGTGGTACCAAATGTAAACCACCATTTTATCATTTTTCTACCAAATATTTCCATTTAGCGAATATCAGAGCAACCTGTATGCTCATCTTCTCTCAAAAAGATAGAGGAACATGTGGCATTCTTCATCTTCTCACGCCTGCTTCACAATTAACAAATATATATATATTATTTTTTTGCGGGAAATAGCCCCTCCTAACTCCAGATATACTTTTCAACTGAAGAACGGTTGAAGATAGATCTATTTTGAGTACGCCAATCGATTCAGGATTCAATCGACTTCAAATTGAGTGTAAATATTCAGAAAAAAATTATTTTTATGAACATAATTGAAAAAATAAAATCATGAAAAATACAAAATCATCAGGTCCAGTTGAAAACTATATTCCTCAAAATTTCATGATGATTCCAAAAATAAATGATTTGTATATGCTCATATACAAGGTTTAGTATGAAAAAGGAATAAAACGCCAAAAATTCCCTCGCGCGATCTAATTTTCGAAAGTTTTCATTTTGCATTTTTCTAAAAACCGGAAATCACCCTTAAATGTATTCCTCGAGAAGCATATTCAAAATCATACTATAAAAATTACTTTTGATGACAGAATAATGAATAAACAAAAGTGTACTTTTCAAAGATGACTTCAGCAAAACATTAAGTGTGCTAGATTTTCTTGATGGTAATATATAGATTTCTTTGCTCGTTTGAAGAAAATGATACTTATCACCATTGAATTCTAGCTAATCCGTCCTATGGAAACAATATTTTTTTACACGAAAACAGACACAGTAGATACCTACTTAACTTTTCGAAATTACACATTTTCGAAATACATCCCGTAATTCTGAAACGATTATAGACATCGATAGGAGGTTTTAACTGTGGCTTTTGTCTCAAAACCTGACCCCCAGGCACCGACATCAGATTTCATCTATCTAGTTTAAAAATGGGACTTTCCTTTTAGAATTATGTTCAACGTCAAAACCTTTCTTACAGTAATTTAAAAAAAAAAATCCAAAACAGTTTCAGTGGTGTATTTTATGATTTGATATCACCAATTCGGCCAATTCCCACAGACATTTTCTTTCCCAAATGTTAGAAATACCGAGTTCAACAAACCTGTCATTTTGGAAGTCGGAAGATTTCTGTTTCTGTAGTTTTTTATACGTTTCCCTCCACATAGTTTCCTCATTAGAATAATCCATTATAACCGTAGAAATCCTATGGAAATAGACAAGAACTGTATAACAACTCTGTCACATCTGGAGCACAGTTCAGTCACAACACGTACACTTTTCACTATCCGGTAATAACCACCATGCAATGTTTACAAACCAAACGAGATGATTCTAATAATACTTTTAAACTTCAGTTACACACGCAGAATCACTGCTCATGAGAAACTAAAAACAGACAAAAGACTGAACTGAAAAAGTCCAGATTGCTGAAATTGTCCGTGGCTAGAGCGAGGTCTGGGTTTTTACGTTGGATTGCGTTTAGGTTAAACCATCTGAGCTTTCCGATAAATAATAATATGCATGGGAAATTCGCATGTTTTCCGAGCTACTTGAGTTAATTTACAAGACGCTAGATATAATTAGATTGCGATCTAATGAGAATAATAATTACAACGTACAAGGAAGCTATGCTCAACTGATGAAGCGAATTTATAATATGACCACCAACAAGTAGGTAAGTAAGTAAATAATGATTTGGACGGATTCGAGAATACAAAAGCGCTTTGAAATCGCGTGTATAATTTTTTTTGTCTTCGGAAGGTCAAACATTAATGAAATTGTGGAGGGAACATTTTTACGATTCAATATTTTGGCTTGCTAGTAAAGTTTCAAATGGTGGCATTTTATAAAAAAAGGTTGAAATCAGAATTCTCAAATGATAAGTTAGAAATATTTGTATTATGGTAATTTTTAAGTAGTTTTTAGTTTTTTTACATCCACTTAACAATGAATCATCGAGATCAAACTTCACAACAAGCAAAATTCAACCCGTTTTACGGCCCCCTCTGGTGAATCAGCCCCTCTTTTATCCCTGCTTCATTTCCAACAATTATTTACTGGCATTTTGTTACCACCTACCACTCATCATTACATTTAATCCCTTCGTTGGGAATGGGGTAAACGAAAAATAAAAACAAAAAAAAAAACAAAAAAAATAGCCCCGGAAAAAAAAACGAAAAAAAAAACCCACGGGAAAAAAACCCCCGGAAAGAAAACCCTCGGAAAAAATACCCCTACATGCGATAACAATGGCCAGTACACAAAAAGTAATGAAATTTCAACTGTGTGTCATGTTAAAGAAACTAGACCATATTTGATTCATTTTACAATAAAGAGGGGTGGAATAATAGATTTTCCAGCCTTGCAAAAAGGCGAATCTGTCACCAGGTTAGTTCGTTCAGGAACAATCGAGTCATAAAAATATAAAAAATCATCTTTTTCTACAAACGTCAAAAAATGACAAGGATCGCGCATTGACAACAATAATATGCGAAGTGACCCTTTTTTACATTTTCCTTCGTTACCATGACACCGTGCGCGAAGTAGTGTGCGAAATACTTACTTCGCACACTGCATGTAAACTATATGGAATTTTTATATTTTAACCTTTATGTTCCTCAATCAAGCAAAAATCCAATTGTCAATAAATACCATTTTATTTTTATAATTACAGTGATTAATTGATTTGGAAAAACAGTTTAATGGTGATCTCGACATTCAGTTCTCGATCACCAAATTAGTATTTCGCGCACTAGATACAAAAATAACTATATTTGGTCGTCGACGATGAACATTCCACTTTTTGTGTAATGGCTATAGTTATCGCATATAGGGGTATTTTTTCCGTTTTTTTCCGGGGGTTTTCTTTCCGTTTTTTTTTTCGTTTTTTTTTCTCATTTTTTGGGGGGTATTTGTTCCGGGGTTTTTTCCAGGGTTTTTTTTCCTAGATTTGGCAACGGTGATGGCTTCTTGATTGAGCAGGGCATAGGCTACGGCCCACTTGCTGAAGTAGTCCATCGCTACAAGAATGTACTCATTCCCGTGATCAGATTGTGGGACCAGGCCAGCGATGTCAATGACGATCCTTTCATATGGGCTGCCTACATTGTACCGACGCATTGGGACCTTGGTTCTTGTTGGAGGCCCATTGGTGGCATCGCATAAAGCACATTTTATGCACCAGTTTGCCAGTTGGTCCATTAAAACCATTGCCTCAGTTTCTGGAGGGACTTCGTCACTCCCAGATGTCCTCCGGCGACCCCATCATGGATTTCTCGGAGCACTTCCTCTCTTCTGCTCCTGGGAACTACTGTCTGATGCCTGTCTTCCCCACTATCCTCAGACTTCCAACACACACTGCAGGACCCAATCGCCTGGTCTCAACATACGGAGCCAGTATGGTGGTCAGACATGAAAGAGCAAGACCAGAAAATAACTAGACAATATTCAAAGACTGACCTGCTTGGTAATGAAAGGCACTATTATGAAGACACCAACTAGACCTCTTGAAGCTCTACTGGGAGTGCTACCTCTGCAGCACTAGTACATTAAACACGCCCATAGACTCGTATGCGCAAGCCAATGGTCCAGAGTATGAGCAAAACATGAACACTCTTCTCTTTGGAACAATACACAGGAGAGCTGTCCCATCCTGTTGATGGAAACGTATGTTCGGAAACGGAAAGATAAGAAACTAGACAAGGGGGATCAGGGACACCACCAATTGGACCGAAACCAATCTCAGGAATCCCTAACACTGCAATAGAAGAACTGCTAAAAAAAAAAGTTTAATGAAAACATGGCAAGGCACATCTGGCATGAGACAATCGAACTCTAGATAATTGGGCATCTCGTAATGGGACATCCGGTCCACATTTGGATCGTAGGTGGTGCCTGGAAGATGATGAGACTTCGTCACTTTTCCTCACAAAATGCCCAGATCAGAGGAAAACCGCGTTGGTAAACAGTATACTGAACCTAGAAGACGTTAAAAAGGACCAGCTAAGGAAACTGTGGAATTGCGCCTGAAAAGCTGTCGGTAAACCAAGGACCCAAGTTGAGTAGCCTGAATGCAGGGGCTTTGAAATTCTTCCACCACAGGTGTGACAGTCTCAATAGTAAAATTTGATTGTCCTCATTTGATACAACCTATTACATTTCTCTTCAATATCCATCAGTGAATGCTTATTTTTCTGACGAACTCAAAATCAATGAAGTTACCTATATCAGTTTTTGAAAAACGTGACCATTAAAATTTTTGGTCTCATATTTGTCGTTGGCATTTTTGTAAAAAAATAGCAGTTATTCTTCAGAAAATGTTATACCTTCATTAAGATGTCAAAATTTGGACCAATTTGACTTTCCAAGATCGAATCGTGAGTGGCAAATCAAGAATATTTTGAAAATCAGTGTCTACGTAGAGTTTGATTTATCCCCTTTATAATAAATTTAGTCTACTCTGTATGATATTGTGGAATTCGCTGCGACGACGCACATCTATGTTTACCGCTGTTTTTGCTGTCTGGGGTTTCTTGTTGTTCAATGTTTTTTATATGGAACTAATAATGTCTTCGAATTATTTTATCCCATGATTGTTGTGTTGTACTTACTACAAGTTATCGCTAGGTGTGTATGTGACTGAAAATTTTGATTTTCTGGTTCGCTTATATGTACAAGTGTACTTCAAAAAGTTATTATCATCTGAAAAACATCTTTAATAATAATTCATTTTGAAATTTGACCAGGGTGCTAAGTTTTGCTTCAAAAAAGAAATGTCGTACTCGGATGGTGTCACGTGACTTTCGCTACCTGTAAAAAGGATTTTTTTTTTCAAAATGATCACTAAAAATAAGCTAATTTGTAATCTTTTCCGATTTTATACATATCTATGTCTCAAATATGAAAGTTCTATTGCAACTTAAAATTTTTGCCCATTACCTTTATCATGATACTAACTCTCAATCACTGAATATCGACGAAAAATTAGTTTTATTTCTGTTATATTTGATGCAAAATTGATGTATCGCTGACTATTCAGAAGAGGAAATTTATTGAAATCGATTTTTGACAACAACAGTTTTTTTTATCGTATAAATACATTTTTTAACGAAAATTCCTTGAAGTAATAATGACTTCCATTCAAACGTTTATTTGAAGAAGCAGTTATCAAAAACACAATTTTTTTAATGTTTCTTTCAATTTGTTCAGACGACTAGCCCCAAAACGACTCATATTGTATCACCAATAATGACCAATCATAGGAATAGTCATGTTTATCGCTATACTAAAGGATATTGTTATTATTACATATTATAATTATATTATTATTATAAAATAAATTAAAAAATATTGAAAAACCTCATGTGAAGTTAGGCTATAAGAGGGAGGATGGGGGGGCGTATGAGAGTTGGAGCTTCCTGCAAATTTCTATAACAGAAGTGAAACCTCTAGAATGTTCTCAAAGCTTCTGGAGGTTTCTGAAAAAATTCAAGAAAACCGTGGAATAAAACAAAACAGAACCTTCAGTAGATTCCAGAATGCACTGAAAAGATATTACAGTGAATTTCTCGAAAAATTGTTTATCAAGGAGGGAGTTTAGGGGGTTGAACTCTCTGGAAACGTTTGGAATGTAAGTGAAAACTTCAATATGTTCTCCAAAGTTTTGGAAAATTAAACTCATGTGAAGTTCTCGATAGTTCCGCTACCAGGGAGGGGACATTATGGGGATGAAATGTTCTCAAAATTTCTGGAAAATTTCAGAAATTTGATATCTCCAGGAAATGACCAGAACAGATGCTCCAGAAGATTCTAAAACGTGCTTAAAAGGCACTCAAGTGAAGTTCTTGAAAGTTTGGACACCAGGAAGGTGGTGTTGGAAAATTCTAGAAAACCTCATAATAAACCATAACAGAAGCTTCGGAAGGTTCCAGAAAGTACTGAAAACATCCAAGTGAAGTTCTTGAAAGTACGGCTACCAGGTAGGGAGAAGAAAACTCTTTAATATGTTCTGGAAGCTTCTGGAAAGTTCTGGAAAATTCGAGGAAACCTTGGAATGAACCAGAACATAGTCTTTAGCAGGTTCCGAAATGTACTGGAAAGACTCTCATGTGCAATTATTCAAGATCATATATTTTTACACGGACAATGCCGGATGTTGCAGCTAGATTTCATAAAATTGAGAATAACTCTATAAAGGTTGATCTAATGAAAATATTTGACGGAATCAAAATCTTTCAGCAATCGAGGTTTACATTGGAAGTTTACTGATGAAATGTATTTTGCGTTGGAAGACCTTCTGTAATGATGAAAACTAGAACCAACAATACATCTATTAAGCGCCACTCTTAACTACTTTTAATCTGAAAGCGTTTGCTATGGTTTCGGAGTTATCTTACGCGGAAATTATAAATGAAAACCCATATATATATATATATATATATATATATTGTTAAGAAAATGAATGTGTGTGAAGAATTCTAGAGTGCCCTTTTATTCATATTTATAATCAGTGGTCTGTAGACTGTAAATTAAAGTATTGTATTCAAATAATATTTCAGAACGCCCTTACAAAACTTACTCTTTGCATTTAGATATTACCTTTCTCTTTCTTTTCAGGTGCTCCAGCTGCTCTCTTGGTACGCCACATGAGAAACTCTCAATCTCAAGGTAGAATTCAGGGAAAGGATGTCAAGAATGATATATAATAATAATATGTAATTTACCTTGGAAATAAAGAAAGATATGAATTCAACTCAAATATTGTTCATTTTATTCTCAATAGTCAAATTTTATTTTATTTTTTTTTTAATGTAATAACTCTCATAATTATCAGTAGATTTCTTAAATTCTTATTCTACCTGTCCCTACGAAAACTACCTTACTTGCTAAATATGTGAACTTGGCAAAGTCATGTAAATTTCAAACATTAGAGAAACGGCACCGTCACCGTTTTAATAGACACTTGCCATTCATATGGTTCCTCAAAGGAAATGTCTTCAACCTTAAATTATAAGTAAACAGAAAAGTTCGTGTGTTGAAATGAAAATAATTGATAAAATAAGACTAATAAAGTTCTCAATAGTTTATGTGCACTGATACGCGGAAATTGTCTTGGTGATCTAACTGGTTATGAAGAAAAGTTCGGAAAGAAAGGAAAGTTCAAACTCGTGCACTGGCTTGCTTGTTGAATTTGGATTTATATAAGGATCAGATACCTTTCTGGTTCTGGTAGATTCCAGCTTCTCCTATTTGGCTTGCAGGTTGGATTTCTTACCAAACGTTTGTCACGGTAAGTTGATTTCAGTTTCAGTACTTCCTAATTTGGTATATTAAGTGTTTCTGTGGAGATTTAGATGTAATTCTTCATTTAATTGGAATTTTGATGTAATGATTCTCTGCTTTTTCCAAAATCGACCTCCTCTTCTTTTTTTGTTGTTGATAACTCTCCTCACTTTTTCCGTTACCAGGCCCGTTATTTTCCGATTTTCACAAACACTCTCGATCACTTATGGTTGTCAGTCACTGATTTTTATTGATTTCTTATAATTAATTAACCTATTTACAATTATTTCTATATGGTACATTTTTATTTTATTTCTACTAAAATTTAATTGAGTTTTTACATTTTTATGCATGATATTTATTTCCTCTTCAGTTGCTGATATGACCTTTTTCTTGACTTTAAGTTTCCTCGGTCTTTTTCTAAACTCTACCTGTGATTGGCTGTGTGACAGTTTCATATACAAGATGTTATAAATTTTATCTAATAATATTTTATTTTCAACTGGAAATAATCTTTTTCTAATGTTTTCCTATTCTTTTGAATCTGTTTTACTTTGTTGATAACTAAGCTTATAGTTTTATGTGGCTGAAATTATTTTCTTTGAAGAAAAGTTAGCTTTCTTGGATGAGTTCAGAGTGTTCCGTTTACTTGGCTCGTAATCTTATGATTTGAGAATAACTCTTTATTTTGCAAGGTTTCTGAAGGATTTTTTTAATTAAAAGTGTGACATTTTGAACTGGCAGAGGTTATATCTTTTTGAAAAAGTATCAGTCAGGGTTGTTCTGTGAAATATTATTTTTATTTTTATTTCTATTAAGTCCAATATTTTTTAATTTCTATCTACTACTCTTATATTCTATTTTCATGACAATATATATATATATATATAAATATATATATAAATATATATATATATATATATATATATATATATATATATATATATATATATATATATATATATATATATATATGTGTGTGTTCAGATAGGTTTCCGCGGTCAGATATTTGAAAACTAAAAATTCGGGTTGAACCGCGTCTAGAATTTGTTGAAATTCGACGTTTCGGCTCCGATTTTGGAGCCATTTTCAAGAACTGAAAAAGAAAGATAATTAATAAATGGTTGAAACGTAATTCTACGCTGAGGTCTCAATCTGCCTACTCCTCAGGTATAATTACGTTAGGTTTTTGTGACTTGACGTCGGGGTCTCAATCTGCCTACTCCCCATGTCTCGTCACTGGTTCTCTCTAAGGTCTCAATCTGCCTACTCCTTCGAGAGAACTGAGGAATTGTGGGTTGAGGAACTGTATTTATAGTGGACGTGGCTGTAATGGCCGTGTGCAATGTATTGGCGCGAGGTAAACTATGGGCGGGAACTGAATTGGCGCTAGATGAGCTCTGTGCGGGAACTTGGTTGGCGCTAAGTGAGCTGTGTGCGGGAACTGGGTTGGTGGGAAATGAGTTTATGCGTGCAATGAGAGGCTTCCAGGTATTGGGAAGTCTACGTCCGTCGTCGCGAGTGTTAAGGCAATTGGGGCGCTTCTCTATCTCAAGGGCTTCTCGGATGATCCTGGTTTGCAGAGTTTTCTCGGTGGAAATTGTTTTTGTGTTTTTGAAGTCTATTTTGTGACCTGTGTCTTCTCGATGTTTATAAAGTGCGGAAGTGGAAGATGTCTGACGCACAGCAAGTTCGTGTTCGTAGAATCTGGAAGTTACTCGTCTGTTAGTCTGGCCAATATAAGTTCTCGGGCAGTCTGAACATGGTATTTCATATATACCTTGAGAATCGTTTGGTATTGTATCCTTGGGAGACTTGCTGTGCGTCAGACATCTTCCACTTCCGCACTTTATAAACATCGAGAAGACACAGGTCACAAAATAGACTTCAAAAACACAAAAACAATTTCCACCGAGAAATCTCTGCAAACCAGGATCATCCGAGAAGCCCTTGAGATAGAGAAGCGCCCCAATTGCCTCAACACTCGCGACGACGGACGTAGACTTCCCAATACCTGGAAGCCTCTCATTGCATGCATCAACTCATTTCCCACCAACCCAGTTCCCGCACACAGCTCACTTAGCGCCAACCAAGTTCCCGCACAGAGCTCATCTAGCGCCAATTCAGTTCCCGCCCATAGTTTACCTCGCGCCAATACATTGCACACGGCCATTACAGCCACGTCCACTATAAATACAGTTCCTCAACCCACAATTCCTCAGTTCTCTCGAAGGAGTAGGCAGATTGAGACCTTAGAGAGAACCAGTGACGAGACATGGGGAGTAGGCAGATTGAGACCCCGACGTCAAGTCACAAAAACCTAACGTAATTATACCTGAGGAGTAGGCAGATTGAGACCTCAGCGTAGAATTACGTTTTAACCTTTCATTAATTTTCTTTCTATTTCAGTTCTTGAAAATGGCTCCAAAATCGGAGCCGAAACGTCGAATTTCAACAAATTCTAGACGCGGTTCAACCCGAACTTTTAGTTTTCAAATATCTGACCGCGGAAACCTATCTGAACACATATATATATATAAATATATAATAACAAAGTATTCTCGACCGAACTCTATTAACTAAGTAGGAATTCTCGGGTAGCGGTCTGTTGAACAATGAAACTCATTCGATTTAAATCCTCAATATTTCGTCAACCTTTATTGACTTCTTCAGGAAGAGCTACAATTAAAAAGGAATATGAGTTGTTGAAGGACTACATAAAAATAACATGATAACTTACAAAATTCACAGAGTTAGTTCTAACATATGGAACATTTGGGAGGACAATTGTTATTCTCCGCTGCAGACTAATCGCTTAATACATAGTAACACTCCAGTCAGGTAAATTATGCATTTTTAGAGTGGAGAGCCTCTACGTTTTCGAATCTTTCATAACATATTCCAGATTCTGTTCACCGTCACTTTCTGAACAATTAGTGAACCAGGATAGATAATTAATCAAAAGGTTATTCTGATATTCCCTTTTTTCATTCTCCCGAAATTTTCATGATGACCTCGAAGACGCAAGTAATCAACTTATATTATACAGAAAATGCAAATTGAAAATAAAATATTCTAGATTCCTTAATCGTAACATAAGTCTATGTCAACAAGGCAACAATAAGAAAGTACATGACCGGAATTTATATGCTTGACGTGTATCGTTTGAATAGTAATTTATTTTATCACAATAATAAAAGTAGGCATATTATATTTTGAGAATATTTTATGGTTTGTTTGAGATGACTAAAATGAGATTACGATCACGAGCTGGATCAGTTTCATTCATTTGCGCACCTATTTGAATGTTTTTTGTCGATTATTCTGCAGGCTACTGAAATAAATTTGCAAAAATTCCCTTGAGCTCGTAAAAATTCCATTGACATACACTCAACAATATTGCACTAGCTTATTTTGACTTGTAAAATATTACTATTAATTTATTTCAAACCAAATACAGTCACACATTCTCTATGTGCTAACCGTTGAACTTAGACTGCCATCTATGGTCGAGAGTCCTGTAATAGAGCAATTCTCGAGCGATGACTTCATGAAAATACTTCGAAGAGCAAATTATAATTGAATTTATTCGTGTGGGTACTTGGCACTGGTTAATTATTTCTATCGTTTCTCTCCTATGTTTCGTTTATCCTGAAACATCTGTATGGAACTATCTTCAAGTGATAGTTCCAGCAATTGCCTCCCTACTGCGTTATCTGTACCAATTAGTTAAATCTAGGCAGGAACAACAAGGTGATCCCCCTCTGGGTGCCGGGGCACGTCGGAGTGGAGGGCAATGAACAAGCAGATACCCTGGCACGAAAAGGGGCATCAACGCTACTGATCGGGTCAGAACCATTTTGCGGACTTGGAAAATCTTACTTCCAAGACGAACTCAATAAAACAGAAGAAGCAACGAGAGCAACTTACTGGCAAAGACTTCCAGGGCTAAGGCAGGCCAAAGATCTCCTCGGCAACTTCAACCGAGCAAGATCGAAGACACTCATTAACCTCAGCAAAACTAGTGCACTGCAGACTTAAAGAACAGCTAAGGAAGCTAAGCTTAGAGGAGGACCGCACCTGCAGATTCTGTGGGGAACATCCAGAAACACCACACCATATATTGATGGAGTGTTATGCTGTACATCACAAAAGATTGAATATACTGGGATCACACCAGCCGACGAATAGACCCCCTCATTAATTAGGGCTTAAGGGGCTGCTGTGAACGACAACACCTTGAAATAGCAGAAGAAGATGGGACACAATAGATCTAATTAGGTCGCAGCGCATGAGTCACCATCCATTTTTACCATTACCATTACCATTGGTTAAACCTAAAGTTTCTAAACCAAGCTTTAATATACTGACTGGACAGTCGACATACAGTCAAAAAACTTTTCTTTTAAGACACACTGGTAGTATTCAAAAATACATTTTAGGTTTCCAAACGTTTTTCTATCATTCTTATATACTTATTTCGTGGTCTGTAGTTTTCAAAAGGTGAAAAAAGTACAGATATTCACGATCACTCTGATCCGATATGACCACTTCAATTGCACATGTAGCATGATATAAATAAAGGCCAATGGGCTTTGTTAGAGATCACGATTTAGTTTGCGGACTGGAGGAGGAGAAATATATGTAGAAAGTTCAAAAGACAACGTGCTTTTCTCAACAAATATACAGTGTGTCAAATTTAAAAGTTGCCAACGGAATGTTTCTGAATTGAAAGAAATTATCTCGACATGCCCAAACACGTTTTGAGGTAAGGCGTCTAATTACATCTAATCAGTAAGTTCATTTGAAAAGTATCCGAAAAAAATATTCACAACCTGAAAATTGAAGTATAAGTAAATCATTTCCTTCAACATCGACATTTCAATTTTAAATTCTTCGGTAAACAATGAATTATTTCCTGGATCATTAAATGGCGAAAATAAAAAAAAATTATACCCATGGACAAATTGAGAATTGAAGAGTTTTATTTAATTATACATAGATATGTTAATAATGGAGTAGGATGAAAGGTGGCTATGTTTCACTACGATAGATTAATTTTTCTCTGTGGTGAATCAGTATCATTATTGTCGAATTTTTTTTTTGCGCAAAAAAATAACAGAATTATAGGCAGAACCGATTGAAATAAAACCACTGACAAACTTCCTTTGCAAATATTTTAGTCCAAGTAAAATTGTATAATTATTTTCCATGAAGGAAATGCAGAAGGTGAACAATTTTTTTCGCACGTAAATTCGTTTGTGATTCAATTAGTACAGTTAATTTTTCTGTATTTTCAATAGAAAATGAAGTTTTAAACAACCACAATAAACTTACAAAATGATTTGTCAACAAAAACTATCGTATTAAATGTACGATATATGAAATGTGATGGTCGTTTGTTTATTATTTGATGATTGGTTTCTCAATTTTTTAAATGATTACTTTTGAAGATTTTATCGTTTTGCATGAAATATATTTTCGTTCCTATCTTTGTAATTTTTTTTTTCTTAGAAATAGTTTTGCTATACATGAGAAAACTCCTTTACCAACCTTAGAAATTTGATTTTTCCGATTTTCCTGAAAATTTTCCGCAAGAGACGCATTTTTCGAACACACCAGGCACCCCACAACAAATACACATTTGCGAATAAAAAAAATCACACGATATAATTATTTATACCTCATTCCGCGATCGCTGCTTTTACCGGATGTGTAATCTTTTATCATTATTAATGTATTATTTGTGGTCATTTTGGCGTGATCCATTATCAGAAATCCCCGAGTGATAATTTTTAACAACATAAACAAAGTATAGAATATTCAGGACAATCACACCTTTTTTCAATATCGGTAAAACACAGGAATTCTCATCTTTCCTACTTTATCTAGTGAAATATTAAAAAAAAGAGTGGATGAAACTCTCTTTGTTCTACAAAGCTCTGAAAGGGACTCCTAGAATTAGAAATATATTTTTATAAATTTTTATGTTAAGTAAAAAATTTTGAGGTGTTTCAACTATTCATAATTTGGGGTTCAATTTACTCGACCCATCCCCCTTTGTTCGCCAGATCTGAGTCCGTTGGACTGGCATATTTTCCTCAACTGATGAACAGTTCGAAAGGTGGTACATTTTTTTGTAACGAAGCTGTAGAGACCTGGTTTGTAAAGCGAGAAAATCATATCTTTTAAGGTATTACATTTTGTTTGTTAACATAGTAGGCTACGAATTTCTCAATACAGCCTCGAATAACAGAATTAAGTTATGAATGGGGTAATAAAGTAAAATAAAAGTGAAAGTTGGTAGATTCAATACGTACAGTAAAAGGAGTCAAACTTAGAACTAAGAGAGACAACGAGAATCATGGTTTGTAGGTTAATATGTAATACTAATTATAGGGATGACTACTTTTCTAGAAGGAATCATTAAAAAACTATACTTCGAGTGACACTCTTTCCTATCCTTTATAAGGAGCAAATTGACCCGAAATTAACTTGAAAAAGTACTAATATATTATAAGTGTTGTAAAGAGAGCTTTCTAGCACTTCCAAGGAAAGAGGGCTATTTGTTATATATTTTTATAGATAAAGTTTTAGGATTCGCCTTTATTGATTTTAGATTAGTTTTATAATTGTTATTATTTTCTCTTTATAGACTCTTCTATAAAGTTTATACTCTACCTGTTTAGTTGGTCAACTTGGTGGAGCATTTCTTTGCCCCTCAGAGGGAATTCTTTGGACACCAGATGGTGACATCATGTGATATAGAATTCAGCATCTCAAATCAAATAAAAATGAAAATTAACGAAATTTCAATATGTATAAACACTTTGATACATATAAATGAATAAATCAATGTTGAAGTTGAAACTCCATCATTTCAAAATTCAATTCTGAATGCTAAAATCTAGTAATAACCTTCACTTTTTGAACAAGCACACATCTGCACATGAGTTATAGGTATACGTTATATGATTGAACCTTCCTAAATTAACAACCTTGGCTTTGGTAACGGATTGATATCTCAATCGAACTCAATTATACCTAAATGTTTGTGTTTCGCGGTTTCTAGTGAAAAAAGCAAATGGAGAAGTGAAATAATTATTGTTCATGAGTTTTTTTTTTGTAAAATGCACTAGTTGAAATTAAATTGGGAAAATTCCGTTAACTAATAGCCACAAGATAAAAACAAAACTTACGTAGTTTGTTCTCCTGAACAAAAAGTTCAAATGAAATTTTTGGCGGTCTCAACTAATTTCGGAAATATGGGCCTATTTTTGAGTGATGACGTGCCTTTTTTAGGACACATTCCCACTGCGGCAAAGCATTCAAAATTCTTTCTTCTTTAAACTTACACAATGTACACACCCTAACTGACCTATTTCACACTCTTTCTTTATTGAAAACGCTACTTTTTAGGAAAAAAACTCATCTTTCTTTTACGATCACATAACCAACAAATCTAGGCAAAATACTTGGTGAATTTTATTCATGTCAAGTTGGTTTCTGGAAAAAAAGTGAGTGAATAAATGTCTGGAAAAGTTGGCTGTGCAAATATGCAAAGTTCATAGTTACCAACTTGACATGACTAAACATTTTACATAAATGCGTTGTTTTGATGTTTTTAAAAGAGAATTTTTGGATGAACAATGCCGTTTTTAATACAAAAATAGTGTAAAACGGGTGAATTAGGGTGTGTACATTGTGTTATGTGTTAGTTTGAAGAAGGAAGAATGTTGAGTGTTTTTCCACGGTAGAAATGTGTCCTAAAAAATGCCAGTCATCACTCAAAAATAGGCCTATATCTCCGAAATTAGTTCAGGAGGCCAAACTACGTAAGTTCCAAAAAAAAAAATGTTGTTGATAGCTTGTGGCTATTAGTTAACTGAATAGGTACCTGTGTGAAAATGCTTCTGCTCCGGGACCTGGTTACTGGAAATTCGTCATTCACTGCGGGATGTCTTTCTTGGAGGATACGAAGGTAATTGTTTTAATTTTGTTTGGCACTAGTGTTTATCACGACACTATCACTGGCTTATTATTTATTAAAATAGAGTCGTTATTGACAATTTTGTTGGAGCATGAAAATTTTGCATTATCTCTGCATTCGTTCCCTATTTTTTCTTGTTGAAAAAAAATTAATGTTTATGTTTCCAAGCAACAAGAAGTGAAATGTTTTGAATGCTAAAATTATTTTGACATGCTTAGAAGGCTTGACATTTCAGGATACTTATTTTATTGTTCATTATTTCCTTCTATGTCAAAGTTTTCTGAGGCATCGTTTTATGTCCTGAAATAGTTGAATATCAAAATTTCATATCTTTGAATCACTATTGCCAGTTTCTCATTTGTACTGATTGAATTCTGTTTTACAGTTTGTTATGTCAAATGTTGAATGCTGACTGTGGCTTTGCTCATATTAGTTATACGGGGTACTTAAAAAATTCTTCAATCTTTCACTTTCAGAATTATTTCCATGTGTTATCCAAAACCTTAACCTGATTTTAGGAATTTTGTAGCTGTCAGAATTTATATCAATTGGTAGTCATTAAAGTTATCCTGAAATACTCCACAGATGAAGTCAACTCTTCTTGCAATTCTTGCAGTAACAAAAAGATTAGATCACAGGATTTAACTCCTTAATTGAGACTTATCTGTGAGGAAATCTTGGATTAATTGTTCAGAAAACACAATTTGATGATATTATTGATCCTAAAAGACGAATTACAGCCCATTCCAGTTAATTCCATTTGAATTTTCCTGAAATAGTAGAGAGCATGATGATTTACCGGGTTTTCAGTCCGACTTTCATTACGAGATATTCTCGACGTTTCGCAAACACGACTGGTTGACTTCTCAAAACAGTTTTTGACAAGTTCGATATAACCGGAAGCGAAGAGAGGTTCAAAATATTGTAATAAAAATACACTCAACTTTGTCCCACAAATTTTTTCAAACTTGAAAATATAACTTACCTATAATTTATTTCAACCAAATACACAAATGTATGTCACTATTGTTTATACCGCTCAACCAACTCTGTATTGTCTAGTAAAAACTGCTCTGTTCACTTTTCCGGATTTCCATGTAATCCCGCAGATCGCCAGTCAGACCAATCTAGACGAGTCGATATTTTTCTTTGTTACAATATTTTTCACAGATAGAACACGAATTATTCGTTTTTCGTACGAAATCTGTCAAAAGCTGTTCAAATATATTCCGTGGCGGAAAATTTTATCTGATGGTACGAATAAATTCAAGAAGTTGAAATAAAATCAACTTGTCCGAAATTTTGAAATTAAACAATGATCAGGGCGGTTAGGTATGTTTGTTTCCAGGCATATTAAAAATTTTAATGTTAAATATGGACAGCAATATCATGATTAATAATATAAGGATAAGAACAGCTGTAATATTTCATATTTTACTGATTTTGTTGACGTATTGGAATTCTGATTTAAAGAAAAAAAGAAAAAGGGCTCCCAAATGTTTTTGGGTGAACCTATTTTCAAACTACGAAAATTGCATGGCAATTACCACAGCTTTATTATCGAGCTGAGGAATTTACTTGAGAAAATGGACGGTAAATTACGGGGTTGACGTTGAACATTTCATTTATTCCGTGAAAGGTATTTCGCACAAATGAAAACCGCTCAAAATATCATTCGTACGAAAAAGTGACATTTCTTTCAAATTTCCTACGAAAAAAAAAATTCGGATGCATGGAAACTTCAATAAGTATCACCCTGTAGCAGCTTTACATCGCACCTAGCAGTTATGTACCTATGAGTCATGCAAATCATGGCAATAGTTCGTTACAGCCGAGCGATTTCAAGCAGTGTGGACAGGAAGTTTGATAAAAGTATTCAAATAAAGGTCTACAGAGACAGGAACAGGTCCCTTACATTCTTTCGACTAAGTGCTACAAGGTGCACGTACTAAAGGGTTACTGACTTTCGTGAATGAACGCACACACTGTGGAAAAACCAGAAGGGGAATTACAAAAGGTGATCTTATCTATCATGAAGAGATCGAAATGAGAATCGCTTCCAGTGGGTTGGTATGAGGTCAAAATGACTATGGTTCTATTGCCGATGTTCCAACTTATATACATTCTTCCTCAGGACAGTGAACAGTATACACAGTACGTTTCTTGTCGTACTAAAATGTTTGTCAAAAGGAAAGTTTTTGTAAATTCACCTGGAATTCCTCTTGATTTCATCCAACACATCAAGAAAAATCATTGGTAATATCATCAGGATAGTTTATTAAAGTAACAGGTACAATGTTATTAACAGTTAATAACATCTATCTGTACGAAGTTCCCCAAGGAGGGACACCATTGCAAGTGCTGTAGTAGAGGACGGCTGTTAGTATCATTTGCTGTGTCGCCCTGGGGCGACTTCCAATTTTTTTTTCACTTTTCAGCTGTTTGATTCATGAGGAATGAGAAAAGAAGTGTATTGGTCAAACTAGAAGAAATACGAAAACGTGGTTCCAAGAGCATAATTCTCTTCATATTAAACGTAGAGTTTAAAAAAATTGATAAGACGTGTACGTGACTACAGGGTCCCCCTTCTTCCCGACTCAATACCAAAACAAGTTATTTTAGTCTCTTTTAACGAATTTTCTGGAAGATAGATGAAAATCACACTAATTTGCCTCTCCTGATGAATCCGCGCTTAGTGGTTTTTATTTCAGGCGAGTTTTTTATTTATCCGAAAAATGTTTTTGGTGGATTTGCTGTGATATAATTAGTCGATTAGTCTTAACCTCTTAGTCCCCGAGTATTCAAAGTTTGTGATTGATCATTTGCCGTTTATGGATGTTAGGACCCACGGTGTCTTGGAATCACCTTTACTCAATAATTGATAACAGGTAGGTGATCATTTTTAAGAATACGATAATCGTAGAGAAAGGAATAATATTAATTGTATTTCTCAGTATAACTTTTTGATGAAAGTCATTAATTACTGAAAAAGGATTTTGCTCCTAGAGTTTTGTGTAATCAAATCCGTACTAAGATGACTGATGGATTACTATTTCAGAGTAGTGGTAATGGGTATGAAAACCCAATTAAGACAGATATTCTGTGATTCCCAAATAAGAGTGCATGCATACCATGAAAATCTCGGATAATGGTAATTGTAAGTATGAATGGTGACTGATACGCGGCGACCTAATTGGATCTATTGTGCCCTATCTTCTGCTATTTCAAGGTGTTCTCGTTTACAGCAGCCCCTCAAGCCCCACTTCCTTGAGGAATTTAAAGATTTTGAAGGGGTCTATTCGTGGTATTTCTCCCACAGTCAGCTAGTGTGATCCCAGTATATTCAATCTCTTGTGATGTACAGCTTCACACTCCATCAATATATGGTGTGGTGTTTCTGGATGTTCCCCACAGAATCTGCAGGTGCTGTCCTCCTCCAAGCCTAGCTTCCTTAGGTGTTCTTTGAGTCTGCAGTGCCCCGTCAGAAATCCCGTGATTGTCTTTAGACTAGTTTTGCTGAGGTTAATCAGTGTCTTCGATCTTGCTTGGTTGAAGTCCGCAGGATGGTTCTGGCCTGATCAGTGACTTTGATACCCCTTTACGTACCAGGGTATCTGCTTGTTCATTGCCCTCCACTCTGACGTGCCCCGGCACCCAGAGGAGGATCCCGAGGATCACCCTGTTGTTCCTGCCTAGATCTTTGAGTTTGTCTAGGCATTCCCAGACCATCTTTGAGTTGATGTTATATGAGCTCAACGCTTTGATGGCTGCTTGACTATCGGAGAGGATTGCGATTTCCTTGTTCCGGTATTTCTTGTCGAGGTTGAATTGAATGCACCTTTCTAAGGCGTGAATTTCCGTTTGAAAAATACTGGGGAACTGCCCCATGGGTTCGGAGTATTTGGTGCGAGGCCCAAAGACTCCTGCTTCAGTTCCGTCGGGAGTTTTGGACCCGTCTGTGTAACATGTTATGGTATTCTTTCCCAGTGCTCGAATGGATTATATGCTCCATCCACTCTTGGTATTCAATTTCGTTCGAAAAAATTTCTCGAAACCAAATTTCCTGGTAATTTCGTCAGTTGGGAGATCGGCAAGGTGTGCACTTTCGATGGGAATTGAGCTCGGATAAGAATAGAGTTGAAAAAATTCAAAAATGTTTGTCCTCTTTTGTCTTCGAGATATTGAAAATAGCTATTAACATACCAAGGTAGGAAAATCATGCTTTTCCTCCCGCGGATTGGTCATTGATATCCATTGGAAATCGCGTTCGGTTTATTAATAATAATAATTTTATTAATCATTTGTGGTACAGTCTGGTATGGTATGGTATGGTATGGTATGAGCATATTTTAAGTCGTGAAAAAAAAATATGTAAATGAGTACATATAAATGAACTCCAATCAAATGTATAAATAAAATCAAAGTTATAACAGAACAGTTAATTAGGACGACACCACAACACATAATACATATTAAAAATTAAACGATTTCTTGTATAAGTAAAACCATCAAAATTATTACAAAGTAGGTAAGACAACAGCACAACACAAGTTAAGTAGTGAAAGGTGAAATTATTTTACAGTAATGTATCCTCGAAATGTTCTTGATAAGAATAATAACTTTTCCTTTCAGCAAACATTTTATTTTGTCGAAAAATATTTTGTCACATCAGAATTCTTCATTAACGTTGGCAATTTATTGTAGAAACTCAAAGCATTGTAGAGAGGGGAGTTTTTGAATTTTGTGGTATTGTGGTTTGGTATTCTCAAGTGACCACCATGACTTGTATAGTGTATGAAGAAGCATTGGTGGCGAAAGATGATAAGTTGTTTCTAATGAATTTCACACTTTTCAAAATATATATGGATGGGGCAGTTAACAGTTTCTCTCTTATAAAATGTTTTGCAACTGTCTCGATAGTCCATATCAAATATCAGTCTTAAGATACGTTTCTGCCCCACAAATACTGTGTTGAAATCTTCCATGGTCCCATGACATTATGTTGAAGGAAATGTGAGAGTATACCATTGCATAATAAATAGTTTATAGACTCTCCGTGGCATTAAAAGTTTTTATCTGTCTAATAGCGAAGAATGCCGAATTAATATTCTTGCATACATGATTAATATGTAGATCCCAGTCTAACTTTTCATTTAGGAATGTTCCTAAGAATTTCCCCATCAATATCATGTATTTCACCAGGAATAAAGGGATATTATACTTTCTATTGTAAAATTTCATTGTCACAGACTGAGATGTGTTCAGAATCAGTTGATTTCTGTCACACCATGATGTGAATGTATCAATATTTCTGCCAACATTTGCTAACAACTCGTCTAGTTCAGGACTCGCAACTGTAATTGTTGTATCATCAGCAAACATGGTGATGCAGCAATCAGTAACGTAGTCGGCAAGTCAGTGACGAATAATACAAAGAGTAAGGGTCTCAAGACTGATCCTTGCGGTACTCCTAATTTAACGTCATACCCATTCGATATGAAGAAGTTATTTCTTACAGTCATACTACGTCCATCCATATATATGATTCCAACCAAGCCAATAAATTATTTGGAAAAGCAAGCATTTCTACTTATTAGTTATTAGACTAATTACATAATTGCTGGAATCTATTTCAGAGTATACAAAATTGAGAAATTGGTATGATGGTAACTTCTCTCAAACATTTGCGTTCGGGCCAATGGGAATCGGTTTTTTGGGAGGTAATCGGAAATAGCGCCCTTGTTGCGGAATGTTTACCAAATTTCAACAAGAAAAATTAACAATTCCAATCATCCAAGTTTGGGTTGTACGTATCTTTGGAAGTCATCGAAATTCCACACATATTATTACTCATATTCACTTTTCGTCAAAAAAATGAGAGTCATTTAGTATTTTTATCTCTCCACTTACTTACTTAGTCCTGAGATTGAGATTGTGAGATATATTATGATTATCAAGCAAGTTCCCTATTTCAATAATTGTGTGATTAAAAAAAAATGTTTTGGTTGAAACAAAGAGATATTATGATTCCCCTTCATAGCTTTTTTAGAAAACGCAACTTTTTCATTGTAAGAGAGCTTGAAACTGATAATTTTCACTGAAAGACGCTTTCGTCGTCGTATGCAGACGTTTATCTCACAAAAAGAACTAAATATTATTCCTTACATAGTGTCCAAAAATTACGATTAAAAGTTTCATCAAATCAACAAAAGTTTTATCAAATCAACAAAAGTCTCACCTGATATCACTAACCGGTTGAATTTTTCTATACCGCCACTTCAGAATCCAAGGCGTCGATTTCTTTTTCGCCCTCTCCTTCTCTTTACCTTCTTCAGTTATTTGTTTAACTGGATTATTCCTCAAAATCCGCCCGATTTGCTTCTGCTTCATTCTGAATTTCTTCACGCATTTTAGGTAGCTGAAACAACAACACGTGTATGTCAATACTGAATAAAACACAAGAAGATAAGCACTTTCTGCAATCTACAGTTTTGATGTCCATATTGGTGAGTTTACGCCATGCAGGAGATACACTTGATGGATTGTTTCAAAATCTAAGCCATGTGTGAAACAATGTATATTATTCGTCGGTTGTTTTCACGCTACCTGTTACAATATTTTTGATGGCATATACGCATAATATAAGGTTTATCATGTAAAGTGCCTTCTCTTCAAGGTTCTTTATAACGCGACCCTACTGGCACTTTTTCTTTACCACACTTTCACGATATTTCAAACTTTTATTGTTGGAACGTTTTCAATTCTCAGAATAGTTGTTTTGTTGTGGCAAGTAAAAAACTAGAGGATGGAGAGGTGGATCTGTTGGAACGGTGGACTAGAATTAAGGTTAATGAAAAATGTAGAAAACCTGCTGCTAAACATCCATTCAAAATGCAGCCCACTACATCCGAAGAACCCTATATGCTGGTCCATCATGGCAGAGAAGAATGACGGTGATGTAGAAGAGATGGGGAAAGAGAGAGAAAGAGAGAAGTTAAGTAAGATTTGGTGGAACGAGGAAAGAATGAGAGAAATGTGGAGAAAACAGTGAACTGTTGATATTTATTTTTAGATTACTTAATTTTCTATTTTCCTCTTTTATCCTAAATTTACAATAATGTGACTGGTTTTCTAGACACGGAGCGTTTTAAAGTTGATAATTGACCAGTTTTTTTTTTTTGGAACGTTCGAATTAAGTATATTGAAATTTTGTTTCATACTTACACCCGTTTACTGAATATTTCACTAATACATTAGTACATACGTACAATTAAAAATATTTATATATACAGAGTGGTTCTTAAATATAAAACGGTAGTTTTTTGTAAAATCTCACTATTTCTATTGCTACGCCAGGAAAGGGCATTCCTCAATATAATATTACGACGAGAAACTACTGCGCAGTACACATTTCTTATACAGCGTTTTTCATAGAGAGAACGCATAATATTTTTCGATGATTAATTCAAAACCCTGTATTGATTTTTGGAAAAGGTGATACTACAAATATATGTGTCCCTGAACTCAAGAAAATACAAGATGGTTTATTTGTTGGAAGGTATTATATCTTGAGAAAAGTGTAAAAATAATGAACACGTTGTGTTCTGAAATTTTCCTCATCAAATTTAATCATTTTCTTAGGATATAATGATTTTAATAACGTTTTGAGAAAATTAGAGTTCCCGTTTTAATTACTTCAAAGCATAGTTATTTTGGGTGATTGACTGTATGGTTCACCCTATATAAAAAGTAATCAAAGCTGAATCTTTTCGCCTCAAAATTGTTAATCAAGATTATTAAACTTTCATACGCAACATAAAGTCAATCCAGGATTTCAATTTGAAGAAAAAAACTGATGAAATCGATCAGCAACTTCAACACTCTGTCATCATAAGATGTAGAGTTTATACCTCTCAAGACGTTATCAAAATCACTATGTACTGAGAAAATGGTTAAATGCCAGTAATATTACCTTTTCCAAAAATAAATTCATGAATATAGAGATTTGCATGAAAAAATTAAATTGATTATCTCTATAAAATACCCTGTATAAGAAATGTGTACTATTCTGTATTTTCGCGACAAACATTGAGGAGTACATTCTGAAAATGTACTTGCCTGACGTCCGAGTGAAAGAAGTGAGATTTTGCAAAAACTACCGTCATATATTAGTGATTCACCGGTGAATATAAATATTTGGAATCGTACCTATCGACTGATGAATTGGGTAAATGAAGTAAAAGTGTTTATTTGATAGAAATCCAATCTAGTTCGTAAGTTTAAAAAATAACAATCAGAAAAACCGGTCAGTTTAACCATGAATTATATTTTTTGTTCGAAAACTCTATGGAAGAAAAAACAAGACGCAAATAAGTTATGGATTACAACAGGACTTCTGAAAAATCTTTTCAATTTATTAAATTCAAGCTTGAATAAGATTTCTGACATAAATCATATGGGTTGTCAATTTCATCCCCTTTTGGCACCATGCATGGTAACTCTGAAAAAATAATAATAATATTAATACTCCTTTGAGTGTACCCAAAGGCATAGCCTGTGCGGGTAGAGACCGGCTATTATTATTATTTGTCGTAGCGCTCCGGGACGACTAACTGATATTTTGGTGGCGTATTTACTTTTCAGCTGTAGGAAAACCCAGAAACACCTACAGCACCACATCGAGTACTAACATTTTTTTACCATTTGACGAGACCTCTGAAATTTTAAGTTTTTCTAGTTTCTGTGATAACTCTTCGAGGGTGGTAAGAGATTTTTTATAGGACACACCCCTCGTTATTTACAGCGATTAATTTCCTGAATTTTTCTACATGAATTCAGCAACACCCCGTATAAAGTCATTCCCAAATTGCAATTCATTGGAAACCCCAATTCATGTAAAGTGGTTCCATTAACAAGTGTGCATAAGATCTACTAATTGAAACCGTGCCAAACTCTCAATTGTTTAGTTCAGAAAGTAAGGAAATATACCGGAAGTGACGACCTTTTGGGTATTTTCCAAATAGTGCAATATCATCTATGTCACGCAATACGAAGATATTGGAAATATGTTTTTCAAGATTCTGATCCTGAGATCTTTGGTTGAGATTAAAATAAAGTTTGTATCTACCTGCCTAAGTGAAACGAATCTGAGATTACAGGGCGTCCTTGGGAACTGCATCTGTCAATGTTCGGTCCTTTTATTTGGCTGATGGCTTTAATCCTCCAGGAAAATGTCCCGGAGAAATAATTCAATGACAAATCTCTTTGTAACTCCACTTACATTTTTTATATCATTTGTTTTTAAAAATGTATTTGTATATTTTTCATCCTTTTACTTCTCTGCATAATATTATCTTCAGCTGATGATGAAATTATACCTATGGTTCGAAACATGTACTTTTCCTAATAACTCATCGATGGTTGTCACAGTTTCAATAACATCTTCACTAAAATTCCCCGTTCAGCAAAATTTTATGAAGTAGAAAAACTCAAAAGTCATCTTCACAATTTGATATCGCAATCGTTTAGTTAGGTGGGAACAACCATCACGGGAGTGAAGCTAGCCACATCCACAAAATACACTAAGAAAAATATATAGAATAAAATAAATCATTATCTATGTTAATACGCGTTGTACATGTATTTTGATGGCAGGGAATTATTCTAGGGGTCAAAGGTCAGGACGTCCAGGAGGTGGAAAAGGGGTGGATATAGAAAATGAATCATTATCTATGGAAATACGAGTTGTAAACGAATTTTGAACACAGAAAATCAATCTAAGGTTCAGAGTTGATAAGGCAGTTGCGAAATTATAGTTTGTCAGGCCGTCCGAAGGGGTGGAAAAAGGGTGGATATGAAAAATAAATCATTGTCTCTGTTAATACTCTTTGTACACGTATTTTAAACGCGGGAAATAAATCTAGGGCCCAAAGTTGATGAAGGACTTGTGATATTATAGTTTGTCAGGCCGTCAGAAGTGGTGGAAAAGGGGTGAATATAGAAAATAAATCATTATCTATGGAAATACGAGCTGTAAACGAATTTTGAACACGGAAAATCAATTTAGGGTTCAAAGTTGATGGTAGTTGTGAAATTATAGTTTGTCAGGCCGTCCAAGGGGTGGAAATGGGGTGGATATAGAAAATGAATCATTATCTATGGTAATACGAGTTGTAAACGAATTTTGAACATGGAAATTCAATCTAGGGTTCAGAGTTGATAAGGTAGTTGTGAAATAGTTTGTCAGGCCGTCCGAAGGGGTGGAAAAGGGGTGGATATAGAAAATAAATCATTATCTATGGAAATACGAGTTGTACATGTATTTTGATGGCAGGGAATTATTCTAGGGTTCAAATTTAATAAGGGAGTTGTGATATTATAGTTTGTTAGGCCGTCCAGAGGGTGGAAAAGGGGTGGATATAGAAAATGAATCATTATCTATGGTAAAACAAGTTGTAAACGAATTTCGAACTCGGAAAATTAATCTAGGGTTCAGAGTTGATAAGGTAGTTGCGAAATTATAGTTTGTCAGGCCGTCCGAAGGGGTGGAAGAGGGGTGGATATAGAAAATAAATCATTATCTCTGTTAATACTCTTGTACACGTTTTTTGAACACAGGAATTCAATCTAAGGTTCAAAGTTGATAGGGTAGTTGTGAAATTATAGTTTATCAGGCCGTCCAAGGGGTGGAAAACGGATGGATATAGAAAAATCATTTTCTCTGTTAATACTATTTGAACACTTCTTTTGAATACGGGAAATCAATCTAGGAGTCAAAGTTGATGAGGAAATTGTAAAATTGTAGTTGGTCAGGACGTCCAGGGGGTGGAAAAGGGGTGGATATAGAAAATAAATCATTATCTATGGAAATACGAGTTGTAAACGAATTTTGAACACGGAAAATTAATCTAGGGTTCAGAGTTGATAAGGCAGTTGCGAAATTATAGTTTGTCAGGCCGTCCGAAGGGGTGGAAAAGGGGTGGATATAGAAAATAAATTATTATCTCTGTTAATACTCTTGTACACGTTTTTTGAACACAGGAATTCAATCTAAGGTTCAAAGTTGATAGGGTAGTTGTGAAATTATAGTTTGTCAGGCCGTCCAGGGGGTGGAAAAGGGGTGGATATAGAAAATGAATCATTATCTATGTTAATACGCGTTGTACACGAATTTTGAACACTGGAAATCAATCTAGGGTTCAGATTTGATAAGGCAGTTGCGAAATTATAGTTTGTCAGGCCGTCCGAAGGGGTGGAAGAGGGGTGGATATAGAAAATAAATCATTATCTCTGTTAATACTCTTGTACACGTTTTTTGAACACAGGAATTCAATCTAAGGTTCACATTTGATAGGGTAGTTGTGAAATTATAGTTTGTCAAGCGGTCCGAAGGGGTGGAATAGGGGTGGATATAAAAAATAAATCATTATCTATGGAAATACGAGTTGTAAACGAATTTTGAACACGGAAAATCAATTTAGGGTTCAAAGTTGATGGTAGTTGTGAAATTATAGTTTGTCAGGCCGTCCAAGGGGTGGAAATGGGGTGGATATAGAAAATGAATCATTATCTATGGTAATGCGAGTTGTAAACGAATTTTGAACACGGGAAATCAATCTAGGGTTCAGAGTTGATGAGGTAGTTGTGAAATTATAGTTTGTCAGGCCGTCCAGGGGGTGGAAATGGGGTGGATATAGAAAATGAATCATTATCTATGGAAATACGAGTTGTAAACGAATTTTGAACACGGAAAATCAGTCTAGGGTTCAGAGTTGATAAGGCAGTTGCGAAATTATAGTTTGTCAAGCCGTCCGAAGGGGTGGAAAAGGGGTGGATATAGAAAATAAGTCATTATCTATGGAAATACGAGTTGTAAACGAATTTGGAAATGGTGCCATTGAAAATCTCATTTAATTTTTGTATTTTCCTAGAAAAATCAGATTGCTGCCTATTACCAACCTTAGTAGTGATATCGACACGTTTCTAGAAGTACCGAACATTTTTGTCTGATTTTTCTAGGATAATAATTCAATAATTTAATAAGATTTTCAATGGCACCATTGGCCGACAAAATTAATAAGGATCTTCAGCAGTCCGACGCTCCAACGATGTCGATTTGAAGGTTTCCTTTCTGCGACATCTTGTCAGATTTGGCACACTTAAACAGTATACAAAGTTACAATTTGCTGGTTATCACTTCCGATGTACGAGTGCTCGCGTACTATTGCAATTTCGAGAAAAAAGTAAAAATTTCGAGAAAAAATTCGTGATTATTATTGCTATTTTTCTCGAAATTTCAAGTTCAAAGTAAAATTTTCGCCTTTTTCTCGAAATTTCAAGTCTATAATGTCAAAATTTCGACTTTTTTCTCAAAATTTCAAATTTTATATCGAAATAATTCGAGTTCATTGTCAAAATTTCAAGTTTATTGTAGATATTTCGAGATAATTGTCGATATTTCAAGAACAATGTAAACTTTCGACTTTTTTCTCGAAATAATAAAAAAAAAAGTTTGTAGGTTGGTGCTATACTCACCCACTCAAACTGCGACTCCCTTCCACATCAGCCTCAGCACCACATCGTTCGATGCACTTTTCGAAATTCTTCCTGGCACTCTGCACTCTCTTGAGCGTCGAACATTTCGACGCAGATCTTCTGGTCTTCCTCCGCAGCGCGTTGGACCGTCTCAGAACGCAGTTTTCGTCGACCAAGCGATAGGCCTCGATCCCGCGAGTCAGAAATAATATTTCCTGATACATCTCGGTGGGCAAATATCTGCCGGGGCAGGCCCTCGTACTTCTTACGTTGAGGACGAAGTCATCTGAATTCGATTTCGATTGTTTATCCCCGCTTTGGCCGATTTCGAATGTTAACAATTGCATTTCCGTTAGAGGCACGCCGTGCCTTTTAACAATGAATGAACACGCTGAAAAATGGAGCACTGAAAACGCGCGTTTACTCACAATGGTTCGTGATGGGCAGGATGAATAGCCTTGTAGCTCGTTTGCATTATTACCTCTATGTCAGCTTTGATTATTTTGCGTGTCGATGACTTCTTTATCTCGGTTTTCACGCGACTTTCTTGAACACGAGTTGATAGTGGTTTTATAAACTGAATGAGGAGTGAACTATTTGTTTAATACAGGGTGTCAAAACTTGGATGTTCTTTTGCAGAATTATTTTTACATTAACTTTTGAGTTGTGTGTCGGATTGTACAGAGTGGGCCAAATTGGGACACTTTGTAAAGGAAGAGTCCTGTTTTCAAACTGGATAGACGAAAACTGATGGCTGTGTCTGAGGGTCAAATTTTATGACAAACTTAATGGTGAAAACCGCATATCGCTATCTATCATCGTTTCTGAGTTTTACTGTAACTTTTTTCCTGTCCAAAATTTCTTGTTTCAATGAAAACATTTTCTAAGCACTTTTTTATGTAGAAATTCAATGGTGTAAGTAACTTATTTTTACAAATAAGATATACACAGTTATTGACGGGAATTTTTAAAACGAGATACCCTGTATATTCCTGTATATTTCAATAGAGCTTAAAATGACCTTTCCATAAATGTAGCACATGTAGCATATTGTTAAAAATATATTTTTCTGAGCTCAATTAGTGACAATTCATTAACAATAATATTTTGCTTTTAAATCTCTATACAGTGTGTTTCACTTCTCATGGAAACACCCTCGCATCGTCTGTAATTTTTTACGAAAAATCATGAAATTTTCAGGATTGATAGATATACTAAAGATGAACTCTCTGAATGAAAGGGGCCATCCTACGTGATATACACTGCACGCTAGCAGCGATGAAACCACCCATTATTCCGGAAAGTTGTATTATGGCGCAAAATTAGTCCGAAATTCCTTAGGATTCGTGTTCAGGATCCCCAAATTATTATTAATACACCAGTCTCCTGAAAAAATTTTGGTTTTGAAAAATTACAATTTGTTTCACTTCCCATGGAAACGCCCCCGTGTATATCAGGTATGATGACCATTTTTGTGCATTTAGTTCATTTTTAGTGTAGCCTGAAAATTTCATGGTTCTACGTCAAAAATTACGGAAGATACGGAGGCGTTTCCATGAGAAGTTAAACAAATTAGAATTTTTCAGGACTGAAACTTTTTCAGGAGACAGGTGTATCTGTAGTAATCCTGAACACGAATCCGAAGGAATTTTTAGCCAATTTTGTACCCTAATATAACTTTCCAGAAAAATGGATGGTTCCATCGCTGCTAGCGTGCAGTGTATATCACGTAGGATGACCCCTTTTGTGCAGTAAATTCCTTTCTTGTGTATCTATCGATCCTGAGAATTTCATGGTTCTACGTTGAAAATTACGGAAGATACGGGGGTGTTTCCATGAGAAGTGAAACACACTGTATATACCTCTGAGATGTGAGAGTGGCATTATAAATATATGGGCCAATAATTCTACCCCTGAAAACACCTGCCCACACACTTGATCCAAATCTTCCTTGACTTGTCTGCTCCACAATATAATGAAGATTTTGTTGTGCCTAAGTACAAGAATTAATTGTAGCAGTTGAAAATGACTGCACTGCTCACATAAGCTTCGTCAGTCCGAATACAATTTTAACGAAATATCACGCTCTTGCATGGTTACAATTTTCCAGGAACCACTGGAAAAAATCCATGCGGCTTTCAAAATCTCCTTTTCTGAGTTTGTGAACTCTTCTGGTTCTGTATGGCTTGTATTTGTGCTGTCACAAAATCCGCCTAACGTTAGTTCTTGGTAGGCCTGTTGATATTTTCAAATTTTGCGTTGACGTTTTGGGATAATTTTCAACAGCTCCTAAAACGACTAGGTATTTCTTCCAACCAACGAGTTCTTATGAATAGAGGGAGAAGTAAACAAAACAAAGTGGCCCTCAAACAATGCAAATTAATTTATGTAAAGTTATTCATATTTTTCCTACGCAAATAACTCAGCCCATTGGCTGCGATACAAAAATTATGCTAATTATTCCTACACAAGGTAATTTTCTGAAAACAGTTCATCTGCTCATGTGGATACTCGTACGCTATAGATGATGTTGCCTTATCCTTCAGGGGATATTGATACCGTAGTAAAGAAAGAAATGCCGAATCAATTTTAGTCCTCCTCGGCCATCAAAGTAGATAAGACGATTTTCGTCATAGATTTTTCGGCTCCTGGTGAAATCAACATCGTCCGACAAGATAAGGAAAAAATTACTAAATACCGAGATGTAATCTTCGAAGCGTGCACTAAACCATTCTCTTATAATGGTCCAAGGGGTTCTTGGTGGAAGGTGGAATTATAAACTGCTGCGTAATATGGTAAAAATATTACTCAGACGAATGCAGACGGCGGTCATTCTCGGTTCACTTCGTCTGCTCAGGGCACATAACGGGAACGGGGTGGTGCTGTAGGTGTTCCGAGTTTTCCTACAGCTGAAAAGTGAATACACGCAATACGTCCCGGCAAATAATAATAATAGCCGACCTCTACCCTCACAGGCTATGTCTTTGGGTAGACTCACTCTATTTATATGAGCGAGTATTATTATTATTATTATTAATTCGTTGACCCAATAGTCACTTACCGCACGGAAATTTGCGTAAATGACACCAGCGCGCCTTCTGGATGTGTCACATCTTCGGAGAAGGGGTCTGACTGGTCTGAAACAAAACTCAAGCAGTCGGAGTAGGTAAGAAAAAAACACTAGTAGATACAATTAAATAACATTTTATATTTCAATAATAGTACATATAATTTGGTAAATTTATAACAAAAAATCAAAATTTAGCGAGTGAACTGAGAAATTCTTCCATATATGGATTTCCGCCTAACTTCTCAATTTCAGCTTTGGCGTCCTTGTTCAGCTCATTCAGAGTTTGCCTAGTATATTCGAAACTGCCATATTTTTCCAGTAATGAAACACAGTATTTTTTGACTTCGGTTTCTTTGGTCCTTTGTCGAAGAATATCTGTTTGTTATGGTTAAGGAAATAACAAATATATACAGGGTTATTCACGGAAAGCTTCAATTGAACGAGTGTTGACTGACCCTGTATAAAAATCTATGAACTTTATAGAAAAGGTGAAGTAGTCAGTCAATGAAAGAATACTTCACATACTCAGGTACGAACTTACATGGTTGTAATTGTTTCATGGAGTTATCCATAGTTTAACCAAATCAACAAATCGGAAGTTAAAAATGTTTATTTTTTTTGGGACTATAACTTGAAATTTTCATTTTTCAAAATTAGCCCATGGGTTTCAAAATAACAGGGTATAAACAACTACTGCCCTCTACGACGGATGTTCAGTTGTATATGTTAGACTCTTGATACATTTTTCTACAAAAACACAAGGTTGTATTGGACATAGTTTAGGTTTTTTCCCATATTAAATTTTAATGTTAGTTTTCACCATAAATTGATCTGCTTCTTTGCTTGTAACCCACCCCTTTTGCTGGAGATAAAAAATTACTCCTTTGAAACATGTCCTTCTGATGTAACTCTTCCGACAACAACTATAATGTGCTGATGTAAGTCGGACTACATCTACAAATTAAGCTTAATTTATTGTGGAATTAGACTGATGGTTTTTTCACCAGCCCAACTATATAATTATATTGATGTAAAAACACAAAGAACAACGTCTACCAAATACCGAAAAATTACATGTTATGATTCATCATTAATCGCAATTATTTCACCATTTGAATATGAACGTTCATGCAGCGTATTTTTCTTATTTTCGAGATTCAAAAAAATCCCGTTCATTCAAAGTGGTGCTTATGAAATAATTACTGTGTCTCTTGTTAGGTTCACTGCGACATCTGGATAAGTTATTTATTTATGATTTGAACAGTCAACTCAATTCAAAGATTTCGTAGAAATCACTACAAAGAATATTTGTGAAAAATAGTCTTGCAAGCTCAACTGTCAAGAGATTATTCAGAATTCAACTATATATTTGTTCACTGTAAAAGTGTAGTGTGATGTAGAAATTGTTATGCACTGTATATCAATTCGTCGGCCAGCATACGAAAAAGCGTATATCAAAATGTAGTCATTCCAATTTTTCGTAGAATTTCAAAAAGTATTGAATACCAACTCAGTGGTAACTGTTTGTAATCCCGTTCTGCAGGAGATAACAGAAATGAAACATGAAACAGTTCCAACAGTTCTTTTGTTACAAAAGGTTCAAAATTGAATCAAAATGTTTAAATCTCTTTCCTGAGATATGCCCTTTCATGTTTTCATGTACTGAGTGATGAATTGTGAAGGAGTCATATCCTAGTGAGGAAATTGATATAAGCAGTAAGATGGTTCATGAACATGCCTTACAAAAACATAGTGAAAAGGATACGCATGACCTGTTTATCTTGTGGTTGGCTCAGAATTGCATGGATTATGGGAAAACTGAATTTTCCCTCTGTTAAATCTTCACAATAGCTTTTATGCTGCATGTACTGAAAATAAATTATTAATTTCTTTGTATTTACTAATAACATTCGAGCAATTCTGAAGAATGTATCCTCATATTTAAATATTTAAAATGCTATGCATTTCACTTACATCAACAGAATATAAATTCATGTAGTCATCACGAATCTGAAATATGAGCCCTAAAATTGCTGCTATCTTGGTATAATCTTCCCTATTTTCACTGAAAAGCTGCATTAATCTTATGGCCAACATGAAAAGACCACCAGTTTCTGGAATTTCCTTTGTTAGTGAAAACTACATTGAATGTGTTTAACCAACTTACTTCGGACCACCATTTGCTTGTATTCATGTTCACTTGGGCAAAATAAATTGTCTCTCCAATATATTTCCATTCCCTGGCCCCTGTACAGTTCTAAAATTTGTTCCAAAGCAATGGATATTGCCTAAAACACAAATGACATGAAATAGATCCCCTAAGAACAGCAGATAGGTTTTCATCTCTTGAAAGATATCAAAACAATACACAAATTTTTTACAAATGTCATTTTCAGAATGAAGAGAAATATATTTGTGTCAACCTATGAGATAAAAACTGGTATGTTCTACAAAATCAATAGTTACTTCAGGGTGTTTTAAATCCTCCACACGTTCTAGAGCAATAAATGACGTGTAATTTGCAGTGTTTATTGTACTAGCAACTCCGTAAATTGAATGAGCTACGGGGATCCCTCTCCTCAATATTGAGTTATCCTGAATATCATCTATTCTGAAATAAAAATAAATTTGGTATCCCTAATAATACCATCAATTTCAGACATACAGAAGACTAGAGTTATGTAAAATTTGGACAATTTCAGTGATTTGGTTCAACTTTTCATCAGGTATGCGCAACCAGTGGTTGAATGCTTTGGATAGTTTGGACCTTATATTTTTTCCTGGCACTTGAAGGATATAATTGAATGGTTCCAGAAGTTTCTGAAAGGAAATCAACTTTATTCATATTGTGGACACTTCAGTAAACTTTAATACCTCATCCTGGTTCTTATCATTTTTTTTACTGAAAGGTAACTTCCATTCATTCACTGGTGCAGACATTATGGAATTACTGTCTATTTTATGAACGATTTCTTTTTTATAAGCCTGAAAAACCTTACTGATAATTACTTCGTGTTTCAAACGGACAAAAAAAATTGTATGATAAAATTAGGGGTTATTACAAAAAATAAACATTGAATTCTAGTTAAAACTCTGTCCTCTAGATGACTCCAGATGCTGACTGTCATTGATAGTCATGTGTATTGTGTCATGCTGTCATGTCACAGAACTCCTAGAAACCAATCTATTTCCCCGCTTATTAATCTTCTGTGGTTTGTGGTCATAAAACCTATACAAGTTGAATAATTTTGAATGAGGAACACACATGATTAAAGTTTTTGGCTTTTCTGCATTAATTTCGGTCCCAGAAATTACATTTAGTAGAAATAATGTCTTTAATCCCATTTTTTTTCGAAATTTTAAGGCTTGAAATGGCTCTTTGATTTAAACATAATTTGACCTTGATATCGAATAACTTCTACTTCTCCCAAAACTAGCGTTCCATGTGGTTGTTTCCGGAATAATGAATACTCTTTACAGTTCTAAACAAATATTACACAGTCTTTAGGAGCCCTCAAACGGTGAAAGCTTAAACTGCATGAAGTAACGATACTTCATCCGTCAGAGTTGCTAGGAGAACGTTTTTTGAATGGTATGAGAAAAGTGTCATTTATTTGCAGATATAAATATTTCAGAACGTGCATGGATACATGCCTGTTCCCTATTCGGATACCTGTTGGGTAATTCGAAAATTTTGGGCTGGCGTCAATGCCCTAAGCTGCTGTCCAATTGCCAAGGGTAGAAGCACCCAGAACTTGTTATCCCCTAACTGAGCCTGAAGTGAACCGCACCTGATTTAATAAATGGGGTTTAATTGGAACATGATTTTGCCTGGGGGGTATTCCGTGTACCATAGAATTCTATAGTCGACACTTATGTCTCTTTCTCTCCCGTGAATTCAACCATAATGTCATCTTACTTATTGTGTCGACTATAGAATTCTATGGTACACGGAATCCCACCCCTGATTTGTCAGAACACCTCAGGAGCTACCCGGAGTTACTCGTAGCTACTCCCTCTGGCAATTGGAAAGCGGCTCTATTCAGAGATGTCAGTTGTCAGCAAACCGTAAAAGTGCTTCTATGTACTACGCTTCTTAACCTTGATCGTCATGTTACTGTTCGTCAATCGTCAGTTGTTAATTGATACATGTTTATTTACCACAAAACAGACATTTATTTACATTTTAGAAGTGGTGGTTTTGATGAGCTAGAATACTGAACTCAGATTTATATACCTGACGGAAAATAAAAAATGAGTAGAAGATATCCACGACGTGCTGCTGCAGCAGCATTAGCAAGAAATTTACTAATGGAGTCGGAGGATGAACTCTCCTCTGATAATGAAATAGACTTCTTGCATATAGTTCGAGCTGTCCTTCAAAGTTCCCGGCGTAGAACCCCTAAAAAACGTGCCCCCAAAAAATCCAAGTCACCTAAAGCTACAACTTGTGGTAATAAGGAAAATACTCGGGGTGGCCGCAGGGGACGGCCAACTGTAACCCCGTCCACAGTTACAGCAGCCGTAAACTTAGAGTCAGACGATGAACATATCGATGAAGAAGTGAAAGTTAATCAAATGAAGGACATAGAAAATAAGGTGGATAATTTTTTCAAGTCTGGCAATCTATTATCTGACGATGATGACGAATTAGACATAGTGAAATCAAATGTAAAGCAACCTCCGAAAGAATCGAAAGAATTCTATTCATTGTCAGATTCTGATGAAGAGAAGCCTTCAACATCTAAATTGGATACTGATCAACTAAATTCCCCAGAAGGTCCGGCCCTCGTTGATAAAATCGATATTGCTGCAGAGTCTAAAAAAAAAGGTGATGAACTGATGGAAATAGTAGATCAAATTCTGGATGGCAATGAAGCTCCAATAGAAATTGATGCTGAACCGGATCAAAGTTGGGCAGAGTACAAAAGCAAAACTGAAGAAATTTTAGGCAGTATGAATGCTCTTTTGGACGAGTTCAAAGAAAATGTTGAGGAAAAGAAACCAGAAGAAAAGGTCGTAGAAAAGTCCCCAATAAAAGCAAAACCAACTTGCCCAATTTGTTTGGAGGTTCTGGGAAGTGATGTCGTTGCAGCTGCAACCCTGTGTGGGCACATATTTTGCCACACTTGTATCCAGAAAGTGGCAAAGACTTCTAAAACTTGTCCAACTTGTAGGAAACGTATTAATCTCAAACAAATTCATCCAATATATCTGTAAAGTATTCATAAGTTGTCCCCATAAAAATTGAGTTTTATTTTTGTACGAATATGTTTTAGGTTCACACTTGTATAAAGACGTGGGGTATTAGTGTTAATGAATTCATAGATAGAAATGTCTATTGTTGAATGTCCGTTTCTGACTTGAATTTTGGAAAGTTTGAGTGGTAATAACTGCAAAAGTAGTGTTTTTGCTCCAATCTGCCTTGAAAATAGATCAAGAGTATCATTAACTTAAGGCAATGCTTATACGGAAGGAGGCAGCAAATCAGGCTCATTAATTTTGGCAATGCATTGGTATGTGTCATGAAATCTTGGTATATTTCGAACAAGAGACATTATCCTTTGATTACCTCATTGTAAATATTTAGTAAGGTAATAAAATTATACTAGAATGACTTCACACCATATTATCGACTTTTATGAGAAAAAATGTCACAAGGGTAATATTCTTGACAGTTCAATAGCTCCTCAGTGATGACTATTCTTTTATGTATATGTTTATTATTGTCTGCAAAGTTTTTTTTCTGATGCAAGTATTTATTTTATATTATAACTAGTTTGGATTTAGAATGTAATATTAACATGAAAGCAATCAAATTTGGTGATTATTGATGTTTTGTGGATATTTTGTAAATTGTAAAGAATGTTCTTGCTTAAGCATATACATGTCTTGGAAGTGAATAGTTCCTGAAAATGTTGGATCTGCTGTTTGTTTTAGATGGGTCTTGGTTTGCAAAGTAAGTTCATGAGCATAGCATTCCAATTTTATAGTTCTGGGGGTATATATGAGAGGTTTGTTAAAGTCACTTAGTTGGGGGGTGGATGTATATAACACTGAAGTCACATTTGTTCTGCTGGTGTGATCTTTATCGAATAATTCTTTTGAAGAGAATATTGACTAAAACTTTGCAACATATTTATTGAATAGTTCTGGAAAAATGTCCTATAGCCCAATCCCAGTTTTTAGGTTTATACTTTGTATTTATAATTTGATATTCCATTAAAATTTAAACTGTTTTTATGTTTTGCATTTTATTTACAGGTATGCTTGTGACTAGTCAAGCTTTAATTCCCACCAAATGAAACATCAAAAAATTTGAGAAAATAAGCTTTGATGACATAACCCTTTCAACCTTATTCTATCGACAGTTTATTAACCTAGTTGATTTGCAAATTAGAATATTTTATTCTGATTGTTATTTAATTGAAAACCTACCATTTATGAAACAACAGGTAAATCCCTTAGTATGTACTTTGCCTTTTGTCAAGTACTCCCAATTCTAGAAAAAAAATTGAAACAGTAGCTTGATTGATTGAAAAATATTTTTTATTCCACCATAGAAGAAATTCAACCCCCACACAAGGGTAGTTTATTCTAGTGATTTTTCCAAAAATTCAAAACAATTTTTTTTACCATTGTTCGATATAATTTTGGTCATTTCAATAATCCGCCACCAAAATTATTCACCCAACAGGAAAGTTATCTGGATATTCACTTACCACTAGAACTGGACTCCAAAACATAGTCGTTTATTGTAAAACTTGCGTGAAAAGACAAATGAATCTGATAATTTTGTATTTTTATGATTGTTAGGGGTCTACCCCTTATGACATTTTTCCAGTTATTTTTTGTTTACTTCGATCGAGTTGAAATTCACTAAGTATTATACTAATTCCATCATTCTGAATCGATTAGCTTTCGCAGAATTGCTCTATCTTCAACCGTTCGAGTTGAAAAGTTCATTTAGAGCTGAAAGAGGTAATTTCACTCCAAAATTTTTGTATTTGTAGTTTTGATCGACTTGAAATTCACAGAGTATAGTAGTTATATCATTCTGAATCGATTGGCGTTCGCAGAATTGCTCTATCTTCAGCCGTTCTCGAGTTGAAAACTTCATATAGAGTTGATGAACGAGGTCATTTCTCTCCAATATTTTGTTTTCGTACTTTTTCTAATAATTTTCTTGAAATTCAACCTTTTTTAATACACCTACAGATATGCGCAAATGCAATTTCAAGTAAATCTGATAACTTTGTATTTTTTATGGTTTTTAGGGGTCTATCCCATAGGATTTTTTCCTGTAATTTTTTGTATACTTCGATCGACTTGAAATTCACAGAGTATACTAATTCTATCATTCTGAATCGATTGGCGTTCGCAGAATTGTTCCATCTTCAATAGTTCTAGAGTTGAAAAGTTCATCTATAGTTGAAAGAGGTCACTTATTTTTTTTTTTATTTGCACCCACGTATAAGTGGATATGCAATTTCAAGTGAATCACACCGTGTGTCATGATTTTTTGGGGTCTATCCCTTAGGACTTTTTTGAGTAAATTTCCGTTTTTATCTATCGACTTGAAATTTATATAGAGAATTCTTATTTCGGGGGTTAATTAAAATTTTCCCTATGTTGGCATATACCGTATATTTTGAATAATCCTGTAGTTTACTGTTACAATGAAATATTTTCTCTAGAAAGCCCCGGTCAGCATTTTTCGAAAAATCGCAACTACAAACTACCCTTAGGAGGAGAATTTTTTTTACTAGAAACCATCGGTCAGTGAAGGTTTTCGAAAAGTCGCAAATACAACATCCACCCTTCAAGAGCGAGTTTATTAAAATTTTCTCTTCAAACTGCCCCAAAGAGCTAGAGAGTCGATTCGAATTTTTTCACTATAACCAATTCAGTTTCAGATGAGTTTAGTTCGACTATATATTTCCTAAGATTATGTTCGGCAGAATTATTTTTTGGTCGGCAAATTACCCACAATCCCCAATTCCACATGAAAAATATTCAAATATATTTCTTCATGAAGTAATATATAGATATAAAATTATAAATCTACCTTCTATATGTTTCTCAGTCTCAATTTTCAACAACAGTTGATTTGTTTTCTGTAAGGTTCATCACTACCTGATGCAATTGTTGAAAAATATCACAATAATTATTACATACAATTTAATGGAAGAAACATTGAAAAACAGGTTTTTGTTACAAAGGGAACAAAAATTCAAAGAAACTTACTCGATCGGCCCAATGTGTCGTGAATAAAGGTCCAGAGTTTCTCCGATTTATCGTTTTTGAATTGAAAGTATTTCTTTTCAAACTTCGCCCTATCTTGAGAACCATTGAAGACAGAACAAAATCAGCCATTTCTAAATCCAGTTCCCTCAATTTTCAGGCAAATGGGTACCTATATTTTTTGTTTTCAGTTCGAATATAATATCGAAGTCCCACTTAATTTGGGAGAGATGCTTTTCAAGTTTTTATAGTTGCATGCCAGAAAGTATTTGTGTTATCCTTGGTTTGGTTTGTTTCAATGCTGGTTTTGAACCAATTCTGAGCAATCGTGCACGTCACACATTGTCTGGGATGTGGATTTTCCCAAAACCTTCACTATGATTTCTATCCTTCTCAACTGTGTAAACGCCACTATATTGGGATGAAAAAACCTTGAGACAATATTTTGATTCAGATTTCTTGAAACATGCATATTATTTTGTTGAGATATAATAAGAGATACACATAGACTTACTATTGTATAGTTATTCATTTGCTGGTTTTTATTTATTTCACCTACTCATAATGTATCGTTTTAATGTACCAATTAATCGCCTCAGGGACGTTTAAAGTTTATCTATAAGTATACGGATAGCTCGTATGTACTGTAACTGATACTTTGAAATAGGTTCGACTGGTTGGACTGGTGGAATGATAATCCAAATGGACAATTTATCCGGAGTACTTATTATCAGTCTAGTTATCTGAACAAATAGGAAATACAAATAGTATTCAGTTCCATATTGAGATATTGCAATTGGATGATGATAATTGAAAAGGAACCAAACGCCAAACTGCAGAAACTGGAATAAAGGTTCCAAACGACAGCGTTATTTTCATTCGTTATGAGTAAAATTATTGAGCGCCTACTAGAATTTTGGCGACATATATTTACTAATGATCCAAGCGACTTTGAAGGCAAATGCAGTTTCCCATTATAGAAAAGATCCAACATTTCAATACCGTTCCCCAGACGGCACAATCATATTGCATGAATATCCTAGGCATATTTCACCGGAATATTGGCATATTCCAGAGATATGCTATATCCTCCAAAACATGTGCTATGCATATTCCATGGATATTCAAGGTCACCATGAAATATGTTCCAGGAATATGCCATAATCTTCCACTGCATATGCCAGGAATATTCCATATCCTGCAAAGCATGTGATATGCATATTCCAGGAATATCCTAAAACATATTCATGGCACATGCTATATAATATGTTTTCTTACCAAAAAAGTATGCCCGAAATATATTTTTGTATGCTTCTTGAAGATGAATGCAGAACATATCCAGGGTGTCTAGTTTATATATGGAATAAACTACCCTTGATATATCGAATATGAGGTCCAGTGTATTATTTTTTTGAGTAAGAATAAAAAATTAAATACAAAAAAAATTATTTATTGCAAAAACGACAAATACAACATACATATGTATTCTGATACACTATCTTGGCAATTATCAAGACCTTTGGAAATTCAGATCTGCATTGACACTAACACAAATTACTCAAATCGGTCTCATTACACTTTTCAGTTCTTCAGAATCTTTGTTTTTCTTAATCCTAAAAAAAAACAATCAGGAGAAAATGAACCTCGTTGTACAATAATTTACTTAGTGTTCTATTGCAACTCTCAGTAACTTACTTAGATCAGGAAAATGGTATGTTCTTCTTCGACTTCTCAGTAAATTGCTATGTGAGTGGGATATACATTCATACCCCTAAAAATACTATTAATATAGTGTAGAAAAAAATTGATGAATTATATTTATTTTGATAATTAAGCATGTTGATTGATATTTGCAACATATATATTGAATAGAAGTGATATTTTATAAAGGGGGAATAGTTGAAAATGATGTAAGTGAATAGATGAATTTGACATTTAAATATTGTTAAAACACTATGGTAAGGTTAGTCTAAAATTTAATAAAATTGAAGTAATGACCAAGTGTCTAATTTTTATATACATTGTCTCTTATTACAAAAAATATTAAATATTCTAGAACAGTTGGTCAACATTGAGAAAAAACGTTTTTTGAAAATGTTAAACTACATAGTATAAATTAAGTAAAGGTAAATTTCAATTCAAATTGACGTCATCTCTGTGGTATATTTTTACCTTTTATCAAAGTAGCCATGTCTACATTAGATAATTTTTTCCTTCCATTTCCTCCAACCTAGCTAAAGGTGTCTTAAAACATCATCGTCAACTAACTGAGGCATATATCTCCTAATACACTGATGCGTCCAACATGAAGAAGCTTTGTCATCTATAAATAAAATTATTACATCTTCTCAGTTATAGTGCACTAATAACAACAATTTAACAACAAGCACTCATCAAAGTAATTGTGAAGGAAGTAACAAATACTATGTTTTTGTCAGTAAGTTTTCCATCCAACTTCATCAACTCTATTGTGTAAGACTGAGATATCTTGGATATTATTTCCTTTCTTAGAATTTTTTTTACTCCTTATCATTTATGCATTTTGTGTGGCCCTTCCTTTAAAAATATTCAGAAGTCTCATAGGACTTTCAGTAGAATCTCTGAAAACAAAGGAAAGTGCAATGAAAAAATGCATGAATACACTTTTTAGAGATTTACTTACTTTTACAGGATAAACATTTTTGTTTTGCTGTGGTGAAATAGATTCTTGAGTTCAACAGATCCGAAATACTGTTCACTTCCTTTTCTTAGTCCACTCTGATACTGTTACAAACTGAGACGAGCTGGCTAGTTGCAAATTAATACCTGAAAAACTAACTGTTATACTAACGAATGAAAACTAAAAACAGAAAAGATTTTGGAACTTTTGATAAGGAGATTCGGAGAATGAGTTAAATTCCGAATTATCTTACCAGGAGTCGTTGGTGATTTCAACTGCGGATATTTTCTAGCAACTTATTCTGTAATATGTAGTAATACTCTCAACAGCACAACAAACTACAACACTTCCACCAATACGAGGGATTTCACTTTCACTAAAAACATTATTTAAACAAATTTCATATACGATGTTGATACTTGACGATTGACAAATGACAATGTCAAATATCCATAAACTGATCGCAGTGCCAATCGCAAGAATTCCTTTCCACAACACTTCCTAATAGGCAATTCGCATGAACCAATCAGAACTATCCTGGCCAAGGCAGTATATTTGAATCGATGCTAAGTATTCAACTTGGTTAGCAAGGTAGTTTGGTTAGGTTAGGTCATTTTCATTCATTTTTAAGCCATAAAAGAAGGGAACATGATCTAATTTAACCAAAGTGGACCTTGATATCCAAGTTGATTCTCAACATAACCTAAAATTACATTGCACACCACAAGGCGCAATTAAAATAGAGTGTTGTGAATAGGAATTCTTGCGTGCCAATCAGCTTTGATTTGTCAGTCTCGCTTCGAGCGCAGAAAACCGAAACATTTGATTGGTTGAAATTCCACTTCAAATGTACTACTTCATAAACTAACCAATTAAATGCTTTATTTGGCTACGAAACTTAAATTTTTTTTTAAATGCATGTGATTTTTCAGTTTTTATTAATTAAATACATATTCGAGAAACATTTGATATTTTTCTAACAAAAAGTTCCTTCAAATTGAAATGCCTTTAGAATATTCCCAGAATATTCAAAAACTTACGTTTCTGCTTGATATGCCTTTTGAATATACCAGCAATATTCAAGGAGAATATTTTATGGATATGAGTGGAAATATATTCCAGGAATATTCTCAATGTGTATAAGATCAAATAAATATTCATGGAATACTCCAGGAATATTGCATTATCTGTTGGAAAATAGGATGTTGTAGGCATATTCCAGGAATATTGGGTGCCGTCTGGGTCATAGAATATTATCAAAGTCGCTTGGTTATTTTTCGATTATCATCATCCAATTCAAAAACAAACACATCACTTTCTTCTTCGGTAGACCAATATAGATCGGTAAGAACCGCGGCAAAATTGCTTGTTTTAAGGACTGGCCCATATTTTCATGATCTCCTACTTCATACATTGAAAAATATCGGTGTTGAAGGCATTTGCCTAAAACTATTCAAGAGTTATTTGAATGAAAGGACCCAAACTGTGGGTGTAATAATGGTGAAATCAGCAATGTCGAAACGATTAAGTATGATGGACCGCAAGGTACGGTACTGGGATCCATCTTATCCAACATACTGAGTTTAACAGGGTCATGGTACACCCTCCGTATTTCCGTTAGTTCTGAAGATAATTTGATTGAAATTTGGGATATCCCGTATAGATAATAGGCGGCACTTTTTGACCAACAAATGATTTTTTTTCACTTCCGGTTTCGTCGGAAGCGATATACCAACTTTCGATTTTTAAATGGAATACCCTGTATATTATTACATTTCTGAAATCTGCATGATTTTTTAAATCCAACGATAACACATAAGTGACATTTCGAATGTAAACGTTTTTGATAATATAATTTTTAGTTTTCCATTTAAGTGTGCCATGATGGTTCCGATTCATTCCAGTTGACCCGTCTAGGTATGCTAGAAAAATCGAAATCCTGTCAAAAATACTAAATTGTGTTTTCTATGAAACCATTTATAGTAATACCAATGAGACATTTATATATTCATACCTGGTAATAAAATGTGCGATAAATACAATCAAAATTATAGCTGAAAGAAAATGCAATTATTTCGTTCTAACTTAGAGCGGCTTTACATTTATGCAATGCATTTGCAATGCAAGACAGGTATTGCAAGGCAATGTAGAAATTGTGTCTTACATTTATGCAATTATTGTTGTATTGCCAGCAGTTTATACCAACATAATACATTTCGAGAAAATCTAACCTCATTAAAATATTTTGATATTTTGTTGGTTTGTACTTAACTGAAATTCGAAAAATTACATTCCACCTATTACTAACGCTTTTGACAAATTTTCTATTTCTTTTTTAAGTTGGAGTTAAAGGTTAGGAGACATTCGAAAAACAATATCTACAGGTACTTTGGTGTGCTATTGGCATTGAATTTCTCACCAGAAAATACACTAGAATTGCTCACGAATTGCGTGAAAATTTCAACCAGTCGAAATTTTTTGGGCTTGCACATAACTTGCATGGGCGCAAGCGCAATATAAAATTTAGTCTTGCATTGCACAAAAATTGCATGAAAATTGCATAATGTAAAGCCGCTCTTAGTGTTAAGAAGTTACTATATAAGGAGGCTGTGGAAACAATGAAATTATTCCTTCAGATTGTCAAATCAATATTTGTTGGTTTACCGGTGTTTTTATTGTGAATTGGAAAAGTCTTTACATTTGTTGTAATTTTTGTTCAAAATGTCGCACATTTATACAAGGGATGAAAAAGTGGACATGTTAATTTTTTGTGGGAAATGTTGAAAAAATTCCGTTGCGGCTAGGAACCTTTTTTGCCGACCGATTCCTGAATCCAGCGAGAAATTATTTCAATCGTCTTGAAAATCAATTCCGAAGAAAACGTTATCATCGACGAAGGAACGGATATTAGTGTTTTAGCTTGAATAGAAGTTGATAAGACTGTTTCTTCAAGGCAAATTGTGTTCAAATTGGAAATTAGTCACCAAACGGTAAGCTAAGTGTTGCACAAACGTACCTACCTAATTATAAATCTTTCAAATATCAATTGCACCAGCACCTTACCTGTACGAAAATGATCATGAACGTAGGATACAATATTGCAATTGGATCTTGCAGGTCTAGGTTTACAAATACGGGATTATTCAACCGACAAAATACAAGGTATCGGTCACCATAGAGAGTCAAAATTTATTGCGGGAGAGTAATTTTCAAGTTATAGATAGCTTGATCTCTGATGAACTTCATCATGAGGCAGAAGCCCTCGAAACACAGAGCACTGTCTTCCAGCTCATAAAATTTTCTTTGGAACATGTATAGGTACGTTCCTGGACAAAAATCCAAATAAAATTTTTAAATAATTTCGGAGATATATGGGCCTGTTTATGAGTGATGACTGGCAATTTTTAGGACACATTTCTCCCGTGGAAAAACAGTAAAAATTTTTCCTTCTTATCACTAGCTTGTGGCTGTTAGTTGATGGAATTTACCAACATTTTTAGCGGTCTCAATTAATTTCGGTAAGGGCCTATTTTTTAATGATAAACTGGCATTTTTTAGGACACTTTTCTAAGAAAAAAGTACTCAAAATGCTTCCTCGTTTTCATTATCATAATGTACCTACCCTAATTCACCTGTATTACACAATTTTTTCATTAAAACGTGATTATATATCTGAATCTGCGTTTAGAGAAGTTATTTGCCCGTATTTGAATAGTCGGAAACAGTCGGCAATGCAGATTCCAAGTGACCAACTTGCCTTGAGAATGATAGTTTACCCTGAAAAAGGTTATGTTTGTGATCACAAGAAAGTACATTCTTTGTGTAAAACGGACTTTTTGATGCTGGTAATTGTGAAATCAGGTAGATTTAGCGCCTTATAAAAGTGTCGACTAATTAAGAGGCATTTCGTGTGATTTTCATTAGAAAATTTCGTGTTTGTAAATTTTGAACGGATGACATAAAAAGTCATTGAGACCCCCTGGAACTTTCTTTGGATTCGTGTTCAAAAGACAAAACAACGTAAGTTGAACCATTTCTGTTTACAATTTTAGGCGAAGCCCGATTAACTAACTTTTTATACAATTAGACAAAGCTTTTACTATAGATTCGAATGAATATACGAATATTTTGAATCATAAATCTAGTTTTGCTTTGATACCAATATCCAGGTATTTACTTTCAGTAATTTTTTCGCTCTAGGTATAACCGGAGACATTGTTTAAATCTTTAAACAATGCCGGTAATATTTGATTGCTATTTGCAACCATAACACGGTGTTTAACTTGTCATTCCTAGTTTGCTAAGTTCTAGAAACAATGGTTCTAGGTTCTGGAATGGTTCTATGTTCTGGAATGGTTCTATGTTCTAGCATTGTCTGAAATGCGTAAAATTTGAACCAAAAAAAATGTATTGTTAAAAAAACTAAGAAGGGTTCTGGCACAATCCCGTTACGGCATATGAGAGTTAAGCCCGCCCTAATGTTTCATCTACTGAACGGTAGATGGCACACTAATCGCGAATTTGAAATTTTTATTATGAGAAATGATACTGTTTAAAAGAATAAAGATATGATAAAACATGAAAAAACCTTTGTAATCGTAATTCAATACTGTTGAATTGTTATCCAAAATTGATCTCAGGTGCATGATCAGGTAGTAGCGATTTTTTCACAAAAAGTTCGGCAAGACGTGGGGGTACTCTTTTGACTATCGCCACAGAATTCTTTTGCAAACTGAATAAAACCAAATATATTTCGAATTTTTTTTTGTCCCTGTGGACCTGATAGTCTCCGAGATATAGCTTAAATTTTGGTGTTTTTTTCAAAAATTTGTGAATTTTCAGCATTTTTTTGTTTTCCATGAAATAAACCTTTCATATTGTTCAGTGAAGTGATTTTTTTTTTTAAATGAGGGATGGTTGGTGGGGAAACTGGGGGTGGGGGGATGGGCATGTTCGAAACAGCCCAACTGCGAGTTCTTGCTTCTTAGGACTGAAAATGTTTTTGGTTTTAATTTTCGTAATTTTGGGTTTTCTTTTCACACGAAACAATCATTGCCATTATTAGTTTACATTTTAAATCAACCAGTGTGTGTTCTCTAATGAAATTCTGCTCTTACTAATTTTATCTGTATGTTTGGTTACATGGAAACAATTTTGCTTCTTCTGAGAAAACCCTTTATATTACTTCACATTGTGTATTCACAGACATTTTTACAAAATCGGCACCTATGATCCAAGTAGCAGTTTCAGTAATATTGTTATGATGTTGAGGAATATCACTGGAACTAAAATATATTTAGGGAATATTATCACGTCCACTCGACTATACTCACATTTAGACAGTGTTGATATGGAATGAATCAGATTGAAAACCTGCATTTTTGCTTCGTCTTCCTCCATTAAAAGATTTGTCCTACTATGTTTTGAACCAGAATCAGCTGAAAGAATTGACATATTAAAAAAGTGCCTTGTAATCTGACAAGATTAACTGATTTCTGACCAAATGAGAAAATAAAAAATATAAAATCAACAATACAAAAGTATAATAATAAATATTAAAATATCGTATACATCCATTGTAATGTATCAGTATGAATATCTACGATACAGTGTACTGATATTACAACTATCACGAAGCATGAAATCTAAAATGTGGATAGGTAATTACGTCAGAGAAACAATTCACTAGTATATTTTTGAATAATCGATTTTCAATAACAGATTCAAAATCTATGTTTGAAGCAAATTTTCAAAAATATTAAAATATCAGAAATTGATAAATTGTATATGTTAACCCATTCATATTCCACGAGAGGGAATAATAAAGCGCTTGAATAAAACAATGGGAGAGAGGAGTTATAAATATTTGGGTCCAAAAATGTATAATTTCTTACTTCACCTCATAAAGTTGAGATAATTTCCTAAATTATTGAAATAAATTGAAAAAAAATGTTTATCTGATTCAAAACGGGAAAAAATACATGAAATTATTGTAGGGAACTGAAAGATTTCTTCCTGTCACATTTTTTATTTTTAAAGGGTGTTTTTAATCATGAATATATTTTCAGTACCTCATCAACCCATATATTACTTTTAACAACTCTTAACGTAGCATATGAAAAAAAAAGTTGAAGTTCACCAAAATTAATAGAAAAACAACGAAAACCTAATTTTGGAGAGATTTAACCTGTTTCAACTTTAGATGAACTTTTCAACTTGAGAACGGATGAAGATAGAGCAATTCTGCGAACGCCAATAAGGGGTAGACCCCTAACAATTATGAAAATATGAAAAATACGAAATTATCAGATTCTCTCGAAAATGCATATGTGTGTATATGAAAAAATGTTGAATTTTGAAAAAATTAATAAAAAATAACGGAAACAAAATTTTGGAGAGAAATTCTAGATGAACTTTTCAACTCGAGAACGGTTGAAGATAGAGCAATTTTGCAATGCCAATCGATTCAGAATGATGAAATTAATAGTATTCTCTGTGGATTTCAAGTCGATCAGCGAAAACAAAAAAAAAAGCACTAAAAAAAGTCCGAAAGGGTAGACCCCTAAAAATTATGAAAAATACAGAATCATCAGATTCATTGGAAAATGCATGTGTGCATATGTGTGCATGTAAAAAACGGTTTAATTTTACGAATTAATTTTCGTAGCAAATGAATGTATTTTATTTTCTAAATCGAAAACTGTTTGCCGGGCGAAAAAATGCAAGATACCATAAAAAAGACAATGGCGTATCATTATTTTGATGAAAAATATGTCAGGGTATGTGATGAAAATTAGGAAGTTATTTATCATGGAAAAATGTATTTTTATGCATACTTGGCATGTACTAAAATTGAAAAAAAAGCCAAAGCGTTTCAGAGACATTGAGGAAGAACTGATTTTTTTGTTAAATTTCAACACCCTGTATCTCAAAAATGAAGCTGCTATGTTCATATGAAGAATATTTCTTAAAATCATCCAAGGATAATCGTCCTTCAGGATCAGCATTCAATCATGAAACACCCTGTATTCTGTTAATTTCAAGTCGATCAACGAAAAAAAAAAAATTACCCGAGAAAAGTCCTAAGTGATAGACCCCTAAAAATCAAGAAAGAATGCAAAATTATCTGATTCACTTGAAAATGTATAATATGCGCATATGTGTGCATTTAAAATAAAATTAAGTAATAATAAAGCTGAAATAATTTTTCGATTTAATTGGGGGAACACCTCCGTACCGGTTTCATGGTCATTGCTAATCATCAGCGAAGGCTAGTTCGACCCAATTGAATCGAAAAATCCTTTCATCCCAATTGGAAATCCCTGAGACAAACACTGAGGTATGAATTCAGCGCCATCTCTGGGTTCCAGTTTAAAATGCACTCCGACTACGTGTCGACTTCAACATGAAGCCAGAAACATCATGAAAGATGGGCGACACTACTTGACGGAAGATCTTAAAACTAATTATGAATTATAGTGGATTACATAATCCAATCTTCCGCAAAAAAAAACCTATACAATAGGAGGTGTTCCCCCAATTAAATCGAAAAATAATTTCAGCTTTGATATTTGAAATGCATTGCAAAGTGGTTCTTGTAGAAAACTTTGCCAAGTATTAAACAAATATAATTCAATTGTCGTAGAGGGCAGTAGTTGTTTTTTGTTGAATACTTGCCGACGACTTTACCTATTGTATAGGTTTTATTGCGGAAGATTGGATTATGTAATCCACCATATTTCATTATTAGTTTTATGGTCTTCCGTCAAGTGGTGTCGCCCCTCTTTCATGATAAAATTAAGTAGTTAACAAAAAAATCAAATAAAATTTTTGAGGTCTCAAGTAATTACCGAGAAATGGGCCTATTTTTGACTGATGACTGGCATTTTCTAGCATACATTCCTACCGCGAAAAAACATTAAAAACAATGAATAAATTCTTTCTTTTTATCACTAGCAGAATGTAAACATCCTAATTGACTTGTTTCACAGTTTTTATTTATTGAAAACGATACTTTTTAGGGAAAAAATTCATCTTTCTTTCATGACTTCATGAACATCAAATCTAGGCAAAATGGTTAGTGAATTTTATTCATGTTAAGTTAGTAACTGGGAAAAAAGTGAGTGAATACTTTCCTACGAAAAGTTGGCCTTGTAAATATGCAAAGATCAGTGTTACCAATCTGACATGAATGAAGTCTATGAATATTTTGCATAATATATTAGTTGTTTTGACTTTTTTAAAAGAATGTTGAATTTTTGGATAAACAATGCCGTTTTTGATAAAAAAGTTGTGTGAAACGGGTGAATTGGAATGTGCTAGTGGAAATAAGGAAGAATTTTGAATGTTTCGGTAGATGTGTCGTAAAAATGCCAGTCATCACTAAAAAATAGGCCTATATCTCCGAAATTGTTTGAGACCGCCAAAAATTTTATTTGGATTTTTCGTTCAGGAGACCAACATACGTAAGTTCCTAAAAAAATTTGTTGATAACTCGTGGCTATTAGTTAACGGAATTTTACTGTTTTTGGTGTAATTGTAAAATGAGGTAGATTATCGTATAAAAAAGTGTCGTCAAAAAGAAGAGGGCATTTTGGTTGTTTGAAAATGGGCCATTTTCAAGAATCAAAAGGGCATTACTCAAAAAGTGGTTTCTTTGGATTAGTGTTTAGCAGACAAAACTACGTAAGTTAGGTCCCAATTTTATCACCTTTACCAACTTTTTGTTCGAGATGTCTGGAAGAAGGGATTTTGTATGTGTTACATCATGATAAAATACTCACATTTGTCAAACAATCTTTCTTCATTTATGATGGTGAATGCATTCAAACATAACAAGGATGTCTCGAAAAGGTTCCACAAAGTGAAAGCCATGATAATTATCAAAAAGATTTGGAATATCCCATAAATATTAGGAACCGTTATTTCATGTTGTCACTACTATTTTATACTGTCATTGCAGGACTATGTCATTTCTTGAGATCTTTCCAAGTGCAGTGTTATCATGAAAGCCATGAACGACGATATTAATTATACAGGGGCAGATATTAACTAGATCAAGAAGGGTACAAATGCCAAATGACAAAACGTAATGTAATTATGGATGCATTATGAATTGAAACAACTTCGGATGTGTGAGAGGTTTTCCTGCATTTGATCGAAATATATACCAGTATAAAGCAGCAATTTTTTTATTGTTAGTCAGTTTATTGAATATTCTCTGTGCTGTTGATGGTCTTAACCCTTATAATACCAAGCGGGGTGCAAATGCACCGCACATGTACTTTTTTGTATATATCTAAGCCAATTATATTTTGTTTTATTTCCTCTTTTTAGTAGCTGCATTTTTTTAGGTTCCAAATGTAATTTACCTAAAATCTTACATGGATTTTCTCCATCTCAGTAATTATTTAGGTTTTTAGAGTGTGGGGTGCATTTGCACTCCGCTTGGCATTTTACGTATACCAATATTTCTGTTATTATGAGCTAACGGCAGAGTAAAATCCTTACATTGTACTGTTCGTATCCCCACTTCTCTTATTCGGCGCGGCGCGGCCGCCTACTGGTACAGCAGTAATAGTTATTACTATAAAATATCCCTTCAACAAGACCTGTAAGAACTCAAGGTAGATGTTTTCTCTGTGAAAGAACCAAAGATAGAAAATCAAGACAACGTTGTGTAAAATGTGAGCGTTTTGTTTGTGTAAATCACTCTGAAAAAGAAATTTTTTGTATCCCATGTGAAGCAAAAAATTAAAATTAATTTTGAATACCTAATTAAGGTTTGTTTATTTTTTAGTAACTAAATTGAAATAAAAAAAGATAAAAAATAATTTATTTGCGTTTTTTTTTTCATTTTAAAGTGTAAAAATTACAAAGATAGACAAAAAATATGGGGTGCAAATGAACCCCGCTTGGTATCGCACGTATGTAAAAAAGCTTGGTATTATAAGGGTTAAGCTAATTTCTAGTGAACATCTTCATATCTCATTGAGTAACCCCTCAGGTATACTCGCACTAGTATTAATGTTTTTGAATTTGTTACAAATCTGATATGAAAAGCAGGTTTAGCCACCTCTTTTTGGTGTTACTTTTTTTGTACACAATTCAAAAACTCCCATTTAAATTTGTTTTGTTTAAAAGTTTTGGAAGACTTTAATACAAAACATTGGATTTCTCTACTATACAAAAACTGAAATTCCTAATTTTCAATTTCGTGCACTATATATACAGGGTGTTCCAAATTAAGTCGGCACCATTGCCAACTCCGTTATTATTGATGCTACGAATTCGGTTAAATGGGCAAACTAGTAGCATTTTTAATGGTCTTCATCATGTTACTTTCAATGGAATGCCCTATTCCGATTCGTAATAACATTCTCAACAACAAATCTCATTTGACTTCTTTCCGTAAAGGTGAAAATAAGACAGTTTAATCAATAGGAAACATTTATAACAAACGGATTTGATAAAGCGGTATAAAATATCATGTAAATGTTCAAAAACACCGCCTTCTTGTTGAACACATATTTGGGCCCTTCTATTGACACTACGTGTGGCATTCAACACAGTTCGGCCATCAATTCTATTAATTATAGTTTCAATATAATTTTTCAGTTCATCTACATCATTATGTTTAATTTTGTACACCTCATTTTTCATAAATCCTCAAAAATAAAAATCTAGAGGTGTCATGTCTGGAGAACGAGGGGGCCACTTAACAGGACCATTTGTAGCAATCCATCTGTTTCCATAACAGCCTCGCAGCATTCTTTTTACGCCACTGACATTATATGCTGGTGCTCTATCCTGTTGAAAATAGATCATCTGACGAGCCTCCAGATCAAGATCATAGAAAGACTCTTCCAATACTCTTGTTAATAAATTAATGTAACGGGGTAGAAAAATGGACCGATAATTCTGCCTCTAAATAGACCACACCAAACATTAATACTAAATCGTCTTTGCGGATTGTGGGGATGGACTAGAAATGGATTATGTCTACTCCAATAATAAAAATTATTTCTATTATACATTCCACGATTTGAAAAATTAGCCTCATCGCTCCATATAATATTTCTATAGAAGTTTGGATCTTGTCTGCATTTATTCATAAACCACCGACAAAACCCCAATCGTTTCTCAGGATCACCAGGTTCTAGTGTTTGCACTGGTCTTAACTTTTAAGGAGAAATGTTATGTTTCTTCAGAATTCGTTGGATACCAGACAGTGGAACAGCTATTTCTCTAGATAAATCTCTGATGGAATTATTTGGATATACTTCGAAGTAGGATATTACAAAGCGTTTTTTAGTTCTCCTCTTCTCAAAAACTTTTTCATTGTTCCTGAATCGACGATGAAGCACAGCAATAAAACGCCTATTAGGTAATTCACGATCGGGAAACGAAGTGATATAGTGTTGGAGTGCTCTTACGCTATTTTTCTGGCAAACCAAGTAATAGGAATGATTCTAACATATCACATTTTTCTTGATGGAAAAACTGCATTTCAAAAAATATTCGATCAGTAGTTGACAGTTACAATAATTTATGACATTGTCATGATATACTTGAGAATATTTGACAAATAGTATTTCAACAAAGTTTCAAGACAACTTGATTGCTCATAATAATTGTTTTATCGAACCAAACACATTTTTTCCAACCACATTCATATGACCCTCCAGTATATTCTGTTCTACACAAAAATGGCTTCAAAGTTATCATTACAGCAGACATATTTTGATTCACAAAATAAATGTGGCTAGCAGAATGGCTTCAAGATGGAAATGATCGTTTTGTACATTATAATACCAAAAAGCTCAGTGGTGTCAATTGAGTGGTGCGACATGATGATCACGGGTTTCACGAGTTCACATCCCAGCGCAATTTTTCTTTTTACTGTCTTATTTTGCTAGTAGTAACAAAATATTGTCATTCGTATAAGTACCATAATTGGGTGTTTGGACAATCATGAGGTTTTATTCGCCAAAACAAAGAAATGTTTTGCACTAGTGAAAGAAATAAATATTTCCACATAAGTCGCTCATTTTCCACTTTAGGAAGAAAGGTGATATGAGCTTTGTTGTTGAGAATGTTATTACGAATCGAAATGCATGAAAAAATGTAGGTTGTTCGTTTCATTGAAAGAAATATCATTTTATGAAATATTCTGAAAACGCGACTGTCATTTTATTTTTTGTTTTCTGCATCGAGAACGCCATTGAAAATGCTACTAGTTTGCCCATTTAACCGAATTCGTAGCATCAATAATAACGGAGTTGGCAATGGTGCAGACTTAATTTGGAACACCCTGTATATATGTATATATAAATATATATAAATATATTCTCTTTCCTCCGCCGGGGTCCCATTGTAACATAGAGTAAGTTACTGCCCCTTTTCCCGCCCTCTATACATGCCCCAACCATCTAATTCTGTGTTGTTTTATTTTACATATTATGTCTTCATCTAATTCCTATCTGATTTCTAGGTTAGTTCTTATTCTGTATTCTTCCTCTGAGATCTTTTTTGGTCCTAATATTGCTCTCATAATTTTTCTTTCAAATTTCCTCATTCTCCGTATAACATAAGTGGTCTAATTATGGTATTATAAATATTTATTTTACTATTCTTCGTTAATAATTTACTTTTCAATAATGTGTTATTGGCGAAGTATGCTGTGTTTGCATCTAATATTTTTTCTTGTATTTCTGGTCTTCTCTCTCCCGTTTTACTTATCGTTACTCCTAGATATTTGAACTCTTTTACTTCTTCAAATTCTCTCGCTCCTATTTTGATCATTCCCTGTATTTGTTCCGTTCCTTATATCAATAATTTCGTTTTTTCTTGGTTAATCCTAAGCCCCAATAGTTCCCCTTCTTCTATAATTTCTTCCAGCATATCTTTATTTACTCTTCTGGTCTTGGTAATTATGGCTATATCAGCGTACGCAATAATTTGTCCTCCTCCCGTCCTAAAATTCCTATTGTTAATTCTCCTCACCAAATATTCTAAAGTTAGATTGAATAACGTCGTTGAAAGTGACTCCCTCTGTTTTACCCCTTTGTTGATTGTAAATTCCTCTGTTTCTCCTTTTTGTGTTCTCATTGTGATCTTAGTTGTTTTCATCGTCATTAATATCAGCTTTCTCAGTTTTTGTGGGATTTTTATCTCTTTCAGTGCTATCAGTTGTTTTTTTTTATCGTGTCAAGTGCTTCCTGGGCTTTTTCTATCACTTGCTTTAGTGTATGAATCGCATCTATGGTTGATTTTCTTTGTGAATTATTTTTTTTGTAATACTTGCCAACCTTGATTGATGTCAAAGATGAGAGAAGAATGAGTACGAAAGATATTTTTTCATCTAGAAACTCACATTGCAAACTCTCTTTTCAAGTACCTACTTATTCTTATAAATTGAAGAAGTAAAAAACAATTTTTATATCTCTTATGTATTATTCAAGATCAAACATAAATGAACGGAGCGTTATTGAAAAAAAATATGCTTATGCATCCGCTAAATCCGTCTCAAAAAGCTCGGATAATTAGGGAAAAAAGAATGCAGGTTTTGCTACAAAAAGGGCGAGACTTTCATCCACATTCTCACAGAATGCATTCACCTAACCTGAACGCGGGTAAGGGCAGTTGCATACGGGAAAGATACTCTTTCCGAACTCATAAGGATAATAACTATTCCTCATTTGGTGAAGAATAATTCATGATCATGGAACGGCGAACTCTTGGGACAGAAATCAGTTATGGCCGCTGCAATGAATTTCGCCTCAGGAAGAAGACATAACGCATTTCACTCGATTATCTAGGTTATTTTGCAAGAATGCATTACAGAGACCACGGAAAGGGAATACGCAATGCATTTCACTTTTCCTCAAAGAGTCTTCATCGCTGTTATAAAGTGATTTGTGGTGTTGTCTATTTACGACACATCAGTTCATGAGGGTGTTTACATAAACAATAAACACGTATTGTGAATGGGGTCAATTAAATATGTCTTTTTCCGCACCTTCTGTTAATAAAAATATTGATTCAAAAATGTATATTATCACGATACATCAAAACATGCTACTAAGTTCAAAATGTGTATCGGAGAATAATATTAATTAAACAAATAGTATGTCAACAACCAGTATGCTAATACACTTGCATGGTTTTTCTCCATCAACCAATAGTAGATATAGAAGTTTGCGTTTCATTCTATGTTTCTATGTTTCAAGTTTCTGAATGTTTCGTCTAGACTTTACTCTTTTATCACGGGCAAGTTCTAAAGGATTGACCTAGTTGTTTCCGTGAATTTCTTTTTGAGAATAAAATTCCCAGTCCTTCCTATATGACAATATTTATATCACTGAAATATCGACAAAGGTTGAAGATCGAGCAATTTTGCGATCGCCATTCGTTTTGCAATGATGACATTAGTATACTTCACGAATTTCAAGTCGATCGACGTAACAAAAAATTACTCAAAAAACTTCTTAAAACCTCTAAAAAACAAGAAAATTCAAATTAATCTGCTTTATTCGAAATTAAATTAGCCAATATGTGTACACAAGATTGAATTTCACGAAAATTAATATTAAATTTCGAAAACAAGATATTGAAGAGAAATTACCTCGTTCAACTTATGAACTTTTCAACTCGAAAACAGTTGAGGATAGAGCAATTCTGCGAACGCCAATCGATTCGGAAGGATGAAATTAGTATACTATGTGAAATTCAAGTCGATCGGCGAAAACAAAATTTTTTTCGAGGGGTACACTCCTAATCAACAGATTCACTTGTCTTTTCACGCCTGTTTTACAATAAACGACTGTATTTTCAATATCTTGATTATTTTTTCTCTTCTGTGTTATAACTTTTGATGACGGATTAGTGACATAACAAAAATCATCACGAATATAAGTAAAAAATGCTTTTTTAATTATTTAGCAAAATCACTGGATACACTACCGTAATGTGGGGGCACTGAAAACCTCCAGTGAGCAACTACCCCCGGAAATAATTTCAAATTTTTTACTCAAAAATATTTGCAATAATAAATTAAGTAGGTACTGACAGATAATTGTTATTTAAAATATACCAATCCTTGTCGAAGAAACGAAGAAAATGTGGCATGGTTTTCAGTAGTTTATTACTTCAAAATGGTAAAGTATCTAATGACTCCTTGAAATTGCATCTCAGCATCAAAATAGACTATACTCATAAACAAATCTCAATCTATTTCAAGATTTCTCTAGAAATTTGCATGGAAAGTGAATTTATTCGCCACACTTGCACTTTACTGCATATCTCTGATACATTTTTGCACTGCATAAATATTGCAGCTTTTACGAGGAAGGAACTTTCATGGAATTTCGACGTAATCAGCTGTGAGGATTTGAATATCAAGATTGAGATATTTATCTGCCCCCATATAGTTTGTCCTTGAAGCATTTTTAACGGAAATAATGCTTATTCAGTACCCACATCCACATACCTAGTTACTTTTCACCTCCCAACAGATTGATCAAATAATATATTGTGTACCTAGTGTTATGAACGTTCTTTCATTAATTTAAGGAAATTAATATCTGCCTTCAGAGACTAGGTTATTAGGCATACCAATACTCAATATATAGAATAGGTTGACTAAACGTTCAAAAAAAACAAACATGAACATTTTTCATGAGAACTATTTGGCTGTATGCGGAAAACATCGACAGAAGGCGTAACTTTGTCATTAACAAAATAAACTCATGCTGCCCTGAATGAGAATGTGTCCTATTTGTGTAAATTTTTCATCAAAAATCTTCTACATGAGTCATCCGCTTCTCTTGAAATCTGTAGAAGATAGAAAGATATAAACAGACATAGAAATATTCCAGTGATAGTCGTTTATTCTAAAACAGGCGTGAAAAGACAAGTGAATCTGTTGATTTCGTATATTTCATCATTTTAGGGGTCTACCCCTTAATAATTTCTTTGTTTTCGTCGATCGACTTGAAATTCACAGAGTTTGTATTAATTTCATTATTCCCAATCGATTGGCGTTCGCAGAATTACTCTATCCTCAACCGTCCTCGAGTTGAAGAGTTCATCTTGAGTTGAAAGAAGTCATTTCTCTCCAAAATTTGGTTTTCGTAATTTTTCTATTAATTTTCGTAGAATACAATCTTTTTTTATATGCTCACATATACGCATATGCAATTTTGAGTGAACCTGATCAATTTGTATTTTGTATGATTTTTAAGGGTCTACCCCTTATGACTTTGCTTGAGTGATTTTTCAATCTCGTCGATTGACTTGAAATTAAAAGAGGATACGAATTCCATCATCCCGAATCAATTCGCGTTCGCAGAATTGCTGTGTCTTTAACCGTTCTCGAGTTGAAAACTTCATCTAGAGTTGAAAGATGTCATTTCTCTCTAAAGTTTTGTTTTTTTGCTTTTTTCAATAATTTTCTTAGAATTGAACCTGTTTTTCATGCACGCATATGCGCATATAAAATTTCAAGTAAATCTGATAATTTTGTATTTTCTATAACTTGTTTCGAGTAATTTTTTGTTTTCTTCGATCGACTTCAAATTTACAAAGAATATTTATATGTCATTATTCTGGATCGAATGGCATTCGCAGAATTGCTTTATCTGCCGTTGTCGAGTCGAAAAGTTCATAAAAAGTTGAAAGAGGTAATTTCTCTCCAAAATTTTTCTTTGCTGATGTTTCTTTAAATTTTAATAAAACTTAAAACTGTTCATTATACATAAAGTTTTGCCCATATGTATTTTCAAGTATATCTGATAATTTTGTATTTATTATGATATTTAGAGATCTACCCTCCGGATCTACCCCTTAGGACTTCTACGTGTAATTTTTTGTTGTCTATCGACTTGAAATTCGTAAAGTGTATTACTGTCTCTGAATCGAATGGCGATCGCATAATTGCCCTATCTTTAACCGTTGTCAAGTTGAAAAGTTCATCTGGAGTTCAAAGAGGTAATTTCTCTCCAAAATTTTGTTTTAATAATTTTTCTATCAATATTTGAAAAAAATTTATATGCACACATATGCAATTTCAAGGTAACCTGATGAATTTTGAATTTTTATGATGATGATGATGATGATGATGAAAATTGTAATTATATATTGTCTAGACCACTATTTCACATCTTCAACAAATCCTTGGATACTGGAATCTTTCCAGACTACTGGAAGCTTTCCTACATAACACCCATATATAAATCAGGTAATAAATCTGACATTAGTAACCATCGTCCGATCTCAATTCTTAGTACCATCCCTAAATTGTTCGAGAGCATCGTTACAGATTATATGACTTATGACTGCTCACGGCTATTGATCTCAAATCAGTTTGGCTTTTCATCCGGAAGGTCGTCTGAACTCAACTTAATCACATATACCAATTTTCTATCTAAAGCTCTTGATAGGGGTAGTCAGGTCGACTCCATCTATACCGATTTCTCCAAGGCCTTTGACAGGGTTAATCATGAGCTTCTTACCCACAAACTCAGTAGGTATGGCTTCGGAGGAGCGATTCTGAAGTGGATTGTGGATTATCTGACAGGCAGGTACCAAATAGTGAGATTCAAGCACCATTACTCTTTTGACTTTCCTGCAACCTCGGGCGTTCCCCAAGGTTCACATTTGGGCCCCTTACTTTTCAACATGTTCATTAATGACATCACTTCATGCTTTCACAACAGTAATGCCCTACTATTCGCTGACGACCTAAAACTCTATCGTATTGTGAATTGTGTAGATGACGCCGATGAGTTGCAGAGCGATATCTGCAGACTTGCTACTTGGTGCTTGTCAAACGATATGGACTTAAATATAAACAAATGTCATATCATACGTTTTACTTGCTCACATCAACCTGTCATTTTCGAGTAATTGGAGTAATTCTTGATGACTCCCTAACCTTCACTTACCACATAACCTCCATTGTCAACAGGTCTACCAAAATGTTGGGCTTTATAAAGAGGACAACTCGTGACTTCACTAATCTGGGTGCCATTAAAATCCTATACTGTATACTTGTTAGAACTCAGATCGATTATTGTTCCTCTGTCTGGTCACCACATTATGTAACCCATATATCCAAGATTGATCGTGTTCAAAAAAGTTTTCTTAGATATGTTTCTTTCAAATCTAACATCTTTAGTGATTACGCCTCAATTGAGAGTTATCTCAATATTCCAACTCTGGAGAATAGACGTAGTCAGCGAGATCTAATGACTCTCTACAAGATATTAAATGGTGTATATGACTGTCCAGATCTTCTATCTCAAATCAGTTTAGTAGTCCCCACTCGCCTTACTAGACAGATAGCTACTTTTCATACTCCCTACCATCGTACCAACATTGCTTATTTCAGCTATATCCCAAGATCCCTTAGAGCGGCTAATTGCCTCGATATTGACAACTTCTCAACACCTCTTCCTAAGTTTAAAAATCAACTGTGTCAGTGACCATCTTGTAATTTTTTTTTTGTCATTTTATTCCCCACTTTTACACTGACTGTACCTGTACTTTTACTTTTCATTGATCTCTTTAATGTCTTCATTATTATCAATATCATATATGTTGTGACTGTTGCTGTATTACTCACATAATGTATATCTTGTAATATCTTTAATTGGGCTTGCCCGTACAAATAAATAAATATCTTAGGACTTCTTGGGAAATCGTATTCTACTAACTCGGGAAAATACTTTCACTGGAAATCGCCGGTTAGCAAAGATTTTTAAAAATTCGCAAGTATTAAGTACCCTTCAGAGGAGGTTGATTTGAATTTTTTCTATGGTGGCATAATAATCATATTTTGGGCAATCCTAGTCTACTTTGAATGAAATAATCTTACAAAAATTGCAATACAAACTCCCCCCAAGAGGGAGTTTGTATATACTACTATACCGGGTGACCACGAGGTGAGGTACGCCCCCAAATTCTTCTATAGTTTTAAAGATACAGGTTTCAAATTTGGTATGTCGATATAATACTTAAATACGCATATTTTGATTGAATTTCCAAAAATTCACCACTTTCGGTATAACGGAAGAACACGCAATTTGTGATAAAATTATTTTTCAAAATTGAAAATCGGTTGAAAAATGGCGGAGATACAGTTGATTGTTCAGTCGAACAAAGTTGGCCATGAACGTCAAACTCAAATCATCACAACTGACGAACGTCATCAACATTTACGAGAGGAAGGTTCGAGGTAAGATACAGCTGAAAATTGAGCTCCTCATGTAATTGCAGCAACCATATTTTCCAACAATTATCAAAAACTTCCTCAGAATGGAGTAGTATCCATAAAGAAATGCTCACAACTGCCATTTCTCAAATGGCAACATACTCTTTTCATATTGTTTTATTGAAAAGTTATGAATTATCTGAATAATCGCGTTTAAAGTTTCGGAGAATTCTGAAAGGAATCGAAGTACGGTATGTTTCATTATGAGTGTTCTCAAAATTGAATATTCTTAAACAGATGTGGATTGAACTTACGAAAGCTGAGCAAAAAATCAAATCATTTCATTCGAGTAATCCAATAATTCATCAGTTTTCGATACGACAATGTGAAAAGAGTATGTTGCAATTTGGAAAATGACAGTTGTGAGCATTTCTTTATGTGTACTAGGTACTCCGTTTTGAGGAAATTTTTGATAATTGTTGGAAAATACGGTGGCTGCAATTAGATGAGAAGCTCAATTATCAGCTGTATCTTACCTCGAACCTTCCCCTCGTAAATGTTGACGCCGTTCGTCAGTTGTGATGATTTGAGTTTGATGTTCATGGCCAACTTTGTTCGACTGAACAATCAACTGTATCTCCGCCATTTTTCAACCGATTTTCAATTTTGAAGAAAAGTGTTATCACAAATTGCGTGTTCTTCCAGATAATGAAAAAAATTGTACAGGGTGTCATTTGAAAAAAAAAAGTTTGGTGTCACTTCCGTTTAAACCGGAAGTGGTGAATTTTCGGTAATGGAATCAAAATATGCGTATTTAAGTAATACATCGACGTACCAAATTTGAAACCTGTATCTTTAAAACTATAGAAGAATTTGGGGGCGTACGTCACCTCGTGGTCACCCGGTATATATACTATATACAGTGCGGATTTTAATAGTCCCCCCTGTTAACTGTTGAACGGTTTGACGTACAAACATAAAAAAACCGTTTGGAGGGTATCACCGGTACTACTTTTTGAAATAAAAAACATTATGATTGTTGTTTCAAAATTGTTTTTTCCGTTAACCAGCTGCCATCCCCCTTCGAACGACAGCTCTCAGAAGTCGAAACATGTGCCAGCTAAGGATTAACGAGGTCTTACCTTTTAACGTGCGATTCCTAGATTGCTCGATAGATGACGCGGGGGGCCACATCAACTAAAAATGTATAAATGGCATGGGGGTCATGTGTCACATCGTTGAAAAGATAATTCAATTCTCTTTTCAACCAACTAAATTTTTACCCAAATTTCGCTCCATTTAAAAAAAAATTTGTCCCGTTATTTCACATCAAACCTTTCAAGAGTTATCGTGGTCAGGTAAGGTAAGGGATCCAGATTCGCCAGATCCGCACTTATTCTGACATTTCAAATGAATATTGTGAAAAAACTTAAAATCTAAATTCTAAAAAGTATAGATGGTTGAAAAGAGAATCGAACAATTTTTTCATTGATTGATGAGGTATACATGGACAATTTTAGTATATTGTCTACTTTACCGCCCGCGGGCCATGATGCGCCCACAGGTGGTAAAGTGCCACTTTACGCCCGGCGAACCGGCCGGTAAAGTGTACTTTACCGCCCGCTAATGCATAAAAATTATTAAGTTGTTTTGGAATGAATCTTCACAAAGCCTGAGAATAATTGATATCTCTCAGTGGTTGCCTGAATCACCTAGGTACCTTGAATAAATCACCATGCAAAACAATCGATCGGAAACACAGATATGTTGACAATTTGTTCTTATAAATTAATCATGAACATCGACAAGATCAGAAGAGGATATTGCGATTGCAATCTCGCACCGATGTATCAATAAACAACAGTAAATCTCCTTTCGATTACTTTTACTGTGTCATTAGGTCCGAAAACTCGCCGGCGACCAATTAGAAGAGATTTCTATTTTATCGGTCAGCAGTGGATTGCATGAAGACGAAGAGAAAGGATCTCAAAATCGGGTCAACACGATCTGATCAGCGCTTCCGGGCAAACAAACGGACACTACCGGTCGCTTCTCGAATTCTCTCGTGGTTGAAGACGTACATACATATACCAGCTGTCCCGACGGGGCTCTGCCAGACATGAAAGGATACTCAGACAAAAACGGTACCAAGGAATTGGAGATGAGTGGAGAAAAGAACAGCGAGCAGCAAAACTATACAAAGCAGCACAAAGAGAGGAGGCCAGATCTACTCTCTGACCCATATTGTAAACCGCAGTAATAGAGGACTGGTTCCAAACTTTAGACAGAACAACAAATAAAGAAGGATCCAAGCGTTCGCAAACGTTCAGGTAATAGTTCAAGCAGGATGGACCCGCAAATAAATAGAAACAAGATGGGCAACAATCTGGAAAGGCTGCAAGGAATGGGCGAAAATAAAACAGATATTATTGTATCGAGATTTAAAAAAAATCCCCTAGCTCCTCCGCTGCTGTTGAGTGCCGACCATTAAATCTAACTTATTTGCAGAACATATTAACCGGCCGTTCGCTGAAAATAATTCCTCTTCTTGAAACATCTGTCGATGTTTTTTCTATACTGATCATTCTGGTGAACGGAAAGATCCCAAAAAATCTACTCTACTGGAAGATTTGGCTAGTTCAAGTCGTCAGTTGAGCGGTTTAAAAAGATCCAAGTATTTATTAGCCGGTGTAATTGTTGTATTTTTATAGGGAAGTTGATAAAAACAGTCTAGTGTGCTGAGTATTATTATTCAGAAATATCGTAATAGTGGTGTAGGAAGTAGGGTATTATTGAAAAGCAGAAACTATTTATGGTGAATACGAGGAATACATCGTACTATACGATGAAGTCCATTGTGAAATTTATCCAAAACCAATTTGCGGATTTGGACATAAAGCGCCGAGAAAAAAAACAAGAAGAGGAAAAGCGACGCCAGGAGGAAAAACAAAAAAGGAAACGCTACGGTTGGATGAAAAGAAAGAACGATAAAAGGCACTTCTGAAAATTCTCGAAGAACAGAGAGAAAAGAGCGATAAGATGAAAAACAAGAACGAGGAAATGAAAAAGAAGAACCAGAAGAAGCACTCGAACAACAAATGAATGAATAAGAACGAATAAGAAAACGATGGAAAACAGACTTCCAGAAGGTTCTAGAACATCAAGACAAGTTCTTCCAACATGTGCCCGAAGTACAAAAACATGAACAGAAAGAAGAACCAGATGAAGACGTCAAAAAATTGACGATAAGTTCAGTGAGAAAGTGGATACAGTGCAAGAGGAGATGAAAGGACTCGAAAACCAGATAGCTCTCCTTACGAACCAAAATCGTCGAGATAGGGTTGCTACATCAGGAAATTCTGTAAAACCACCGACTTTTCTCCATGTATCGCCGGCAATTTGAAGCTGCAGCACTGACTAATGGATGGGGCGAAGAAGAAAAAGCTAGGACACTAATAGTAGCTTTGAGAGAGTCAGGTTTGTTGCAGATGATACCTATTGATCAGTAAAATAAATATGAAGACCTGATTACTGCATTAGAGTTACGGTAAAGTGATTAACAGCGAGAACAGCTGTATTGGGCTCAAATGAAAATGCGCACTCAAAAATCAGGTGAGAGTCTGCAAGAATCTGAAGCAGATGTGAGACGCCTTACCCAGATGCACTGGGAGATTTCAGGGAACAGCTAGCGGTGCAGTTATTCATAGATGGACCGAGGACACCGAAATCCAAAGTACTCTGCGACTAACACACTTCAAGAGGGGTGGCGATGCCTTGGTACGTTCTCTAGAAGTGGAGGCGGCCTTCAACACCATGAGGCCGAAATTACGAGCGGTATCAATAGAAGACCTCGAAAATCGATCAAGCTCAGTTACTAGTTCATTCGAGAAGGTTCTGGATGAGATTAAATTTTTGTTAAGCAGAATAAGCACTCAGAAGAACAGGGCATGTTATCGATGTGGGAAATTGGGACATCTTATTGACGACTGCAGGGTAAGAATGCCACCACGTTCACGATCTCCTATGAGGACATGGTCTTCCAGTGGGTCCCTGTCATCCCTGTTAAGATGCTAAGAAGAAGATAGTTGTGAGCATTGTGAGTGAATTGAACGTCGCGAAGGAATCAACCAAGTGTGATTAATGGTTGACGACAATTGGACCACAGCGAAAATGAGTCAAGATCAAGAATTCAGATATACTAAATGGAAGAAAAGTAGAGTGAAAAGACCTACCTGGAAGGAAATCTCAGTTCGATCGCCAACTTTCATTATTATACTAGACATTATGGGCACAATGGGATTCCCTGATTGTTGAGAATGGTCTATTAAAGAGAGCTTGGGAATCAGCCGACGACAGAAAAGTGATTTCTCAATTAGTTGTGCTAAGGTCGAGAATAAGTGATGTCTTGAAGAAGATTCATAGCGGCAAATCAGGTGGATATGTTGGAGTGAATAAGACCTTGGATAAAATATGGCAGAGGTTTTACTGGGGCCAACATCGTGAAGTTGTAGGAAGATGAAACAATACAATGTAGGTGCTCCCTTCGAACGAATCGCCATCGATGTAGTTGGACTGTTTCCGATGAAGAAAGATGGCAACAAATATATCCTTGTTGACATGGATTACTTCGGCAAATGAGTTGAAGCTTATGCCCTGCATAATCAAGAAGCATCCACAGTTGCAAGAGCTCTGGTGGATAACATGTTTTCAAGGTTTGGAGTGCCAATGGAGCTACACTCCGATCAAGGAAGGAATTTTGAATCGAACTTATTCAAGGAAGTTTGTGAATTGATGGGAATTAGTAAGACCATATGAACTGCCATCCACCCACAGTCTGATGACATGGTTGAAAGGTTCAACAGGATAGAAAGGAAATCTTTCCAAAGTAGTAGAAGAACAGCAAAAGAACTGGGATCGGCATCTTCCACTATCCTTGATGGCTTATAGGTCATCTGTGTGAGAACTTTATTTGCTCTGTGCTGAAGAAAGAGACGAAATACGAGATAGCTTAACTGGGATCCACGAATTTGCAAGAAAAATATTGAAGATAATTAATGATAGAATGAAGGCTCTATACGATCTTGAGGCCAATACTGGTGGATTTGAAGGAAGAGTGTGGTTGTACAACCCTCATCGTCGTAAGAAAGGAGCTTCTCTCAAATTAATACCATCTTGGGAAGGACCCTATACGATAGTGAGTAGAATAAACGACGTGGTCTACAGTATTCAGTGCAGCCCGAGAGCGAAAATGAAGGTCGTTCACCTAGAAAGACTACAATGGAGACAACGAGGCATTGTTTGATCGGGACGATCAAAATTGAGAGGGAGATAATGTTACGAGATTGAAAAAATCTCGTAGCTACGCAGCTGTCGAGTGTCGACCATAAAACGTAACTCATTTGCATAACAAATAAACTGGCGCTAATCGCAGTAAACATTTCCTTATTCCTGGAATTGTTCAGATGTTTTTCTGTACGAAGCAATCTGGAGAACGGAAGAAACCCGAGAAATCAACTCTGTTCAAATTGAGTATAGAAGACGACATTTCACTTGGAGAGGAAGTTTTAAAGAAGATTTTTAAGGAGTTTTTGAAAGATTTAGCTAGTTGATATCAGTTGAGCAGTTTGAAGAGATCTAAGTGTTTTCTTGTCACTGTAGTAGTTGTATTTTTAAAGCAAAGTTACTAAAAACAGTTTCGTAGTGTGCTCGGCCTATTATTTAGAAATATCGTAACAATATATTACAATTTTATTCAGCTTCAGTTGATCAGCTAGCCGAATTTTCCTCTTCCTCTCTTTATTGAACGAGCACACTGAACGGTTTTTGTCAGTTTTTTATACATTACACTTGAACATGTAAGGTATATGTTAGGCATTTAAAATCTTTTTTTATCCTGTCAAACACTTGATATAATACAATTTTATTGGGCTTCAGATTCAATAGTCTCCAATCAAAGTACAATGCAAAGATTTTGTTGGACATTTTTCAGTTTGATTATAATTTGAATGTGACGACCTATAAGCTACTGACCCACATTTATCCAAATGGAATCTTGTATAATCACTTCAATTTTCTTATATTCTGTTTGTCGAACAATGATATACCACCTGATAGATAGGAGTTATTATTCTAATACAATAATAATTACAGATTCTGCCTCAAACACAAACATACGTGTGAATAAGGAAGAATGTCTCCTAGCACTAATCAGTATTATGTAAAAATGATATGGGAGAATGTGAAAAATGTATTCGAAAACATGGACATATACGAGCAACAAGAGAAAGTTGCTAGGATGAACCCAGAATTACATTGTTTCAATTGAGTCTATGATTAGCCGTCTAGATTTTTATAAAGCAAATACACTAACCATTCATAATGTGGGAAAATGTGAGCAAATCAATGATTGCTTCACATGGAATCTTGAGATAACAAGCAAATCTGAACGATACCCATTAAAAGGAATGTTCCTAGGAACTATAGGCATCTGTCGTCGAACTATAAATATTGACATTGGAGTTTTGTGTTGTATGGGTTGTGTGTGTATTTGTGATATTAAAACTTGATTTTGCAATAAATATAAAGACTTATCGGGAAATTTCAGGCCTTCATTTTTCATTGTAAACGAGTGTGTTACGTTGTATATATTTTCCTTTTTATAAAGGCGGTATCATCATTTGTTTCAATTCAGTGTAGCAATATTGAAAGTAATCACAAGTTGGAAGACTGTTGAAGAAAATATTACATGTGAACGGTTGAATCAACGTTATTATACTACAGGATTCTAATGGTACCTATTTCAGATCCAAATGACAAGACAGTTTAATAGAATTGAAACAAATGATGATATAAAAACGAAAATACACCGTAACACACTCGTTCACTATGGAAGCCTGAAATTTCCTTTAAAGCATTTATATACCAAATTTAAAACTATAGAAAAATTGGGGGCGTACCTCACCTCGTGGTCACCCGGTACAGTTGGATAAAGAAATTAATTGCGGTTGGTCTAAAAATTATCGCTGATACTGATGAGGTTGCTGATATACAGAGGAACAGCTAAGCCAGGGTGCTATCAATACCAGGGTAGGAAAAGAGAATTAAATGGTGCCTCAGAAAACTGCTATAAAAACATCAAGACAGAATGACAGAGAAACTAACTCCTTTTCACCTCTGAGGCGATTTTACGGAATTACTGAGTGTTTTCTGAACATTACAGAATAATTTTATTTTTAGTGCGACTCAGAATATAAAAAAAACTGATCGAGGATGGCACTGAAGAAACGAAAAATTTTAGGATACACTATCTGAGATGGCTGAAAAAATCAAGTTCCCTAATAAAGCTAGGCCCCACCTGATCCCTTTCTTTTTATGTAAATAAATTATTGGCAACTGATTGATGCAACTCTCCTCATGTCATGAATATTTTTATGTTTTGTGTCGGCGTTTTCAATGAGGTTGTGCCAATAAATTACATATCCACTACAAAATGCAGACCACTGCGATGACTGTAATCAACGTGTAATGCATGGTAGGAGGCTATAAATTAAAAATCTAGGTGTACACGGTACGTATTCTGGGCTATAAAGATCCTCTGATATCTCTATCTGTTTTTACCACACACCAGTAAATTTTCGCGCACGAATTGTTTTGATGTGATTTATTTTTTTATTCCTTGTGAATTTTTCAAGATCGAACAACAATAACAGTACTGTACCTATTTGGAATGTACTAAAAACTACACCAGCATTTATGGCACACTCCAAAAAAAAAACTATTATACAATTTTGTACACACTTATTACAAATTTGCGTCCCATCCAAAAAAATTTTTAGACTCCCCGTTTTCTGGGAAATGGGCGTGTGCTAACTTTAAGCTAAATCTGCACCACGCACTTAGTATTTTTTTTAAATACGCAATTATTGTTGATAGAAAGGCTGCTGAAATTTCTTATACATCAATTACAAATCATTGACGTGTTGAAAGTTCCAATGTTTTGATCCCCAAAGGGTTAAATACCCCTTAATTATAAATAAATCCCCAATAAATATGGACCCAACGTGGCCAGTGCCAGCATTTTTCACAAGATTGTGTAAAATTATCCTGCAAACTATCGAAGAGTTGAGAATTACAAAATTAAGGACCCCCAAGGTGTATACAGTGTGTCCATTCAAGTTGGCGACATACGGAAAACATTTTTATTATTCACTTTCGGAAAAAATTTAATTCCCTTCAAATGTTCTGAAAATTCTAGTACTTAATTTTGAATGATCAAATCGTGAAACTTGTCAGCTGTATACGAGTAGAGTCAAAAAATATGAATTCGGTAATAGAGTGAAATACTTTTATTTGTGGCAATATCGAAGACTGCTTTGATGAAAATTTGTTGAGAATTGAAACTCACGTTCAAATGTGCATTCATATCCATTCAAATTTCGACGTGTGGGCTGTGTTAATAAATAGTTATGTCACGATACGATGTGATATTCTACTTGAACTGCATTTCATAGAACATTAGAATTCTTTACAGTATCCCACGAGCTTCTATTAGGTGTCCTTTGGTGCGTATGGACTATATCAACCGTGGGATACTGTAAATAATTCTAATACTCGATAAAATGTAGTTCAAGTAGATTTTCCTATCATATTTTGATACAACTATTTATTAACACAGCCCACTTTTCAAAATTTCAATATTTTTGGTTGATTTTTTTCCGAAAGTGAATAATAAAAATGTTTTCCGTATGTCGCCAACTTGAATGGACACACTGTATACACTTTGGGGGTACTTCATTTTGTAATTCTCAACTCTTCGATAGTTTGCAGGACAATTTTAAACAATCTTATGAAAAATGCTGGCACTGGCCACGTTGGGTCCATATTTATTGGGGATTTATTTATAATTATTGGAACTTTCAACACGTCAATGATTTGTAATTGATATGTAAGAAATTTCAGCAGCCTTTCTATCAACAATAATTGCGTATTTTAAAAAATACCAAGTGCGTGGTGCAGTTTTAGTTTAAAGTTAGCCCACGCCCATTTCCCAGAAAACGGGGAGTGTAAAAATTTTTTTATGCTGGTGTAGCTTTTAGTACATCTATTTGGAAATCTGCCAGAGAAGTGGGTTTTCTACAACACTGAATCCATGGGTTTAGAGGAAAAGGCCAAAAGGGTGGCGAACGAATTCCAAAATCGTACTCCTGGTAAATATATTCAAAACTTTTCTCATGATATGTCGATTGAACAGGTGAAGTATATCAAATTTTTAGGAGTTATTATAGAACTCCCTCATAAATAGTTGTAGAGTATACCCAAAGATATAGCCTGTGCAGGTAGTAGACTGCCATTATTGTTATTTGCCGTGGAGCTCCAGGGCCTTTCAATTTTTATTGAATATTTTGTAGATTTGTCTTGTGAGGTTTTGTTTTTTTTATCCCTATTATGCATGTCAATTCTCTAATAGATTGAAATCTTTTCATTCCGAAAAATATTGACAGCATCACAAAAAGTGTGAAAATTATAGATGACACTATCAACAACTATCAATAAGAGTTACTGATTCCTCAGTTCAATTGTTTCAACTGCCCGGGGACTACATTTCAATAACTTGACTGACATGTAGTGATAACAATGCGTACGTTGATTGGTATTACTCAACACAACCGATGAATGAACATATCAATATCGTTGCATTCATTCACGGAAGCACCAAAACAATCAATGAATATATTATGAGAAGTTATAACCGTCATAAAATAATGAATGCGTTGCTTCCAGTACTCATCAATAATTAAGCAATAGCTGTCCTACCAAACGATTTGAATGTGTACTTATAATTGCAATGTTTCATACTGTGATTTATGATTATTGAAACAAATGAATTTATTGGTTTTCAGAGTATAATATGCAAGATTTACTCACTTTTGCATACTTGGGAACAAAACATGGGTCCCGTATTTAAAATTTTCTCTCGTTTTGAAAACACCCCAGAGGGTCTGCAGATATTTTTTTTTGCTACTTATGAACTGGCTTCTGTCTTTGTAGAGGATTTTGTGGATGCTCATATTTTTTTCTAATACTGCTTTCCAAGCAGAATCAAAGAAACTGGCAAGATACTAAGTGGTTGTGAGTAAAAAATTAACAAGCAAATGAAGCGACCAAATAAAAGCCAACTCTTTATTTCCAACCACCAATCTAAGTTGGAAACATGAAAACTCCAAGGGTTGGTTTGAAAATTACCCAGTTGGACACAATACAATCTCTTCCTGGTTTAAAGTAGCATCATCATCATTTATTGGAATTGATACAAATTGGTAAAAATTGCAAATCTTTCAGTGAGAGCTACGGCTACAGCTGTATCAACATTGGCAAAAAGAAGACTCGGCGAACAATTTTTAAAGATCACTGGTCATGGAAATGGCCCATATTTGCAGTTAGATTAACACCACCATCAGGATATAGTTGGAGCAATGCGATTTGTTCCAACTCATACTACCTTCAGCCAAGAACCTCAAAAGCAAAAAAAAACAAATTCCAGTCAACTTGCTAGAGTGTAAAATAATTGTGTATTTAATTTCACGAACAACCATACATATTCGTTATAATTAAAAAAGCATACCTTAAGGCATATTGTTTTATTATTTTAGATTTTTGAATATTATGTAATGACAAAAGGATGAACAAAAACTTCACACTCTACCAACTGTTTGTGTGGCACGGATGAATCATTTTGAGATTTGGCATCGATTATTTTTTGATGACGTCGAGTTTGAACTACTATAACATTGAGAACCCACAAGACATTACAAGCTGGGAAAGAACTTTTCGACAAAATCCAAAAATACTTACGTCAAGTTTTTTGTCAGGTGGACAACTTTTGACGCAGAAAGCATAGCAACATCTTCAACCACTTTAGTGGGGGTGTCATCCTCCAAATTTTTTCAAGTTGAAATGGGGGTCAAGTATTACATTGCTGCATAGGTTTCGAAAAGCACACGTTTAGAAAATTTAGGAGTGGATCGATCTTCAAAAATTAAGCAGCAATATATAGAGCATTGAAAGCACCTTAAATTGAGTTGACTTGACCTAAGGGTTTAAAAAAATTCCAATCCTTGCTCAAAAACTTGTATAATTTAACATCGTTGGCCAAGTATTCACAATACTTGTTTTTTGCTGATGATAAGAATATATTCAAAAAAATTCAAACAGTAGGAGGTGTGTTTTGCTTCAAAAAGATATACATTTGATGTACATGAGAAGGAATGAATTCAAATAACTATTTAATATAAAAAAGTACTCGATGATGACAGTATCACCTACTAAAGGACAACAAACAATGCTCTGATTTCAGACATATAAAAATATTTATCACGTTATACTATACTCTTGTGAGGCCTAAATTTGGTTCAATACTCTGAAGTGGAGAATCGAAAACTACTCTAAAATCATTGGTGGAAATCCAAAACAGGTTTATCCGACAGCTTAATTAAAAAAAATATAGCACAGCAACTGCAAAATGAGGAGGAGCGTCTTCTTGTTGCAAAATAATTTCCATGTCAAATTCGTCTACATTATTTTTGACAGTTGCCACTATCAGTGGATCTATCACTGTTTCGAGCATTTTTAAATAGAGGGCACCAACATTTTCCCCAATAATTAACCATTAATGTCGTCACCCAGTATTCTTAACGACACATCAAATTTTTGTGGAAAGTAAGCATGAGTTTGCGAAAAAGTCAAGTAATTTGAATTCTTCCAGCAGTTCAATTGTTTCTACATAAATTTCGATATTCACTAAGTTTTTATCTACCAATCTATACTGATGTTGAGTGGTTATAATCATAGTTTTGGTTTTGTTGATGTTGAGTTTCAATTCATTAATATTGAGAAATTCTGATATTTTGTAAAGCGTTCTATTGATTTTAAGGCGTCTGATTAATTAACATCACTTGCTGTCAATAAAGTGTCATCTGCAAAGAGATTTATGAATTCTCATTCCTTAGTATAATTGATATCATTTAGATATAAAAATGAACAACAGCAGTCCCAGAACACTGCCTTGAGGAACACCAGTATTGATACTTTTCATGGTTGAAAAGGTGTTATTTACCTTTGTACATTGTGAACTATTCTGTAGATAGCTTCCAACCAGTTGTAGACTCTACCTGTTAGTCCATAATGTTGAAGTTTTTTGAGTAAAGTACAAATATTTATGTTCTCAAAGGCTCTCTTGAAATCAAGAAATATTGCATTTGTTTGCATCGATATCAATTTTCCACTTTCACTTGCAGAGGAGATTGTTATTATTAATAAAATCAAGTACTTGGTTGTACCCAGAGAATTCAAGTACTTTTTCCAAAGTGTATTAATTAGTAGAAATTTGATAGCTTCATTTGTATTATCGATTTCAGATACCGGAACAACTGTACTGTTCCTGAGTTGGTGGGGGGAAACTCCGGTTTGAAGTGAAGTATTAAACAAAGTTCAGAATTATGGGATCCATTATCAAATACGTTTTTTAAAACTTTGTTATTGAGAATGTCCGAATCGCAAACTTATTATTTCAACTTCAAAATGGTTGCTGGAAAAAAACTGAGCGGCAGGTACTTGTTTCAAACTGGTGAATATTCTAAAAAATCCACTAAATTCTATAGTGGATTTCTCCAAGTTGAGGCGTGAAATCGTTCTTGCTAATAAAACACAAAATACGGTGACAAATGTATTTTTTAAAACATAACCTATTAAAAGCTTTATACAAAAATAAAAAATTTATGCATGGTATTGATCACTCGAAGATGTTGTTGACAGAGATGTTGTTGATTGCATCATGACCCGTTTGAGATGGAATGAGATGGTATTTACACTTGAAACAGTTCTTTGAACTTAGTACGGAGATCCGTAAGAACCGGATGGTACTGAAGGAGCTCCGTAGCTGCCGCTGGGACCGCTCGGGTAGCCGCCGCTGGGACCGCTTGGGTATCCTCCAGCTTGCTGGGAAATCTGGTTGTACTGGGCCACCTGGATGGCTTGCTTGATGCCTTCAAGATCGATTCCTACCACGCGAGTTTGGTAGCTGGGGACGCCGTATTGTGGTGATGGCACTCCGTATTGGGATGAGGGTGCGCCGTAGGAAGAGCTGATGCCGCCACCGCTACTGGAGGAGGAGCTCTGTTCTTCTTTGAGCAAGATCTGACGGACTTGTTCTAGCAGAGCTTGGTCCACAGATGCTCCCTCGGAGGTTTGGTATCCTGAAGAAACGGCAGTGTATCCTCCTCCGCCACCGGACAGTCCACCCCCAAAGTGGCCTCCGCCACCACCACCACCGGGTTTGCTGTAGCTGTAGCCGGATGGGGGCTCAGCTACCGCAATGGCGGCCAGGGCAAAGGCTAATACCTGAAAAGAAAAAGATCCATAATGAAAACAAGAAATATACAACCGTAACATATGGATCCAGAACGTCTCTAAGGGGTGGGGGGTGATTAGCTAGTGGTGATGTTTGAAATCACCAAAGAAGATTTGAGGGAAATGTGTCAGTATTGCTCCCAAGGAGGGGGAACAATTGCCCTCATTGTCACACCTAGATCCGCCACTGCTGAACTTCTTGTGGTTTTTCTAGTGTGGCTTGTACTTGTGAAGAATTCATGCAAATCACATCCAAATTCAGATATAAACAAGAAAAACATAAAGAGGTCACGAAAATGGCTCTATGTCGGAAAGGACCAAGATAATAGTGTACGATAGCTGGTCTGTTTTTGATAACTCAAATGATCTGACATCGTTTCATTTTACAACAGTCATCAAGATACTCGACAGGTTTTTATGACAGTTTAGGATTTATTTGGACGATATAAAATACAAAATATAAACTAAATACTCTGAAGAATTCGTACTAATCAAATCAAAATTCAAATATAAACAGGAAAAACATAAAGAGGCTACGAGAAAAATTGTTCCTGGTTGAAATTGAATCGTTCCACCACCAGAGCTTTAGTTTCAGTCAGGACCGTGGGTTCTGTTCTTGATAACGCATATTATCTGCCTGAATAAGGGTGACTACATTACCCTCACATGCTTTGTCACAGGAAGTTCTCATAACATCATTTGTGAGGGATCTGATGATAGTGATGATGATATATTCAGAAAAGGAATGTTAAAGTCAAACGAGAAGCCTAATTGGTATAAATGATCAAATAATAAAATAAATGACGAATGCAGATACGAAAAGTCATCTATAACTCTGAAGTGATAGGAAGAATAGATGAAGATATCCAATGGAAACTGGGGAACCAAGTATTTGGCATTAACAAGATAGCACGTAATTATAAACTGTTTGAGAAATCAATGTATACAACTGATGAAAACAATTACGATAAATTTAAAAAAGGGACGATGACGAAGACTTGTGAAGGACTAGAAGAAGAAATTATAGAGTTATTGGTTAATCAGTGAGAAAAATGAGGACGGATGGAAACATTATGTGAAATCCTAAAAAAATATATCATTAGAAAAATGTATCAACAGAACACGTTATTATTAATCTCCACGAAACTTTCGCAAAGTAGCAGTATCATGTATTGTTATGGAAGAAATAGGACCACAGATGATAACAAGAATAACAACAGCAAAATCGTACAGACGGAGACAAAATTATTGCAGAAACAGGACCAAAAAAGGAGCTGGGATAGAAAACAACATCCACCTGAAAATACTGAGCACGGTACTGAAATAAGAATTGAAAACTGGATTCGAAAAAAGGACACAATTCACTAATCCAAACAGAAATACCTGCTAATGAAAACTAGTTTCGTGAAGTGAAAATTAAAGAATTATTCAAACATATTAAGTTTCAAAAGTTTTGACACTTAAATTCAAATGGATGTGGGTAATACAAAGAAATAACAAAGCAGTTGTGTGAACATTGGTGATTATCATCATCACGAGCAATCTCATCTCGCATCTGCCTACTTTCTAAAATTATAATACTTTCCCAAGCTGACAAAAGGAAGTAAGTAATTTGAATTCTGCAGGAATGCCGATTCGCAGTTCTACTATGGATTCGGTAGTTACGAGGCGTTTTATTGCTATATTTCATTGTTCGAAGAAATGTTTTGAAATCCTCCCATATTAGTCGTTAGATAGTTTGCTTTGCTTTTGATACTCGTTTCCTGTATGGAATACAAGACGAAAGCGTGTACATTATTGTTCTGAAATACATTTGTTGAATCTTGAATTAAATATTTAGTCTTGTATCTATATTTTCTGTTGTTGATCTGTTTTCGGTTGGTTGCTAATTTGTGGCAGTGTTATGAACATTTCCGATCTCTGGGCATTGCGGGCAAAAAAAATTACTGCTTTCAAGTAATTTGATTGGATCTAATTCAATCTTAGAACAATCGATTTTTCGATCACTAATTATTACCATCCATAAATAAATGTTGTTATTCGGTGAAAGCTAATGGTCTTCACTCAATATTATTTGAATATATTTTTTATTGGGAAAAATTTCGAAATTTGGATGTATGAATGAATCACTAATTAAAATTCTAACTGGAACATAACAAATCCAGAAAATATGGTGTTTATAATTTATGTACGTGAATTCATGATTTTTGACATAGAATTATTAATTTCATTTACATTTTTGTCTCTCGTCGATGTAAAAAATTGTGCATGTATCAGTGGACTAAAAGTGTCTTTCATACACTCGTGTGATTTTGCCCTCTGGATTAAAAATACAGGGTAGTATCTAGTACCTTGGCATAATGCTCTCTGAAAGTGAAGTGAGTGATAGAGCAAAACACTATTTGCGATGTTTTTCATTGGTGTTTTGTTATTTTCGTTGTCTCATGTTCAGTAGCTCGTAATCAATCCTTTTCTATGCCTAATCGAAGCTGAAAGAGGTAGTTGAAATATTAAGTAATGTTTGTCTTTGTTTATGGCGTTTAATATTTCTCTATTTGAGTCAAATATTGATTCAGAAGTGTGCATGTGTTTTACTTTACAGATTCCGCGTCTTCAAATGATTATCGTGATCAAATATACCAGTGAATGGTTGACCTGAAAATCAAAATCAACGAAGTACATGGTTTTATGAAGTGTAGAGGATGTCTGCACCACTTTGTTCAGGTTAGTGACAGTAAGAATTCCTTCAATATAATATTATATGGACTGTAATTTAACTTTATTTGAAACTATTGTCAAAATATAGAAAAAAATCGAAAGGGCTGAAGAGGAAAAATATATTTTAAATGTTCTGGACTAAATAAAATGGTGCTGAACATGTATATAGATTCATTAGGCACCAATTAATTCTCTTTGATCCAAATAATTGATTTTTGCGAAATAATTTTTCTTTCTGCGTTTTTGTACCCTTGCATACTGCTTCGTTTGAATTTATTGAATAATCTTGATCTAACAAAGAGTTATATTGTTGAAAAAAGCACATATTTGTATCAAATAGTTTTTTTTTTTTGTATAAGATTGCCTTTCATTAGCTTGACATAATTGATTTGGCGAATTTTACGAATACCTAAATAATTTTTGACTATTGAATTATTATATTTTACACTGAATTTGTTATGAGATCTAATGCAAAGCAGCAAATATAGTTTTCATTCATATATGTATTGGATGGACTAAAACATTTTTCTGCATCATCTTTATCAAGAGGAATATCAAACTTTCATAAAATGATTTTTCAAAAACTGGGCGAAGAAATAATATGATCATTGTTTTTTATTTTTCAGAACTGGGACGATCTTTCCTGTAAATCACACTTGTGATACGTTGATATATAATGTGATATGTTGAATATAGAATAATGGACAATATAAATTTAAAATTTGGAAATATTGATGGACGAAAGAACTGGTTTCTAAATCCAAATCAGTTGCTCTTTAATGACAGATTTTAATGAATACAAACAAATTTTCAGAAATGACTAATGAATATTTTTAAAAAAGCTGTTCTATTGTTCTAAAATTCTATATGGTTATTATTTCAATATCAAGTATGTGTGAATACTAGCCAAAAAGAATAATTATACAAATTTTATTCAACATTAATCGACAAAGAATATTCATTAAGTATATATTCAAAGCAACCACGTTTGACTATAATTGTTTGGTTGTGTATTGTATTGTTATTGAATTCCCTGAATTTTATTTATTTACGAAGATGACTGAATTTTCTTATTCTTCGTCTCTGCCACATTGCGAATATATTGGGCGATTTGCTCTTATATTACAGGAATCTAGACTTCAACAGACAATGAAAATCTATAGATGAAATTGTAGAACTCGAAGTATTTTCAGGAGATCACGTATTAAATTATAACAATAAATGGTTACTGGATTTTTATTCAAGTTCGGTTCAAACAGTGCGTGTCCCGTTTAAAAAAATGGGTCCGTGACATTTTTTGTGGTTGTATTTTTCGTGTATAAAAATTGTGTTTGCACCAAAACGTTACAATATCGAAGCCAAAATATTCGGCAAATCCAACGCACAATTTTCCACTAGATCGCAAAAATATAACCACAAAAAATATCACTGTAGACACTTCACGAGAGAGAATTATCCAATCGCGTCCTGCACTGTGAACTCGCGTAATCCGTAATCCGTTGGCGAAAATCGAAATAAAAAACAAAACACCACAACTTACCACGCTGAAAGAGTTCATGATGCTTGTGATGACTGGGTCGAGTGGTGACTGTACCGATCCTCGGATGTTTTGGACTTTTTATACGGCGCGCTTCAGAGGGGGTGGGAACTGTGTCTTCAGAAGATGCCATCGACTTTCACACATGTCCATCCGACGAGAATGCAGTATACAGGTGGTCCTGTCGAAAATTTTTCGGTGAGGTCACTGGGTTGAGATCATCCTTCGATTCCGAAGGTAGATAGTAACATTTTGGCGAGTGTTTTTTTGAAAATGCCTGAGAATTAGCGATTCAAAAAAACAGGTTCATTTCCTGTTGATAACTAAGAAGTCAAAGGACTGTGTGACTGTTATTATAGCCTTTAATAAATTTTTCTATGACCGTACGTTTTTACCCACTTTCCCGCACGCATTTTAGTTTCGAAAGTGTCACTTTGCCGCACTAGTGCGGGAAAAATCGCTTTTCCGCACTAGAACGGAAAAGTTAAAAATGTCAATTCAATGCTATTGTATGCATATTTCATTGATTTAACCTGTATATAGAGCGAAATTCATTTATTAAAAATTGAATGCAGCAACAGTAAAAATCAACATGAGAAATAATTAATCTGCTCTCTTTGAATGGATACGGTGGTGCATTCGCTTTTGCAGCTGCAGGAAAACCCGTAAAAAGCTGCAACACCACATCTGAAGAGTTGGAACTAATTGAAGAACAACTTCTGGAGATGTTCGGTGAACGATGACTGTAGCAGGCAACTAGATTGGTATGTTCTTCTAAATAAATAAAATGCCACTTTCAACACTTGTATCATAAATTACTATTTTGAATAGTTTACTAGACAAGAGAAGATTTTCGTCATGACTGATATTGATTCGCACGACTGCTGGTAATTGGGAATTTTTAAAATAAAACAAACATTTCTAGATAAAATGAAGTTTAGATTACCATCAGCGAGGGTGATGAAGACAGCGTTACAAGAATTAGACCAGATGGAGCTACACAGATTCTCTTATTGTATACCAGCCGCGCTCCTCACATGGCTTGTAGTTGGAAAATGTTGGTGAGTAACCCAGAACATATATTTTGTGACAACAGCACAAATCTCTTCGTTCAGACAGGGTGATCAAGACAGCGTTACAAGAATTAGACCAGATGGTGCTATACAGATTCTCTTATTGTATACCAGCCGCTCTCCACATGGGTTGTAGTTGGGAAAAGTTGGTGAGGTCATTAACGTATATTTCGTGAACAGCACGAGTCTTATTGGGCAAAGAGGGTGATGAAGACAAAGTTACAAGAATTAGACCAGATGGAGCTACATAGATTCTCTCATTGTCTACCAGCTGCTCCACACAGGGGTTGCAGCTGGAAAAAGTTGGTGGGGTCAGTAATCCAGAACGTATATTTTGTGAAAATAGCACGAATATCCTTGGCCAGAGAGGGTGATGAAGACATTGTTATAAGAATCAGACCAGATGGAGCTACACAGATTCTCTTATTGTATACCAGCCGCTCCACACGGAGGCAATAGCTGGGAAAAATTGGTGACACAGAATGTATATTTTGTGATATCAGCACAAATCTCCCTGGGCAGAGAGGGTGATGGAGACAGCTTTACAAGAATTAGACCAGATGGAGCTACACAGATTCTCTTATTTTATACCAGCCACTCCCCACATGTGATGTAGTTGGGAAAAGTTGGTGAGGTCAGATACCCAGCACGTATATTTTTCGACAACAGCACAAATCTTCTTGGACAGAAAGGGTGATGAAGACAGCGTTACAAGAATTAGACCAGATGGAGCCACACAGATTCTTTTATTGTACACCAGTCGCTTCCCACATGGATTTCGGTTGGGAAAAGTTCAGGGCGCAGTGAAGGCAATACCCAAAGAATAGTCTCAAAAACCAAGTGGTTCACTAAAGAACCCCGGAATGTCAAGACTGTTGACATAGTTATTTCAATTGATGAAGATTTACTGTCTACTGTCTACTCAGGAAAGATGCATACGTGAAGAATGGATATCCAGACGAAAACCGTTTGTAAAGATGTGGTTAACTTGATGTTCGTTGTAGGTTTACTTTTTTTTTCAGTGCAGAGCAGGAGGGGGAAATGTTGTTGAGCCTTGGCATTCATTATTGTTTATTTTATTGTATGAAACTGGTTGTTCTGGTATCCCGCAAATGATATTGTCATGTATGAAACTAGTTGAAAAAGAGCAATTTTGGAATGTGATGTTGAAACAATGAAAACCTAAGTATTTGATACTCTAACAGGGTGTGGAAAAAATGTTTACGATAAAATTGAAATAGAATATGAGCAAATTTTTATTGAAAATAGTATTTTTCATACAAGTATCTGAAGTGTGGAAACTGCTCTCAACACTAGCTGTACACTTCAGTTTTTCTACTACTGTATAGAATGTGCAGTATTTACTTCATTGTTTGACTATTTCAAACTGTATTTCTAGTTTGGTAATGATGGTTTTTTGCACGTCAGAACGATTTTTAAATAAATAAATTACCAAACTGAAAATATACATACAGCTGCCTCAGACCTCATAACATTCGCTTCTTTAAACATGAGCTCTGTGCTTCAATTATATTTATAAAATGAAGAGCTTTCCAGATTTTTTTTTGGTAGTATTTCAACCTGTTCCTAATCACAAGGCATAGTTCCTCCCTGGCTGGTAATTCTTATGCGAGATTGAACAAAAACATGGTAAATTATTCGAAGATTAAGTAAATACGGTGTTTTTCTAATTGAATTAATTCATATAATGGAAATCTTGACGTCCAAGCAAAGTTTGACAAGTTAAAAGTCAATCTCAAGTTTTATCCAAGACACTTTATTTCATTTTTCAGAGAGATATCGATGTTTTCAACAGTAATTTTCTTATAGGTAGGTGTAATTTTTTTCCGCCGATCGACTTGAACAGAAGTTATACACTATACGTCAGTCGCGATGAAACAATTGAAATTTCCGAAAATCTATAGTAGGGGACAAAATAGGTCGAAAATGTCTCGATATGCGTAGTCAGAAAAACCATTCAACTACTAAGTAATCCACTTTGTTCCCGAAAAAAATCAGTACTGAATAATCCAAATTCGTCTCATTTCTTATCGAAACGCCCAGGTAACTTTCATAATTTTAGACGTGTGTATATCGATTAGCGAAATTTCAGAATGTCGTTTTGAATCATGATAATGATTAATATTATTTTTTATACTACATTACCTTATTGGATCTGTATTTATATTAGGATTTCCTATCTCAAATAAAGAATTTCAATTTCAAATTTCAATTTCAGCAATTGTTGCTACGGAATATTCATGGGATGGAATCGAGAGCAACTCTACATCAAATGTGAAATTTTTTTATTGTTTTTTTGTTTGATCTCTTATGTAGTAAAATTTTATACACATACAAAATCAAGAAGATATTTGTGTCAACGAATAACCATTATTAATTTGACCATCGGTTTTGGAATGCTAATACCTGAAACAGCAAGAACTTTCAAAACATCAATTCACGGAGTATTATGCAAATAAGCCTATTAACACTATTGCAATTTTATGGTAACTCCAGTTACTTTGTTACGGAATACTCGAGAGACCAAAATAAATGAGGTAAGTTAGGTCTAAGGCCAAGGAATTTGTTCTTCTGATTGCATTTTCAATAAGAAGTGATCCGAGTAAATCTGTGAAGTTTCGCAACTTTGTATGCGTAGCGTAGAGGAATTAGGAATTTGATTAGCGAGTGATTGTTCCTTCAACTTTCGGAATTTGCTATACAGTGTGTTTGGCCAAAACTTATATGTTAGTATAATATTCTGATTATTTCATCTGTATGAATGAGTTTGAGTGTCATATATTTCGATCAAATTGTATAAAACTGCAGTTTTATTTTGATATACTGATCCAGGTAATCATGACGGATCAAAGAGAATTGACCTGTCTCATTGAAGATAGAACAGGTTCTGGAATATTCCCAAAAAATCGCCAGAGACAAACGAAATCCAGGTTTCCCACATTTATTGTTCTAAAAGAAGTATCATATAATACTGATATGATAATAATAATTCAATAATTCCTTATGGAACAAAATTATTAAATATAGATTTTTGAATTGGATCGATTCAGAATGAAGAAATGAGTATAGTTTGTGAATATCAATACAATTGGCGACAAAATAAAATTACCCGAATAAAGTCCTAATAACAATATTACCCATAAAAATCATGTGAAATATAAAAACAACGGATTTATTTGAAATTGCATATACGCATGAGTGTGCATACTAAACAAAGTTTGAATTATACGAAAATAAATGGAAAAATTATGGAAAAAATTTTTTTGACGAAAATGACCTCGCTCAACTTCTGATAAATTTTTCAACTGGAGAACCGTTGAAGATAGAGCAATTCTGCGAATGCCAATCGATTCAGAATGAAAAAATTTGTAAATTTTGTGAATTTCAAGTTGATCGGCACAAAACTAATATCACCCAAAAATCTCTTGAGGGGTAGACCCCTAAAAATCATGTAAAATATGAAATCATCAGATTTATTTGATATTGCATATGCGCATGAGTGTGCATTTTAGAAAAGGTTGAAATATACGAAAATTAATGGATAAATTATGAAAAAAATTTTTTGGACGTAAATTACCTCGCTCAACTCCTGATAAATTTTTCAACTGGAGAACCGTTGAAGATAGACCAATTCTGCGAATCTGCGAATGCCAATCGATTCAGAATGAAAAAATTAGTAAATTTTGTGAATTTCAAGTTGATCGGCACAAAACTAATATCACCCAAAAAACTCTTGAGGGGTAGACCCCTAAAAATCATGTAAAATATGAAATCATCAGATTTATTTGATATTGCATATGCGCATGAGTGTGCATTTTAGAAAAGGTTGAAATATACGAAAATTAATGGATAAATTATGAAAAAAATTTTTTGGACGTAAATTACCTCGCTCAACTCCTGATTTTCAACTGGAGAACCGTTGAAGATAGACCAATTCTGCGAATGCCAATCGATTCAGAATGAAAAAATTAGTAAATTTTGTGAATTTCAAGTTGATCGGCACAAAACTAATATCACCCAAAAAACTCTTGAGGGGTAGACCCCTAAAAATCATGTAAAATATGAAATCTTCAGATTTATTTGATATTGCATATGCGCATGAGTGTGCATTTTAGAAAAGGTTGAAATATACGAAAATTAATGGATAAATTATGAAAAAAATTTTTTGGACGTAAATTACCTCGCTCAACTTCTGATAAATTTTTCAACTGGAGAACCGTTGAAGATAGACCAATTCTGCGAATGCCAATCGATTCAGAATGAAGAAATTAGTAAATTTTGTGAATTTCAAGTTGATCGGCACAAAACTAATCACCCAAAAAACTCCTAAGGGGTAGACCCCTAAAAATCATGTAAAATATGAAATCATCAGATTTATTTGATATTGCATATGCGCATGAGTGTGCATTTTAGAAAAGGTTGAAATATACGAAAATTATTGGATAAATTATGAAAAAAATTTTTAGACGAAAATGACCTCGCTCAACTCCTGATAAATTTTTCCTGGAGAACCGTTGAAGATAGACCAATTCTGCGAATGCCAATCGATTCAGAATGAAGAAATTAGTAAATTTTGTGAATTTCAAGTTGATCGGCACAAAACTAATATTACCCAAAAAACTCCTAAGGGGTAGACCCCTAAAAATCATGTAAAATATGAAATCATCAGATTTACTTGATATTGCATATGCGCATGGGTGTGCATATTAGAAAAGGTTGAAATATAAGAAAATTAATGGAAAAATTATGAAAAAACATTTTTGGACGAAAATGACCTCGCTCAAGTCCTGATAAATTTTTCAACTGGTGAACCGTTGAAGATAGACCAATTCTGCGAATGCCAATCGATTTAGAATGAATAAATTAGTAAATTTTGTGAATTTCAAGTTGATCGGCACAAAACTAATCACCCAAAAAACTCCTAAGGGGTAGACCCCTAAAAATCATGTAAAATATGAAATCATCAGATTTATTTGATATTGCATATGCGCATGAGTGTGCATTTTAGAAAAGGTTGAAATATAAGAAAATTAATGGAAAAATTATGAAAAACATTTTTTGGACGAAAATGACTTCGCTCAACTCCTGATAAATTTTTCAACTGGAGAACCGTTGAAGATAGACCAATTCTGCCAATCGATTCACAATGAAGAAATTAGTATAATTTATGAATTTCAAGTTGATCGGCTAAAAAAGAATATTACCCGAAAAAAGTCCCAAGGGGTATACCCCTAAAAATCATGTATATTATAAATTCAACGGATTTACTTGAAATTGCATATACACATGATTGTGCATATTAAACAAAGGATGAATTATACGAAAATGAACGGAAAATTTATGAAAAAATTTTTTGGAGAAAACTCCAGATAAATTTTTCAACTCGAGAACGGTTAAAGCTAGATCAATTCTGCGAATGCCAATCGATTCAGAATGGAGAAATTGGTAAACTTTGTGAATTTCAAGTTGATCGGCAAAAAAATAAAATTACCCGAAAAAACTCCTAAGGGGTAGACCCCTAATAATCAAGTGAAATATAAAATCATCGGATATGCTTGAAATTACATATGCACATTAGTGTGCATATTGAACAAAGGTTGAATCATACGAAAATAAATGGAAAAATTATGAAAACATTATTTTACAGAAAAATTACCTCTCTCAACTCCAGTTAAATTTTTCAACTCGAGAACGTTTGAAGATAGACCAGTTCTACCATTGCCAATCGATTCAATTCGTAAATTTCAAGTTGATCGGAAAAAAAATTAAATTACCCGAAAAAACTCCTAAGGGGTAGACCCCTAATAATCATGTGAAATATAAAATCATTGGATATTCTTGAAATTGCATATGCACATTAGTTTGCATATTAAACAAAGGTTGAATTATACGCAAATACATGGAAAAATGATGAAAACAATTTTTGCGGAAAAATTACCTCTCTCAACTCCAAATAAATTTTTCAATTCGAGAACGGTTGAAGATAGACCAATTCTGCTAATGCTAATCGATTCAGAATGAAGAAATTAGTAAACTTTGTGAATTTCAAGTTGATCGGCAAAAAAAAACAAATTACCCGGAAAAACTCCTAAGGGATAGACCTCTAAAAATCATGTGAAATATGAAATCAACGGATACACTTGGAATTGCATATGCACAATAGTGTGCATATAAAACAAACTAAGGTTGAATTATACGAAAATGAATGGAAAAATGATGAATACAATTTGTTCTCTCAACTCCAGATAAATTTTTCAACTCGAAAACAGTTGAAGATAGAATAATTTCGCAAATGCCATTCGTTTCAGGATGTAACTAAAAATCCGGTTAAATAAGAAATCATCAGATACACTTGAAATTGCCCATGAGCATAAGTGCCATATTGAAAAAATGTTGAATATTACGAAAAGTAATAGAGAAATTACGAAAACAATCCACAATCTGTCCAAGGCTGATATCATTTCTATGTTCAAGAGATTTGGTAATGGCAGCTTGAACGATGGGCAAGTCAGCATCGTCGTCTCCGGCACGTGTGGTAAATTCTTCGTGAAGAAAATTTTTAATTAGATGCGATATCAAACGACTTAATTTATTAAGGTTGCTCATTAACTACTTTCTTCGTGAAATAAGAAGAGGTGTGTTAACATTAAAAGCAATCTCTGGAGAAATATGCGTTGTCATTCGATGGTTTTTAACTTGCTATACAATATGTTTCCCGGTCATTTTGCATGTAACTGAAGCCAATTTAGAGATATTTTCTGCGGAAAACAGCAACCAATTATTTGCAAATATCCATAACAACCTCTAACTCAAAGCGCCATCTATGAGATTGGAGTTTTTTTGTAAAATTTATTTTTACGAATCACCCAGGTTTTCAGAGAAAACTCCTCTAAAGCAGAGCTTGTGCGAGCAAGGGAGATCCGAAACCTACAGTTCAAAATTAAGTGGATTCCGAACTACTTTAGCTCAGTGGCAGGCTGTGGCGGGAATGGCAATCATTTGAACTAGTCGAATTCCTTATCACGGACCACAAACCAAAATGCCTGGAAGTCGGGTTGCCTGATTACCAAGAGAAGAAGCAAACTAATGGAAACAGTTTTCAATATCGCTTGTCAATGCATTCTCAAAAATTCTTGAAAAAATTATTCCTCTCAGCATAAATAATCACTTAGAAATATTCGATCTAATGACAGACTGCAACACGGGTTTAGGAAGAATTTTGACAAAAACTGCAACACTCCATTTAACACAACATACACATGACTTAATTGACAAAAATAAACGTTGTTGTAGGAATCTTCTCTGACCTGAGCAGGGCTTTCAAAACTGTGAAAATCAAATTTGTGACAGAAAAACTTTTCAAAATAGGTATTCAAGGTAATATCAACCAGTTGCTAGTCTTTTTGAATGAATAGATGTTTCCAAGTAAACCAAAATAACATAATGTCTGATAAGTCACCATCATAACTACGGGGATCCCTTAAGGTAGCGTTCTAGGACCGCTAATGTTCCAACTCTATGTCAATGATCTTTCCACTGATATAAGTCATCATCCTATCAAGCAAAATATTTGATATGAAACAGTTGATATAGTTTTAATCGAATTCTATTTAAAATTAAACAACAAGGACTCCAATCTATGAAAAATCTCCCTCTTTGGCCGGAGACTTTTCAATTGTCTACTTACTGTTGTAAAAAACATCTTAACATTAAATTTTTTTTTTATAAGTATGACCGTATGTAATGTTTGTTTTATTTATGTCTTTGAATGTATATTAAGTATATATAATAATTATTGTTCGTTTACTTGACGATGTAACTTTATTTCCCATATTATTATCATTAATATTGACAGATGGAATTTTTCCACTCTACTGGAAAAAGTCCTTTGTCAAACCTCTTCTCAAATCGGGAAATCCTGCACTTATCGAAAATTATAGATCTATAACTATTCTCTCCGCTATTCCCAAGGTGTTTGAGTGCTTGGATGTTAGCTAATGAAATAAGTATAAATCAACACGGGTTTCAAGATGGACGATCGACGAGTACTAACCTCATGATCTATACCAACTTCATTGTATCTGCTTTAGAGAAGGGTCTTCAGATCGCCTCCTATTTGTCAAGTTGAACGGATGCATATCTGATGATTACATCGCTACATCAGGTGTGCCACAGGGCTCCCACCTAGGGCCTTTACTGTTCAGTGTATTCATCGATAACATCGTCAGAGAAATCTCTGATTGTAATTTCCTCATGTATGCAGATGATGTCAAAATATTTCGTGTTATACAGAATCCCGGAGACTGTATCATTCTCCAGGATAGCCTGAATATTTTTTCACGTGGTTGCTCGATAAATAAAATGAGCATGAATCCTTCGAAATGTAAAGTCATCAGCTTCCACCGCACAATGCAAAGATTGAACTTTAACTATGTTCTCGATAATATTGCAATCCAGAAAGTTACATCGATCAAAGATTTTGGAGTCGTGTTTCAGTCTAGTCTCTCATTTTCTTTGCACATTGAGTACATTTGCAATAGAGCACTTAAACAATTGGGTTTCATAAAGAGACATTCCAGAGATTTCGTTCATATGAGTACAGTGAAAATCTTATTCAATTAATTAGTAAGATCTCATCTGGAATATGCTTCGATTATTTGGTGCCCTTATGCCCAAGTTCACATCGAAAAACTGGAAAGAGTTCAACGCAGATTTCTCATATACTGCTCATTAAGACTAAACATTCCATACTCTTATACCAACATACCAACAAAGAAGGCAGGGGTTTGACTCCTTGTTCATTTACAAAATTCTGAACGGTTTAATAGATGCTCCCGAATTATTAGAAGAAGAGAAACTATATGTACCTCCAAGAGCACTACGTGCATATAGTACATTTGCCTTAGTTGCACACCGATCTAAGTATGGTGCGAACACATGCGACAGGCAGATGTTCACTCTATGACTATCGATTTTTTCTCAGCTTCCTTATGGCAAATGAAAAGGGCCACAATGCAGGTCAACTTTTTAGAACGTTATGTCTTGTATTATTTATGTATTATTGCGTATGTTCAATTCTGTACCTGTAAACATGTTTTTATTTATACTCTTTTTTATGTATTTTATTTTATACATTGTTTGTGAATGGGTATCTTCCCAAAAAAAAAAAATATTATTATATACTTATATACTTGTATTTGACGTTTCGTACATCATAATTGTATGATCTCAAAGGAATAAAAGTATTATTATTCAATTATTATTATAATCACACAATTTATCGGCTGAAGTCGGGACTTTGTCAGTCCTCCAAAACTATTATAGTTGTATGGGTGTAATGTGAGACCCTGTGACAGAATCTGTGGTGACCTCGAATGTTGAATGAATGAATTATTCTTGTGATCTTTGATGGAAAAAAATTCAATGTTGTTTTCTTCGAACATAAGAATGCAAATATCGAATAATTTTAATATTAATAGAAAATAATTTTGTTAGATATATTCGTTATGAATTGTAATTAATGGATTTTTTGTGGAAATGAGTCATCGACATGAGGTCATTGCCAAGTTGAACAATAAGGGGTTTTTTGACACCTCAATGGGGAGGGTGTTGAACTTTCCATGAATATTTTCAAGTTTTATTTACCATTGATAGAAATCAGTTGTGGAAGTAATGCCTGATGGTTCGGAAATGTATAGCAATTGACCAAACTATTCAAAACGCCAGTAATGGTAACTAGCACTGTACTGTTTGGAACCTTTGGTGTAGTAATGAATATACTGGAGTTTTATCCCAACACCAAACCACTATTTTCAACACCTCGACACGTGTTTCGGTCACCAAGAGGAAGATTAAACTCAGTTGAAGATGGTCACTTGGTGACCGAAACACGTGTCGAGGTGTTGAAAATAGTGGTTTGGAGTTGGGATAAAACTCCAGTATATTCTTTAATGGTAACTAATTGACAAACTATCTTATAGGCATTGATAAACAATACATAATGAACAGAAAGAAACATCTCATATTCTGGCAAGTTATTTTGTCATATTTTAGTTCTTAAATTATTCACGCGGTTTAGTTCATTGGAGGACAAGTGGAAATACTGCAACCACTGATAAAAATAACCAGATCGTCCGGCACTTAAACATTACACATTATTAATAATAATAACAATAATGACCTAAACGGATCGACAGATGCATCACGCAGGATTCTGTGCAATATAAGCGTCACCTTCCAATGGCCTTCATCGACTATCGCAAGGCATTTGATAGAGGTAGTGGATTTTCTCAGGAGCTATGACTCATATCGTCGCAAAGAACAAATTTACGTTTCGGCAGTCGACTACTGAACGTAGGCTGTTATAGGCTAGGCTAGGCTAGATTATTAAAGTGAAGTAGTTTAGTCAATGTTTTCGGTTTCCATTTCAATAATTTTGTGAGTTTTTGTCTGTAAGCGACGCGAAGATATATTCAAGGTCATAACTCTTAAGAAACCACTACCTCTACAACATCGCATGAGCTCATCATGCATTTGCTCAGATGCCTTGCGGTACCCCATTAAATAGTGAGATGCATTGAACAGCTGATGCCGTTCTGGAGGACTCGCTTCACCATAAGACCTGGTCAAGTCAGAATCCAAACAGAGCAGGTTATCTTAGAAGAGGCTTGTTTCAGGGAGACTCCCTCAGCCCTCTTCTCGTCGGCATCTCGCTTCTGCCATTGTCCGTTGCACTACGGAAAACCTGCGGATACAACTGCGGCACCCCCAGCAACCGGAGGCATGAGGTCACCCTTCTGTTTTACATGGATGTCCTTAAACTTTATGCCCCCGGAGAAAAAGACCTTCATCAGTCCTTAAGGGTAATGGGTGGTGCAAGAGTATACGCATGCTATCGGAATGGAGTTTGGGATCGACAAATGTGCCAAGGTTTATCTCAAAAGAGGACGATGCGAGGAATACGGAGAGGACGTTCAGCTCGTGGACGGAAGCATCCCACATCGTCTGGATGCCGGAGAGGCGTATACCTACCTAGGGGTGGAACAACGCCACACCCAAGAGGTAACCACTGTTAACAACTCTCTCCACGGCAAGTATTAGCGTAAACTCTGACGGATTTGGTCATCAGAACTGTCGGGGAGGAACACATTTGCTACAAATAATATGCTTGCCGTTCCGATCCTATTTCACTTCTTTGGAGTAATGAAATGGACTCAAGAAGAGCAGCGATAACTCGACTAAAGAGTGTCAGTTTGACAGTTTAAATAATCCGTTCGCGAAGCGGGAGGATTATTCTGTCAAACTGACACGATTTGTAATTATGCAGGAAGTTTGAGATGTATAACCGTATTTATTTTGAAGTACGTATTGCATTTGATACGATTATTTTTTGAGTAAATTAAGTAAATATATAAACAATTTATTAATTTAAATACAAATAGGTGCAATGAAAGTTACAATTATTATATGCAACGTTTTTTTTAACTGAGTTATTTTCGGCGCAGGAAACGGGCACTGCTCATTGAAGTGCTGGAAATACTGGAGGTGTTATTACTTGAACCTGCAGCGTTTTTAAGATTGGATCTCATCTTATTTATTATGTTTTGGTGATATTGTTCATCTATCTGTAGGATCTGTAGGTAGGGTTTGATAGAATTGCTATTACCATGTCCTGTTATTTTAATAAGTTCTTGTTCCGATACACCTGCTTTTGCCAATTGTGAAACAGCAGTGGCTCGGTGAGAATGATCTGAAAATTTTTTGTTTGTCATATTCAAATTTGCCAATTCTGCAGACTTTTTGGTCCATTTACTAATTTCATGCACTCCAATTGGCATATTTTTGTACCAGCCAAGGGTTTTTTCTTTTCTCCAGTTGGGATTTACTGTCAGAAATATCCTATCTGTTTTAATATTGATGTTTTCGCTTCTTTTCATCATTAACTTATCTAGAAATCTCACTGGACAACGACTCACTTCATTATGGTTAGGTACAAGCCATTTATTATTAGCACATGGTTTTGCTCCTCCCTGTGTGGTTTTGGTAAAAATAGGATTATATTGTATTCTACCAGTTGGAGTATCATCATTTCCAGTTTCCTTTTGAAAATAATGAGTCAAGCATGACGCTCCTTCATTTCCTCTCCACGCAAGTTCTACAGAAGCAATTAAGAAAAATTTTATTTGTAATCCTTCCGGTGTATTTTCATCCCACGCTTCTATCATTGCTATGTACTCGTTATCTTTAATGCTGATGCACTAACCTTTCTCTTGTCCGGTAACATTTGAAGTTCCCTTCTTTTTGAATTTCTTGCGTTTCGTGCGGCTAAAAATATGGGACTAGAGAATGGATCAATTACTCTATTAAACTCCTTCATATATTTTTCTTGTACTTGTTTTGCCGTAATGTTCCACATCGTTCTAACCACATTTTCTTTATAATTTTCTCCATTACATTTTCGCATATTGAAAGCCCAATCTTTCAAAATGGACGCTATCATTTCAGTGGAAATTGATTCATTCAGCACATAGTTTCTTTCACTGCAAAACGTAAGAAATTGTTTCCATACGTACTTTTTTGTTTTCACTGTATTATGAGGCTCAGTATTTTGTATACTTTCGTCTATTGCATTTGATGATAAATCTCCGAATCGACTCATTTTTGAACAATTTTTGATAAACGTCACAATTTGACAGTTCTGTTTGTTGTATATTGATGTCGATGTGGTTACTATGAAACTGAAATTATTTTAAAATTTTTTATTGGTGGAGCTACTCTATGTATAATCAGGTATTATCGAAATTATACGAGGTAACTTAACTAAATTGGACATTCTGATTGGTTGAAAATCATACGAAAAAAATAATCAACTATATTTCCATCTGAAGATCTGAATAAATATTTTGATTTGTATATTAAACAATTTCCGTAACAACTACTCTGCCTCAATGACCATGACCAAATTTTCCGCCATCGTCATTAAAAAATGTTGATTTAGTAAGAAGTCGTCAGTAAAATATATTTCATTTAACCAATAATTTGGAATAAATAATGAAGGACTGCGCATTAAAAGTTGTCATATGTCGACATGGAATAATTTGCTATTGAATAATCGATAATTTGTTTACTAGTAATCGGTGTTTATTCAATGAATGTCTAGGTCCGTTTCAAAATCAACTTTCCTCTTCAACAATTAGAGATTTTTGGTGTGATTCACAGGTTTCGTATGTTGTAGATGATGACAATGATAACAATAATAGAACGAGAAGTACGGAATTTATTGGAACTGCTCAATCTCCACTCCCAGGCAAATACCAGCCAGTAATTTAATGTGGGTTAGCAAGTATGAAATTGAAAGTTGATTGAAATGACACTTTGAATAATATTCATAATTTTTCAATAAATACACATACGTAATAAGATCGGTTTTCAGGACAACATTCAGGAAATTTTCATTTTCACCTGAGAATTAGAAACAGTTCTTGGAATCAACCTGCGGAAGAAAAATATACATATATGACAACTGAACTGAAGACTTGAAGTATGATGTTTACAGTTGAAAATTGAAGAAGAAATAAAGCTGACAGAAACTGACACTGACAGAAATAAAACATAATCTGGAACATTGGAGATAAAAAAATTACAAAATAAAAATGAACCAACCAAGAAAAGATAGATAAAAAACAGATACCAGACAGAGGAGCTGAAATGAAAGATGTACTTAAGGTAAATGATGGAAAATTGGAGGAAATAGTAGCACAGCGAAAGTTATACATATATGAAATACAGTAAGTATATTGAGATAGTGGAAAGACAAGTTAGCGAAAGAAATTAATAAAAAATATAAAGACACTAACTTGGAAGTAATCTTCGATATCAACACTGATAAAGAAAATGATGAAAAAGCCCGAAAAAAATATATACTGAATAAATTAGTGAAATTGGAAGAACAAAAATATGCTGGGAGGAGTCAAGATAAAAACTAAAACATGTAAGGGAAGTAATAGATTATTTTAGAATAAAATCACGGAAAAGGAATAATGAAAACGGAAAAAAGCAGGTGATGGATAACAATATATCAAGAGAAATATTCAGGACAGGACCAGAGTGAAAAATATGGCTACTGGATATATAGGCCTTATTTTTTAAGTCCTACCAATATTGGCATTTCAACAACGATGAAAAGACTGAGTTGGTTGAATTCGAAAGTTGCACACTTTAGGTGGCAAGAAAAAACATTCCTCAACTTCGAAAATGTCATGAATCGTGTTATTTTCTTTAGGGCATCTCATATACAGAAACCACCGAAAATTCACTATGAAAAATACAGGTCAGTGTTTTCGAAAATTTGTTGATGGTGGCCCTTTGAAAAAGGAAAACAGTTCCTCGAAAACATTTCTTCCGAAAATGGAGGCGCGAGCGCAAATACAGAAAAACAGCTGTTTCATATTTTTTTCAAATCGATTAAGATTTCCGAATTCCGGAAGAGCTCTCTACTTCTGAATATTTTGAAAACTGACGGCCTCGCTCTGCATTATATTGGAAAATATCCATCTAGTGGCTTCAGAAACTTGACACGGCAATAAAATTTGAATATATTTTGCATCAATGCAAGCAAGCATTTATTTTATTCCATATTGAAAACTGTTCAACTTAATGATGCCATTCCTAAAATTGTTGCTCAACTCGTGCTGTACCTATATCATCATTTCAATCCAAGATCTCAATAATATTTCTGCTTTTACTGCTGTAACCTCATTCCTTCTGAATAATGTTCTATATCTAAAGCTGTGCGAGTGATATATCACATCACCGTTATATTCGAATAACAAATTAGAAATACACTTTAAAAGGTGTGTTGCACATCTTGTGAGTGAAATTTCATGTCTAGGTCATTTACATTGTGCTCAATATGTACAAATCAGTGATGGTACTCCGAGAATATTATTAGATCTGATTTCGTTTTCAAATGGCCTTGGGTTACGTACAATTTTATGAATATGCTACCAGACTTTCTTGGACGGTAGCGGCTGTCCATCAGGAAATAATCTACATTTCAATCTCTCAAATATACAGTTTGTTCATAAGATATAGGATGGAACTTCTAAAGATAACTTGTAATAATGATAATGATACTGGGAGGCCAACAACCATCAGAGGCCTTGATGAGTTGCGACACCACTTTCCTGAGCAACCAGTGCACAGGCATAATGCGGCGCTACGAGTGTTGTACTACCATCTACGGCACTCGTACGATATAGACGAGACACTGGTGCCGGGATATGCTCCGGTGGATATTGAGTCCGTTGTGGAGAAGGAGAAGTGCTGAATCTTTTGGAACTACTCATTCCCCACTTTCAGGCAAATACAAACCAATAAGTCTGATGTAGTCAACCTCGACCATCAAAGTAGGACGATTTTCGTCATAGAGTTTTTGACTCCTGGCGAAACAAACATTGTCCGAAAAGAGACTAAATACCGAGATGTACTCTTTGAACTCCGCAGGCTTTACCCAAACCATTCTGTTAAAAATTATACCGGCTTGCCCTAAAATGGCAGAAATCTTAGTCGGACGAATGGATAAGGCCGTAATTCTAGGTTCACTTTGGTTAATGACATACCAGATGCATCGAGTCTCTCTCTCAGGGACTGCCTGGGAACTTCCTGACAAAAAAAATAACGATACCCCCTCCTTGGTGGAATGATGGGCTAACTGATCTCAAACTAAAAAAATCATACTGGCCGTAATATGGCAGAAATGTTATCCAGACGAATGCAGAAGGCCGTCATCTTTGTTTCACTCCGCCTTCTCAGGGCACATGATTTTTGGACCCCACAGCGTAGGGAGTGGTTATTGAGGCAAATGATCCAGCACGCTCTCGGAAAGTATCGGAGCATCGAAGACAGGGCCTGACGGATAATACTCCCTCATAAACAATCCTAGAGTGTACCAAATGGCACAGCCTGTGCGGGTGGAGGACGGATATTATTATTTGCCGTTGCGCACCGGACGACTTACTGATGTTCGGTGGCGTATTCATTTTTCAGCTGTAGTAGAACTCGGAAAACCTACAGCACTCCAAGCTAGCACCAGATGTTGAAATCGGCCTCTAGGAAACAACTCACTTCAACTTGCTTTACAACGAGGCATGTGGCCACCTGAAGAAACAGATTACCGTCAATAGTGTCATCTACAATTTTACGACAAGGACACAGCGTTCCCGGACCACTTCTGAAATGTTAGCTCTGCTCACCTGGATGGTATAAAGACTACATCTCCAGAAGACACTTCGATGAATATAATACAGGGAATATGAAACATATAATAATAATAATAATAATAATAAATATACTTTATTGTCCAAAGAGTTAATCTTGTTGACGAAGTGAGATAAATCTAAATCTAAATAAATGTGTAATAAAGAACATGAAAATCATGAAGTCAATTATAAACAGAGCACAAACACATTAAAAAATTATAAAAATCACATTTTTATATTAAAATCCATCTAAATTATATATATACAACATCAAATTTTGTAACTAGAATTTATTTTTGAAAGACGTCTTCATAAAACTCTTTGCAAACTATAATAGGGTCTCTAGAAGCCTTCCTGAAATGAGTGGCATCATTTATATTCCTCACATGGTTTGGTAGGTGATTATACATCCTAAGACCGTTGTAAACAATAGAATCTTTAATAATTTTGAAGTGGGTATAGGGAGTTTGAGATCAGCGGTCTGTCGGATGGCATAGTTAGATGATACCGAAGAATATTTTGATTTATGTTTATTTATTAAGCATGTACTGTTAGAATTTTATTTTCCAGAAATAAGGACCTGCAAGACTCTCGTCGTTTAACCTTGTAAATATATCTTATTGCTCTTTTTTGGATAACAAAAACTGAATGTAAATGTGTTTTTGCACAGATTCCCCAAAATGGGATTCCATATGTTAAGTGCGATTCTATCAATGAGAAATAGACAGTTTTTGCTACAGAGGAGATAAGTTCAGCTGAGGTTACTCTTACTGCGTAACACCCTGAAGAAAGCTTTTTATTGAGCGAAGTAATGTGGTCATCAAACCTGAGCTTGTTATCTATAGATATCCCTAGAAATTTAGTGTTGCTTTTGTTTTCTATCACGCAACTGTTTGGGGCTAATACTATGTCGTCGACATTACATCGGAAGGATATTATGTTAGTTTTTGAGATGTTGAACGATAACAAATTTGAGTCACACCAATCTTTGAGTTTTTTAACATCTGAACTGATGATTTTTTGAAGATCTTCCGTACTTTTTTCATGCCATAATATGGTTGTGTCGTCCGCAAATAAGGTAAATTTTCCTACTATATCTATAGTTGCCAAATCATTTATGTAAAGCAGAAAAAGTGTTGGTCCCAGTATTGATCCCTGCGGAACACCGCTGTTTATATTGGCCTTCTCAGAAGGTGTTGTGGTTTTCACAATCTGACTTCTACTTGTTAAGTATGATTTGAACCATTTGTGAGACGTGCCATTGACGCCATAGTGATTCGTTTTTGGAGCAGTATTTCGTGATTTACACAATCGAATGCTTTGGATAAATCACAAAACACCGCTGCTGTCACTTCTCGGCTATTAATGTTGTGATAAACTTGATTTGAAATAGAAAATATTGCATCATGGGTACTCCCATTTTTTTGACTGAAATCCAAACTGATCACAAATGATTATATTGTTTAATGACAAGAAGTCAGATAAACCATTTTTTACTATTTTTTCTATAATTTTGGCCAACGAAGGGATGAGGGCTATAGGGCGAAAGTTCGATGGATCTTCGAGATTACCCCCTTTGTGAAGTGGGATTATAACCGATGTTTTAAGAAAGGACGGAAATGAGCCAGTGTCGAAAGATTGATTTATTACTGCTACCAAGGTATTCATAGCACAATCAGGGAGATTTTCAAATATTCTCATACACATCGTACTTTAGCTCAGCAGATTTTAATCGTTGCCAGTCAATTGATGAAGCACTCTTGAAAGAAATCTTGGATGATGAATCTCCCTCATCTCAAAAAATCATTTTGGACAACCGAACAATCGAAAGTTTTGGTCCGACTTGGTACCCAGTTACCGTACTGCGTATCATTTCATTAACAGTTGCTCAAACTTTCGATTCAGTAGGTCTTGTAGGTCAATACACTGGTAAAGCCAAACTCATTATATAAAATGTATAGCAGTTATCTCGATTGGAACAAAACTCCGTAATATGAACAAGATACAGATTCCTAATCATGCTATCTGTTCATTGATATGTGCCAAATCAAGAACTGCACTATTCAAAATAATGTAATTACCATGGTTTGAACTTTGTACAGCATCTGTTCTGCAGATTTTTTGTGTTTCCCATACTAGTAAGGGCATGAATTTTTGGCATATTATTGCCGACTGACTGTTAGAAGCGATTCCATTGTCCTTTGACAAGACGATGATCAATAGCTCTTTCCTGGGTCTTGAAACGATGTTCTTTTGAAAAATTGCCCAGCTTCACCTTCAGTGGAAATGAATTTGACTCTATGAGATCATTTTTTCCATCCTCCTATCATCAGCCTGGAGATTTTTTCATGCAGGATTTTTTCTAGAGCTCATGACATCCGAAAAACTGTCATTATTGAATTATTATCGACATTTATCTTTGCTCTCGTAATAAATTATTCAGGGTTTTTCTTTTCGTGCAACTGAAGATAAAAAATTATACTTGATAAAAGAATGTATGTTTAAAACAAGAAATTCGTTAAATTGACCATCAAAAAGTGCACTGTAGTGGCACATTGTCTGTGATATAATCGCCATTATACGCCGACAAAATTCAAAGCAACTAGTTGAATGTGCAAATTATTCAAATTTCTGTTGCTGAAGATCGTTATCCATTCATTTTACGTTCAAAAATCATGCCACTAATAGATAGTACCTTCTAATGTCCAGTCTGATATCATGTTATTAGGAGATCGCAATAGTAAATGAATCAATTACGAAATTGAATGCCAAACGAAATCATTACATTATCACCGTGTGTCGCCATAAAAATTGCAACAATTGAGAATTCGTTTTATTTCAATTAGCAATTATTTGCTGGAAATCGTGTCTTTTCCTTTCGCTTTTCAATCTTGATTGAGAATTTGTTCAGTATTCTCTTTGAACAGTCGTGGAAATCGAATTATCCTCTGCCAGGAAAACTACATTCAGTTTTCCTTAGAGTTTTGTGGACCATTTAGTCTAGTTTTCAGATTCATTGCAGGTATATGTCCTGTCCTCGTTTAGAGATTTTTCTCTAGTTCTGTCTTCAATACAAAACTCCAGAGGCTAGTTATACAGTGACAGCATTGGAATCGTTTCTTTTTATTAATAGATTTGCACGATATTGGGCTTAGGCATTGATCTTTGCTTCAAATTAAACCAAAAATATCATGAACACTTGTCACTACATGTCATTCGTTTCCTGCCAATTGACAAAAAATACAGAAAGGGCATTTTTTGACCGAATTTTGAAAGTAATTTGAAATAGTGCCGAAAGTAATACTTTCCAACACAGGACTGCCGTTGACCAGTCAAGGGCGGGAAAAACAATTTACGCATTAGTTAGGAACATTTTTTTCTACGACCGTATAAAGATTCAAAAAGCACATTGAAAATATATATTTTATTTCAAGTACAGAATTTTCAATGAAGATCCACTAATCTAAATATATATATAAAATGCTTTGTCAGTACGTATATACACAATTTTGTCAGTCACCACCAACCCCAATCAACTTCCCGTTGGGGTGGTAAATACCCCTTGGTCTCCAGGTGATAATGAGGGAGTTTTGTCGCGGTGGGTGGTTGTGGGTGGCAAAAATGTTAAAACATATATTTCTGTCCTTTTCTAACGCACGAGAATTTCTGAAAAGATCTCAAAATTTCTTGATTGTTCTAGAAAGTTCTTGAAATATCTGGAACGATCTAGAAAATTCTAGAATGAGTGCAAACTATTATAATGGATATAGAATGTTTGAGAAAGTTCTACAAATGTCTGACTTCATACAGAAAGTTCAAAAATGTGCAAAACTGTTATTATCGAGTTAGAATGTTCTAGAACATTCTAGAAATTTCCCGAATGATCTGGAAAGTTCCAAAATGAGTGCAAATGTTCGAGAAAGTTCTACAAATTTCCAGAATAATCTAGAAAATTATAAAATGAGTGCAATCTAAATCTGAATATACAGGGTGTCCCATATAAAACTCCGCGGGCAAATATCTGGGAAATGAAAGATGATATCCATATTTTGTGAAAGCAGATGATATTGATGTCAAAGGATCCTCTTATTTAAATAGATATCCATCACTGAGCGTCATCCGTAAGGGCGTTGCGATACCGACGCCAATTTTTTCAAATGGCATCCTAAACTTTTTAATGCTTTTTTGAATTCTGTATAAAATTCTGAATTCAAGCATATAGCAACCTCATGGTTTTCCTTGAATACTGATTAAATTCAGCAACTTTATTGCATATTATAAAGAGGGCGATGAAAGCGTCAAAATAAATTGCAGTGCATGGTCAAATGGTATTGGAACCAAATAGTTCTACCAGACAAGTAGCAATGGAATGTGATATTTCGAAATCGTCAATACAACGTATTTTTTCAGAAAACAAATTCCATCCCTACAAAATACATCTGGTTCAAAGACTACAGCCCGGTAATAATCTTTATGTTTTATTGTTTATAGCTATACCATAACAACGGTATAGTGAACAAACATAATTGTCACTATTGGTCTGAAGTGAACCCTCATTGGAATCAAGAAACGAGATATCAGACTGTGTGAGGGGTTAATGTTTGGTGTGATAGGACCTCATTTTTTTGAAGGAATTCTTAGTGGAGAATTTAACGATACAAACTCGACTGAATATGTGGTGGCAACAAGATGGGACACCTCCGCATAATAATAGAATAATTACCAAATATTTGGATGATACTTTTAATGAGAAATGGGTTGAAAATAAAGGTCCAACACCATGGTCAGCTCGAAGTCCAGATATGACTCCACTGGATTTTTTTTGTGGGGATATATAAATGACTCAGTTTATATGCAACGTCCACAAAATGTAGATGATTTAAAAAATATCGTCACAAATGTTTGTGCTTCCATATCGCGAGAGACGCTTTTAGCTTTGACGAATCGAGAAATAATAGGAAGATACAATATGTATATTCTACGTGAAGGGAGGCAGTTCGAACACTTATTAAAATAATTCATGCTATCACATTTATTTTTTAGTTATTATCATCATGTTTGTCGATTTTTGGTCAAATTGAAATATATTTTGGTAATTTCAAACATTTATTACAGTTTGTATTTTCTGCAATTTCACAGACACACAACTAGATGGAACTGTACAGGCAACGCAATCATCACTGATAGATCAATTTTATTAAACTCGTGTAAATGTTTTTATAATATGCAATAAAGTTGCTGTATTTCATCAGTATTCAAGGGAAACCATGAGTTTGCTATATGCCTGAATTCAGAATTTTATGCAAAATTCAAAAAAGCATTAAAAAGTCTGGGATGCCATTTGAAAAAATTGACGTCGGTGTCGCCTTACGGATGACGCCCAGTGATATCTACCTACATGAGAGGATTCTTTGACATTAATATCATCTGCTTTCACAAAATATGGATATCATCTTTCATTTCCCAGATATTTGCCTGCGGAGTTTTATATGGGACACCCTGTATATATAAAATGCTTGTTAGAACGTAAATAAACAGTTTTCTCAATCAATCACCACCAACCCCAATCAACTTCCCGTTGGGGTGGTAAATACCCCTTGGTCTCCAGGGAAAATGTTGAAACATATTATTTTCTGTCCTTTTTTAACGCACGAGGACTTCTGAAAAGATCTCAAAATTTCTCGATTGTTCTAGAAATATCTGGAACGATCTAAAAGTATACCAATTTTTAGTTCATTCCAAGGAACAAAATATGAAGAAAACAAGAAAAATTGTTTGGGTTAGATTGAATAATAAAAACTACATTAGTTTGGTTTAGGAATGTAGGCTTTCGGTTTCAGTTGATACCTCTAGAAGAGTACTTCGACCACGCCACTGAAGATGACTGCCGCAGTTGCAGTTTGGAGATTTAAACCAAAGAAGACCACGGCAAAATCCGGAAACCAACCAATACAGGTAAAATCTATGAAATGTACATATAATAACATTAAATTGACATATTTTACTTTCCCGCACTAATGCGGAAAAGCGATTTTTCCAGTACTAGTACAGGAAAGTTACACTTTAAAAACTGAAATGCGTGAAAAAGTGAAAAGTTGTATCTTTTGCAATTTTATAACTATATATATTTATACAAAATTTCACCAATCTAAAACAAATATGATTTTTTTTGCTATTTGTGATTATTAATAAGTTTATTTGGAAACAATACTTGACATCGGTTCAGATTTACTTCTTCGTGAACAACATTATTCAGTTTTTCAGCCGAAATTTTTCATTCATGCATTACAGTCATGATATTGAAAATAAAAAAAAATCAATGGTGTCTTTGTAACATGCATTCTTTTGATACCAAAGTTATGGAAATTAATCAGGCTAATTTTTTTATTCGAGAATACAATAAGAAATAACAAGTGAAAACTAATAATTTTGTATATGTCATTTGTCAAGAAGGTATCTATGCTCAAGCGCGTACATGTTAAATGAAATATGCCAACTTTGAATGTCAAATTTTTATGATTATGTTGAGTTAAACTAAGGAAATTGCATTATTGCTCCTACTGAAATGTATAGTCTCAATTTGATTTTATGATAACACAGTGACTGTGATTATGACTATCATAATGATAAAATTGAGTAAATTGGCCCTTAGTAGTTCAAATAACCTTTTAATTTTGAAATAACTGTGGTAGACGGAACCAAAATACTTCAATTACATCAATGTTCCTCATTATTTTCTTTTAAATGAAAGAAAAATTGAATATTCAGCGAAGGATTGAAGTTGAATGTTAGATCCTTGGAGACCAATCAGAAGCTGTTTGATTTTTTAGCCCACATGTTGGTTTCTTCCTGGAAAGCCGTGGCTATTGTTTCGTCTACCTTTGAAAGAGTAGGATCTGGAAGTTGAATTCATTCCTTTACTCATGTTATCAAAAGATCAGCATGAAACGTCCTTATCTGCATATCTTATTTTGGCCTTGTAAGCATCATTCAACGCTTTGATTGTTTTGTCCGATGCTTACACATCAAGTATACTGATGCCAACATGTTGTCAATTGTTTGTTTTTGTCAAAATTCCTAGTGTATAAGTTTTCACCAAAATATGTTTATTCATCAGTAATCAGTATACCTACATGCCATTCTCAGTGCAATGAAATCCAAAATATTTTCAACGCCCTTATTATCAGCTTGGCAACATCCTCAGATATTTCATCTCAAAATATTGTTTTGGTCCCCAAAGTTTATTGATCCCATCAGGAATCACCATGTTCATCATTGATGAGGTAGGTCATCAATGAATCTTCGAAAAATCGAAAAAAATCATCCCACACTATTCCCACAGCTGCAGAAGCAATTGGACATTGTTAATTGTTGGTACTATACATGCTTATAAGATTGGAAAATGTGAAAGTTGTTAATAAATAGAAATACAATTGATTAACACAAGTTGCGACTCGTATTTTATAAGGGAAAACAGGATTTTGCGGCAGTAATTGCTGACAAAATTTGAAACTGTAAAATAAATATTAGGAATGAGTCATCCACACAGGTATCGAATACATGTATATAGATGGGTAATTATATTACGTTTTCATGAATATTCAGTCAGTATCTGACATCCTATTACAAAAATAGTATTAATCTGGAGTGATCAAAGTCTGATTTATTATTTAGTAATATTGAATGAGATTTTCACACTTGACCTTTTCTTTATCAATCTCGATCCTCTTAGAATAGAAGTTTGTTCTTTTCGTGCATGCTCACCCTGCCTTTATCACGCACGCCGACAGGCCTTTAAAGTGAAATCTCAGTCAAACCCAATTAATTCCTCTAGTAAAAAGTGCGCCGGGGTTTTTTCTAATCCAGTAAGTTTATACATCACAGCATGCGTCAAATTCGGTAGTTCTGATTTTTTGCAGACTTGTTTATGATATTGGCCCAATGAATAATCCAAGTTTGTGACCTCGAACGCCGAACGCAGCTTTGTCAAAAATCGAATTGCGAAAAAATCGCTTTTTTATCAAATTTTGGTGATTACAACCCTAAAGGACTAGTTTAAAAAAAAATGGGACTTTTTTAAAGTAGGTAAACTAAATTTGCTACAATATAATAAAACACGTCTTCGTAGACCCAAAGGTTTCCTTTCAAAGTTTATAATTTTTTTCGAATTTCTCAATTTTTTGCAATTCTGTCGTTCTGAATGAATTTTGATCCTGATTATACTATCGAAGTCCTGTACTTTCATGATGGGATGTTAAAAAAGAAAATGAGAAGTATAAAAGTATAGGACTTCGATAGTATAATCAGGGTCAAAATTCATTCAGAACGACAGAATTGCAAAAAATTACGAAATTGGAAAAAAATTGTAAACTTTGAAAAGCTTAATCTCGGAAACTACTTCTGGTCTACGGAGACTGTTCTAGTATCAAAAAACAAAATACCACAAAAAATTCCCGCGGCAATTTTCATGGTGGAAAATTCCCACTATAATAATGCTGTGATTGGCCTGAACGTACATGAATGCTTTGAATTGATGGTTTCGATTGGTTGCAAGAATCGTCAAAAAATAATCATCTATACACGCTGTACCACAATCAAAAGAACACAGGAAACATTTTTAGTGTGGAATTTCTCGAGGAAAACTCACTGCTATATTACTGAATCACGATAATCCTATGAATAAATGGCACAGCTTGCATTCTTAATTTTATTTCCGTACTCTCACCAGAAGATCCTTCGGTGTAGTTACCGATACTTTCATTTAGCGGGTCATTTGTCTGCGTGTGATTTACGTCGATTCATGACCTCTAGCTTTTTATAGCTGGTTTTCATAAAGTAAAGAGCCCCTTCACTTTCATCAGGACCTATTTCATCTACGTGGTAATAAAAACTCAGCGTACGCCCATAACGACGGGAATAGAGATTTCTAATGGATTTGGACACCCAAATAAAAAGAGACGAAAGTTCTTAATTTTTCCATCCTTGTTGCCAGGGGCGCGCTCTGTGATTGGTTACCATAATGGCGGGGAGTTTGAATGACATGACAGCTACAGTTGAAAATTACATTTATACTCCCTGACCTCATATTAACCAATCACAGAGTACATTCCCTGGCAACAAGGACGGAAAAATTAAGAACTTTCGTCTCTTTTTATTAGGGTGTCCAGATCCATTAGAAATATCTATTGAAATGTACGGGATTCCAATACGGAGTCCTAATTACTGTGACAATCTACGAGATCGAACCAACGACGGGTGATTTTATCTTACATGGTGCCTCATGTTTGAAACCATGTAGTATTTTTGGTATACTTTCGCGGTGCAATTTTTAAAAACTACCTAGATTTTCCGAATACAACAAACAGTTTGGTAACAGGGTTTTCTGAGTTTCCTTCTCAACCATCCGGAGCATATACAGGATTTCCCACGGTTTCTTAAGACGCATTATCTCAGTTCCCGTCTCAACTCCGTTTCCCCTCTACTAATTTTTGAACTACCTTGTAGATAAGCCAAAAATAGCAGAATTATTTTCGTAACAACAATAAATGAGAGAACCGTTAATATGTAAAACCGATAAAATGGAAAATTAATCATTTATCAGAATACCTTTTTATAAGACTCAAATATAGCAGAATGAAATGTATAGAACTGATTTATAATCCGAAAAGAGATGCATCTAATGCATATGTATGAGGACCGATAAAGAATCATACGCGAAAACGGTGGGAACTATTTTTCATAGATCTGAATTCTTTAAGAAACGAAAGTGACTGAAATGATAAAACTGAGTAATCGCAAATCTCCATAACTAAGCTATTCGTAACATGAATCCGTCAAATTGAAAAACTAACGAAACAGAATTTCATCGAAACATCATTTAATACGATCTGAAAACGTAAAACCAACAAATTATTTGAAAAAAATATGTAATAACGTAAAATCCGTGTGTAAGATATAAAATGATCAGACTGGAAATGTGTAGGATATAAAATGATCAGAATCGAAATCTAGTAGAAATTGTGGAAGTTGTGAGCGAATAATGTCCCAGCCTGGTAGAGAACGATCATGTCTTTATAGGACTTGCCCTTTTTTTTATCTTAGATGGCGCCGACTTGGGGTTGAACAAATCAAATCGCCTGGTTCCATTTGTATAAAGTCTTAAGGCGGATTCATGCAACGTTCATCATAACTACATTTTCATTACATTATAATCAACATTGCATTACATTTTCACTAACGATTGAACTATGAACTTGCGCATGCGTTGTATGTATGATTTTGTCCTGTCATCACTGTTGCACCTGATCTATTAGTATACCTTGATCCATTTCAAAACAATAAATAATAAATAAAATAACAATTGTCGAAATCCGATCTTAACAGCTATCCAAACAAACAAAGAACAAGCCTCATGAACCATGACCACAGTTCACATTATAAAAAAGAACGGCGGTGAACCACAATACATGTATACGCGCATGCGTACTTGGTGTTTTAACTAAGAACATAATTTCATAGTTGAATTAATGAAGCAGTAATAATGTAATGCGATAATGTGTTTGCATGAACGCCTCCTATGAAGTACTAAAATTCAACTTTTTCTAATTTTAATGTAGTGAAAATGTAATCATAATGAACGTTGCATGAATCCGCCTTTATTTCTCTTCAAATAATGCTGGGACGGATTTATATTGCTGCGCCATCTCTGAGATAGTAGAGTAACTCGCTATCCACTTTCTGATAGTTTTCGGTTTTACCATTCATTCTACTGACGACTTTCAGTATGCCAATTTTAGGTCTTGTGATATACTGATTCGACGAATTTAATACTTTTGACTCTCGAATATTACGCTTTGCAGGCTACAATACTTTTTTACGATATTTTATAATTTTTACAAAATATTGCTTTTTTAATTTTATGGTTCGATCGAATATCTGTCTTCATATTTTCATTTATTCTCATTTTATGGTATTGCTGATATACCTTCTTGTAATTTTCAGTTAATCGGATTTTAGTTCTTCAAAAGTATAATGTGATCATTTCTGTTTCTGGAATAATTCATTTTTGATGGAAATTGGACATTGTATTGTTTTGGTTTTACAGAGTTATTTTTCGATTATTTTTCATTTTCTATCTAGTTTGGTTCTCCATAATATTGTTACTGAACTTTGTTGGTTCGATAGTTTAAATCATAGACTATCTCAGTTCTATATTTCACCGTTTTGATAGATTATACGTAATCACCTGGTATATCTCAACGAAACTTGGAGCGTTTGAATAAATGAAAAATACACAGCTAAAACTTTTGAAATTTTAAATAGAACACCCTGTATATTATTCCATTTTCGAAATCTGCTCATAATCCTCAACAGTTTTCTCTTACACTTTACTCCTAAATTCAATTCTTTTCGAAATATTAACGTTCGTAAGGTGACATTCCGGTTAAAGATGAAGTATGGGTTTTGGTCACTTCTAGTAAAACATTTTGCTAAATAAACGTTGTTATTAATTTGTTGTCAAATATCTAGATGAATTCGACTGATAAGAGGCATAAAGAAGTTTATTAAGGATAGACAGTACCGTTTACAGGAAAATTTTGAAGCCTACGATTGTGCTCTGTGAATTCACATCCAAAAAAAATTTGTTGGCTAAAATATTATAATTTATTTTTAAATAACACTTTTTTCAACCCCAACAATAATTTCATCAAGTGTTCAAAGTGGCCCCTTCCTTAATCTTGACAATGAAGTGCCCTATTATGAATAGCTTCTCTCACGTTGATGAAAGTCTATTCATCTATTTCTTGAATCTTTTATTCTGCATTCGAATTCTTCTATTGCTTGGCATTCAATGGCGTAGGTTTTTGGCAGATACCCCTAAGAAAAAAATCTAGAGGTGTAAGATCCAGAGATCTTGGTGATCATTCTGTACTTCCCCTGCGACCTATCCGTCGCCCAGGAAAGTTTGTATCGAGAACTCTCTATCCATGCGATCGAAATGGAGAGGTGCCCCATCCTAGTGAAATATGATTTCACGATCTTCAAACTCTTCAATACAATTTCTTTTATTCGTAGTTTGTTGTCAAATACAATCCAGACTGCTTTATGGTATTTTAATTTGGAGTAACTCATCTTCCATGAAAGATATTTTCATCATACCGAAAAGAAAATTGAGAAACATTGCTGAATCTATCCACCAATGGATACTTTCAACGTTTTTTATAAAGTTTGTGGAAATTGAAGTGATATGAGGTTTAGCAACAACAGATAATGCTCATAACGGCAGTCAGCTAGATTGGTATGTTCTTCTAGCTGAATCATACTTAAACAGTTTCAGAGTTAGGATCAGATTTGCAGGTGCTTCAACTATATTTGTTATTTTATAGCTGTTGTAAATTTTGGTACATATTCGGCAATGCACTTGACTATCACCTGTTAGATGTTCGGTTCTCAGGTTCTGCACGGACTGGATTTCCGAAAGGTTGGGAATTGCGAGCTCTAATTAAAAAAAATCACTGAATTTTCCGCTATACATACTGCATTTACTACAACGTAAAACTGTATGGATTTTCCCTCCAAAAGACTTATGTACTGAAGAAGTGATAGGTTCTGTGCCATCAGAGAGTCCAAGAACATCTAATGAATTATTCTCTGCTCACGAAGTGTATTCAGCATGTATACCAAAAATTCGTAACTATGTTGTCTTGACGAAACACTTGTTGGCCCCAAATATTCTATTCATATTTATTAGTTGGTATTTCCGTAATAATTTTATTCCAAAAGTCAAAAGCCATTTTCATTTTCTTACACTGTGAAAAACAATAAATACAATTCATTATTGTACCAATTCGAAAGTTCCGCGGACTGAGTATAATTAAAATGACAACAATCTCTATTGTGCGACAAATTTGTGAGTTACGAAAAAATAACAAGAAACATTAACACATTTGAGACGGATGAAAAGAACACATCTGCACATTCATTTTCGTAATAAAAAAGTAAACAATGGCCAGCGTTACAGACCACGTGGGAAATAGTGAATTATATAAAGCTGCGAAGATGAATGATTGAGTCACGAGATTCAGGAGATCCATCCATCTCTGAATAATGGAGCATGCTTTTGTTGCGAAACTAATGACTATGTATATAGTTCGTGAAATTGTGCATTATGCATATTTATTCATATTTCCGCTTTCGTTGAGTTTTTAATCAATGGAATTACTGATTATTTTGTGCTACAAATATATATTATGTAAAAGTCGCAAGAACAGCTATTTCGAAATTTTAATGGCATATTTTTCTATCGGGTAGAGGAATATGGATTTTGTGGTTGATGAAATGGAACGGAATGTATGCAAATTTCAATTGACTGTTGAGATGTTTTCATCATATCGCTTTTTTTATGTTCTGGTTCTCACGAAAAGGAAGATCCTCTAATGCTTAAGAAACATCGTGAGAGCCGAGGGAAAGTAGGAAGGAATTGGTGTTCTTGAATTTACACATCAGGTTGAATACCTCAGGGAACAGTTGCCGAGCCCCGGAGGAGAGATATCGGAATGCCTTTCGAAGTGACGAAAATTGGATGTGAATCCTATTCTGGATGAATTAATTAATTTTGATGGGATCGCTAACGGGATCCATAATGTCCAGTATAGTTCATTTTTGGTTTTCAAGACGTCCTTAAGACGTCCGAATGCGTACGTTTCTCGTAGGTTCATTAGAGATACGACTGTCTTTATTTTTACAGAAGTTGAAAAGTATACCGATGTGTTTGACTGAATATCTCAACAACAATATGTATAAATGAAAAACGAGTTGAAGCGGTACTCATTATTTTTGAAAACTGAGAATCTTTAAAATAGGTTCTTCATTTTGCTTCATCGAAAATTCTCATTACAATGTTGCCCAACTATCATTTCACATCACAGTACATTACGACAAGTGATCTTTCGGAAAGTGTGTGAAGTTCAAGTGCAAAATAGAGGAGATGGTGAATGTGTTTTTGTAGGTATCAAGCGAGTACTTTGTGATATTAGGTTAGCAGAGATCGAAGTGGGGAATAGATTATATCCCTACCTACTAGAAGAGAAGCAAGCATAACCTCTCTCAAAAAAAGGACACTCATAATCAACTTGATGAATTTATTCAACTATGTTTCCACATATTGATAATTGTGAGATTTTTTCAGTTATTCTTCAGATGAATATAGAACAATTTGATCCATATTTCCATTTTATTTGCCCTATCCCAGTTCTTTTATCTAAAGACGGTTACTTGATGAACAGATATAGATCTAGAATGTTCCAAACATTACTAGATGAAATTATTTGTGTGACTATTCTTGAAACAATACTGTAAAAATTCACAAAATGAACATGGTCTATAATTTTATTACGAATTCAAAATAGTTATGTATGAAAAATCTGTTTTTGATCCTACGTACGGTAAAGGTTTTTGATGGTTTTGTTCAGGCCCAAAATGTACCGAAATCGAACTTCCTATGGATGTCTTCTTCTGTAACATCGTATGTCCATAAGATGTCCATAGAAAGTCCGCAATATGAAATATGGGCGTCTCTGGGATGTCTTCAGTGTTCCATACATGGAACGTACAGTATAATTATGTTATATAAATCCAAACTCAAAACGAAATATTCAGGGCATAATGATATAAAGTTACAAGAGGATTTGAAATACCTTGTAGCTTTTATGTCAGTATTTTCTGTAACTATAATCGCTGATGAAAGTAATAAAGACGCCTGTCTCCGGAGGGCGCGCTGGTGTGTCATTACCTCAGTAAACACTCCCCACGTCTGTGGGATGAGTGATTACTGGGTCCGAGAATCATGTACCCTGAGTAGGCGGAGTGGAGCAAGAATTACGGCCATCTGCATTCATCCAGCTAAGATTTCTGCCATATAACGGCAAGCCGATATGATTTTAAAGTTTGAGAGCAGTGTGTCCATCATTTCGCCAAGGACCTCTATCATCAGAACCACCATTTAAACAGAATGGTTTGAGTAATGCCTGCGGAGTTCAAAGAGTAGGTCTCGATATTTTGACCGTTTTTCTCCTCTTTTCGGACGATGTTCGTTTCGCCAGGAGCCGAAAACTCTATGACGAAAATCGTCCTACTTTGATGGTCGAAGAGGACTACATCAGTCTCATTGGCTTGTTTTTGCCTGAGGGTGGGGAATGAGTAGTTCCTACTGGAACTACTCAACAGAATGGTACTGAATGAAGCCTGTAAAGTCATCAGGAGTTCAGATCTCCTTCTCTGCTTGGTATGCGATCTACTGATTCGGCACTTCTCATTCTCTACAAGGTACTCACCGGAGCATGAGTAGCACCGATGTCTCGTCTATACCGTACGAGTGTCGAAGATGGTAGTACAACACTCGTAGCGCCGCGTTATGCCTGTGGGTATTGGCTGAGGCTGCATAAGCTGGATAGGCTGACAGCAAATGCATTATGGTCTCAGATGTCTCACGACATCTAATGCCAGATACCTCTATACCCATCTAATGCCAGATACCTCTATACCCATCACGCGACAATGTAGACGAGGGTGTTGAAAACACCATCCTGGCAGGCCATTATGAATTCGTCGGATTCCGACTTCAGCCCAGTTGACCTGAGAAATGCAAAAGTCAGGTTTCTGGAGAAGTCAAGGAGTTCAATGTTCTTGAAGAAGACCCCATGCATTGGCTTATCCTTATGAAGCTGGAGAAGACTCTCACCTTCCGCAGCTTTGACGTGGGCTTTTTGCTGAACTGGTTCCAACTCGGTGACAGAGTTTGGGTTCGTCCGTCAGTGTCGACTACATGACCGAGTTCATCGGCTGACGGGTTACTGCCTTGAAAAAAAATGCTCCAATCCCTACTTTTTCATGATCGCTAGCTAAGTAGAGAAGGGGATCTGAACTCCTGATGACTTTACAGGCTTCATCCAGTACCATTCTGTTGTGTAGACATTCCAAACTCCACGGCCATGATTGATATTATTGTCATTATTATGAAATGCTCTCAGAGTCCTCGGTCCTCAATGTTTGTCAAATTTTGAAGTATTCAGACGTAGGTGAAAACAGAAGTTGAAAATTCCATTACATTTAGCAAAGCTACATAGGTACATATAAGTCAAGTGAATATAGAAAGCATGTAATATAATAACAAAAATTCTGACAACATTGGGTGTAGATGCATATAAATGAATAATATATATTGGGAGAAAAGTTGTTATTAATGAGGAAAAAATTGTAAGGATTACGAGAGGAATGAGAAGTTATTTCTGTATTATAGAATAAAATTTCGAAATATTAATTTTACCAACCTTACCCAATGAGAGAATTATATCTTTAGAAAATGACATAAAATTAATGACAATTCATGGTAGATATTTGAGTGACGAGGATAGAATTCAGGCAAGCATGCTTCACGAAATGATAGGCTGAAGAGAAGTTCAACGTGTCATTCTATTAGTTTTATTACTTGCATGAAATGCTAAAATAACAAGAGTTTATTCAAAATAGCATTCCCGTCGATATATCCCTCAACAAGAAGCAAAGGTGGAAAAAATAACAAATATCAGTAATATTCTTCTGTCGAGCTTTCTTCTCATTCCCACTGAATAGCCAAAAAGTGATATCAGTACAAAATGTACTCGTTAAAGGTGGATCCAGAATCTTCAGCGTACAACCAGACATCCGATATTTATGTTTACTGTTGAGAGAAATCCCATAGCTCTTCTTGAACGACATTTCGAAAAGAAATATGTCACATTGGAAACGTTAGCAATAAATAAATTCAAAAAATAAGCCCTCCTGATAGGTCATTTACTTTGGCGGTAACGCGCTTTCATAAAACCCACCTCATAATCATAAAAGTTAAAGGAGCTGGAAACCTGAATTCGCCCATTCATTATCAGCCTTCTTTCGGGCCTTTTGAGACATTGACCGAGAAAAAGAAACATTCACAAGCAGATGCATGCGACTAGGGAAAGTTGTTACGAAACAAGAAATTGCATTCATCCGTTTCGTCTTTACATGCACCAAAATGGACGGTGTAATTCACAGGATCTGTTGTAACACTAATAAAACATCAGGAAATCTATTCAAAACACGTGTTCTGAATAGGTGAGTTATTGCATTAACTTTGTTGAGGGAGATTCTACGACAATATCGCATAAAGCAGTTGAAATTCTCCTTTCTAGAAAGAGTTCTCCGAACTGATGATAATTAGCTCACAGGAGAGGTGATAACACCCTTCCTTGAGGACAGATCCTGCCAGCTCTAGCTGTGACTATAGTTTGACCTCTTTTAGGAATCCTACTTGATTTACAGTACTTTTCTTCGCCAGAAATTTTTGGGTTCCAGAATATGTGGTGGTTTCCATTACCTCGTCACAAAACTTCTTCCACGATTGCATGTTTGCTTTTCTAATCTCTTTGTTGTACCGTTGCGTAAGGGTAGGCTTATATTCAGCCCAGTTTTGGTTAGTTTTGTCTTGCTAACTGGGAACTGACCTCTCAAGGCTTTTGCCATTCTCTATATCGATTATTTTCCTTTCCTTCGAGAGCATTGCATTCGAGTGACACGAGGTATCTTTCCCAGTTTTTTTTCCGGGGGTTTCGGTGCGTCAAATTCGAGGAGCAGTAACTAGATAGAATCAGATCTGTCTAAGGTTGAACATGAAAGCTCCATAGAGTATGGTGTGCGTTTGCATTGCATACAAGGATCAGTTGAAGTCTTTCCATCGCCGCATACGCGACAACTTCGCCTACTTGCGGTGGTGGGCAAGCCTCCTTGCATGGAAAATATGCGGAGCTTACTAACCAGCTCTTTGCTCCTTCCTCAGATGGATGCATAGCACCGGGATTAGTGCGCAATTCACCAAGTTGCTGTGTACGATACCAGTGCAAGTTTTTTTCATCCCTTTTTTCTATAGTACCTTACCCTGCTTGATTTTCAGGCATGCAACCCTGCCAGGGATTTTTCAGGAGTGCCAAATCTGGCCGCCATATGTTGTTGGAGGTTCACCTGCAGAACCCTAACATCTGTACTCAGTTTTGTGAACTGAGCAGTTTCTTCAATTTCCAGGGGCGTACAGCTCTCATCCAGAGGGTTCACTCCTTGGGGATGTTCTTCTTCTTCCTGGACATCGTCGATATCTGCATACTCTTTCGTGCTAGAACCTGGTTCGGGCTGTCTTCCCTTGACTTCATATTTTGCTAGGCTTGTTAGGCTGTCACCATTCATTGCGGGAATGGAAAGATCGTTGAGTATTTTGAAAGTGAAAGTAGAATGCATCTCGAAATACATCTCATTTTTGTTCTAAATATGAAATGATTCCATGCAGACCGTTTAAAAATCGCTTTGCGATTATCTTTCAGAAAGTGGCAAAGAGGTCTACACATTATTAAGGGTAATGGTGGCATGAAACGTTGTGAATAGGACCTCAAATCCTATTTTTGAGACCACTTCAAAAAATTTAAATATCGGCCGAACCCCTCTGACGACCCGACAATGAGTTTCAATCATGAAGAATCGTAAGTTGAACAGAAATGAATGTTTTCAGACCCACCACCAATCGGCCAACTCGAATCCTATATTTGAGACCACTTCAAGACATTCAAAAATTAGCCGAACCCCTCTGACAACCCGACAATGACTTTCAATCATGAGCAGTTATAAATTGGACTGGAATCAATGTTTTCTGACCCACCACCAATCGTGCCAACTCGAATCCTATTTTTGAGACCACTTCAAGACATTCAAAAATCAGCAGAACCCCTCTGACAACCCGACAATGACTTTCAATTATGAACAGTTGTAAATTGGTTTGGAATGAATGTTTTCTGACCCACCACCAATCGCGCCAACTCAAATCCTATTATTGAGACCACTTCAAACAATTCAAATATCGGACGAACCCCTCTGACAACCCGACAATGACTTTCAATCATGAAAAATTGTAAATTGGACTGGAATGAATGTTTTCTGACCCACCACCAATCGCGTCAAATCCACTCCTATTTTTGAGACCACTTCAAAAAATAAAAAAATAGGCCGAACCCCTCTGACGACGCGACAATGACTTTCATTCATGAACAGTTGTAAATTGGTTTGAAATGAATGTTTTCTGACCCACCACCAATCGCGCCAACTCAAATCCTATTATTGAGACCACTTCAAACAATTCAAATATCGGACGAACCTCTGACAACCCGACAATGACTTTCAATCATGAACAGTTGTAAATTGGACTGGAATGAATGTTTCCCGACCCACCACCAATCGCATCAACTCGAATCCTATTTTAGAGACCACTTCAAGACATTCAAAAATCGGCCGAACCCCTATGACGACCCGACAAATGACTTTCAATCATGAAAAGTTGTAAATTGGACTGAAATGAATGTTTCCCGACCCACCACCAATCGCGCCAACTCGAATCCTATTTTTGAGACCACTTCAAAACATTCAAAAATCAGCCGAACCCCTATGACGACCCGACAATGACTTTCAATCATGAACAGCTGTAAATTGGACTGGAATTAATGTTTTCTGACCCACCACCAATCGTGCCAACTCGAATCCTATTTTTGAGACCACTTCAAGACATTCAAAAATCAGCCGAACCCCTCTGACAACCCGACAATGACTTTCAATCATGAACAGTTGTAAATTGGTTTGGAATGAATGTTTTCTGACCCACCACCAATCGCGCCAATTCGAATCCTATTTTTGAGACCACTTCAAAAAATAAAAAAATCGGCTGAACCCCTCTGACGACCAGACAATGACTTTCAATCATGAACAGTTGTAAATTGGACTGGAATGAATGTTTCCCGACCCACCACCAATCGCATCAACTCAAATCCTATTATTGAGACCACTTCAAACAATTCAAATATCGGACGAACCCCTCTGACAACCCGACAATTACTTTCAATCATGAAAAGTTGTAAATTGGACTGGAATTAATGTTTTCTGACCCACCACCAATCGTGCCAACTCGAATCCTATTTTTGAGACCACTTCAAGACATTCAAAAATCAGCCGAACCACTCTGACAACCCGACAATGACTTTCAATCATGAACAGTTGTAAATTGGACTGGAATGAATGTTTCCCGACCCACCACCAATCGCGTCAACAACTCGAATCCTATTTTTGAAACCACTTCAAAAATAAAAAAATCGGTTTAACCCCTCTGACTACCCGACAATGACTTACAATCATGAACAGTTGTAAATTGGTTTGGAATGAATGTTTTCTGACCCACCACCAATCGCGCCAACTCAAATCCTATTATTGAGACCACTTCAAACAATTCAAATATCGGACGAACCCCTCTGACAACCCGACAATGACTTTCAATCATGAAAAATTGTGAATTGGACTGGAATGAATGTTTTCTGACCCACCACCAATCGCGTCAAATCCACTCCTATTTTTGAGACCACTTCAAAAAATTAAAAAATTGGCCGAACCCCTCTGACGACGCGACAATGACTTTCATTCATGAACAGTTGTAAATTGGTTTGGAATGAATGTTTTCTGACCCACCACCAATCGCGCCAACTCAAATCCTATTATTGAGACCACTTCAAAGAATTCAAATATCGGACGAACCCCTCTGACAACCCGACAATGACTTTCAATCATGAAAAGTTGTAAATTGGACTGAAATGTACGAAGGCGTAGAAGGGCCAACAACAAAATATTTTTCAAAATAGTTGGAATTACCACTTTAAAGTGACAATTGCCACTTTGAAGTGACAATTGCTACTTGGATCTGACAATTGTCACTTTGAACTGGCAATTGTCACTTTGAAGTGGCAATTGTCACTTTGAAGTGGCAATTGTCACTTTGAAGTGGCAATTGTCACTTTGAAGTGGCAATAGTCACTTTTATCTGACAATTGTCACTTCGATCTGGCAACTGTCTCTTTTAACTGGCACTTTTTTAACAACTCCATGCAAAAAATATTATTTTTCAGTCAAATTCAAAGTGACAATTGCCAGTTCAAAGTGACAATTGCCAGTTCAAAGTGACAATTGCCAGTTTAAAGTGACAATTGCCATTTCAAAGTGATTATTGCCATTTCAAAGTGACAATTGTCAGATCAAAGTGACAATTGTCAGATCAAAGTGGCAATTCCAACTAATTTAAAAAATATTTTGTTGTTGGCCCTTCTACGCCTTCGTAGGAATGAATGTTTTCTGACCCCCCACCAATCGCGTCAACTCCACTCATATTTTTGAGACCACTTCAAAAAATAAAAAAATCGGAACCCCTCTGACGACGCGACAATGACTTTGAATTATAAGGAGTTGTAAATTGGACTGAAATGAATATTTTCTGACCCACCACCAATCGCGCCAACTCGAATCCTATTTTTGAGAATACTTCAAAAAATAAAAAAATCGGACGGGTGGCTATAGCTACTCCACTGTACAAAAACATACCAAATTTATGGCGATATATTTTGATTTAATATCCGGTAGTCTAAAGATAATAAAGAATGGTAATCCCATGTTATTGACCAATGCGGATTTTTCCAAAGGTTATCATGATTCAAAAATCGCATTTGCATAAACATCATAAATTATTTTCATTGTGAAATCTGCTGAAGCTACTACTTTATTATTCAGATTGGGGAAAGTGATCTATTTAACGAAATAACTTTCCAAAACAATTATACATTAACCAAAATCTGATAAAAATTTGAAATGTATATGAAACTGTTCTATTCGTAGAGAGGCCACTATATATACGGTAACTTTTTCCTAGAGAAGTGTCTATGTGTGATTGGAATGTTTGGCTTTGGGTAATACAAATTAGCAAAACATTTAGGAAACATCGATAATTCAAATTAATAACATACAGCGTGTCTCAGTTTTTATGGAAACACCTCCGTAACTTCCGTAATTTTGGAACAATTGTAACATTTGCAGAAACAATAGTTACAACAAAATTGAACAAAATATAATACAATAACCTACCATTTGGAGTGGTATACACTGGTAATCATCAGCTATGGATTCACCGACAGGCAAAGAGAAATGGGGAGATAACAGAAGACGCAATAAGCACGTTAAAACAAGGTTGTCAAAAGAGAAGATTTCTAAAAGTAAGTGAATAATATTCGAACCAATTACATTGTACAGTTGATGTACTTGAGTTTTTGAAGGGACAAGAAGCCAAAAGAAAATATGATCAAAAGGAACAAGAACTCCAGATTTACTAGGTTCAAGCAGAGGTTTGAAATGTGTAGAAAGCGAAGACAAAAAGGAACAAAAAATTAGGCCGAAACAAGAACGAAGATGACAAGAGATCAGGAGGTAACAGCAAATACAAGCACAACATTATTTGCTGTTTGGTGAAAATGGAGACGATGCAGAAAGTGATATATTTGTATATAATGGGTGGTGGATAAGTCGCCAATATTTTTTGATAACAGAGAGAACACCCTCGTAGCCTTGAAGAATGCTTGTCTCATAGAAGATGGGTTGGAAAAACTCCTACAAAACTTCATGGCGTATTATTGAAAATAGAGAATAGAAGTATTGAGGAATAGATTAACGAAAGAGCTGAAGAAGGAGTAGTATGAGGAGCGAGGCGAGATGGGGACGTTTTAATTTTAATAATAATAAGCGAATTAGCAACCGATAGAAAACAGAGACTCGAAGATTCATAGAGTACCGAAACGAACAGCAATATATTTTGTAAACTCCAATTTCGTAGTAGTTCTTAATGTCCGAGGATAAATTTAATAGATAAATTAAATTCTATGAACGAAGAACCTATTATCCGTTATAATGATATTCCTTCGGTAATGAAAGCGCCTCTTACTTGAGAATTACATTTGAAATCACTTTCAGTGGTGCGCACATCTAGTATCATCTATTTCTGGCGTGATACCTTTCCTATCTCCGAAATAGTAGTGGAATGGCAGAGGTTTCGATGAGCATGCTTTATGGAAATAATAATTCAGTATTGCATTAACGAACGTTCAAATCTAATTAGCTGTTTCTCAATTATAAAATGACGAAAAATGTTCCGAACCATGTACTTACTTACCTTCTAAAATAAAAAACCCATTGTGGCTTGTACGAAGTTAAATCACTTACCCACTTTGATCTTACATATTATTAGTTGTACCAAATAGGTCCTTTCACTCTCAACTATTTCCTGATCATTGTTATTACATCTTCAAACATGGGCGATCAGATGTACTTTCTTACGGGTATGGGAACAAGGGAAATTCAGTAAAAATTAAAGTCTACCTATGCAATTTCAGAAGAAGCTAGGCATTGCATGTTACTTTATTACAAAATATACGTTTTTGTTACTGGGTTCTTTGGTAGCTTAGTTCAAAAATTAGTGTCGCAACCCTAAACTATCACACAATTCCAGTACAAAACAATATCAACTACTTATAACGTCAACTATTGAAACAATAAATTAATAATCATTCAAATTTTGCTAAATTTTAGATCGTGTCATCCAAAAATATCTAGACTACAACATAAACACGCATTTGAGATCAACATCAAGAACAATATTCTAGATGAAATCTACATGTTTCTGGGGAATCTTCAGAAGTTTTCATAATAATTGACGATGGTTTTATTGATCACCAGAACACGCCATAACGACTTACGTATTTCTTCTGTTTAAAATTTGGGAGATCGTGGCCTCAGTATTAAGGTGAGCTGTAATGCTCTTCACCAATTTCCTGATCTTTAGAATACCATAGAGGCCGATTCAATTTCGTTGTAGTTTGATCATATTCCTTTCATCCTCTGAGAACATCATGACCTGGCTTGAACATGTATTCCTCTCAATTTTCTATTCCATTTTGTCACTGAAGACGATGCCTACAAACCTCATAAACTCTGTCCAGGCTTCCTCATTTCAATTCTTCTCATGCTAGGCGAACATATACATGTACTGGCTGATGATGTCATTATGTCTTTTAATTATCCCATCTGATTCTGTATGTTTATAATTCCCTGCTATAATTCAAATTCGATGTTCCGTACTTGATCAGAATGTTATACTAGCGGAACGCCATGTCTGACTATTACTCTTTCTATAAAGGCTTTGGCTACTGTATATACCTGTCTTCTGGTAAACAAAATCGGGTATCTCAGTAACAGTAATTATGAAAGTTAATTATTTTTGTACATTATGAAGCGAGTCTCCAACAATTTTCATGCTTGATACCAAAAAATGGCCTCAAAATATCAACTGCTACTCTTCCAAAAAGATCTCCATAAAGATATTGTGCCATTTTTTGTTCTTTGAGGAGCAAAAGTCAGATCTCCTCTGCAACATTCTTCTACACCTCGACGGAAATTCACGCAATAGAATCGAGCTGATATTCGAGCTGAGGCCCTCTTGATTCCAAAGTGTCAACCTGCTTGACTACTATGAAGTTGTTGACCACAACTTCAATTTGTGCCTTCGGTAGACTTAAGCAGTATTTTGGCGTTGAACCGCATTCAATGTTTTAAAAACCTATTTAATTTACGTCATAGATTTGACTGTGTCAGGATATTGCATTAGGTTTAAAACCATTGTGTCTATGACGTCAATTTTCAAACGCTAAAACGCAAAGTTTTAAAACGGACCAAATAATTTTAAAAAGGTGGTACGCCAAAAAACAGCTTTAGTTAACACAACAGTTGCTCAATTTGGGTGTCTCCTTTAGCGATGCAAAAGGACATCGTGGAGGCCTGATTCCAGTATCTCTTGGCATCTGAACTTGAATACAGGGTGTCCCAAATTAAGTTGGCACCATTGCCAACTTCGTTATTATTGATGCTACGAGTTCGGTTAAATGGGCAAACTAGTAGCATTTTCAATGGCCTTCTCGATACCGAAAACAAAAAAAAATTGACAGTCGCGTTTTCAGAATATTTCATAAAATGATATATTTCTTTCATTGAAACACCCTATATTTTTTCATGCATTTCGATTCGTAATAACATTCTCAACAACAAATCTCATTTTAATTTTTTTCGTAAAGGTTGAAACAAGACAGTTTTATCAATAGGAAACATTTATAACACACGAATTTGATAAAGCGCTATAAAATATCGAGTGAATGTTCAAAAACACCGTCTTCTTGTTGAACACATATTTGGACCCTTCTATTGACAGTACGTGTGGGAGTCAACACAGTTCGGCCATCATTTCTATTAATTATAGTTTCAATATAATTTTTCAGTTCATCTACATTATTATGTTTCATTTTGTACACCTCATTTTTCAGAAATCCCCAAAAATAAAAATCTAGAGGTGTCGTGTCTGGTGAACGAAGGGGCCTCTCAACAGGACCATTCGTAGCAATGCATCTGTTTCCAAAACAGCCTCGCAGCATTCTTTTTACGTCACTGACACACTATGTGCTGGTGCTCCATCCTGCTGAAAATAGATCATCTGACGAGCCTCCAGATCAAGATCATCGAAAAACTCTTCCAACACTCTTGTTAATAAATTAATGTAACGGGGTCCGTTCAAAGAACCATGGTAGAAAAATGGACCGATAATTCTGCCTCTAAATAGACCACACCAAACATTAATACTGAATCGTCTTTGCGGATTGTGGGGATGGACTAGAAATGGATTATGTCTACTCCAATAATGAAAATTCCATTTATTATACATCCCACGATCTGAAAAATTAGCCTCATCGCTCCATATAATATTTCTATAAAAGTTTGGATCTTGTCTGCATTTATTCATAAACCACCGACATAACCCCAATCGTCTCTCAGGATCATCACCAGGTTCTAGTGTTTGCACTGGTCATAATTTATAAGGAGACATCTTATGTTTCTTCAGAATTCGTTGAATACTAGATAGTGGAACAGCTATTTCTCTAGATAAATCTCTGATGGAATTATTTGGATATACCTCAAATAATTATTATTGTTTATTATCATTCATTTGGCAGGGACAGTACAATTATAATGTTGTCCGACCTACCCTGTCACTGATGAGAGGCAATAAACCTCGAAACATGCATGTCTGCAGGTGGTCATTCCCAGCCAAATGAAGGATAATCTTCTGTTCAATTTCAAGACGAGCACTTGTAATTGGGTCTTCTTGGAAGAACGTTGCACACATATCTGTCAGATGTAGTTCAATGTCCGTCGCGGTATTACCCAGGGAAGTAGTTGTTTTCTGACAGATGTTTGCCTTTTATTTTTCACTTGGTGGAAACGCTTAGAGAGAAGGGTACCCCGTATTCTTTCACATTATACCTCATAGTAGGATAAAACGTCAATTTCTGTATCTTCAGATATTACAAAACGTTTCTTAGTCCCCCCCTTCTCAAAAACTTTTTCATTGTTCCTGAATCGACTATGAAGCACAGCAAAAAAAACGCCGATTAGGTAATTCACGATCGGGGAACGAATTGCTGTAGTGTTGGGTGTTGGAATGCTCTTACGCTATTTTTCTGGCAAACCAAGTAGGATTCTAACATAAGTACCACATTTTTCTTGATTGGAAAACGGCATTTAGAAAAATATTCGAACAGTAGTTGACAGTTACAATAATTTATGACACTGTCATGATATACTTGAGAATATTTGACAAATAATATTTCAACAAAGTTTCAAGGCAACTTAATTGCTCATAATAATTGTTTCATCGAATCAAACACATTTTTTCCAACCACATTCATATGACCCTCCAGTATTTTCTGTTCTGTACAAAAACGGCTTCAAAGTTATCATTACAGCAGACATATTTTGATTCACAAATTAAATGCGGCTAGTGGAATGGCTTCAAGATGGAAATTATCGTTTTGTACATTAATGCCAAATAGCTCAGTGGTGTCAATTAAGTGGTGCGACATGATGATCACGGGTTTCACGAGTTCACATTTCACATCCCAGCGCAATTTTTTCTTTTTACTGTTTTATTTTGCTATTAGTAACAAAATATTGTCATTCGTTTAAGTACCAAATTGTTTTTGTTTAAAATTGTTTAAAATTGTTTTTTCCTTTAACCAAAATTGGGTGTTTGGACAATTTTTGTACTAGTGAAATAAATAAATAGTTCCACATTAGTCGTTCATTTTCCACTTTAGGAAGAAAGGTGATATGAGCTTTGTTGTTGAGAATGTTATTACGAATCGAAATGAATGAAAAAATATAGGGTGTTCCATTGAAATAAATATCAATTTATGAAGTATTCTGAAAATGCAACCGTCAATTTTTATTTTGTTTTCGGCATCGAGAAGGCCATTAGAAATGCTACTAGTTTGCCCATTTAACCGAATTCGTAGCATCAATAATAATGGAGTTGGCACTGGTGCCGACCTAATTTGGAACACCCTGTATAGTAGAGTTCAATTGAATGAAAACAAATATTTCGTAAAACCGAAAAATACCTGTCTCTCCAAACAATTCCACAACAGGCAAATATCTGACAGAAAACAACTACTTCCCCCTACGGATATTGAATTAAATCTGTCGTCACTCATGGTCGTTCATTTTTTTTATTTAGTTTATTTTTATGTTCTTGGACCCTTTGGCTGATTCTCGGGACTTCTCTGAATTCTTAGACTTCATCTCTGACCTTCCGGATGGCATTTCCAGAATTATTGACGATACTTCCACTGATCATCCATCAGGTCCGTAGCAATATTATCAGTATCCAAACGAATCAGGAGCGATCCGAATATCCACTGCCTAGAAAATATTCAAAAAATACAGAAAAATTGATTCACTGACTACTGATTCAGGATAGTAACAATTGCCGTCAAGATTTATTTGAAGAAAATACTTGGGTACACCCATGTTCAGATCGAGAAGACTAGAATGATTTGAGAGACATGGTGATGCCTCTATGCCTTTCACCGGCTATATGATGATGTAGTTAATTGGTCAAAGTGGCAATTCATGATGTGAAACACATTAATTCTGATTCTCTCTAGAAGGAGGTCACTGTGGCTATTCGGGTAGAAGTTAGGTGTGAGAGGAATTATTATGCAGTTCGACAATCCGAGAACGTCGGGGAAAAATCAATCAGCAAAAGCCAGGAATATTTACTGGTTGTCAAATGTTTCAAAACAGGTAATTTAAAAATCGAATGTTCAACACACCATTTTTTTTTTCATATTCCTAGATTTCCATTTTGATAACCAAGTTATCTTCATCAGTAGGGTTAAGGAAATGCAAATAGAGGGTTGTATTTTACGAAATAATGATGATAAGAAATTACGAAAAAAAAAAAAATTAAAGGAAATGACTTCTCTCAGCTCTATACGAACTTTTCATCTCGAGAACGGTTGAAGATAGAGCAATTCTGCAAACACCAATCGATTCAGAATGATGAAATTAGTGTACTCGCTGAATTTCAAGTCATCGGCGGAAAAAAAATCACTTGAAAAAAGTCCCAAGGGGTAGGATCCCTAAAAGTCATGAAAATATCAAATCCTTTTGAAATTGCATATGCGCATTTAAGTGCATATAAAAAATATTGAATTTTACGGAAATAAAAAAAAATACGAAAAAGTAATTATCGAGATCTACTCTTTGAACTCCGCTGGCTTTACCCAAACCATTCTATTAAAATGGTGGTTCTGATAATAGGGGTCCTTTCTTGGTGGAATGATCTCTGTTCTCAAATTTAAATTATACCAGTTTGCCGTTATATGGCAGAAATCTAAGCTGGACGATTGCAGAAGGCCGTCATCTTTGGTTCACTCCGCCTGCTCAGGGCACATGATTCTTGGACCCAATAGGCACTTACCATACGGCGTGGGGAGTGGCTATTGGGATAAATGATCCAGCTTGCCCTCCAGAAGTGTTGGAGCTCAGGAGACAGGGCCTGATTGGAAAATTCTTAACGCTTCAAAAATGTTTGGTAGCGTATTTTTATTTTTGCATTGGTTTATTTTTACGCTGACTCATATTTGCTTCAGTGTACAGTAGATCACTTGAATACTTATTTTTTTTCCTTCACATAAATTTTAGAAAGCGTTTCTGTATGGTTTCCAAAATGTTTAGGTGTGATTTAGCAACTCTACCCTAGGCAAAGATAGGATATTGATTCCACGAGAGCAAAATATTCATAATGTTAACTAAAAACTTAAACCTATACAATATACTTCGTAGCGTTTTGGTAATGTTGTTGATGTGAGCATTCCACGTCAAGAAATTGTCCCAAGTATTTAATTTAATGAGATTTTTCGATTTTTATGATTTTGGCTTATTTTCTATACCCCAGGTTTCATATTCTCGTAAATTGCTTTCATAGGCTGTCAACGTGAGGAATTTAGTTTTGAGAAAATTCAGGTTAGAAGTTTGTAACTGAACTAGTATAAAATTTTTGACATATCCTTTTCGGCTTTTTCTTTCAGTTTCGTCCATGTGGTATCTTCACATAGATACTATCGCAGTATCATCTACAAATGTAATAATCATACCCCTGCTATTCACATCAAGAAGACTATTTTTATAATCCGAAAACAGTAGAGGACCCAATACCGTTCCCTGGGGTACTCCACATTCTATCACAGGTCTCAACTTATTTAATCATGTATACATTCACGTTGCTTTCCTCCATTCAAGTAGCTTTTCAAAAAATCATGCAGTTCCGCGTATTCCAATATCTTCCACAAATTAATTATTCTGTTATTTTACAGGATAAAATAGTAATTGAAGGTTTATTCGCTCTTTTTTAATCTCAGCTTTCGAACTTGATGAAATTTGAGTTTCAGTTGATAATTTGTTTGTGTTTATAAACGAAGAACTGAGAATAACAGTGGTAGGTAATTTATGTCCACCCCGTCTATTATATTGATTCCCTGCCTTCAAGAATTTCATTATAACAGTACAGAACGTTGGTGTATGGCAAACATGAGGCGCCATGGCACCAAAAGCTTGATGACGGATATGGAATAGTCGTAGAGTCCGACTTCAATGTTGCTTGATGTTGAATCGAAACTAAATTGTATTTTCAATTGTTCGCTATTCCACGATTGCCATTGTTAAGGATCATTTCATTCAATTATGAAATAAAATGTTTGTAATGCTTAGAGAACAAGAGAATTTGAGTAATCATTTTTGTTTAAATTTGCATTTTGGATAGTCACTATTGATCCATGATTGTATCAGTTTTTGCTGAAGCGAGTAGCAAGGATGTTCTAGTCGTGTTTACTCAGAAACAAATCCTTCCCTAAGACCGATTTTTTACTCTATTTATTCCACCTTAACTGAAATTCACGGCAATATTTCAGGCAGAAGTTGCTGCAATACTTCGCTGTGCAGAAGAGTTATTGAAGCAAAAGTTTAGGGAAAAGACCATTGCCATTTCCTATCACAGCCAAATAGCTATAAGAGCAATCAGCTCCTGGCAATTGACTAAAAACTTGTTTGGAACTGCTTGAGAGCTCTACAGGAGTTGATCAGTCATAACAGACTCTCTATAGCGTGTTTACCAAGACACCTAAGATACTAGTGCAAGAAAAGGCTGAATTACCTGCCTGAGATGAAACAGGAAGGGCTCTGATTGGGAAAAAAAGAACAGTCGTTGGATGGAAAATCATTATCAAGAATGGTGAAACAAGGTGCTAGGAATAAGAAGGGCAAAAATGTCCATCATAGAACTATCGCCAGCGTTTACTGAACTAAACCATAATAGAAGAGCATCCAGGCCCATGGTAGAAAATCTACCCAAGCAGATACATCCAAATTAAGGTTTCACCGAGAAGATGAGTAAGCTGAAGTGCACAAGGCTAATTTTTCCAACACTAGGGGAGGAAAGCCACAACTTTTCAAGTAAATGGGACAACTGGACTCCAAGCTGTGGAGTCTAACAGTCTCAGAATTTAGAGTGGTTCTAAAATAGCATGAGGGCACATATAATAGACCGGAAGAGGTCGCGTTGTTAAGTTTTGTTATATACAAACACAGATATTTCTTTTACAAAATCTAAAGTTTGAATAGGGCTGATTTACTTTCCATCCAATACCAGGATCATGGCATTGTATTGATCGATGGGATGTAATAAGTACATAGAGAAAAAATGCATAGAAAAAGTAAGATACAAGTTCTCTATTGCCGGGATTTGTAGTGGAAAGAGGTGAAGTATATTGGTTTTTATACCGGTTGCTATCAGGGAATGCTTATCGCTGAAAAAACGTTAGAATTTTGAAGACGGATAGCTCCATCGTTATGATATGACTACGTAGATAATGACGTTGATTACAACGATTAAAAAAACTTGTTTGGATTCTGTTGATACCTATTTTCTGAAAACTTTCAAAAACATTTCAAAGAATTGATTTCACTAGCTGGCTCCTAGACTATACGGATGTGTCAATTAGCAAATCAAAAAGTGTATGTTTCAATAATCACAGTAATGTTGTGAGAGATTGGGAATGGGAATGCTTACCAGAAATATCAATATATTACAAAAAAAAAAATTGTATTCACATCGTTTCGTTCAAGACGAGACCTTATATTTAACTCGTTACTTATTACCGTAAGAAGGCTAAATTGTATTACTCAAATTGTTGACAAGAAAAAGTTTCCCAGTGCTCTTTACGAACAGCATGAAATTGAGATAATTCAAACGGGGGACCATCTGCAGTTTTTTATCGATAGTTTCACTATCCCAAGAGATGGATATAGGTCTCTTCGCCCTTTTGGAAGAAAACAATAGCTTCTTTGAAAGGTCTGGTTCAGATTTGCATACACATATTTGTCATGAATATCAGAGGTTTTTAACATACGAGGATATATTGAAAAATTCTTAGCCTACTATAAAACCAAACAAAATATTTTATTACTCAACATATTCTCCTCCTAATTGAATACATTTATTACAGCGAACCTGCAACGTCTCTAGACCTTTCAAAAAAAATTTTTCTTCTTGCTCTGCAAACCAGACCTCCACAGCTTTTATTACCTCCTCGTTGGAAGAAAATTTACGACCTTTTAAACTTTTTTTCAGTTGAGGAAAGAGATGATAGTCGGACGAAGCCAAATCTGGTGAATAAGGGGGGTGTTCTAGTAATTCAAACCCTAAATCACGAATTTTTTGCATGGCAACATGAGATTTGTGTGCAGGGGCGTTGTCCTGCAAAAACAAAACACCTTTGGATAGCTTTCCGCGTCTTTTCTCTTTAATTTTTTTCCGTAGAGTGGTCAGTAATGTCGAATAGTAATCTCCAGATATTATTCTACCCTTATCCAAAAAGTCAATCATGATTACTCCATGGCAATCCAAAAAAACTGAAGCAAGAACTTTTTCAGCAGATTTTTGGACACGAAAGTTATGTCTCAGGTAAAACACGAATCACTATTTTGAAGCTGCAAAAAACAAAAACGTTTTCCAGTGGGTCACGTCGAATATTTTAATTCTTGTTTGGTGTTTACGTTTAATAAATATTTCAAAATGACCAAACGATCTCATGAAAAGATAGGAAGAACAAATCGAAGATGAGGAAACTAGAATCTGTTTCAAGATCTTGTTGTTGTTGTTGTTGTTATTTCCGTCAACCAGCTTCCCGTAGAGTGGTCAGTAATGTCGAATAGTAATCTCCAGTTATTGTTCTACCCTTATCCAAAAAATCAATCATGATTACTCCATGGCAATCCCAAAAAACTGAAACAAGAACTTTTCCAGCAGATTTTTGGACACGAAACTTCTTGGAGAACCAGAGTGTCGCTATTCCATCGATTGTTGCTTTGTTTCTGGATCGTAGAAATGTACCCAAGTCTCATACATACTAACAATTCGGTTTAAGAAGTCTACATCGTTTTCAAATCGCGCACAGATCGAACGCGATGCTACTACCCTTGCACGCTTTTGGTCAACATTCAAACATTTGGGGATCCATTTTGCAGCAATTTTTCTCATGTCCAAATTGACGTGAACTATATGATGAACGCATTTGTATGAAATATTCATTGCTTCAGATATCCGTTTTAACCCAATTCGACGGTCTGTTAAAATCATGTCATGAACTGCATCAATATTTTCGGGGACTGACACAGAAACTGGCCTTCCCGATCGGTCATCATCTTCAATGGAAAATTTACCACTTTTGAAGCTTGCAGTCCAATTTTTCACGATCGCATACGAAGGAAATTGATCACCAAGGGTATTAAGCATATCTTCATAAATTTTTCAATTTTCACAATTTCGGTGGACATATTTTTTCTTTTAATTTATTGCGTAACTCTGGTTTAGTTTTTTGACGTCAAACTTCACACTGACACTTCTAATAAGTTATTGTATGGTAACGCAATATTTTGTTTACACAGGAAATTGGTCTAGGCTAACTAGATATCAATTCATCCTCGTACAGTCATAATGCGTTTTGGTTTTCAAGCCACATACCAAATTTTCGAGGATTTTTACTTACTTTGTTTAGTATTTCACCTATAAGTCATTCTCTATTGTTGTTAGTTTCGTATATTAATTTTTTGTTTCGTTGATTTTCTGTACTATTTTTAAAAATGTTTATGTACCTGGTGTAACATTATTCATTTGTTTTGAAAATTATTAAATTTTTTTAATTAAATTTTTATATTTGTTATTCATAGTTTTTGTTTTGTATGACATATTTCAAATTGTGGATTGAAAGAGACGTTTTGCATATTTCTAAATATGTTTTTCATTTACCAAGTGCATTTGTTATCCAGGTTGAGATTTCTGTATGGAATCAGCTGAGAGAATCAGTTGAACAAAAAATTATAACTTAAACCAATGGAAAAAGTATCGCACATTTTATTGAATTGAGCAAATTCCATGGAGAAGAAACCCGTGGATGAGTAAAATTTTTTTTGTTTATTGATTTTATTTGGATATCTACTCTTCTCTTTGCTTTATTGACCTTTCAAAGTCAAAGAAATATCTTATCTCCATTTGAGTCCCTTGAAAAGAATTTTTCACGTATATCTTCCGAAAAAAACAGTGAAGTTACGCCACTCATAAACAATTTTTATGCTAGAACTAGTAAATTTCGCCCGCTAGGTATACTATTCCAAGAAGGGCCATCCTCCCCTTCAGCAACACAAAGTTAACGTATATTTCTATTGCGCTGTTGCCAGATTAAAATAATCGTAGTACCTATCAGATAACTTCTAGTACTATATAAATTCAAGTTCAAATTAATTCAATTCTTCTAATTTTCATCAGATTGTTTTTGTGTATACGCATAAGACAAACCTGGGATGATCATCATCAGAAAAGTAGAAACTAGAACTAGTAGAAAGAGAAAATAATCAGCACTGTTCCGATTACTTGCTTTTTTGCACCAATAATCAGAGTTTAACGTGCAATCAATCCCTGTCACGTGATTCTGCCGGTTATTTTGAGTGTCCATCGTACTAGGTTTTACGATTATAGCTACCAAAATCGAGAGCTGTATCTAGCACTCTGCTTAGTACTTCCCTAAGTACTCTAAAAACTCTTTTGATCGACCTGCTGATAGACAACATTATCCAATAAGAGATCAATCAATCATTCTACCCAACTATAATTACAACCGAACTCGAACTGGACCCCTGCGTATGGGAATAAAAATTTATAATCATCTTCCAAATTCCATGAAACAGTTATCAATGAATGAATTCAAAAACAAACTAAAAAACTTATTGCACCACCAGGTTTGTTATGACCTGGAAGAATTTTTCTTAGTTAACTTCAACTAAAGGACGTATCAATCATTTGTTTGAAGGTACCCACTTCATCAGCCCTTTCCCTAAACCTTTGGCAATAGGTATAAAAATAAATTTTTTCATGTAAGACTATTGATTTATAATGTACCTAGTTGGGAAATAAATGTCTATCTATCTATCTTTCTAAGGCCTTTCTTGATTGTGAGCATTGTGCTGACGAGAACATTTTCAAATCGTTGCTTAGCGCTTCAAGCACTTTATAAAGGAATTACTTCTAGACAAATAGTCAGAAACTCTCCACCATTCATTTAATTTGTAAGAAACACAAGTGAACAAGGGAAGTTCGGATTGCACGTAGTCACAGGGAGGCAGCGAATTGATTGAAAGTTCTTATGGGAGATCGTGTAGAAAGGATGAATGCATGCTGAAACCCTCTTATTCTCATGCACACCAACAGCGGTGGCTTAGGCTTCTTTCTCAGTTGGAACTAAAAACTAAAAACAGTGTAAAATTACTTGGGAGACGTTGAAGACAGCAATCTCCCTTGGAATAATCAGTTAACTCAATTTACTATGCAATAACTCTCTAACTGTCTCTGTCAGTCATTTTCAAAATCAATATTTGTGAACATTCTCACCAATATTTTTTTAACGTATTGATCAGTCACATTATTTTGTTTTCTGACTATTTCCTAACTTGTAATCAAATGTTCTTGCAATAAAAATCACCTTTCCTTTGTACAGGGTGTTTCCTAACTACGGTTCCTAACTGCAGGGGGTGATTCATTAGGTCATTTTAAGAAGAAAAGTTCCTATGAACTCATATTCAAAGTTGCTTCGTTTCTGAGATAAGGGGCGTTGAAATAAAAAAAAACGACAATAGAAAATATCATGAAGGCGCTCATTTAGCTCTAACTAGATTGAATTAATTAGGGCCAGTGGTGTCTCAGTGGGCACCACACCCAATAATATTGTGAAAAAATGTACGTCACTGACTTTTTTTTCCGCAGATTTTTAGTTTTTTAGATTTAGCAACTGAAAATTCAACTTTAATATAAAATTTTGCGTCTTACGTAGCTTGGCGTCCTGAGCAAAAAATCCAAATGACATATTTGGTGGTCACGACTTTTTTCGAAGATATTGGTACATTTTGTTGTGAAACTTCACTATTTGACAGATTGAATTTCTGTTATTGAAAATACACACGTCCTTATTCACTTGGATTTGGCACTTTTTAGTGGAAAAAACTATTATTTTTTTTTAATTCACCCTTCTTCGAAGATTAAACATATTATTCGAATTTCATTGGTGAACGCTGAATATTTGGTATTTTTTGTTTATGCAATGTTGACAACGAAATTGGGATTGTTCGGGTTTCGTCGGTAAGCAAGGCCATAGTCCTAATTACTTATTGTGAAAGAAAGAAACACAACCTATCCTAACCTAACCAACCTAGTTATCCAAGTTGCTGGTAATCCGATCACTAATTAGTATGAAAAAGTGATATCAAAGCAATTGCTCGCAGCGCTCGCATTTTATAAATTGCCGGGAAAAAGTCTCTTTTTAGCCAAGGACCTAATTTTTTAACGCCAATGAAGGGGACACAACCTAACCTAACCTAAGTAACCTAGCTATCTAAGTTACTGATAATCTGATCACTAATTGGTTTGAAAATGTTAAATCAAAATAGATGCTTGCTGCACTCGCACACAACCTATCGGCAGGTTACCTTTACCTTGCTTATATACTAGACCCGACGAAACCCGAACAATCCCAATCTCGTTGCCAACATTGCATAAACAAAAAATACCAGGCATTCACTGTTCAAAAAAGTGTGACTTTTTATGAAACCTTACTAGTTTTTCTACCAAAAAGTGCTGCAGCCAAATAAATAGGGCATGTGTGGTGTTTTGATTGAAAGAAAAAAATATTTTGTGTATTCTCAATAACAGAAACCCAATCTGTCAAATGGTGAAGTTTCCCAAAAATATGGGCCAATATCGTCTAAAATAGTCATGCCGCCAAAAATTTCATCTGGATTTTTGGTTCAGGAGACCAAACTACGTAATTTTTTTTCGAAATTCGGATTTTTACTCTAATCGAAGATTTACCCAAAATAGGTATGGTGTGTTTAGTTTTGAACTGCCCACTCTATATACAGGTTTATTCAATGTTTTTCCATCGTTTGTTTGATGAAATATTTTTAATTAATAACTTTATTGTCCCAAGAAACATTACATGTTTATGATCAGGGATTATGATCTAGTAATACATACAAATATACAATAAAAAAAAACATAGTACAAATGGCTGTATGATGAAAATTACACAATTTTAGTGGTAACTAAATTTAGGGAAGTGTGATAGATTGTAATTATATAGTTATAGTTATAAGGTGGAGGTGAAGGTGTTAATAGTATTCTGAGATGTAATCAAATAACTAACTTAATAATTTTGAGTCTGTTTACATATACACAATACATACTACATATTGATTAAATAAATTCCTATTTTGAATTCATTTTTGTTGATATTTGGTTATTTTAACAATATGTTTTTGAAAAACTTCTATTTATGTTTCAGATACCTCCACCTATTTTCAAATTATTCAGTGTTTTTTCAAAATATGCATAAATTTTTTCAGTTTTCTAAAAAATCACAAAGTTTCCACGTTCTCAAGATGACAATTTAAAATTATTCCAGAATGAGGAAATGTAGTCGAAAATATCTGGCAACACTGCCTACCGCTTGCGTGAAAAGTAGCCAAGCTCACTTGTGGAGTGTTTCATGTGCTTCTAACTCACGTTTTCGATGCCGATTGAAAATTCAAAACATCCAGTTCTCCACGTGCGTTGTAAATGTAACCTAACATAAACTTGAGTTTATCGGAAAGGAAAGCTGTTGAGTGCGCGATTGCTGTACGTTTCTGTGAAAATGCGTTTTTTGTTTCTCGGTTGATGCAGCTGGACGTACTGTTAACTTTTGAGGAAACAGTTAAAGAATAAGTATGTACCAACAATAAATATTAAGCAAGTATTTCCATAAAGAGTTCTCTCTTGATTCTTTCTTATACCATAATAACCGGTTGTTTTTTGCGATATAACGGGAAGTCCTGACATTTCACGTTGTCAGATTGTTCATAACAGATATGTTGAACATTCAAATTTAATGAGTTATTTATGGTTTGAACACCTGTATAATCTCATTTCATTGGAGTGAAATGAAAAAATGACATCTTTCTAACCATTTGGTCCTACGGATCTTCTTTGTTCCTTCCATTCTTGATCTTGATCTATGAAGAGCATCATCTGTAACTCTCGCTGACTTTTTTTCGTCTTTCCTATTTATATTTCCCCAAAAATATTTGTTCCCCACTGATAATTGTATTTCGTGGTTAACTCACTTTCTCAGTTCAATGTCACATATTACCGGTTTCATTACATCTCTCTTCACTTTTCGCTCAAATGTACAGAGAGTATTTCTGATTTTTTGTCGATTTTCACGTTAGTTTTTGAATTGCATTTCTTTTCGTGATATTTTGATTGCTGCAGAACGTTGTAGGTGTCTGTGAAGCTGACTTTTCTGTTTCTTAGTTGATGCAATAGGATGAACCCCTTTCTCAAGGAAGTAATTCAAGTAAAAGTCATGTTCTTTTGTACCAGATTTGTTTCGTATGTTGATTTGGCAAAGCCGTCTTAGCACTTCAAAAAAAAATGTTAATCATTTTATAACCAATCAATAACTAGGTATTTTCTAACACAACTCCCAATTTTATAACTCAAGTGGTTCCGGAGAAAAAGGACTTGTACTAACCTCTCAAGCAACTTTTTCCCTGATGAATATCTTGGATGATTGAAACGTTGGAATTTATAACCTTTTGATAACTTCCGAGTGATAGACAAGACATTTCGAAATGCACAAAAACAACCAAATAATCGGAATGAATTGCATAAATATGACTCCTTCATTTTCTAAGTGATACTAAGAGAAATTTCATCATATGGTCGATTGTGGGGATGAAAATTCCAGTATAAACTATTAAAATCACTTCCAACACGAAATATGAGACCGAAATCTCAACCAAATCCCCACCTCTTCTCTTATATTCCTGAACTCTAGCACTATTATCATAAAAGTATTACATTGTGTATTACTTTGTGTATTACACCCTTGTGAATACAGGATGAAGAAAAAACTTTTGTCTTATTTCCACTAAGACTTTATTTAATAAGACCGTGGTTTCGTGTTTTACACCATTTTCAACCGATGCAGTATTCCTAGTAAGGTCTCCTCGGAGACCTTACCTGTAACTGAAAGTGTTCCACAAAGCTCTATACTAGGTCCCTTATTCTTTAGCCTATATATATACGAGGATATATTGAAAAATTCTTAGCCTACTATAGAACCAAACAAAATTTCAATGTCAAAATATTTTATTACTCAACATATTCTCTTCTCAATTGGATACATTTATTACAGCGAACCTGCAACGTCTCTAGACCTTTCAAAAAAAATATTTCTTTTTGCTCTGCAAACCAGACCTCCATGGCTTTTATTACCTCCTCGTTGGAAGAAAATTTACGACCTTTTGAACTTTTTTTCAGTTGAGGAAAGAGATGATAGTCGGACGGAGCCAAATCTGGTGAATAAGGGGGGTGTTCTAGTAATCAAACCCTAAATCACGAATTTTTTGCATGGCAACATGAGATTTGTGTGCAGGGGCGTTGTGCTGCAAAAACAAAACACCTTTGGATAGCTTTCCACGTCTATTCTCTTTAATTTTTCCCGTAGAGTGGTCAGTAATGTCGAATAGTAATCTTCAGTTATTGTTCTATTATCCAAAAAATCAATCATGATTACTCCATGGCAATCCCAAAAAACTGAAGCAAGAACTTTTCCAGCAGATTTTTGGACACGAAACTTCTTGGAGATCCGGAGTGTCGCCATTCCATCGATTGTTGCTTTGTTTCTGGATCGTAGAAATGTACCCAAGTCTCATCCATAGTAACAATTCGGTTTAAGTCTACATCGTTTTCAAATCGAGCACAGATCGAACGCGATGCTACTACCCTTGCAACATTTGGGTATCCATTTTGCAGCAATTTTTCTCATGTCCAAATTGACGTGAACTATATGATGAACGTGTTCGTATAAAATATTCAGTGCTTCAGATATCCGTTTTAGCCCAATTCGACGATCTGTTAAAATCATGTCATGAACTGCATCGATATTTTCAGGGACTGACACAGAAACTGGCCTTCCCGATCGGTCATCATCTTCAATGGAAAATTTACCTCTTTTGAAGCTTGCAGTCCAATTTTTCACGGTCGCATACGAAGGACATTGATCACCAAGGGTATTAAGCATATCTTCGTAAATTTGCTTACCTCTCAATCCTCTTAAATACAGGTACTTGATCATGGCTCGATACTCCAATTTTTCGATTTTCACAATTTCGGTGGACATAATTTTTCTTTTAATTTATTGCTTAACTCTGGTCAACTTTTTTGACGTCAAACTTTGCACTGACAATTCTAATAAGTTATTGTTTGTTGCTATGGTAACGCAATATTTTGTTTATGCAGGGAACTGGTCTAGGCTAACTAGATATCAATGCATCCTCGTATGTGACTTTCATCCATATACGTTGAAAATTCAACCTACATCACTAAGCAGATGTCACCCAGATTTACTTCTCCTCTCCATTCCATAATATTGGCACTGCAGGACTACATATTGATAATAATACACACTATTTTTGATATTTTTTCCGCCCACAAGTTGAAACTCAACTCTAAGAAATCTGCAGTGGTGCTATTCGGACCATAAAGAAGGCAGAGTAGATGCACACAACTTACTGAAAATTCGCGTTGAAAATGACACTTTAACTTTTGTCTCTGAAATGAAAAAATCTAAGATCCTGAGCTCCGCTTATAACGTTCTCAGACAATCGTTTCCAAATCAGGCTGGCTGAAATTGGAAAATCTCAGAACACCTGTTAACCAATACGCATAAAGTCTTAATGGCCAGAACTGTGAAATTTTTGGTTTGCGTAGAAAAGTCACGGAAAACTCGTTTTTAAGGGTATTTTCTGTGCTGTGTACATCGAAAACCTTTTATAATCCTAAGATTTAATGAACAAAGAGTTTCAAATGATATATTGATAAAATATGTTCTCACAGTATGAAAAGAAAAACTGTCATCCAGAATGTTTATTCATTGGGAGTAAATAGTAGAACAATATTGAGGAAATCATATATATTGTTTGCAAAATAGTTTTTCTCAACTCTCTATTATAACTATAGCCGTCATCATAATCAGAATATAATGATTCTGTTCATAATCATTATCATTATCATCTTCATTGGTTTTAATTTTTTTATGCTTAGAACTTCTCAAAATGTCCAAAAATTCTTTTCATATCGTGATTATACTGACAGCACTCGTTCCTGAAACCAATAAAAATAACTATCTATTGTGAAAAACACGACCATTATATTGATATTAAAAAATTGTTTTTCTACAAATATTGCAAAAAAAATCTTTAGTATTTCAACCGATACTTTGAATTCACCGCCCAAAATGACGTTATTTAAACCAAATTTTGAACTAAGGCCGCAAATTAATGCTAGCCTATAGGACATCTCTCCGTTTCGTTATAGAACAACCATCATCAATTATCTTTTATTATTTTGACCATGTTGCAAAGAATACAGATTTTCAGAAGTTTTTTTCTAAATTTCACGATGTAGGTATCACTTATAACGGTTTCAAAACGTTTCAGACTTTTTTCGGCCACCACCATGAATATTTTCAAGATATTTTCACCAATCATGTAACATTTCAACTAACATTTTGTTTTCTCCAGATCTAGGATATCTAATTTCACAATTATTTTTCTAATTCAGGCCGTACTCGAAATTGTTTTGAATAATTCTATATGGTCTCACTCATAATCATTAATTTAGATTGGAAAATACTTGGAAAATTGTATTTATTGAAGCAAAGCCTTATTTTTAAAAAATAAGTCGATGATAATAATTGTTCGATAACGAAACCTCAATCAGTGAAACCGATATCATCACGATGAAGCTTGTAAACCGTTTATGTGATGAAGTATTTTTCATCTTGTTTGAGCTCTGATGATAACATGAGAAAAAATTGAATAGGAAATAACAAAATTCAGTTTCTCCAAATATCTTTCAAATTAAAAATAATTTTGTTGATTTCATGCTTCCATACAAGTTCCTCTTCTGTTGCGCAATTTTTTTCCTTTCAACCAAAACTCTATCACCGTTTCAAATATCCCCATGGTCGACAACTTTATCTTGAACTCACTGTATATTTTTGGTTCTTTCTGTGTGTCTTTTGCAGCAGTCTTTATCAATTCGACAATTAGCATATCGTATCGTTAGTTTATAATATATGGTTGAAACACACATGTTTTACAAAATTATATTGCTAGGTGCCTGACATTTGCATAGTAAATGAGGTAATATTCCTAGACAAGTAATTTAAAACTTTCAATTCCAAGTAGGTACTCATTTTTGCGAAACCGCTACCGTTACAACAGTGTTCAATTGCTCAGTTGGACCGTTAACTTTCATACCCAAAACGACAATGTGATTTTGGGTAGAACAATAACCGTTCATTGTGGCCCGGAAATGAACAGGTGCTGGCCAGATATCAGAGTCCCGAAACAGACTATTCAATATTTGCACACAGCCTTAGACAGCTGCCATGGGTGCCAGTGTATTGTATTTCTGAGCACGACGGGTATTCGTTCAAATAATGGTACTAAATAGTAAATCTACTGGTAGTAGATAGGAAATCCGCAAAATATTTTCATCATTTAATAATCTATTCTTCCTTTACTTCACTCCAAATAGTCCCTAATTATTGTAGTTATTTTCGTTTTATAATTACAATGATCAAGGCAGCCAGTGTAAACCTTTACAAGTTTTTATTTCCAAAAACCGTTGTAAGCATACTTTGAATTTTACGGCTTCCAAATTCGTCTGGAACATTCCAGCGCTCAATGAAAGAATAGTAAACGGCCTGGATTTAGTTATTGTTCTCATTGATGCCATATTAGTAGCCAGCAATTATATTACAAATTATTTATTGATACTGAAATACAAACAGGCGCAAGCCCTTTTACATTGAAACAGCTACAAAGTTTCTTGAGGATGATTAATTATTATTACCGATTGATTCCCAATATTGCTAATATTAATCACCTTTACGTTGAGGGGTAGCTAATCTGCGAAAACATAAACAAAAAATTAGTATCATATGGAAGAAAGTTTAGCTCCTGCAAAAGATGAATTGGTCAATAGTTCCTTATTGGTGCATCCTGAAGAGAGCGTTAAAACAAGTCTTACAGTGATGCTTCCAATGCTGTAATCAGTACAGTACTGGAACAAGAGTGATCTAAAAAAAATGTGTGAAACAAAAAATTTGACTCGACATTTAACATTAAACTTCAGGCAATATCAGTAACAATTAAAAATTTTCGCTACTACCTAGAAGGCAAACATTTCAAGGTTTATACTTATCAGAAGCCACTTACTAAAATCATTTCACTACTGACGTATACAAGTTTGATACTGATAGTTGGAGCTGATACTCTTATTTATTTGTTATTTAGTATATACCGATGCTCAAACAATGAGTGGTGTACAAATAAGTGATTCCAAGGTACTACAATCAATTTCGAATGAGTGCAAGCAAAACGTCAGTCTACAAAAAACTGAAACATCTATCTCAGATATAGCAAGAGAAAAAGAAAACAAAACTTCCATTATGTTTCAGCCTTAAGTATGATTTGATGAAACCAGCATATGTTCTTCAGGAACGTTATGACAAAGTGAGAGAACTGTTTCTATCAATCTTGTTGATTATGTCTAATCAAGAGTAAGTATGGCGTATAATCCATTGATTCGATTCCTAAAATATCTTTTTTTGAAATAGTATCTTCACTTTTTCAAAATACTTTAACAGAATCGTATTCAATTTACCTAGCCATTGAAACTTGAATTTTTTTGTTATTCATTAAAATAATTTGGCTTTTGAGACATTCACCTCATTAAAGAATTAATTATTTATTGAAAAATTACATTGAGTACATGAGCAACACATAACTCAACTATCAATACACAGTTCCAGCGTAACACATTGATGTTTGCCAAATAGTGTATGGATATTTCCTATTAAGACTAGCTGGTACGATCGACACCTCATGCCGAAAATTATGATTCACTCGTTAATAACACATGATAATTGCACCTATTGTACCCATTATGTGGAAATTATTGTACATCAGTATTTATTATCAGCTCTAATCCATATGCTCATTTCGATGTTCCAGATAGTATTCCACGGCATTGGCGTATTATTTGATTATGCTAAATTGAATCATGAAGCAGGATTTTCTGGATTATTAAAGTCCAGTACAAATGAAAGAAATTGAAAATTTTATTTTATTTGATTTCAACTCAAAATCTTATTTGAAATCTGTGTAAGAGATTGGCAATATACCTATTTATGCATGGGCATATCCAAATTCAGTGACCGTCAGAGTTTTGGACTAAAAAAAAATATTCAGACATAAATAATAATAGTAATAATAATAAAGGGGTCGCGAGCTGCAAGGGAACCTTCTCATCGACATTTGAAATAACTTTGTATTAGCTCATAAGCCTTGCGAAACCCGATCAAATAGTCCAGACACAAGATGCACAGCGTGTCATGAGTTACCTAGGACCATAATGCATTTGCTACCAATTTGTCCAGCTTATGCGGTCTCGGTATTTGATTGAAAAAAAAACTAAACTTTGGAGTTTCGTTTCCAGAGTGGTAGAGCACAGATTTTCATATCGAGGAGATGAAATTCCGTTTTGTGTTTCAATCTTCTGGCGTAATTATTACGTGCATTGCAAAATTTGATTACGCTTTAGTGTGTGTATGTTACAGAGTTCTAATTATTTTGAGTAGAAGATGGCCCAAAGCAAGACCCCCTTCCAACCCCCCTACGATTCCTTCATTACTTACGCCAGTACCCAAGCCGGGGCAAGGCGAAATCTTGCGCAGTAGAAGGAGAGCTGGTATATAGCGCTGAAAGGAAGCTGAATCCAAACATATTTCGTAGAAAGAGATGTCAAAATTTTTCCATCTTTCATCTTTACATTCTTTACCATGCCATTACGTAACAAGACAATCCAGCAACATTAAGTAGCCAATAATAATATCAGTCATAAAGCATTCCAGTTTTCAATAGTTGTGAAATGTGAAATAATAATGATAATAATAAACATGATACATAAACACTCATAGATTTTACCCAAAGGCATAGCGTGTGCGGGTAGAGGATTGCTATTATCATTATTTGTAGTATACGATGAGATTGTTTATTTAAACGTATATTTTTATAGGTATAAGTCTCTCTCTCTCTGTCTCTCATACCAAAACAAGGCGTTACGAGTGTTACACTACCGCACCTATGACATTCGTACGGTATAGACAAGACATCGGTGATGTCTCATGCCCGAGGAATTTTGAGTCTGTTGAGGAGAATAAGAAGTGTCAAATCTATTGGAACTACCCATATCCCCCCTCTGGCAAATACAAGCAAATAACCCTGTTGTAGTTCTTCTCGACCATAAAAGTAGGACGATTTTCGTCAATGAGTTTTCAGCTCCTGGCCTGGCGAAACGAACATCGTGGACCCAATATCGGGAATCATTGTTTGAATTCCTTTACCCAAACCGTTCTGTTGTAATAGTGGGTCATTGATGGAATGATAAAGACACTTCTCTCGAATCTGAAAATTATACCGGTTTTCTCTAACACCGCAGAAATCTTGGCTGGACGAAGGCAGAAGGCCGTCATCCTTGGATCACTTCGTCTGCTCAGGGCATATGGTTCTCGGGCCCAATAGTCACTTAACCCACAGACGTGGGTAGTAACAATACTAATACTATCGAAGAGTGTACCCAAAGACGTAGCCTATGCGGGGAGAGGACGTATATTATTATTTGCCGTGGTGCTCTGGGGCGACTTGATTTTCGGTAGTACTTTTCAGCTGCTTCTTAACGAAGTATCTGGCCTTCTGTTGATACAGATATATTTTACATTTTTTTTTCATATTTACTGCCAGCGTTCAATACAACCTAAAACTACAACGGCCCACACCAGACCACTGAGGTTGGCGTAGAATCTACATTTTAAATATATCTTTTGATCTGTATATTGATTTCTTTCATTATTATTATTATGTAATGGATATTTTTATGGCTTATCTGACGCATGTCTATGTTCATTTGTATAAAACTGAAGATCTGGCAGCTACGCAATTTACAATCCTCCTGAAATTGTGGAATGCGAAATACATTAAATTTTCATCCAATATCGTTAAATCTAAAAAGTTGAACATGAATTCATTACCGATGTAGAACGTAAAATTGCACGAAATCCGTCACCTTGAGTGAACGAACGATGTGACTGATGACGAAATTGTCAGACTTGAAACTGTTCAAAAAATCATACTTTTTGCAATTATTTTCGGCATTGACGAATGCATGTCAATAATCATCAGACTTGTAATAAATACATCGAGTATGCATGAAATGGGGTCATTGAAGTTTTGTTTAATGGCAATGCGAATTGCAGTCGACAAGCATAAGGTAATTCGTAGATTCGGAGCCTGTAGTTAATACTGATGAGGTTTGAAATATTACATAGGTGAAACAAATGTTGAACGTAGATAATTTGTAATGTTTCCACCAGTGCGTATATGTACCCAAGTAACCATATATCAGAAACATAAAAAACTATCCAAACACCAAGCGCGTTTAGTCAATAGTTAGCATAAATGCTGATATTCCGCAGGGATCCATTCTAGCGCCAACACTTTGTCAATGGTGCACAGCTTTGTGGATGGTAGCACCCTTCATACGAAATCGATATCAACCCATTTCTCACCAATCCACTAGTGTGTCAGTAGGTCAAAACATCCAGTTGGCCAAAAAATAAATAAACCCCTGAGAATTTATATTTAATTATTATTTATTAATTTTATTAATTTTGGCTGCGACACTTTAGAATATGAATCTTTTTCAAAAATATTGACCACGTCAAATAGTGTTCTGCTTACCACTTTGCCGTAGACACAATGGAAGTTTTATGTAATAAGTTTCAAGTTTTGCGATTTTGGATATCGATTCACAAATTTACAAATAAAACAAGATGCAAAAGACAATTTGGAAATTGTTGAAGAATTGTTATTTCCGTCAACCAGCTGCACACCCTTAAGAGTACAACCCTCAAAAGTATTCGAAAGACTTGTCTGAGCTAGGGAAGACGCAGCCCTTACCTTTTAACGTGTGATGCCATGCACGAGACCGATGACCATGCTGGGAATCGAACCCATGACCCTTAGGTTAAGAGACAAGCGGCCAATGAAATGAAGCTTGAATTTTACCAACAAGATTGTTTGAGGCGTGATCATAATAATAATGGCTATGATAGTTTCGCCATGAAAAAAATATTCAAAATCTTGAAAATTAAAACTAAAATCATACCTAAAACTTCCATTGTGTTTCAGCCTTAATAGCCTCAAAAAACTTACGTAATTTGGTCTCCCGAACAAAAGATTCAAATAAAATTTTTGGCAGTCTCAAGTAATTTTGGAGATATGGGCCCATTTTGAGTGACTGTCATTTTTAGCAAACATTCCTACCGCGAAAAAAACAGTAGAAATTTTTTCTTCTTATCCAGGTGTCTGTTAAATTATTAATAGCTTGTGGCCATTAGTTAACGAAATTACGAAACTAATAATGTATGCTGTAAGCTCAAAAAAAAAATGAATTTCCTTGGGTTTCATTAAGTGTATTTACACTGACACTGATGAATTCATTGCGAATCTGTCACTCATTTTGCTATACTGTGCTGTCATGACCGAGTGACATCGCAGTCCGTTAATGGTAATCTATGTTGTTTCAGTTCACGATGTCGACCAAATCCAGTCAAAACAATCTCGACAATCAGGTCACAGAGCTGGATCTCCTCTCTCCGAACTCCAAATACACGCGGTTTCAGGTCAATAAAGTAGAAAATCATGAGGACCTAGATCCAGAAGTAGAGTTGCGAATAAGGGTCGAAGCAGATGGCCAAACTGACGATGAAGATATTCATTCTGCTACGGATCGGATGAGGCTGAACAGCGATGTTAAAAGTTTCAGGTACGTTTTAAATTTTGCGGCGAATTTCCTCGTAAGTACAACATATATGTATTATGTCTGAATTTAGCCGCATTTTAATTTGATTCAAGATATAACTTCTTCAGACGAATTTAAAACAAAAGTCAGCAGACATGTTCAAGTAGAAATCCTAATTATACTTCATATCTACGTCGTCCTAAACCAAAATGTAGTTATGTCTCAGGTAAAACACGAATCACTATTTGCTCTCAATTTTTGGTATCAACTTGAAGACAAAAAAAATATTTCAACGTTTCTTGATGGAAATCTGTATTCCTCAAATTGACTGCTACTTAGGTGAAGGTGAAGTAGTGTAGGATTTGTGCAGTATCAGTCTACGAGTATATAGAATTCTACTTTTTGATGCTTCCTCAAGGAGACTTTTCATATGGTTATTTACTCAGATTAAATGAATGGGATAGGTACAGATTACCCTGATTAATGAGACTCAACTGGATAAACCGTGGTGGTATTTTAATTTCATCTGATTATTGACTTTTTATTGCCGAAAAACATCTCGAATAGTGCGATCGAATGAAATAACGATGTTAAGTTTTATCTTATCCTCATGAATTGTAAAAAAATCATATAATTTATTTTTGGGCATATTTTTCAGTCTTACATCGTTGGTTTTCTTAATAAGCTCATTTAGTGAGGCTAGATTTGATTCATAGTGATTGAGTAAAACTTGTAGTGGAATAAACACATCATTATATTGAAACTGACACGATGGTTACACAGAACAGTTCATTACGAGGATATATTGAAAAATTCTTTGCCTACTACAGAACCAAACAAAATTTCAATGTCAAAATATTTTATTACTCAACATATTCTCCCCTTAATTGGATACATTTATTACAGCGAACCTGCAACGTCTCTAGACCTTTAAAAAAAATGTTACTTCGTGCTCTGCAAACCAACCTTCACAGCTTTTATTACCTCCTCGTTGGAAGAAAATTTACGACCTTTCAAACTTTTTTCAGTGGAGGAAAGAGATGATAGTCGGACGGAGCCAAATCTGGTGAATAAGGGGGGTGTTCTAGTAATTCAAACCCTAAATCACGAATTTTTTGCATGGCAACATGAGAATTATGTGCAGGGGCGTTGTCCTGTAAAAACAAAACACCTTTGGATAGCTTTCCGCGTCTTTTCTCTTTAATTTTTTCCCGTAGAGTGGTCAGTAATGTCGAATAGTAATCTTCAGTTATTGTTCTACCCTTATCCAAAAAATCAATCATGATTACTCCATGGCAATCCCAAAGAACTGAAGCAAGAACTTTTCCAGCAGATTTTTGGACACGAAACTTCTTGGAGATCCGGAGTGTCGCCATTCCATCGATTGTTGCTTTGTTTCTGGATCGTAGAAATGTACCCAAGTGTCATCCATAGTAACAATTCGGTTTAAGTCTACATTGTTTTCAAATCGAGCACAGATCGAACGCGATGCTACTACCCTTGCAAGCTTTTGGTCAACATTCAAACATTTGGGGATCCATTTTGCAGCAATTTTTCTCATGTCCAAATTGACGTGAACTATATGATGAACGCGTTCGTATGAAATGTTCAGTGCTTCAGATATCCGTTTTAGCCCAATTCGATGGTCTGTTAAAATCATGTCATGAACTGCATCGATATTTTCGGGTACTGACACAGAAACTGGCCTTCCCGATCGGTCATCATCTTCAATGGAAAATTTACCACTTTTGAAGCTTGCAGTCCAATTTTTCACGATCGCATACGAAGGATCACCAAGGGTATCAAGCATATCTTCGTAAATCTGCCTACCTCTTAACCCTTTTAAATACAGGTACTTGATGATGGCTCGATACTCCAATTTTTTTTTTTCACAATTTCGGTGGACATATTTTTTCTTTTAATTTATTGCGTAACTCTGGTTTACTTTTTTGACGTCAAACTTTACACTGACACTTCCAATAAGTTATTGTTCGTTGCTATGGTAACGCAATATTTTGTTTATGCAGGGAACTGGTCTAGGCTAACTAGATATCAATACATCCTCGTATAACTGATATTCAACAAACAAAACCCTTCTATAATCTTTTCAATGGACAGTGGTAGGTATACGATTCTTCTGAATAACCTATATCTAAGGTTATTTATAATTCTGGTTAAGGTGGCTTTCAACCCTCACAAAAAATCTAACTGCAAAACTTCCTATTTGGTATTTCTCATGCAAAAAGTACTTAGGCGTGGCTGTCGGGTATACAATGACGATAATTTTACGTGCTGGTTTCACTGAACTTGAAATCGGTAAACTTGTATAAAATACTACTGAATATAATAGTGTCCATTTGAATGCACAACTAAACGACTACAAATATTCAAAACATTCATTTATTCATTACGAAATGTCGAGTAGCCCAACCCATTGTTTTTCAGCTATCGCAATGTTGAATCAATTAATGACTGTAATTTAGTTTCGTTCTTACCTTTGAACTAGCACATTGGGAGGTTTTATTGGTGACGAAGTTGAATATGAATATGGTGCGGCATCATTCTTTTGTCTGCTTTCGAAATTGATTTGATGAAATTATTTGTTTGAGGTTCATTACAATTCAATCTGTTTACTGTCGTCCCCGTTTTTTTTAATGGTCTAAAATATCGAATGCTTATTTTTGTAAAATCGAAGTTTCATAACTTATACAGTGACATTCAAAAAATACGCAACAAGTGACATTCAAAAAATACATTCAAAAAACATCGTCAACTCAGCCTCGTCTTGAAACCTACTCAGCCCCTATCAGATATACTGAGTGATTTCCAGTTTTTTGGAAAAACTCACCTTTTAAAATTAGTAAAATGTCAAAAATTATATTTTTCGGAAACGTTTGGATTAAATTTTTCAATGAATTCATCAAACCAACTCTTGATGTGACATAATTAATCAAATGAACAGTAATAAACAAAATAGAATTAAATCTCAAAGTATCCTCCATCCCGAGAGCAACATACTGGCAGCTAAATTGGAACTTGCATCTGGAAAAGACTATCCGGAAGGCTAGCCTATCATTATGGACATGCCGCAGAATATGTGGCAAAACATGGGGCATGTCACCAAATCAAGTGTACTGGCTGTATGTGACCGTCATACGACCAATTATCACGTATGGCTCTGTAGTCTGGTGGAGCAAGGGCCATCAAAAAATGGCCCAGGCTAAACTTAACGGACTACAGAGACAAGCGTGTCTGGCGATTACTTGGGCCATTCGCTCCACGCCAACGGCAGCAATGGAAGCCCTTCTCGGATTACCTCCTCTTCACATAAGTTTGGAGAGAGAGGCAAGATGGGCAACATACAGACTCTACCAAGCGGCCATTAGTCTACCGCAGGCAGTAGTCATGAGAAGCAGCAGCATGCTGGAGGGCAGAACAGCTCACAACATTCTGGGAATGCCCTCAGACATCATGCCTAAAACTATCAACCTTCCCCGAAAGAGAAGACTGGGTTCGGAATGAAACTGACCTATGTAGGGCAAATGAACGTTGATTTACCGATGGTTCCAAAACTTTGGAAGGTGTCGGAGCCTGAATATACGGGATAAACCCAGTAGTGAAACGCTCATTCAGTATGGGTAAATTAGCTACGGTATTCCAGGCAGAGGTATATGCCATTGAAATGTGTGCAAGGGAGCTGGAAAATCGACGCCACACATGAAAAACAATAAAAATATTTTCAGACAGTCAAGCGGCACTGAAAGCGCTTGAATCCAATTGCTTTAAATCCAGAGCAGTATGGAACTGCAGAGAAACCTTAAACCGACTGGCACAACACAACAACGTTAACCTAGTCTGGATACCAGGTCACACGGGCCTAGAAGGAAACGAAATAGCGGACGTCCAAGCAAAAGGGGGGGCCGAAACAACGTTCACTGGGCCAGAACCGGTAATCGGTATAGCACATAGCACTGCCAAGAATGTCATAACATCCTGGGCTGACAACAAAAGACTCGAGTACTGGCGTAGTCTACCGGGCCTAGCCCATTCCAAAGCATTTATTGCTTGCACAAGGAAAAAACAGGACTCTGACAAGCTGCTAGAACTCAGAAGAGCACATCTCAGAGTTATAGTAGGTTTGCTCACTGGCCACTGCAAACTCAAACACCACATGCATAAAATCGGACTTGCACAAGATGCAGAGTGCCGCCTATGCATGGAGGAGGATGAAACGGCTAAGCACATTTTATGTACATGCCCCGCAGCGGCCAGAACCAGATTTTCAACATTTGGCAATACAACAGTAAGGCCAGAGAACCTGGTAAATTGTTCTCCCAACGTACTCCTCAATTTCGTTAAGAGATTGGATATACTGGGAGAAATATAACCATAGGGTGAGCCACAGTAGGCCATTGGCCGCAGTGGAGGGCCTGATATGAGCCCACTCACGTTCAAACCTAACCTAAACCTAACATACTGGCAAAGACTTCCAGGGCTAAGGCAGGCCAAAGATCTCCTCGGCAACTTCAACCGAGCAAGATCGAAGACATTTACCTCAGCAAAACTAGTCTAAAGACAATCACGGGATTTCTGACGAGGCACTGCAGACTCAAAGAACACCTAAAGAATCTAGGCTTAGAGGAGGACAGTACCTGCAGATTCTGTGGGGAACATCCAGAAACACCACACCATATATTGATGGAGTGTTATGCTGTACATCACAAGAAATTGAATGTACTGGGATCACACCAGCTGACTGTGGGAGAAATACCACGAGTAGACCACCTCAAAATCCTTAAATTCCTCAAGGAATTGGGGCTTGAGGGGCTGCTGTAAACGAGAACACATTGAAATTGCAGAAGAAGATGGGGTACAATAGATATAATTAGGTCGCAGCGCATCAGTCACCATCCATACCTACTATTACCATTACTATTCTCCGTTCCGTACCATAATTTACCTTGAATATATTTTCATCGGTGAAATGCACATACTGTATGATTCGTCTATCTTTTTCTATTCGCCTTTGCCTTTGCACCCAAAAACTAAAATTCAGCCGATCATCACAATTTCGTTCTTGCTGTTTATGAATGACTTAGGTTGGAAAGCCCGAACCTTTTTTGCTATCAAAATTCTTCTTCTTCTTGTCATATTATGTTGCCTAGGGCCGATTGCACCAACTCCGCTTAGTGCATTAAGTGACGCCTAAATTTATGAATCCGACAGAATGTGAAATCACTGATATATTTGACATATCATTGAACACATTCTATCGGGTTCATAAATCAAAGCGTCACTTGAAGCACTAAGCGGAGTTGGTGCAATTGGCCTCTAATCAATTAACTGTCTGTGTAAATGTTAAATTACGAAGATCCCTCATTTTGTAGCCAATTGTAAAGCAGATTTCCATGATCTTTGTGATAGTAATTCAGTGGCAGAGGTCGATTAGAGTTTTTACAAACCATTTCAATTTGAATCACTCAGTTATGGAAGGTATTTTGTCTTATAACAATAACCTTACGTTTTTGCACAAAATTTACTCTTGAAAGAATTCTATGAAAAAAGTAAAGCATTAACTGACAGTGTTCAAGGATTTTGCCAATCGTTACATCGCTGAGGTTCTCCTGAAAAACAAATGAAGTTTTTAAATCGATTCCTGATATTTTTTTAAGTGGAACACCCTATATTTCATTATGCATTTTGATTCGTAATTACATTATCAACAACAAAATTCATATGACTTTTTCCTAAGTTGAAAATAAAACAGTTTCAATTTCAGTTTCAATATAATTTTTAAATTCCTCTACATTATTATGTTTTATTTTGTGCACCTCGTTTCTGAGAAATTCCCAAAAATATAAATCTAGGGGAGTCATCTCTGGTAAACGAGGGGGCCACTTAATAGGACCATTCGTAGCAATGCATCTGTTTTCAGATGCGTCGCAATATTCTTTTTACGCCACTGAAATAATGTGCTTGTGCTCCATCCTGCTGAAAATAGATCATCTGACGAGCCTCCAGTTCAAGATCATCGAGAAACTCTTCCAACACTCTTGTTAATAAATTAATCTAACGGGGTCCGTTCAAAGAACCATGGTAGAAAAATGGGCCGATAATTCTGAATCTGAATAGACCACACCAAGCATTGATAATAAATCGTCTTTGCGGATTGTGGGGATGGACTAAAAATTGATTATCTTTACTCCAATAATGAAAATTCTTTCTATTATGTATGTCACGGTTTGAAAAATTAACTTATAGTTATATATATATATATATATATATATATATATATATATATATATATATATATATATATATATATATAATATAGTTATAGTGTCGTATCTGATGTTTTTTCAGAATTTGTTGAAATAACAGACTGTGGAACAGCTATTTGATCATTAATCTCATCATTAATTTCAGTACTGCTGGAAAGTTCTTCTATAAATAAATTTGTGAAGATCCATTGTTGGCGATACCCCAACACTTCAGGAATCAGCAACTTATTTCACCTCGATTGTTACGACAAATCCCATATCGTTAATCTACGTTTATGCTACACAAGGTGTTTGCTTATCTTATTTACTCAACCGCAAAATCCTGGTCACAATCAAACTAATGCGCATGAGTCATGAGCTATCGGAAATGCTGACGTCCAGAAAAGCAATCAATCTAAACAAAAGCTAAACAACATATTGTTTATACAAGAAATACAAACTTCCCAAAATACCAAAACTACGTCAATTTCACTCGAAGCGAGTTTCGCCAATAAAGTTGGATCCTCAGGGGCTCAAAACTTACTAATCTACTCAGGATGGTCTTATCCTATTTATACTGCATACAATTTTCTGATTCAAAAGTTTTCCTAATATTGGAATTTACGTACTCTACCTACATCAAATCATGTACCTACTCTAATTATTCACTTATTTCATTTCAGAATTTACCTGTTATAAATCTTCTACATACTTCGTTTTGGATTCAAAGACATACGTTCTTGAAAATTAATGAATTAATATCTTTATGAAGTAAGCCTTATTATTGTACTATTATTTTGAACAAGGGGCTGTATTGAACTGGGCCCTTATCCGCGTTCGTACTATTTTTACATTTTGCAATTTCCCGACTCTGGAATGCATCGAAGAGCCAATGGTCACGAACCTGTATAAATAATTTCAAGCGTGTGCCATCAAAACGGTGCTCTTGATCTAAAGCAATGTGCTCTTTGAACCGTACTTTCATGACCCTTCTAGTTTGACACGCATACTCCTTCTCGCAGTCCGTACAGCTAATTTCATAAAACCCCCGACTTTTTTTCCTTCTGGTTCATCTTTGGGAGTACCCAGAATATGTTGTAAGGTAAGCTCGGGTAAGTGTGAATTTGGGGCAAGTGTGACTTTGCTCGCTATCTTCGCTAAACCGGGCGACAGCCCAATGTCATCTATTGACGAATAGCCTACACTCATAATGAATCCATAACCATCATATAAAATACAAAAGAGATCTTGTGAAATCCAAATTTTTTCCCCAATTTTCTAACCTACAATTCATCAACCCGAACGAGTATAACGAGTTTATTTCAAGCTTTGAGTGTATTGTTAAAATCTAAGGTAAGAATCCATTTTATACACTTTTCTTCTGCCTAAACAATGAATCTGACTATAGATTGCCGTTTTTTCATGAAGTTGTTTTTTTTTTACATTTTTCCATTGCATCACACTTACCCCGAAATTAAATGTTATTGGGGATAGTGTGACCTATCTGTCGGTGTAAGTGGGAACCTGGTTCATTTGGCCAATCTAAACAGTATTATTTTTTCAGCTATAGTACGAAATTATATACGGAAATCTCAAAGAGCCAAACAATATACCTGGCCAGATGTGGAAGACATTGATACACTTTCAGAGGATGAAATATCAACTGTGCTTCCATCACCACTCGTCAGAAGATGGGGATCAATGAAATTCTCATTCGATTTTTCAGATTTCTACCTGTAAATTTTTCTTTTCAATAAATGTTCACTTTCACGATTATTTTTGTTTTTTCCCAATGGAGCATTTCAAATTCAATATTAAAAAGTTCCTAACTATGTTTTGAATAAAGATATCTCGAAACAAATAAATTGTGGTGAAAGTTCCTTTACTGTTTACTCACCCCTGTCCCAAAGAGAGATTTACGTACATTAATATCTTTAAATTTGGCCAGAATCACACTTGCCCCAAATTTCCGGGGAAGTGTGACCTATGGAGATGTATATCTGAATATATAAATAAAATTCATAGAATACGTTTTTCAACAGTTTTCTGTGGCGTATTACATCAGATGGACTAAATGAAATGCGAACTAATGAAAATCACGGCCACACTTACCCGAGCTTACTATAGCTTATACGATGTTTTGGAACTCAAGGCTCGTGCGGGATAACGATATATTCAGAAGGCGAGTCAAGCAGATAAATTGAATAAAAAGAAAGGGGGCGTCCATAAATTACGTGACGTGTTTTTTTTAATTTTCTGCCCCTCCCTCCCCCCCTGGTGAGATGTCGTGAGATTTTATTCAACCCCCTCCCCCATCTCCCAATCTCACGTGAGATTTTTCAAAATGTGAGTTTCTTACGTAAACGTGTTGGATTGTTATTGTAAAAAGAAAAAAACAAATTTGCTTCGTGCTTTTATTTACGACTAGTTATGACTAGTAATCAATGTTGCTGAGAGTTTCATTATAAGTGTAATAAAAATTTAACAATAGAATACTTAAATCGTAACTACTTAGATTAAAAAAGAGTATCTACTTAAATCTTATGCATGTACAATCTGGATTAAATGGACCAAAATAGTATAATTTTTTTTTTGTTTCAATCAGAAAAAAAATTGCGTGATATTTGCCGAGACCCCCCCTCTCTCCAACGTAAGATTAGATGAGATTTGACTCGACCCCCTCCCCCCCTTAAACACCTCACGTAATTTATGGACGCCCCCAAAGACGGAAATGAAGTTGATGGGTAAAACATTTTAAAGCAGACATGTTTAAGTTAGGTCAGCGCATATAATCCAGGACTTTGGCACTGAATACTGTTAACTGTCGAAGATGTGAATGAACTAATCAAAATTTGGCCGCTATTTCTGTAAAATACGAAATGAAAATGTTACGTATTCGTACCTGAAAATCTGTTAGACACTGTTGTTGTGATTTCTCATTATTCATGCGCTGTAATAAAATACGTTTTCTATCACATCCAGAAGCTACTTAATCTTCTAGAAAACATGCACCCGATAATTCAATCCAATTATTATTTGCAGGCATCTGACACGGGAAGCTCTACCCAGGCTAGACAATTACAGGAATATAATGTCGGTTCAGGCAGCAAACAGACCGACCTTAGATGAACTCCACAATGCCACTCTTCCTACGAAGGTAACGAAATCAGAAAATCGATCAAATCAGTATCTTTTCATTTATTGTACAGAATAATCGCGAGGGTAAATAAAGGGCGAATTCATATGCGTTGAGGCCGTTGGGGGAGTCATTGTGTCGTGTTCTGTCTTTCCTGCACATTTTGTTTGTACGTAGGGTTTGGGCCCATTAAAAATGATTCTACTTGACGGAATTGATACGATGAAACCGCCTTTCTTAAAATCTTTTTGTCCGTTAACTGGATATATTGAAGTTGTCAATAACTCAGGTGTACCACAAGGCTCCATATTAGGGATTATCATACTACAAACAAATTTTATAATAGTTTATTGACTATTTTCAAAACAAATTCTTAAGAAAGTGATGAAAATGAGAGGAAACTCAAATCCTTCGTTCAGGAAGTATTTCAAGATTTTTTTTTTGTTAAAAGAACACGAAGTCGTCTCCACAAAAAAAAATTTATTAAGACTTCGTGTTTTTTTTTCTAAAAAAACTTGGTCTTCCATTTCGAGTACGGACTATTACCTTCTCATATTTCAAGATTGATCAATCTACGCGATGAATTTCGAAATGAAAAAACTTGTAATCAGACATACTGTTACAACCCTGGAGCCGGACATGACCGCGTCTGTTTGGATATTCTCGCTCAGCGTGCCTGGATGATCAAATGACATTCCAGAAGTTCATGTTCCTGTACTCAAACGGACACGAAGTTCTGCACAGTCTTTCACGAGACTTTCGAAATTCGAGATTTCTCGTCTCGTCTCGATTTCGAGACGAGGTCGAGTCGAGACAAATGGATTTAATCGAGAACGAGATCGAGAAAAACACTCGAGAAATTATTTCGAGATTTCTTGATATCGAAAATATATATGTGTTGCAATACGCCATGAAAGAGAAAATAAAAAACTATACTGAGAAATTATTTTAATCATTTTGAACATAACCAAAAAAAATTACAAATTGAAATTAATTGATAGGACACTATTTGGTCAGTCTGGCCTTTCTGGGTAAAGAAATTCCATAAAGGAAAGGGCCATAAATTCAACTTTATTTCTATTGTATTCATTAAATATGTTAGTCCAAGCTTATAACTATATTACTTCTGAGGATATTTTTATGGCAGACTTATGGCACCATTTTTTAATAAATTTCTCTATGCAGTACTACGACCCCTACTATTATGATAAAATAATTTGAGTAATATCGACGTACGACAAAAAAATCGTGTAAAAATGTCTTTACAGAATCTTGTCACGACTAATTCGATGGCGTAGAATACGGAAAAAATTCTAGAACTTTCGGAAGTATTTTTCTATGGTGTTATATGGGTAAGGATACGGGATTGACTGTTCGGAGGGGACCTGCGCCCGCCAATAATTTTTCAAATTTTTTTCCATATCATATCCGTGAAATGCAATGTTTTTTGTATAGTTTCGTCTAATTTTGAAGCGATCACTGATCGAACATAGTCTCTGTAGGCGTTTCAACGAACGTATGCACCTTCAAACGGGTTGAATTTGAAAATTATATTTTTGCAATTTTTCAAAATCTTATTGTGTTGAATCGATAACGTAAACACGGGAAAAATAGTAAAAAAATTCCAGATCTGTCGGAAGTATTTTTTTTGAGCGGTGATATGGGTTGGGATACCGGATCCTATTGCACCTTGTACATTTTTCGCAATTTTCGACCACAAGGAGACACTTCTCGACTGTTTCGATTATAAAAAATGAGTTTGTTGCTGGTGCTGGTACATTCTTCTCTTCACGAACGAAGAAACAATTTTGAACTTTCACCTTTCGTACCTAGGTAAATTTTAAATGTATGGATAAAAGATTAAATTAAAACATCAAGGATTCGTTTAATTTTCATTTTTTGGAACAATATTGTTTATTTGTGCTGGTACTCGGCGGTTTTTTTGTTATTCGTGGCTTTTAGTTTATAAAATATAGCCTCTGTATTTTAACGTATTTTTTTATTCCCTGTAATTTTGTGTTATACGTTATAACCTATACATAGCATTTTTTAATAACATTCACCTTTTGTTTTCGAGACTCTCGAATCGAGATCGAGAAATTGTCTTCGAGAAAAACATCGATACGAGAGTTTGTTTATTTGTTTAATCGAGACGAGAAAGTGCCTTCGAGACGAGATTTCTCGTCTCGATGAAACCCTGGTTCTGCATGGGGTTACCCGAGAGGAGCCACGAGACCTTTTCGAGGTGCCTGCCGATCACGCATCAGCTCACTGTGTAGCAGAAGATCTCCAAATGTCCAGAGGCATCGCCGTGGTGTTCTCCAAGAAGTTCGGTCTACTCCAGGAACTATGGAAACAGAACCCAGAAGATGGAGAGGTGCTACAGCTGAGGAAGAACCAGAGAAACATCTACTATCTGGTTACTGAAAAGCGTTCCCAAAATAAACCGTCCTATGAAGATGTCTGGAAGAGCCTAACCACATCAAGAGATACGATGCTGGACCAGAATCTTGTGGACCTGGCAATCCCAAAATTGTCCTGTGGGATTGATGGGCTGGACTGGAGAGTTATAAGTAGTATGTTGGAGACGACATTCAGAGCCAGCGGCGTCAAGATTTTGGTGTGCTGTAAGCATCTTTCTCGACCTAATTTGACGACTGTGAAGTTCAAGATGCAGATATGACACTCTAAGGGCGGATTGTACAATACAAGTTCACCAGCAGTTCAAGTGAACTGAGTTCAGTTGCTGAGGATTAGCCAATTGAATTTCTAGTTCCTCAGCAATTGAAATCGGCTCACTTGAACTGTTGGTGAACTTGTATTGTACAACTCGGTCTAAGAAAGCCATTTCGGGATAAAACGTCTTTAAGAAGGGGCAATGTAACAACCCTGAAGCCGGACCTGACCGTGTCTATTTCAATACTCACACTCAGCCTGTCTGGATAGTTCTGCGATAGTCACTCTACACGCGTCCGTGGGCTGAGTGATTACACTGAGTCCGAGAATCATGTGCCGTGATAGACGAATTTCACTGAGTAGCCGTCATCATGCAAAAATCCCTCTTGAGAACGCCATTCGTGTTGACGAAACGTCGAGGCTGTCTGATTCCACCTCGGAACCTAGAGGTTCTTAACATTCTTCACATAATTCTATTTAGTTGCATTTTATTAACATAAATTAATGGCAATATATTCAGTTGTTTTTTTTTTGTGAGATTGACTAATTTATCAGTTATAGAGGATATAAATGAGTCCGGTTACTATCGTAATTATTAGAGAGAATGTTTTAATTGATGATTGCACTAATTAACAGTAGGTGTAGCATTTAGAATTTGGTAATGATATATAATCGTTAACCTCCGACCTAAATGAGAATTGACATTGCTCATATTCGGGCTTACTTGTCGGTGAATCATTCGCTGATCTCCGAAAGGTTAATCAAACACGTGAGGAATGCAACTTTGTTGATAATAGTGTCTGTATCATAAGATGGGTACTTTTTTATCATTAGGATTTCAGTTGAATTTGACTTCACAGAATATAGTAGTTTCAAATCAGTAAAAAATCAACAAGATTATGTATGAAATGATTCAATACATCAATAATTTTGAATTCAAATTTTCCGAACGTAATTTCAACTAGGTACTGTAGAAGTGGGATGGGGTAATGTGGAATACCCTCGAATGGTTATGCGTGATAGATTTTCAGATGCAGAAATAATGTACGGACTAGCTAATTAGTTTGCCGAGGACAGAACTTTATACATTATTGTATCACCGCCATTCTGATTCAGATTTATTCAGTATAGATAGAATCCAGTAATCATAATCACCATTCTTAAGCTTGTTAGTAAGTTTAATCTCTACATAGGTTTTCTTATAGACGAGTGGATGTAATTATAGAAATTTAAATGACTCGTTGAAGTAGACTCATGCTAGGCACTGAAGCCTGTATTTTGAAGGACCGTATATGAACACTATCTCGCCCGAAATGAGTTCTGAACAGAATGATTCACCCACTGTTACCGTAAAATTACGCATTCAGTATCCCGCCAACGGGCGTTGTCAACACCTTAGGGATACTGAAGAAAAATAATACTCGATTACTTAGCACCTTCTCCTGCCAGAAGGTATAGTTTAACAACACCTTAGGGAGGAGATGGCGAGTGTTCGATTGAAAACGACTGTTGAAAAATTAATGTATGGGTTGCTTACGGTTATTCTTCACGCGGGAAAGGCTTGCAGGACGCATCAGTTAACCGACTCGACAAAATATCAATCTCACAACAGCTAAACCAAAAACTCTACAGCAGAACGAGGAAACTCGAAAACTATACAAAAGTAAATTATAAAAACGGGACATAGTGGTAAAAAATATCAATGTTGCATAGAAAGGAATCTATTAAAACCAAATTTCAACACTGTTCAGTAATTTTAATGCAGATATATCTAGAAAGGTTACAATGTGACCCAACGAAGCATCATCAGCAGAAGGCTGGCAATTCGGACAAAAATATAAGTAGTTAATTTTTTTTCTCTATGTATTGACGTGACATTTAACATGCTGATGTGGCTCTAGTGGGGTGTCATGTCAAGTGTCAAATCTACAAATGCGTTGAAATAATATTGCATGCCAACTCAATGTTTTCAGATGGAACTGCCAACATCTCTAACATCAAACGGCAAATCAACGAATGGACAGCTAAAGTTCGGATGGATACAGGGGGTTTTGGTAAGATGTCTCCTCAATATTTGGGGTGTCATGCTCTTCCTGCGATTGTCATGGGTTGTGGCACAGGCGGGGATAGGTAAGTGAAAATTCACCGCACCTATTCAAGATAAATGATCCTAAATCCTAAATTTCCATATATCATTTCATGCATCTTGACAATTTCAACTCTGTGAGGAATAGTCATTTTCCATTAAGTGCGGACAAAATCAAAAACCGTCTGTGATTAACCGTTCTCCAGTTAGACAGTTCATCTGGAGTTGAGAGGGTATATACCTACCTCCGAAAAAAAAAAATATATCAACTCATACTCGTGATAGTTTTCGTTATTTGAACCATAAAATGATGGTTTACTTTTAGTACCACCGTGCACGTAGCCGAAGTTCTTAGTGGTATTCTATGTTAACTACTGCCCTTTAAACAGTCAAGGATTGATCTAATAGAAGAAAATTGTAGTTGAATATTGAAGTTACATCTGAAACGATGTCAACGAGTATAACTGCATTCAAAGTTCTGAGCAAGAGATGTAATCAAGATTATCAAAGACAACATTGAACATTGAAACACCAAAAATGTTGATTTGGTAGTATTACCACCATAAGTTTCTTCGAGAATGTCGTCGGTTATCGACCGAATGCTAAATCTAAAGTATACCGAAATCATGATTTCATGGTCACAAACAAAGGAATTCTTTCATACTTGTTTCCACCATTTTACAAAGCGTTGGTAAAATCATGATTAGTTAATTTGTTGGCTGGAAATCTAGTAATTTTATTACACTTAGCTGATGGTGTGATAACACTGCCTCTTCATGCATTAAATAAGTTTCTAGTAGCTTCGTGTAGTAACAATATTACATAATTTGATTATGTCGATATATGATAACCAAACCATGATAACCAAAAATTCATATTCATATTCATTCAACATAACAGGTACCTATGCACCTTAATGACACAATTATATATTTAAACCATATCCAAGGTTTGTGTCCCTATTCATATACTTGAAAACGATAATAGATTTTTTAATTACCGAAACGTTGTGTGTCAAAAATTCATCAGAGGATTTATTTTGTTTGTTTTCTTTATTCTACACAAAGTAACACATTGTCAACCACATTCAAACAAAAATTCGTAATTTCTTTTTCTCAACAGGACAGTCAATTTTGTTGATACTGGTAACAACTGTTGTGACATCTATAACATCACTATCCATGTCCGCTATAAGCACGAATGGGGTGATAAAAGGAGGTAAGTTGGAGACGAATCAAGGCTGTTTGATCAAACTTTTTCACCATGAGCCACGAGCATTAGAGATAATGACACGTATAAAGCCTGTGGCTCACGGGCATTAGAGTGAATGACACGTACAAAGCCTGTGGCTTACGGTTAAATAGTTTGTTCAAACTGTTTTGAAGTGACGTAATTGCTATTGTTTAGGGTCAGAAAAATTTAAACAAACTACTATAGATGACGTCACTTCAAGGCAGTGAAATTAACCAATATAAGTGACGTCACTTCAAAGCAGATTGACCAAACTTTTTGACCGTGAGCCGTGCTATTTCATAATTTTTCACCTTACTCCATGAAACAAAAGAATCCATATTTTTAAGGTGGTACCTATTATATGATATCCCGAAGCCTTGGTCCAGAATTTGGAGGATCTATCGGCCTGATTTTTTCCTTGGCCAATGCAGTGGCGTGTGCGATGTACGTTGTGGGTTTTTGCGAATCCCTGCAGGATTTACTGGAAGTTTACAATTTGTCTATAATAGATGGTAAAGTGCATGACGTGCGAATAATAGGATCGATCACGATTGTCATACTCACCGTTATTGTGGTGGTAGGGATGGAATGGGAAGCTAAGGTAAGATTGAGAGTTATTACTGCATGTTTATTTTATTTGCTCTCTCGGAGTTTTTTATTAGAATTTAGAAGTATGAGTACCAACATTATTTTTGTGTCCTTGAAACTTGTAATTCGAAAGATCTGATATTTTTCATTGGTGTTTTGTATTTCAGGCCCAGTTGGGTTTATTAGTGATTCTACTGGTAGCCATTGCTGACTTCTTCATCGGCAGCTTCATAGGTCCAAGAAACGAGGAAGCTAAAGCTAAAGGATTTCTGGGATACAACGGTAAGGAACAATTTTTCTTACATTTCATTCGGAGTAATCTCCTTTTTTTCTAGCCTCATTATCACGAGATAATTTATATCCCGACTACAGATTATTCGAAGGAGTCGAACATGACTTTTTTAGCGTGTTCGCTATATTTTTTCCGGCTGCTACAGGTATTCTTGCTGGTGCGAACATTTCCGGAGACCTCAAGGTAAGCATAATAAATTTGAACGTGTTTGTTTAGCTTTGTAAGGATTTCAATTGATAGTCTGGTGGTACTCCTTTTCTGTTTATTCCAAATTTTAGTCTTTATTTTCAGTACAGTTTTCGCTATACTGCAAAACGGTTCTGGTCCATTCAAAGCCTCGCTTCTTCCCGGGCGGTTGAATCGGCGTCGTCATTGCCATCAAAATATATATTTGGTGGGATGCTGCTTTGAACAGAACCCGACAGCAATTGTCATCCAGACATCATTTCTTCTTCTCTTTATCGCTATGCCATTTTCAGGATCAACAGTTCTTTCGTGGGCGTAGTTTAAAAAAGAATAGAATCACCTAGGCAAGATTTTTTAATAACGTTCATTGCGCTGTCTGCTTTTATAGCCGTTCAGCTTGTGAACTAAATGACTATGTTCTTATCTACAACTCTTGCCTTATCAACTCCTTGGCGCAATGGTGTTTTGCAACGATTTCCCCTCGACATACCGCCGCATATTTGCCTGAGCTCAGTAGAATTCTTGCCTCTGGCTTGATGGCTCCTGAACCATCTTCAGTTTCAGAGCCAACCACGTGACAAGCGAACTTTTTGACGGTCTCTTAAAATAAATTTATTTTGCCGTCATGTAGTTGCTGTTGAACCCCCAGAAGTCTCAGAATTGTTGCTATGATCTTATCATGTCTGTGTGTGTGTATGTTAATAGTTGCCGATCTGAAAGTTATCCGCGCCTTCAAGTGTCTGGCTCATGATCAAAATACCCACCAAAAAAACTTCCCTCCGGTGTCATCGTGAGTTTGCTAACTTAACCGCAAACTTTCTCACTCAGTTCCCAGAATTAGAGAATTTGGTCCCACAGCTGACCCTGCCTTAATAAGGGTCAGAGGAGATGGTGGGGCCCGAAACAATGTATTTATTGCCAATGACAACCGCAATATGAACAGGCGCTTTGAGTGAACGGTCTTTTGCATTGCTATGAGAACAGTGTGTCCGCCTGGAGGATGTTGTATGAGATACTTCTATATCATCTTCGGAGTTGAGGCTATGCAATAGCTCCTCCTCAGCAGGTTAACGTAGATATGCCACGTGATATGCCACGTGTTGGGCTGACTGTACAGTAGGCTTGCATCCTATCACCAATAGAGGGCATCATGTGGCAAATCAACTCTGCCGTGTATGATTCTATATCAAACAAAGAACTACAGACCGATAACATGCTTGAATGAGTCTTATACAGTGCCCGTCTAAAGTCCGTTCCCCCCCCTACTAATTTTTGAACCACCTGGTATAATGCAACGAAATTTGGAAGGCTTAAATAGGAAATAAAAACCTACTTTTCCATGACAAAATCATAGCTTGAAGTTTTGAAATGGCAGCCGAGCGCCATCTTCAATATTTTTTTCAAATAGAACACCCGGTATATCATTGCATGCTCTGTTAGGGATGATCCATAAGGAATACAACAATACCAAGTTTGATGCTATTATCTCCAAAGACTACGGAGATATCGACTATTCTTTTATCCATAAGCCAAATGAGTGTGAGAGAGAATTTATTTTTCCGTACAGAAAAAGTTCCTCTCTCCCACTCATTTGGCTTATGGATAAAATAATAGGCGATATCTCCGTAGTCTTTCGAGATAATAGCATCAAACTTGGTATTGTTGGATTCCTTATGTCATCCCTAACAGATCATGCAATGATATACCGGGTGTTCTATTTAAAAAAATATTGAAGATGGCGCTCAGCCACCATTTTGAAACTTTTGTCTTGAATTTTTTCATGAAAAAGTAGGATTATATCTCCTATTGAAGCCCTCCAAATTTAGTTGCGATATACCAGGTGGTTCAAAAATTACACGGTATATGAGCTGAGATTATCAAAGAAGAAGGTCGCTGGCTACAAAGAGAACCAGCTCATCGGTAGATGTATAATGTATGTATATCAATTATTTCAAGGCATTCAACACAAGATCACACGATCTCGATCAAATTGCATTGAACAACTGATGCCGCTCTGGAGAACTTACTTCGCCATATCATCAAGTTAGAGTCCAAACAGAGCAGGTTTAAGCGGCGTGTTTCAGGGACACTCCCTCAGCCCTCTTTCCTTCTGCACTCCCCTATTGCTATTGTCCGTTGCACTTCGGAAAACCCGCGGTAACAACTGCGGCACCCCCAGCAACCGGAGGCATAAGATCACCCATCTGTTCTACATGGATAGCCTCAAACTATATGCCTTAAAAGAAAAGGGGCTTCATCAGCCCTTAACGGTGGTGCAAGAGTACACGCATGCTATCATAAAAGAGTTTGAGATCGACAAATGTGCCACGATTCATCTTAAAAGAGAATGATATCATCTGAATACTCCGACAAATTCAGTCATCAGAGTTGCCGGGAAAGAATAAAATTACTGCAACTGATATGTTTGCCATTCCGATCCTACCCTAATACTTTGGAATAATGAGATTGAAACAAAAAGAGCTGCAACAACTCGACGTGAGAATTCGCAAAATGATGCATCTTGAAAGCTTGCATTCCACGATTATATAGGACTTTTGAGTTGAGAGTGACTATATAATGAATTGGTCCTAGATATAGCCTATAAGGTCATCGGGAGTAACCCTGATTCTGTTATCGAGTTAGAACTCATTGAGCAAAGAGCTAACGTCAAAGCTGCGGGGACTGTGGTTCTCCTGCAGCCACACAAAAATGAGCCAATGCATGGAGTCTTCTTCAAGAACCTTGAAGAAATTAAGTCAAAAGGGCTGAAGTCGGAGATTCATAATGGCCTGCCAGGATGGTGCCTCTCACACCTTGGTCTACCGTCGCGTGGTGGGTATAGAGGCCCGAGACACTAGACACTAGAGCGTGTCGTGGGGTGTCTGATACCATATAGTCTATTTGTTGTCAGCTCATCAAGCTTATGTGATGTGGTCTCAGCCTATATCTACGAGACACAAGTGTTGCCTTCTGAGGGATATTGAGTCCGTTGTAGAGAATGAGAAGTGCCGACCGACTTTATTGAAAGTATTCTCCACCCTCAGGCAAATACAACCAATAAGCCTGATGTAGTCCTCTTCGACCATCAAAGAAGATTTTTGTCGAATAGTTTTCAGCTCCTGGCGAAACGAACATCTTCCGAAGAGAGAAGGAAAAACGGACTAAATATCGAGACTTACTCTTCCTCAAGCTTTACTCAAACCATTCTGTGGTGTTGGTATATTACCAGCGGGATTAAAAAAATAAAATGTGTACTATATTTATTCACCAATAATAGATGAATCCATTTATTCAATATCAATATAAACTAATAATAATAATAATACAAAAATAAAATCCTTTCTGAAGAAGAAGCCAAAACCCATTATGACAGAGATAGATGAGAAATTAAGTGACAGGGAGAAGGCTCAAGAGTCATGGTCAAGATATTTAAAAACGGACAATTCCAAAATTGTAGATACCTTCGTTGGTCTGTTAAAATCTACATTGCGATCCATTCTGGGACATTTCCTTATCGATACCTCAAAGAACAGGCCAATTAGGACTTTCTGATTGTTTGCATTCATTCATAAAGGAAGAAACTTTGGATGGTGACGAGAAACCGACATGTGCGAAGTGCAAGATGAGAAGGAAGGGCATGAAATCTTTAGCAATTCAAAAATTCCCGAATATTTTAGTATTCCACTTAAAACGTTTGTCTCTAACAGATAGATTCCAAGAAAAATTTAATGTCACCATTGATTTGCCTTGAGAGGGATTGGACATGCGTAATCATGCAGCAGACAATGTAGCTCCTTGCGTTATAGTATGTATGCATTGTCTAATCATAGTGGGACTACCTATAGCGGACACTACACAGCCTACTGTAAACATCCATATGCAAAGACGTGGCATGATTATAATGATTCAATTGTGTCCCCAATTTCACCAATAATTAATTTACAAAATAACTGTGTAGATCAAGAATTAACCTTCACTCATTTTATTTTGGGAGTCTGTTGCATGTGTATAATATTTCCAGAGTTGAACTGAAATTACTGGTATACAGTACATAGGAGTGTAACCAAAATTGATCCTTGAGGTATACCTCTTACTATAGCGCCTACAGTTGCCTTCAAAATAATTTTCTCATGAGTTGTCTTGTCGAAGACTACTGAAATACAATGTAATTAAAACACCACAATTTGTCTTATCAACTTCGGAAATTATGTTACTCAATTATATTCAGTAGTGGCGTACCAAAACCGTACCCATTTCTGAAACTATTGTGAACTATAACACAGTCTTATAACCCATATTCATTGTGATTTTGGAATAAAGACGAGCGTGGGATTGTTTCAGGACCCCCAAACATCTATACCAAAAGGAACTCTGCTCTCGATTCTCATAACCTCCTTGTCGTACATACTCATGGCAGTCGTTGTGGGATGTACAGTTCTCAGAGATGCCACTGGAAACGTTACAGAATACATCAATGGTAGCTGGCCACATTGTCCGCCGAATGGCTGTCATTATGGTCTTCACAACAATTTTCAGGTGAGAAAAGATACCTCGAATATTTGCAGCCTTTTAACTCTTTTATGTATTTATTTTATTAAAAAAGTTACAGTTCCTCAAATATTTGCTCGATTCTCCAGATATATCATGCATTGTTTTAATTTGTTGATTTTTTAAGGTTGTTGAGCTCGTGTCTTGGGTCGGACCAATTATATACGCAGGGTGCTTCGCTGCGACGTTATCTTCGGCCTTGGCATCTTTGGTGTCGGCTCCGAAAGTTTTTCAAGCCCTTTGTAAGGATAAACTGTACCCCGGGATTGAGTGGTTTGCGAAGGGTTATGGAAACAACAACGAACCTTTGAGAGGATACGTCCTCACCTTCATCATCGCCATCACATTCATCTTGATTGGTGAGTATATCATCAGGTGTCGCTTGTTTACCGCCGAAGACTGTCTTGTTATGGGTTAATGAAAAAAGGGAAGCAAGATTGTTCATTTTCTTCCGCCAAATCAGCCCATACCCTTAACTTTTCCTCATCTTCTTTCATGAAATCGAAAAACTATGATCAGATCTCACAACAAACTCTGACAATAGAATTTCGTCATCTTCACTGGCGTAGTGTGCTTTAACTTTTCCGAAAACATTAGCTGGAAAAAGTGATATTATATTCAACTTCGTCAATATCTTCTTCGTCAGTTAGTGTGTCAACATCGGGATGAATGAGAACGTAACCAGGGCAGTTCCAAGCCGATTGTGACGCTTGCCATAAAAACTCGAAGAAACTAATACTGGAAATGTATCAGCGTCCACCGTGGTAATCGACCTGCAATAAAATATTATAGTTATTTTGAGAATTGATGTGCCCAGTGTTCTTGTATCAGTACATTGACCAAGTATGACGAACCCTTCGTACGTACTCTATCAGAGCTAAATCTGACGACAAAATAGAGGTTCAGAAACGTCCAAAAACGCTCACAAAGCTGAGAAGTTATATTTGAAACGGCTGGAAATGTCCTCTTTGGACTCGTCAGACTTGGATCATCATCAACGATGGACCATGGATAAAACATAAATACAAGATAATTTCAATGTAAGGGATAAACATTGTGCAAATAGCTATGAATGAGTACAGGAATAGTAACATCGTCTCATAATGTCGTGCCTCTTAATAAAACTCCCAGTAACCTCAAGCATAGATAACATGCAACTAATTCTGTTTTTCGCTTTACATAAGATGTTTCAATAACACATAACTGAACAAATATTTCAATATTCCCCACGTTAAAATCCTACTAACGTTACTGCTTCCGTCGATTAGCTAAAAAAATCAATTCATAAACCAGAAAACAAGCAAACGCGCACATGGGATTGGAATAATAATAATTCAAAGGAAAGTATACACTTAATACAGGTAGGTGAGTCAGTGAATTGATCATCAAACGATAATTATTCAAGAATCGAGTAATTTCTCAAATTCGAACGAGTCCAGACATTGAAATGTGTTTATTCATAAAATTGCTAATAGTACGCACGTTGTTCCACTGCCATAAATCTTGTTTGAGAATAGTTAGTCCTTAACTATTCGGTTTGGACTGAGAAATTTTGAAATGTAGGCTTTAACGGCTGGCGTCAATGTTTTGGTAGTTTTTCGGGTTTTGCCGTGATCGTGTTCGGTTTAAATCTCCAAACTTTCGACTGCAATTACAGCAGTCTTCTTCAGTGGCGTGGTCTAAGATCGAAATACTCTTCTTGACGTATCAACTGAACAGTTTCAGTTGATACGCCAAAAAGAGTACTTCGACCACGCCACTGAAACCCGGAAAACAACCATATTTCGATGGTATTGAATTTTATTATGCAATTTTTCCGAATTTAAACTAGTTCCGGGATTAGATATCGTTAATTTACTGCTTTACTAACATTTCAGAACATAAATTTGGCAGCACTGCACTGTCTGGAACGCCTGGAATTTCACATGAAACCATTTATATTTATACTAATTCCGAAACTATAAAACCGCTTCTTGTTTTTCTCCACCTAGTCCATGAAAACCCTCATTATACTTGTTCATCATACGCGTTGATTAAGCCCGAAAGTGGTCTTCATTCAATGTGAAAAGAATACAAAGTAGTCCTGTCCTGTATTCGCTGCTCAGGAACAACAAGACATTTCACGATTGCTCTGCCTTTACTCCCTCATAAACACTCATAGAGTGTACCCAAAGGCATAGCCTGTGCGGGTAGAGGATGGCTATTATTATTATTTGTCGTGGCGCTCCGGGGCGACTTACTGATATTTTCGGTGGTGTATTCACTTTTCAGCTGTACGAAAACCCGGGAAACCTACAGCACCACTCCGGATGGTCGGTGCGCACTTCAAGTTAGCACCAGACGTCAGGATTGGCATCCAGGCAACTCACATCACACTTGCTTCACAACAAGGCATGTGGCCGTCTAAAAAGACCCATGAACGTGAGAAAAAAGATTTCCGCGTATTGAGGCCTTGAACGTCTGTCCGATGCGAGCCAGAATCTCCACTGCCAGATACCTTAGACACTGATTTTCCGACGACCCCCCCCAATTACATATTCATGGTTTTGGTGCATGTTTTTGTTTTCGTCCAGTTTAAAGCAGATATGAATTTTGTATAATTTATTTCTACGAATCACCCAGTTTTTTTGAGAAAACCCCTCAAAAGCAGAGCTTGTGCGAGCAAGAGAGATCCGGAACCAACAGTTTAAATAAAAGTGGATTCCGAACCACTTTAGCTTAGTGGCAGCTGTCCCGGGAATCGAACCCGAGCCGTCTGGGTGGAAACAAATGCTTTAAAACCTCGACCACTCCACAATAATATCTGTAGATAAAATAATAGACAGATAAATAGATATTGATCCATATTCTTGAACTTCTTAAGTTTCCCTTTCTGGATATGTATACATCCTTTATTCACAGGTGAACTGAACTTGATAGCACCTCTGATCTCGAACTTTTTCTTGGCCGCTTACACTCTGATCAACTTCTCAACATTCCACGCTTCTTTGGCGAAGCCCGTCGGATGGAGGCCGACATTCAAGGTGAGAAACCCTCGACATTTTCAACTCGTGTGATTCATAAGCATTTTATTTTTCAGTATTACAATATGTGGCTGAGTCTCCTGGGAGCAATTTTAAGTGTTCTTGTGATGTTTCTGATTTCTTGGCTCACTGCTTTATTGACACTCACAGCAATATTAGCTCTCTATCTCATAGTTTCTTATAGAAAACCAGGTGAGACCCGTTCCGTTCAAGGCACTTTTTCATCAACCATTTTCCTAGTCACGATAAAGAGAACTGAAAACCAGAAATGACAAATCATACAATTTTTTTTTTTTGTTTTATTTAGTGTTGCACCAGTTTTATATTTTGTGATTTCCTCTTGCTTTTTCTCTGGCAGATTCTGGGATGCCGAGAAAACTTCTGCGTAACTGTTTTCACATTACATGCCATAAACTTTTTTTATAGAAAATGATTTTTCAGATGTGAATTGGGGTTCCACAACTCAAGCGCAAATTTACAAGAACGCCTTGCAAGCCGTACACCAACTGAACGCGGTAGAGGAACATGTTAAGAACTATAGACCACAGATATTGGTGTTGTCTGGAATGCCTAGTGCTAGACCAGCTCTGGTGGATTTTGCCCATTTGTTAACCAAGAATTTGTCAATGATGGTTTGCGGACATATAAATACAGTGAGTATCACTCATATAAATAAATATTACGTGAACACAGAAAGCATGTCGTCACCAATCGGGGATAACACTTCACCTTAACATCTGGTCAAGTCAGAGTCCAAACATAGCAGGTGTGTTTCAGGGAGACACCCTCAGCCCTCTTTTCTTCGGCCTCCCACTATTGCCATTGTCCATTGCATTATCGGTCATGATGGTAGAGCGCTTGTCTCTTAACCTAAGGGTCATGGGTTCGATTCCCAGTATGGTCATCGGTCTCGTGCATGGCATCACACGTTGAAAGGTAAGGACTGCGTCTTCCCTAGCTCGGACAAGTCTTTCGAAGACTTTTGAGGGTTGTACTCTTAAGGGTGTGCAGCTGGTTGACGAAAATAACAACAATAACAAAAACAATTTTTTAACTACGGAAAACCCGTGGATACAATTGCGGCACCCCTAGCAACCGGAGGCATAAGGTCACCCATTTGTTGTACGTGAATGACCTCAAACTATATGCCTCCGGAGAAAGAAAAATTCTTAAGGGTGGTGCAAGAGTACACGCATGCTATCGGAATGGAGTTTGGATCGACAAAGGAGCTTGAATCCTAAATCTTCTGTTCCACGGTTAAGTCATCAGGAGTTCAAATCGTCTTAGTATGCGATTCATGAAAAAGCAGCGATTGGGGCATTTCTCTTTCAGCTCGAAGACGGAAGCATCCTACATAATCTGGATGCCGGAGAGACGTATACCTACCTAGGGGTGGAACAACGCCACACCCAAGAGGTAGCTACTGTTGAAAACTCTCTCCGCGGCAAGTATCAGCACAAACTCCGACAGATCTGGTCATCAGAACTGTCGGGGAAGATCAAAGTTGCTGCTACTGATATGCTTGCCGTCCCGATTCTACTTTACTCCTTTGGAGTAATGAAATGGACTCAAGAAGAGCTGCGACAACTCGACGTAAAAACTCGCAAAATGATGCATCTTCATAGGAGTTTGCATCCTAAATCGTCTGTTCCACGGCTATACTTCCCCAGACAATGGGGAGGCCGTGGACTTTTGAGTTTGAAGTGTCTACATAACAGAATGGTACTGGATGGAGCCTGTAAAGTCATCAGGAGTTCAGATCCCCTTCTCTACTTAGCTAGCGATCATGAAACAGTAGGGATTGGAGCATTTTTTTTCAAGGCAGTAACCCGTGCAGCCGATGAACTCGGCCTCGTACTCGACTCTGAACGGATGAACCCTCACCTAGTTGGAATCCGTTCAGCAAAAAGCCCACGTCAAAGCTGCGGGAGTGAGAGACTCCTACAACTTCATAAGGATAAGCCAATGCATGGGGTCTTCTTCGAGAACATTGAAGACCTTGGCTTATCCAGAAATCTGACCTACGCTTGTTTCAGGTCAAGTGGGCTGAATTCGGAAACCGAGGGATTCATAATGACCTGCCAAGATGGTGTCTTCATCACCTTCGTCTACCATAGTCGCGTGATGGGTATGGAGGTCCCTGAAACTAGATGCAGAGCGTGTCGTGGGGCAGCTGAGACTATAATGCATTTGCTGTCAGCTTGTCCAGCTTATGCGGTCTCAGCCTACAGTGTCGCACATAAAGTTCGCGACATATGGAAGTTTTTTTTTATTAATAGAATTTTTGAAAGAAAATTTGACTTCGCAGTTAGTTTGTGCTTGAAAAATGAGTAGAATACAGCATCTTTCCTTTTTTCATGTGCTACTCTAAACCTGTCAAATTTGACATTTTTTTCGAAAATCCTCAAAAAAAATTTTTTTTTTGGAAATTTCGAAAAATGCCCAAGAAAAAAGTTGCTCAGTTTCCAATTTTATACATATGCTCCAAATTTGGACTCTCTACTGTCACTTCGACTTTTTTCCATTTTTTTTATTTTTCGAATCTTTCGAACGGAACAATTTTGATGAATATTTGACTTCAAAGTCATATCTTGCCCAGAAAATACACACATTGGCCTGTTACCAGAAAATAAAAAAATGCATCTCCAGAAATTCGTCTTTGTTGTTGTCATTTCATTGGTAAAAATTATTCATGTTTAGTACAAATCGCTAGAACGAAAGTCTTTTGAATAGTTATGAAACTGTAGGTCATTGTTTAGTTTACAGAAAAATATGATATTTCGGGTTTGTTTGTAACTGAATTATTGGTCAGAAGAATAATCTAACTGGATAAAAATATATTAAAAAAGAAATACGAGTGTAATAAGAATGAAGAGACATTCGTTTATTCGATTACTGACATATTAACGTCCATACATTGAAAACCCACATCAGTTTAACAATGAAAAGAAAAAACTAGTTGAACTTTGCAACAACAAAGGCGAATTTCTGTAGGTCCATTTTTTTTTCTGGTAACAGGTCAATGAGGGTATTTTCTGGGCAAGATATGACATTGAAGTCTCATATTCATCAAAATTATGAAATTTGAATCATGTTTCGTTCGAATCGATAGAGCGAAAGATACGAAAAAAAAAAATGGAAAAAAGTCGAAGTGACAGTAGAGAGTCCAAATTTGGAGTAAACGTATGAAATTGGAAAGTGAGCATTGGCATTTTTCGAAACAAAGAAAAACTGATTTTTTGAGGATTTTCGAAAAGAATTTCAAATTTTACAGGTTTAGAGTAGCACATGAAAATAAGAAAGGTGCTGTATTTTACTCATATTTCAAGCACAAACTTACTGCGAAGTCAAATTTTCTTTATATCCATTAATAAAAAAACTTCCATATGTCGCGAACTTTATGTGTGACACACTGTATATTCACAGGCATAACGCGGCGCTACGAGTGTTGTACTACCACCTACGACACTCGTACGGTATTGACGAGACACCGGTGTTGCCTTATGCTCCGGGAAATATTGAGTAGTGGAGAATGATAAGTGCCGAATCTATTGGAACTACGGACGTGGAGAGTGTTTACTGGGGTAAATAACACACCAGCGATGTATCAGGGCTTCGGAGATAGTGCCCGACTGGGAAATTCATGACGAAACAAACAAATAATTATTCCTTCGGTTGAAAAGTACAGTTGAAATATCAGTGCACAATAAAAAAGAAAAGAGCGAGTTTTGAAACGAAAGTATAAAGCAGAAGAATATGTCTGAACATATAAAATTTGTAATCATAAACTATACACACGATTTGTAACAAAGTACGTGATTGAAACTAAATGTGCACAATTAAGATTTATTCATTTGACCTAATGTAAAACTCTTATTTTTGTACGCCGAAACGGGACGAAATATGACTTATCTAATTTGAATAAGTTGAATAATTTTGAGAGGAAGTACACGAGGCCCACTTAATCACTTCTTCCTGTATAACATATTAAGTTATATGCAAAAAGGAACCCGATATCGTTCAATTGATTATAGATACTCCCACCGATTATTGAAGCTGGAACTCTTCATTTAATCCTCAAAGGCCACTTTAACACGAACTGTTCCACCAATTATAGTAAAACTACAAAATGAAAAGAAACTTAAAATGTTCCTACAGATTATAAAACCGAAAATCGCTTCAAGTTAATTAGACAAACAAAATCGCTTCGCGTATCAGAGCACTGAAGTATCCCGTACCTCAAAAATGATACAAAATTCTCGAACGACGCCTTCTTCTTCGATCATTTTTTAATCTTAACCATCTCCCAACCCAATCTGGGTGGCTTATCTTTTTGGTCTCCATACAATGAAAAGGGATTTCCATAAAAAGGGTATTCGCTCCCACAGACTGGTTATCTTCTGCTAGACGAAACCTTTGAGCTCGTGTTGACGGATATATTTCTTTTTTGCACCGGATAAGAATATACCCGCAGTTAAATTTTAACAACGTTCAGATAGGCTTTGGTCCTTTTAGCCCCAATGTCGCTCGCACTAACAGATATCAGTTCCCTGTTCCGTTAAAAATAAATTTGAAATTGATTCCATATTCTAAAAAGATAAAACACTTGCATAGGAATCCATCACAATACAACCAGATAATATGGAGATTTAACGAAAATATTTTATTTAATTTATGGAAGTATCGATCGATTCATCAAGCTCTGTCCGCTATTGTTTTATGGTATTCAAATGTAAGACCGTCAGAAACCACGAACATAAAATTCATGTAAGTTCAAAGTCTCGTTCTCTGTGTTTTTTTTTTGTATTGCGATAAGCGTGCCTATTTCATTGGTAAATGCACCAACAAGGCGAACAGTCAGAATTCCGAAACTATGTAATCTGTTTTTCAGAGTCATCTCCCACAAAGAGTGAGACACGTTCTGAACTACAAAGCAACCAGCTGGTTGAGAGCTCAGAAACTGAAGGCGTTTTACATGCAAGTCGATGGATTTCCTTTCGATGAAGGCTGCAAAGCGCTGCTGAAAGCATGCGGAATCGGTAAGCTTAGACCGAACATACTTCTCATGGGATACAAAGCCGACTGGCAGACTTGCTCGAGAGACGATCTCACCCAGTATTTCGAGGTGTTACAGTGAGTTTCTTGAGGTATGATGTTACATTTTCGTATTAGCAAAATATAAATTTTCAGCACAGCGTTTGATTTGCATATGGGCGCAGGCATTATCAGAATACAGCAAGGTTTCGACTACGAGGAGGAGACGAAAAGTACCAGCAAGAACAGTCCTCTGAGAAATAGGTCATACAGCCAAATGTCACAGGGTATGTCCAAACATAAACACATTCTACGTGGGTTCTTCGTATACTGGGTGTCAATTTGAAAAAGTGCCACCCCCGAAATTTCTGTAACTCTTCAGTGCACGGTCCTTACTTATTGCTAACTAGGGTCTGTAGCTACAGATGGTTATACTAGGTATTCAAAAATCGATTCCAACCATTACCATTAAAAAATGTAGTATGGAAAGAAGATTTTAAAGTGAATTGTGATTTTTTTCAAGTAGATGGAACTAGACAGATACTCATTCACACTATAATTTTATAAAGACGAAAATTACTGGGTCAAATTGATAAAAATTTTAAATATGTGGTATGAAATGTATTAAAACTAAGTTTAAAAAATTGAGGTACCACCTGACATCATCCCATCCCATAAATTATTTTAGGGCGGACTCTACTCCTACTATAATTAAGGTTGATATCGTGACAAATGACAAAAATAATAAGCGTGATACGTTTTCAAATCCACGACTGGTATAAAAACAAAATCGTAATTCATTGTGAAAATAATAGTCTAGGGTAGAAGCCTTTAAAAATGGTAAAAAGTAAAAGAAAATTGTAGTAGAATGAAACCCATTGGAAACGGAAGATAATATGAAAATTTACCACAGTAGTTTATATTTTTTTTACACCATCGGAAAGTAGAGATTTCAACAAACAAAAAGCCCACCAACTTTATGAAAAAAGTCGATATTTTGACGTGAGATTTTTCGATTGAAAATTAGGGTGCTTTTTCGATATTTACTCAAAATTAGGTGAAAAAATAAATATTTCAATTAAAAAAATAACAGTATATTTGGAACATAAAAAAGTAAGTTTTCACCAAATTTCGCAAAAAAAAAATGTTTTTTGTCAATGACAAAAATTAAAAACCAAAAACTTGGTTATTTGAATTTTTCACATAAATTTTGAAGTTATGTGAAAAAAGTGTTTATACAAAAGTTGTAGATCTTTTTATTACCTATAACTTTGCCATTTAACTTTTTTCTATAGAACTTGTAGTTTTGCCGGAAATCGACATAAACCGTATTTTACCCCTAAAAACTCACCCCCTCCTACTTCCCGACCTCAGATCGCCCGTAATTTATTCTTCCTTTTATTCTTGTCATATTATCAGTTCAATCAGTTTCATTCTACTATTCTTTTTTTTTGTATCAAAAATTATCTACCCTGAACTATAAGACATACCAATTATAATCTCATTTGCGTGGAACATATAAAAATATGATTTCGTCTACTTTCGCATTTCAGTCAGCAGCAATAGTGACAGATCTCAACCGGACAACAGAGAAGTGATTAGCGATTCACCAAATCCGGACGAATCGTTAAAAAAATACAAATACCTAGCTGAATCTGTTGGAACAGTATGCGATGAAGTGGAAACGAAAGAAATCCTACCGTCGGAAATCTTTTACTTTCAGAAAAAACCGAGGAAAAGCGGCACGATTGACGTTTGGTGGCTGTATGACGATGGAGGTGAGAGTTTCCATTATATATTCTTTTATTTCTAACGAGTGATTATAAACGATGACTTGATATTAACAGAAATGAATTGCTTTATATTTTCTTCAACTTTATTACTACCAGCATGTCTGCCTCTCCGGTAACCAGCGTGCAAAAGACGACAAGGCTTTCAGATATACAGCATTATCTTTTGTGCCATAAGCGGTAGTTCATTAGTCGATTTTTGGACAAAAAAAATGAGTTTAGTGATATTCTGGCGGCAGAAGTATTTGCCCATTGCCCCAATGCTAGTTGAATAGTACCACAAACCAAGTTTCTTTACATTATTTTCCTGCTTAGATGAAAATGTCCGATAAAATCATTTTAACTTTCGACATCTTCAGTAATTCATTCAAATTTGATTAAAAAAATAAATGAAACACTGGTTTCTTATGGAATTTAGTATTAATCACCGCAATACCGTACCGTTTCGCGCCTAAATTTGGGGCGACATCTAGCGGGAACGCATTTTGCGAATATTTGCTGCAGAAGTGTAGGCGAAAGAAACTTAATCCAACTTTCTTGGTGAGTGTGACGCGAATGGTAGGTTAGGATTTGAAATGTTTGGAGTTGAAATGCTCTTTTGGTGTGAATATGAGTATGCAATGAACTCTTGAAGATGCCAACTCAGTTGGCGAAACTCGCATCGAGTGAAATTGACGTAGTTTTAGTGTTTCTGGTAGTTTATACTTCTTGCAGGATAATAAATGTTTCACGCACTTCTAGCTAATCAATTATGTGGGCAATTTTCAAGTCGTGGTACTGGTCGGAATCTTTCTGTGGTTTCTATAGATGGCTCTGCTGCCCACTTTCTTAGTGGGTGCCGGAGTTATCGTAGTGCCTGTTAACAAAACCGATTGGAAATCAATTACATATTGTGGCCGAGTCTGTACTGATGAGCGAGTTGAATCGCGAAACCGGTCTGCAGATGTCACATGTTTTCGATTGCCGGTTGGTGGTTGTTACAGGAAGATTGCAAAGTATATCCTTGTAGGAAAACTTTGCCAGGCGTTGGATAGACGTGATTCGGCGGTCGTATGGGGCTGTTGAATTATTTCTGTTCGACGTTTGCCGACAATCCTATTGTATAGGAAAATTTGCGAAAGACTGGATTATTTTTATAATAAAATTTTGTTTTGAAATTTATTGCCTTTCGTCAAGTACTCTTAGTTCCACATGATAAATATTTAAATATTTTTCATGGTGAAAATTTAGATAAATTTTCAAGGGTTTTAAAAGTTTGCCATTTTGTATTTTGTGTGATCTATGACTTGTCAAAAGCTTTCGACTAAGTAATACAGAAAAGCTCGTAGAAAAAAATAAACAATGTATGGTCTCAATAAAATTAGTAGGCTTTATCGCGATATAACCAATTTTGAATTTTTTTTCAAGGGGTAATCTCAAATGCAAGAATTCGTTTTCAGGTTTAACCTTACTTCTACCCTACATAATAAGCACAAGAAGGAACTGGAGTAATTGTAAACTCCGTGTGTTTGCTCTTGCGAACAAAAGAGATGAACTGGAACTGGAACACCGTAATATGGCAAGTCTTTTGGCGAAGTTTCGGATAGATTATACAGATTTACAAGTTGTACCTGACATTACTACAAAGCCTAAGGACAGTACCCAAGCCTTCTTTGACCTACTGATAGCCAATTTTAGGAGCTACGAAGAAACGAATGCTGAAAAAGGTATGAAATGAAAAAGTATTCAGGGTGGCTCATCGAAAACGTACCGCAAGGTGGGAATTCTAGCATTTACTTGGTTTTAAAGTACAATTGAATCGATTTTTACATTTTTTGTCACTCATTATTGTTGGAGTTTCGGCGCTCCATATTTCCAACAGAAGGAATGACAAGCCTCTTCTAATGAGGTATCCCTTGACCCCCCCTACCATTAAAAAAAATTGGGATGATACCCCTACTTAGGTTGAAGGTTTTACTGTGCTTTTTGCGTCAAAATGTGTCCCACTAACAAACCATCTCGACGTGTTTTTGGATTTGGCCGAAAAATTATTTCCCACCCTGTAATGCCTTGCGTTACGTTTTCGATAATAATAAACTTCAGCGCAAGGTCGATTCAGATATATGCGTGCCCATGCAGGGTTTTTGAAGCACGGGCGGTTTTAACGCCTTTTAGTCACGTTTCTATCACAAGAACATATTTTATTTGGTTTCGTAATAATTTTGTCAATACTGAAGTAATGCTATTCGAGTTTTTCAAATAATCCTGATGTATTTTTCACTGCCTTCAAGGCCGATTCAGATACATGTGTGCCATTTTGCATGAGATAAAAGATACAGTGAAAAATACATCGGAATTATTTGAAAAACTCAAATAGCATTACTTCAGCATTAACAAAATTATCACAGAATCAAATAAAATAGGTTCCTGTGATAGACACGTGAGTAAAAGGCGTTCAAACCTCACTTGCTTCAAAATCCCTGCATGGCCACGCATTTATCTGAATCGGCATACACAGTGAAACATTGTCAATTATCCTTTTTTTTTTCCTTTCCATATTCATAATTTTAGTTGAAGAAGAAACATTTCAAATAGTGAGTTCGTGAATTGATATTCGTTGAGATCGGCAGCAAGGCTAACTCCATTTTGAACTTATGACTCTAATGAGGTCGTTCAAGTGATCAGCTATAATATTATAATTATAATACTCCCTCATAAACACTCGTACAATGTACCCAAACGCCAGTGCGGGAAAGGACGGCTATTATTATTATTTGCCGTGGCGCTCCGGGGAAATTCGCTGATGTTTTCGGTAGTGTATTCACTTTTCAGCTGTAGGAAAACCCGCAAAACCTACAGCACCACAGCACCACTCCGCAGTTAGAGCAGGCCGAGGTTTTAAATATTAGTAGAGGAAAATCCAACAATATCGCAAATACATGGGAGAGATAAAGTCTAATTTCTGGATTCTATTGGCAAGAACGGGATCAGACAAAAAACTCTACACAACACTCCACACAAAATCTGAAGTGATAACCAGCAAGTTGTAACTTAGTATACTGTTTAAGTGTGCCAAGTCTGACAAGATGTCGCAGAAAGGAAACCTTCAAATCGACATCTTTGGAGCGTCGGACTGCTGAAGATCCTTATTAGTTTTGTCGGACAATGGTGCCATTGAAAATCTCATAAAATGATTTTATTCTCCTAGAAAAATCAGTCAAAAGAATTTGGTACTTCTAGGTTGTCCCCCGCTCTAAACGTGTCGATATCACTACTTCTTAGGTTGGGGACAGGCAGCAATCTGATTTTTCTAAGAAAATTCAAAAATTAAATGAGATTTTCAATGGCGTCATCGTACGAGGACTCGCGTACTATAGGGCATACACAATAGATCTTATTGATCACGGTGTAGAGGCTTCTGAGCCCACCAAGCTCCATATATAACCATATCTAAATCAAACGTGCATAACAAATTGAATTCACAAAATGACTCCTATAAAACTGTTTGATCGTCCTTCGAGACAGTAATAATAATCCTTATATTTTTCAGGTCAAATTTCAGATGCAGAATTATTAGCTGTCAAAGATAAAACAAACAGGCATCTCCGTCTGAGGGAACTGCTTCTACAGTATTCGAACGAAGCCAATATGGTGGTTGTGACCCTGCCCATTCCGAGAAAAAATATCGTCTCCGCGCCTTTGTACCTAGCTTGGTTAGAGCTTTTAACCAAAGATATGCCTCCGATTCTACTGGTCAGAGGGAATCAAACGTCGGTTTTAACATTTTATTCTTAGAATGATTTTCTCTTCGCCTGTTTTCCCGCTGGTCCAGGAAATAGAGAGGCAAATACGCTTCCCCAAGAAATTAACGCTCCACCAAAAATTAAGCGAAAGTTTAAGATACATCGTCAAAACTACTTGCCAATTTGGAGTTTTTTTTTTGAATGACATGTTATTTTCTTTAGAACGTTGGTGTGTAAACTGTATGCGCGTAAGTTATATTATCAAGGGTAATATAACAAGACCTTGATAAATAGTCGACTATTTTTATTGCATCTAAATTTCGACTGTATTTTATAATAGTTTAACGAGACATTATTTTGGCATTAATAATCTGATGAGAGCCCGAGAGCGAAGCTCGAGAGATTTCATCTCTGATTATTAATGCCAAAATAATGTCGAGTAAAATTAATAAATACAAGATAAATTTAGCAGCAATAAAATAGTCGACAATTAATCAAGGTAGTGTTATATTTATGAAGATTATTTCTTGAATCCATTTCTTCATATCTGTCATATGAATGACACTGTATTGTCAGGGATTGTAGCCTCGATATCTCATCGTTTTTGATTTTTCCACACCGATTCATTTTCAAATAATTATTCAGCTTTAACACGATTGATTCTATTTGACGTTTAATATGTATTTATTTAGAGTACTGTCAGATGCTCAGGCTCAGGTCGGTGACTATTGTGCATCATGTAAATAGTCGCTAATAGAGCGTGTTGATTGGTCCTGTCAAACAGGAAACAAACGTATGATTGGTTGATGACTGATATTTAATAGACGAAAGAAATAATCATGTATAATGTAACAAGTGCCGGTAAAATTGCCGATTATTCTTCGACTTCACTTGACGAGTTACCATAAAATTTGAAAATTTAACGAGTGCTTAGCACGAGTTGTATTTTCTAAAATTTTATGATAACGAGTAATTGTGAAGGAGAAGAATATTCAGGACAATTTTATCGACACGAGTTGTATTTTATATGAAAATTTCACAATTTGTGCTCTTTTTCTTTTTTAATGATTGGAACTAGAATTTATTTCCATTCATTTAGATACATACATAGATAATTACAATTCATTACAATTGAAATTCTGAACATTGAAAGAACAGTTCTGAAATACTATTTTTGAATTTGTTTGCTCATTTTTCGTCTCAGAGCTGTTACAAGAGAAAACGTTTTTGCTGGCGTCGCTGAATGTAGAACTGAAACTCGCTGTCATTTTTGTTAGGATTTCAGAGTGTCTTTTTTGGTGCATATTCATATAAGATTGTAGAGAACTGGAACTGCTATGTCCTGTTATCTTCATCATTTCTTGTTCAGACGCTTCAGCTTGGGCAAGTTGAGTGAAACCGGTAGATCTATGGCTGTGATTGCTAAATTTTTTGTTCTGAATATCCAAACCCATTTTCTGACAAGTTTCTTTAGTCCATTTTGACATAGAGTTTATTCCAATAGGACAATTTTTGTATCAACCAATACTATCAGGATCCTTCCATCTAGGATTTGGAGTTAGGAAAAAGCGGTCGAACGTGACTTTGTGGAATATACGAACACGGCAAATATCGGGATCTGCAGTATTTTTTATTAGCCACTTGCTTGGAGTACATGATTTTGACCCACCTTGATTAGTTTTGTTGAATACGGGATTATATTCAATACGTCCAGTCGGCCGTCCAGACTTATCCTTTTCTACTATAAAAAAATTTCTTGATGAGTCTATCCGGATTGTTTTCTTCCCAATATCTCAGCAATCTCATATTTTCCTCAATTGTAAAAGCAGTTGAACTCGTTTTTCCCTTTTCGACATCTCCTTGGAGTAATTTTCTCTTTGCATCTCTCGCATCACGGACTGATCTAAATTCTATGTCAGCAAATTGATTTATTTTCACATTGTAATCATTGTAGAACTTGTTTTGGAGCAGTTTTGCGACAACATTCCAATTGAATTTTAAAACAGTTTCTTTGTAATCACTGCCATTCTGCTTCTTCATATTGAAGGCACAATCTTTCAATATATTCGCAATTTCCACTGGGGTAGTTTCCTTTTCGACAACATAATTTCTATTACGGCAAAAGTCCATAAATTGTTTCCATGCATACTCTTTAGATTTCCTTGTATTTTTTGGCGTATTCTGTGCAATTGCCAAATGGATTTTGTCATTTGAAGCAGTTCCCCATCTATTGGATTCCATTTCTTGTTCAAATTACCGAATAATATTCAGAAAGCGAAACGATATTGAAACGTCAGCTACGCGCCATAATTTCCGTTACCATGGATATCAAGCTCGTAGTATAATCATATATTAATTTGCTGCAGGAGAGAATAATCAACGTAGCTTCAACCTCATTGGATGTTTTTTATCATTAGAAACATCTTCATTGGTTTTCTGACAGTTGCGTGAAATTCTCAAGTTAGAATTAAACTTACACTTTAGCCCTATCTTTTTTCAACATTTTCTTTTTTTATTCACTTCATTATTTTTCCCATTTCTAGAGAAACACCATTTTATAGCATAACATGATTTTATGGAAAATGAAGGACCAAATTTAACAACGAAAAATGGAAACGAAAGAAACAAGTTAAACGATAGTGTCAGTAGCGAGTATTTCCACCTCCGACACGATTAACTTCTTGGCAACGACGGTCCATACTCAAAATATCCTTATGTCATTTTGGTCAAGGTCTTCGCAAATTGCAATCAGTCTCTACCGTACGTCTTCCAAAGTATTCAAGTTACGTTCCTCTTGTAATCTTCTCCCAAGAATATCCCATAGATTCTCTATGAGATTTAAATCCGGGCACCGAGCTGGCCATACTATGGTAGCGATACCGACTTCCTCTAGATAATTTCTCACAACTCGGGCGGCGTGAGGCCTGGCATGATCTTGCAGCAACAAAAATCCTTGCCCAATATATGGCGCAAATGTGCATGTGGATCTAAAATCTCCAATATGTACCTTTCAGCAGTAAGGCTTCCATTGATGATCCCAGGTCCTCCTCCGAATAATTTGGTATGTGAGAAATTGCACTGAGCATACCGTTCGGTAGGGCGTCGATATACACGCCTACGACTGTCATTGTTGTACATACAAAATCGTGACTCATTCGTATATAATACCTGTTGCCATTCAGCCTCTATCCAGTTACGATGTTCAATGGCAAAATTTAGCCTCGCTGTTATTCCATTTCTTCCTTGTCCCGGCCTGCGACCATGACTCCCAGTCTCTCTGTGTCTTTGTATGACTCGTGAATCGTAGGGGAAAATCGTTCACCAATTCTTCGGTAACTCCAACCTTCCTCAAACAATATTACTGTTTGAGCACATTCTTCGCATGTAAGATTTCGTGCTAAGCTAAGTTTTCATGCATCCGAATTTTCGGTTTTTTGTAGGAAATTTGAAAGAAATGTCACTTTTTCGTACGAATGATATTTTGAGCGGTTTTCATTTGTGCGAAATGCCTTCACGGAATAAATGAAATATTCAACGTCAACCCCCTAATTTTACCGTCCATTTTCTCAAGAAAATTCCTTAGCTCGTTAATTAAGCTGTGGTAATTGCAATGTAATTTTTGTAGTTTGAAAATAGGTCTCACCCAAAAATGTTTTGAAGCCCTTTTTCTTTACTTCAAAATTCCAATACGTTAACAGTAAAATATAAAATATTACGGATGTTCTTATCCTTATATTATTAATCATGAGATTGCTGTCCGTATTTTACATTAAAATTTTTAATATGCCTGCGGAAACAAAAATACAAAACAGAATTTCGGATAAGTTATCTTTATTATTTCAACTTCATGAATTTATTCGTACCATCAGTTGAAATTTGCCGCCACGAAATATATTTGAACAGCTTTTGACAGATTTCGTACGAAATACGAATAATTCGTGTACATGAAAACTTAGCTTAAAATAAGTAATTTGCAAAAAATACGTAAGGACTAACACTGACACAATGCATGTATATTTGACAATGACTGGTACTCTTTGTTTGTCCATAGTCTGCTACTGACTTGCTGATGCTAATTAAATTCAATAAAATCATGTCATGCTATAAAATGGTGTTTCTCGAGTAAAGTGAATCAAAAAAGAAAATGTTGAAAAAAGATAAGGCTGAAGTGAAAGTTTAATTCTAACTTGATAATGTAACTGTTGCACCCTACAGGGTGTTACAAATTTTATGAAAAGTACACGCTATTGCTCCACTCGGTATTTAAAAAATAGAGGTTTTTATGCGCATACATTTCACATACCAACGTTCAGAAGGAAATTACCTGACATTTAAAAAAAAAACGTCCAAGTCGGAAAAACAGTTTTAACGAAAATGTATCGTATACTTTTGCCTAATTTTTGGTGGTGCGTTAATTTCTTGGGGAAGTGTATTTTTAAAAGTCAGTGATGGAAATTGGCATCCAAGTAGCACATGTAGTAGTGAATAACTCATCAATTCATATGATTTTCTTACTTTACCGGTTCGTTATCGGGCACTTTAACCCTCTTCCGCGGACATATTATGTACCTGTACCCTTTCATAGTTAATAATAACTATTGATTTTAAACATAGGGAATATGTAATGGAACTTGTAAAGCCTTTGTTGGCGTTTCTTATGGATCGATAATATACTGGTTTATTCCATTTGAAATAAGGGGGATTTTGCACCATTTAATTTACAATGTGTGGCAAGGTGTCTTTTCCACCCTGTATATCACAGGTCGATTTCAGATATATCATTCGAGAGAGTCGCCATCGTACAATATTTGACCAAAAATCAATTTCAATGGGACGTGGCCCAACTTTATAATTTCAAATATTATGACTGACAAATTTTGAAAAAAAAAGCTGTTATGCTAAAAATCTAGAAAACCGTCAATATTTTCGAAAATGGTATTTACATAAAGTAATTTTTATTTTTCAAGTATAATCCGAAAAACTGGTCCAAAGTACAGGTGTCTATTTGAAAAACAAAGTTGAGACCCGCCCAGCAACATCATCCGTCTATCTATTACCATAATGGAGATATGTTGCATGAGCCTGTATAATTAGGTAAGGGGTGGTATCCAAATTACCACAGCAGCGGGATTGAGGGAGTAAAGTCATTAAATATCACTTCGCCTCTTCCCAGACCCACTACCATACAGTTTTGATGCATGCGCAAATTTTATAATCAACTTACAACCGACATTGATAACAGCTCCTCGCCCAAAATTCCAAACTGCTTTCTCCTCCCAAAATTTTAGCCCCAAACCTCGAAGCCTGAAAAAAAAAATCATATGAATTGATGAGTAAAAGTCTGATTGGTGAAATCATTCTCAAAAAAAAACTGTAGACCAATTTGATGTGCTATAAGTTCTGTATGTACTGTATATGAAAATAACTTGGCAATTAAGCTGAAAAAATGCATACATCCTTGAATCTTTGTGCTATTTGGGTATTTTCACTAATTTTTTTTATTATTATTTGATTGCTAGTCCGAATAGGTTCTAAGTAAATAATTGTGTGCATCAGAGATCAACACGTTTTGATATATTGGGCACTAGTATTAATATTTGATTTTTAACTCTTATCTCATTGACAAATAATGTATTTGTTTCATTATTGGCGTTATACATTATATTTTTTTAATATTATTTGATTGCTAGTCCAAATAGATTATTAGTACACAATTATATGTCAGTATCTGTATACATCAGCAGAGAAACATCAACTTTGAAATACATACATTAGGTTTTAGTATTATTGAATCTCTTAATAGGATCTTATCGACACATGTATTTTTTTATTATTGACAATTTGGAATATCTATTTTTATACCACTGAAAGTAATATGAAATGTATGAAAATAAATGTAGTCCACCTTTTTATTAAACACTCTCCAAGAATTTATTGGTATTCATCCATTTAATCTCAAGATGTACCTAGTTACCCTATGTCCTTCAAAGATGCTGACAAAAAAAAAAGTCCAGTTGCCTCTACTATCAGTCAATGAAGTATCAAGGGCGTCGCAAATTTTTTTGTTGGGAGGGGCAGATGCTTTTTGAACTCCCTCCGCGGCAAGTATCTCAACATAAGCTCCAACAGATCTGGTGCATCTTCATAGGAGCTTGCATTCTAAATCGTCTGTTCCACGGTTATACTTCCCCAGACATCGGGAAGGCCGTGGACTTTTGAGCTTAGACTATCTACATAACAGAATGGTACTGGATGGAGCCTGTAAAGTCATCAGGAGTTCAGATCCCCTTCTCTACTTAGCTAGCGATCATGAAAAAGTAGGGATTGGAGCATTTTTTTTTCAAGGCAGTAACCCGTGCAGCTGATGAACTCGGTCTTATATTCGACACTGAATGGACGAACCCGAAACCTGTCACCGAGTTGTAACCCGTTCAGCAAAAAGCCCACATCAAAGCTGCGGAGAGTGAGAGGCTCCTACAACTACATAAGGATAAGCCAATGCATGAGGTCTTCTTCAAGAACATTGAAGACCTTGGCTTTTCCAGAAATTCGACCTTCGCTTTTCTCAGGTCAAGTGGACTGAAATCGGAAACCGAGGGAATCATAATGGCCTGCCAGGATGGTGTCTTCATCACCCTCGTCTACCGTAGTCGCGTGATGGGTATAGAGGTCCCTGACACTAGATGCAGAGCGTGTCGTGGGGCAGCTGAGACAATAAAGAATTTGCTGTCAACCTAGCCTGTCCAACTTATGCGGTCTCAGCCTATATCCACAGGCATAACGCGGCGCTACGACTGTGTACTACTAACTACGACACTCGTACGGTGTAGACGAGACACCGGTGTTGCTTTATGCTCCGGGGGATGTTGAGTCCGTTGTGGAGAATAGGAATAAGTGCCGAATCTGTTGGAACTACTCATTCCCCACCCTCAGGCAAATACATGCCAATAAGCCTGATGTAGCTCTCCTTGACAATCATAGTAGGACGATTTTCGTCATAGAGTTTTCGGCTCCTGGCGAGACGAACATCGTCAACAAAATACAAAATATCGAGACTTACTCTTGAACTCCGCAGACTTTATACCCAAACCATTCTGTCAAAATGGTGGTTCTGATCGAAGGGGTACTTGGTGGAATGATGGACACGCTGCTCTCGAATCTAAAAATCATACCGGCTTGCCGTGATGCGGCAGAAAACTTAACCGGAAGAATGCTGCAGAAGGCCGTAATTCTTGGTTCACTTCGTTTAATCAATGCACATGATTCCCAAACCCAGTAATGATATGGCCTGACTGGAATATTCCTAATGTAAATGATAATAATAATAAATCGTAATAATCTTACGGGAAGGTACTTGTTTCCAGTCAGATATTTGCCTCATTTTCCACTCTGTGGGAATGTGTGGAGAGAAGGGTATTTTCGACAGCAGTCGAAGAGAGTAGCTTATTCTACCTTACGAGAATTATGAGATCTCGCAAAGGCGAATGATCACTTGAAAAGTATTTCAACCAAAAGTTTAAATTTACCGCCCGCAGATATGACATTATACAAGCCACACTTCAAGGGTGAGTTTAGCAAATTCCCGACGCTATTCGCCAATCAAAATACGTGAAGTAGGCGTTACGCAATAACGATGCAATGAGAACTCACCCTAATAAAGGACTTTTTTTTTTTTTTTTTCAGTGGGGTGGAAATCCTCATGGACTCTGATCGCTTGGTGTCCATCGCGTATCAGTAGTGTCAGACTCTTACTGACTAAAACCACCCCAGGTGTGCTGCACTTGCCAAGCCGTTAGGCCATAAAGCTGCACCTACATCCCATTCCAACGTCCACGTCACGATATCCCTCGCTCCTCCGCCCCGCCACACCCCCCCACCACCGTTGGGTCGTGACCCACCGAATACCGGGCGGGCAATCAGCGGGGAAGATCCTTCCTTCTTTATTCCGCTCATCCTCCACATTCAAACAGCGCCCTCCCTGGTCGGCAGTCTTATTCTATCCGAGCGCCTGCTCTCGATTTACTTTCGTCGCTCGTTTATCCCGAAGCCAGGCCACTATTACCGTCGCATTGACACTATGTTGGTTCTCATACTTCTTCATCCTCGACCACAGCCCCCGCCCATTCATTCAATATCCTTACCCATTCATCCTTCACACCATTCGTATCCCTTAGCTGTAACGCTCCAAGTCTATCCTCCTCTTCCTCGATCCTCCTTCTCTATTCTACCCTTTCTCTCCGCATGCAATCGTTCCTGATGTGCTCCGCCGTGTCAGTCCCGCCAGTTCCACACTGGCATGGGGTCTCTTGTGCAATTCCGAACCTTGCCAGGTAACCCCGAAAGTTCCCATGCCCTGTGACCAGTTGCACTGCCTTCCTTGCTAATGGTATACACCCCATCCCTACCCTGTTGCACATACCATGTACGCTTCTGCCGGTCATGCCGCTATCCCATTCACCCTGCCATTTTTCCATCACCATTCTCCTAATCCTTTCCCTCTCCTCCATTCTGCTATGTCCCAAGTCTATTTGCCATGTGATCTCTTGCAGTTCCGCACCTCTTCTACTCTCTTCATCTGCTCTTCTGTTACCCTCATTCTCCCTAACATGCCCTTTCCTCCACTCAATTTCCGTCACCAATCCCGCTACCCTTCTGTTTTCAAGCATTCTCCTAATACGAGCTGCCCTTTTGCTCTTCGTCCTCGCATTCCTAATGGTCTCCACTGCTCCAGGCGAGTCACTTATTATTCTTATGTCCATCTCTCCACCCATCAGTACCCCTTTACCTATAGCCACCATTTCGCTTCCCAGCTCACTGATTCTTTCCCGACCCATTCTCCACTCGCTCCCCTCCTTATGCGCCCATCCTATACCCACTCGTCCATCCTCTCTCTTAACCGCGTCCACAAATACCTCTTTTAGCCCTTCTCGGTTCTCCAGAATTGTTCCGATCATCTATGGGTATATTCTGTCGCACCCGTTTATCCGTCCTCTTACTTTTTCTTTTCCGTGCGCCTTCCATTCTTCATACCTCGTTGCTGCCTCTATGTAAAGAGGCGCCATCCCAGTCAGCACGCATAACGCGGCTGACGGCGCCGTTCTATATGCCCCGCTGGCCGATAGCGTAAACGGTCTCTGTATCGCCCCCAATTGTCTGATCACCCTAGAGTCCTTCGCTCTTGCTCCCCACACTTGGACGCCATACATCACCGCCGGCTTAACCACTCTTTCGAAAATCAGTCTGACACATCCTCTCCTTAGCCTTACGTCACGGCCCGTCCATCTTCTTAGTTTTCCTGCAACTATAGCCGTTCTCCTTCTTACCTCCTTAAGATGATCAATGTACAGTAGGCCCTTGTCTACTATCATGCCCAAGTATGTGATGTTACCGCCGCACTCAATCCGTTGCTCTCTCACCCTAACCACCGGTTCCTTGTCCAGTTTCCTGGCCGGGACAAACATGCATTCGGTCTTGTTTTCGTTATACCTCAGCCACATTTCATCCTCCCATTCCTGACATTCTTTCCACACCTCCTTCCACATCCTTTCTATTTTCATTACCGACGGGCCAACCACCACTATCAGTTGGTCGTCGGCGTAGGCCTGGGCCCACACCTTCGTCCCACCACTTACTCTGTGCGCTGCTGGCACCCCTTCATTTATCCTGTCATATTCCTTTTCGTTTACTGCCCTCATCCTCTCGAACCACGCTTCCATGACAATAAGCCATAGCGTGGGTCCCAGGCTGGATCCCTGCGGGCACCCCCTGTCCACGATCGCTTCCATGCCTCCACTCTTGACTCTTCTTTCGCCTACAAATTCCATGCACACCTTGCCAATGTTCTCCGGTAGCCCCATCTTTCTCATATTCCATCCTATCGCAGGTCCCCATGCCGTGTTGAAAGCGTTCGACAAATCCAGCGCCATCACCATGCTATGCATACCCTCGTTCTTACTTCTCTTTATTCTCTCCACCATATTCTCAACAGCAGTCGATGTGTCCAATCCCGCCCTGAAGCCAAATTGGCAGGGCGAGAACTTCTGTCCTCTTTCACACCACACCTGTACTCTTCCGCTGAGAAGCCAGTCGAAAGTTCGCCCTAACGCGGTCAGCAAGCTGATCGGCCTTAGGCTACTATCCTTCTTAGGAATCCACACAACCTTCATCACCTTCCATACTGCAGGGAAATACCTCAGCCTAAGGCATGCGTTGAGTATATCCGTAAGATCTTCGCTTATTAGGTTCGCCACGTGTTTCATCACCTCATTAGGTATGCCGTCTGTTCCCGTCGCTTTGTTGTCTTTTAATCCTTCCATTAATAAAGGACTTTGGATTACGATGCAGTCAGGTCACCACTCAACTTTTGGCCTTGAAAGTAATGACACGCTTTTCGAGAAATTTTTGTCATGTCGAGGTTCCGGGCAGCCCCTGGAACTTTGTAATACCACAGAACACCTTAACTACAGTTAAAAATGGTTAAAAATAGTCTACCACTGAAAACCCATTTTTTTGTTTGCTGTTCACGCCTTTCGGTTCCCTTACGCATTTTGCAGTCCCCAGTTTCAAATTCCAACTCGTTTGGTAAAAAATTTATATAAAGTAATTTTGTGGTTATGTCAGATGAAATGTTGGCGGCCTGATACATTTTCACATTAAAAAAAAAGACGCCGGCCAGTATTGAAGGCATTATTATTTAATAATGACTGGCACTATTCTGTGAATAAAAACAGAGATATTGCAGTTTTGTCTGTTCGTCCCTTAAATACACTGGCGTTCTTTATTCATAACCTATAAATGGAATCTATTTTCTCAGATTTTTCATTCTACATAATTTATTTCATACTAAGATACAATTTTTGTGACGATTGAATGGCCAAATAGGGCTTCGATATCGATTTGTGTTTAAAAAGTCATATAATTATCATACATAAGTTACATCGTGTCCACGATCTCACCCGAAGTGAAAATAAAGGAACTTTAAATTCTGACCCTAACCGTCCTCTGATAAAGGCAGAGTATTTTAATAAAGTTGTCCTTATTCCAGATTCACATTGCGCGTGCGTATATGTCAAAATAAGGACAACTTTATTATGAAGTGAAAATAGAGGAACCTTAAATCCTGGCCTTAACCCACTTAACCGTCCTCTAATAAAGTTGTCCTTATTTAAAATTCACATTGCGCGTGCGTATATGTCAAAATAAGGATAACTTTATTACTGCCTAACGTAATGATGAACTGCAATATCTCTATTATTAAATTTATATCTTTCATTTATTCTATATTTTACACTCTGAAAGTTATTTTCTTCTTATTTAGATATTTTAATGTGAATATTTATCAGGCTGCCAACATTTCATCTGACACCCACAAAATTACTTTATATCAATTTTGTGCCAAACTACTTGGAATTTGAAACTGGAGACACTCCTAGGATTGTAAAATGAGAAAGGGAACCGAAAGGCGTAAACAGAATACAAAAAGAATGCGTTTTCAGTGGTAGACTATTTTTGACCATTTTCAAGGTTGGCAATAGTGGGATGAACTCGTCCATTGAAAAAGTGCGAAAAAAATGCATAACGGTGAAAATATTAAGATTTTCTATAAAATACAAAACACAAGGGAATTATTTTTTTTAAGGAATTTTGTTTAAAAATTGCGCTATATTTAAAACTAGAAGCGTAGTGGTCGTAGTGTTGGAGCGTTTGCCTCTCACCCAGGCGGCCCGGGTTCAATCCTCACCGCCCGCCGCTGAGCTAAAGTGATACGGAATCTACTTGTACGTAAGCTGTAGGTCCAGGGGCCCAATTCTCAAATGCTATTACCCTTTGTCGCATGTGACAAAATATTACCATCTCTTTTCAATGCACAATAGAGAAAGGAGGTGGACATATTTTGTCGCATACGACAAAGGATAGTGGACATTTGAGAAATGGACCCCTGGATCTCCCTTGGTGGCACAAGCTCTGTTTCTGAGGAGTTTTCACCGAAAACCTAATTGATTCGTTAAAAAAATCTACAAAAAAATATTTTAGAACCATAATTATACAAGAAACACTAAAAAACCTCTCTTTGTGTTCTGTATTTTATGAAAAATCTTAATATTTCCACCGTTATGAACTTTTTCAATCCTAGTACGGGCTACCCGGAACCTCGACATGAAGAAAGTCGTCGAAAAACGTGTCAGTAGTTTTGAAGCCAGAAGTTGTATGGTGGCATGACTAAATGTTTATACGAAGTCCTCTATTAAAAGTCACAAATATTTGACACCAAAAGATCATAGGGCTGTATTCAAGCGACACTTCTGACTTCTGTGTAGTTTATGTATTCTGTGACCTCACAACACACTGCACAGGAAAGACGGGTGACAGTTCACTGGAACTATTTCATGAGGTATTTTTGTTGTTAATTAGCGAAACGCGAAATTAGTTATTTGAAAGGAAAAAATGGCATTTACGTTATGGAATTTATTGGAAGCTACAATATTATGCTTAAATGCAGTTTGTATACTTAACGAGGAAAGATTTCTAGTCAAAAGTAAGTAATTTTTACGTGTCTAACCTCAAAACCAATTCCAAATAGAACATAATTATTTATGTACCCAGTATTGCAAATGATGACTATTTTTTAAAAACGAAAAATAAAGTAACGTAAATCATGTGATAGTCAAGATATCATTCTAAAGAGATTTTTACCTATATTTACTTCCCAGTCCAAAGTGAAAGGATAAAACCAATATCACTCAGGATTCTAACTTCATTGTAATTTCCAGTTGGATGGAGTTCTAGAAGTCCCAATGTTCAGGGTTTTGGAGAAAATCCTTCTGCAAAATCACAAATATTCAACCTTGTGCATTCCATAAGAACCGTAGCAAGAAGTAAGTCAATGAAAATAATAACTCAATTACCCACTAAATATTACTTTCTTTTTCAGTTCCCCTGATATTTCTCAATGTTGTAATGATAATAATAAAATTGATCCTCGGGTAACAGTAGTTCTCAAGTTGACTTGATTTAATGTAATATATTTTTCTAATTACTTTTTATATTGATTATAAACATGTTATGTCAATGTCTCTTGATTGGGTAGCGAGTCAGGATACACCTTATAATTGTATTGGTTGTGAGGTAGCCTAGGAATTCGTATATTGAAGTTTATACTGCTACATACCCTGCAGTACCATTTATTTTTAGCTGAATTGTTTTGATTCATTTGCAGAAATCTTAATAATCTAAACTTTTAGCCACATAAAAGATAATGCTTTGGATATTAACAGGCCTATTGCCTATTGTAATTAATCACCATAATGAGATAATCACAGTACTAAGTTATTTGTATATATATATATATAGTTATGGATAAATAATGAATAGACAAATGAGACAATTCAATTTTTAACTGAGAACATCAATAGATTCTCAGCTATTGAAAGCATTTATAAATAATTAGACAGGAAAATACTTGTTTTATGTTGAACATGGGCCTACACAATTATTTTTGTCTAGAATTCTGCAGAGCCTTGCATCTCAAATTCCTTTAATTATATATTTTCAGTTGCATGCTGAATAGTTTTGTCAAGGTGACACTACTGATACTTCATCTCAATCACTTGTAAGTACAAAAAATACAAAAATCTATTGGGGCAATTGGGCCTTTTTTCATACTCAGTGAACTGAATTATTCATTCATCCTCATCACTGATGAAGTCAAATGCACCCTTTTATTAACAATTCAAGTCTTTCTAACTTGAATCGTACAGACGAAAATGAATTTTTTAAATTTTATTTTCCATTCAAAGAGTAATGCAAGACATAACAATGCCTTCGTTGATGAAATTTCTGACGAACTTATTTCATCTTTCGACATATTCAGCAATTGAGTCAACTTCAAATGAGATTGAATTCAAAGACTTTTGGAGATTCAAAATTAGATGCCAGTACAAAAGTGGCAAATGTCGATCCACTTAAATGTACATTATGTCAGCAGAACTGGCAGAACAGAATATTCACCGTATATAAGCACTAGAGTTTCACCACATATTCATCAGTATAAAATCACTAGATCACTACAGACTCAACAAAATTCATATTCACTTTAAATTTGACAACTGCCAAAATCATAGGAATTTTGACCAAAACAAATTAAACAGTTTCAAAACTCGACACTAGAGAGAGAACTATGGCATATGTCAGTTGTTCACCACAGAACTCATTGTTCTGTGATCTCAAGAATTCTAAACGCCATCTAGCGGGAATTGCTACTGTCTGGTAGTAGTTCACTTATATACACTTAAGGCTTGTTCAAACCCTCGCGAAATTCGCAATTTTTCTGCGAATGAAATGGCTCCCAGTCAGGCCGGACCAATCGTTGATGCAAAACCATGTCGGCAGCCATTTTATTCGCAGAAAAATTCAGGGTATCAACGAGAAGTCGAGTGGGAATAATTGACAAAATCAGCTGTATTCTTTCGACACAAATTTTTTGAACAAAACGCGCTATTACGATCATGATCGCGATGTATTTGTTCTTTCGAAATATGTTTGATCCCCGCCACAGATTATTTTTTCAACTTGATCCGTAATCCCCCTGCCCCTGAGGAACATACCGGAATTTGTGATCGGAATGATTCGAACATAATGGCATAGAAAAATATTTGTGATCTAGATCAGTAATTCATGAACCTGATTTCTTAATCATGTTCCCAATGTTCCAGAACAGATATGTCGAAAGAATACAACTATCATCTACTCAACTGCTAGGTGGCCATTTTAGTATATCTGACAACGTGGTTGATAATGATACAAAGTGTAGAACTTTTCTACGCTCGGTGTGATTGATAATCGATGATTGACACATTCCTTTGTGTACCCGATTTGAAATGTGATGAAAAATACACTATACTAAGAAACAACGGAAAAGGCCTACTTATCATTTCATATAACTACTAAAATCTAGTTTAATGGGAACATAATTAATTCATAAGAAAAGTATTTAAATATGCCGAATAGGACAGTGGAACGTGGAACATTAAAAGAGGTGGGATTTCGTGTACCATACAGTTCTATAGGCGATCAAATAAGTGAGATGTCATTATCACTGAATTCATCGGAGAAAAAGAGACATAACTGTCGAGGGGTTGGTATTCCGAGTATCATAGAATTCTATAGTCGATCAAATAAGTGTGATGTCATCATAGTTGAATTTATGGGAGAGAAAGAGAGATAACTGTCGACACCACCAGCCAACGATGTCAGATGTCATGTAGCAACTCTCTGCAGACTGCCAACAGTGCCAACCGCTAAAGAATTCCAAAATTGCCAACATTGCCAACTGCCACGTAATTAAATAAATTGCTACAAAAGATTTGTAAATATTGATAATAATAATAAAGAGAATAGAGTGGATTCATGCAGCACAAATTTACACCAAACTACAATTAACATTAACACTTCAACTTCAACTAAGAAGATGAACTTCCCATTTGCAATGGTTCATTTTATGCAGGGAAATTAAAACTAAATTTAAATTAATAGTTGGTCAACTTTTATCTTTCTAGTATCAATGTTAATTTTGACACTACTGCGCAATTGTTGTATTATTGGCGCATATTTTGAATTCCGCGGGTTGAACGTTGGAATGACATGAAAATATTCCATTGTTTCAATTTTGTAACCTCTAAACCAAATTGAAAATACTGAAATATCAGTAATCACATCTATAATCAAGAAATTAAGTTGGGTGTACGTGAAATATGAAATAAGAAATAATGCCAAGATAGGTTAAAAGATTCTCTTCACACTGAACTCTTCACCACGCATGCGTAATTTGTATTAATTTTTTCGCATAAAGATTAAAGGCCATACAAACCAAAGTTCAATTTATCCTTAGTTGAAGTTTAGTTCAAGTTGGAGTTTAGTGCAAATTTGTGCTGCATAAATCCACTCATAGCTTTAATGATTTTTCACATCATATAATGACTGTATTTAATCCATTTGTTTATTGGGCACAAGATGAAAATTGTTTATCTCTGAAGATCGATTTGAAGGATGTTAAAGTAGATATTTAATAGAGTGTGTACATCAGAATTACTTATATCTTCTTGAATTTTAGGATCCTACAATATTATTGGAAGATAAAAAAATATATTTCCAATGTGAAGGCACCGGCGCACAGGGCTCAAAGAACTATGAATTTCTCCTTAATTTTCATTCAGAATTGGATAAAAATGTATGTGAGAAAAAAACTTCCTCACATTTATTCTGTCAGAAGATTAAATTTTGAAGACCAAATTCACCCCAATGAAAGTAAAGGAAATGAAAATAAGATTGCTTATCTTCATACAAAGATTTGATTATTCTTAAAAGGTTTTGTGAAAGCAATTCGTATTTACCTTACAATACATACTTTTTATTTCTGAAGTATCCTCTGGCTTTCTTTAAGGTTATACGTCATTTGCTTCTCAATTGTTAACATGCAGAATAAATTCAGCTTGTTATATCAAACTTTCAGTCATTATCAAATAACAGGTCATTTACTTTAATTCTAGAACAAAAATGTGAAGATCACAGACCATAAGGTTGACTTAACTCTAACAAAAGCTGAAAAAGGTTGGTGGCCTCGTTTGACTTCACAGCCTCAAAAACCAGTATGGTTGAAAATTGATTTTGATAAATGGAAATCTGAAGATGATGTTCTGGATGAAAATGTTCAGGATATCCGACAAGATTTCCCTGATTTATATGGGCAGCTGCAGAAGAAAGAATTGGGCTATAGAAAAGGTAAAGTTGTTTTATGATTTTCTTTCACGTCCTATGCTCCTATCCAATAAAATCTGAATCAGTACCTAAATCCTAAATGAAGCTATTCTGTTGTCTTCAAAAGAATTTTCCAGTAATATGATAAGTGCTAATTGAGTGGAAAGATGAATTGTGCATTCCTGAATAGACCCTATATACTTACCTAGTAGAGGTTGTTCTAATTTTTAGTATACTGGGGGAATTTTCAGCTTGTGATCTGTGAGTGAATAATCTCTTTCCTTCAGAATATAAGTCTGATAAAGTGAATCAATGAAAAAATATAAAGTGATTGTGATTCCTATTTTGAAACATTATCTTTCTTTATTGACTATAGTGTGCTTTGAACACAACTAGCATTTATTGAAATGTATCAAAAAATATCCCTGATACAAAATTGATTTTATCTCATCAAAACTTGGAATGAGTTTCCTTCTGGACTTCAACGTTCTCAATATGATTCACAATCAATCTTATATTAGATGTTTCCAGAGAATCAGTGAACAGAATATTCATACATTTTTGGTTCTTTTGAAATTAATTAATGCCCTTTCTCATAGGAAGTTCAATAAATTGTGTCAAAATATTTCAGCCTATCAAAAGTATGTCATCATGTTTCACTTAAAATGTCCACTTTTTGCTATTCAGAATAATATCAACATAATAAATACTTCAAAAGAATATTTTCTGCAGTTGTAATAGAATTATTACAACAATAATTAATATTTTTCAAATGCTGTAAATTTTTTTTTTGTTATTCCTTTGAAAAATATTGTAATAATATAAAAACTATATGCCTTCGTCAGCTGGGAACTTATGTTTTGACACAATCTGTATGTGTACTCCAATATTATTTACATCATCAGACTTCAAATGAAAAATCTAAAAAAAATCTGAGAAAAAAACATTTTATTAAATGTGGATTTTAGAGCGTGGCAAACCAAACTTGACAGTTTTTCTATACCCAAAAATTTTTATAAATTGTAATTTTAGTTTATGAAGACTAAAGTTTTTATTTATGAACTAGTGAATTAAAAAGTAAAAATATCTATTGTAAGTATAAAAAACAAGAAAGTTTAAAATATTTCAATATTTTCTTGAGAGATTGATTAATTTCAAGCGCAATGGCATATTTCATGCCTCTATTTCACTAGTTTATAAATAAAAAAATATATATAGTTCTTTTTACACGCTTTTATTTGACTTCACCTATATTTATGTATGTTTGTAACAGACTCCTTTACATTCGATTTTGATCCACTTTAAACGGACAGACTTAATTGAAACTTTGTAACCTTATCACGAACCAGTGAAAATACGATGATTTGATGAGTTTGTCTCATTATCTTGATAAGGATCGCCAGAATGAAATAATTTGCCTCTCATATACTTACTGTGAGAACCTTTGCCAGCATTTCAAAATCGCGTCGTGAATGGGTAATTGATGCGCCTGCTGCCTTCCTTGAATAGGTCGCTATTTTTTTAGGCTCTATCCGGAGAAAAAAAAATATAATAGATTAAGAACTAAAATGTGAAAAATAGAATATAGTTTTAAAAAACACGCTTTTATAACACATCAACCTAAAAAGTAAAACATAATTTTTTACATAGGCAGACTTATTTGATTGACGACTGGTTTATTTTGTGGAAATACATGTTCACTAAGGATATACACTAAATAAAATTTTGTCTATTTTCCACGATAATTTTATATTTGTTGACTAGTTTCGGTGAGTTTTGAAAATGGTGTAATAACTGAAACTAGTCAACAAATATAAAATTATCGGGAGTAACTAAATTACACAAGTGCTTCAAAATTACCGATAATTTTCCATGAAAGCATGTTGTCTAAAAACTGCATGAGTTCATTTTCATATTTCATATAATATATGAAAATAACCGAATGCAGTTTTTTTACAGACAACATGCTTGAATGGAAAATTATCAGGTTTATTTTGATGCACGAGTGTAATTCGGTAGTATATTTCCGGAGTCATTAATGAAATCCATATATGTTGGTGTTGATGGTTCAACATTGTATTTTTTGGTTTGCTCTTGGTGATTTTTTCTTGAATTACAGTTATCGAATCATTCCCGAAAC